>LR990062.1:4560738-5810738 GCA_905147135.1 Blastobasis lacticolella | reverse complement strand
CCAACCACAGCATTTTCAACATTTTCACTTATTTAAATTAACACTTACGCCACTTAAACCACTTAAAATGGCACGTTTAACTAGATCACTTAGTTGCTAATATCACTTGAAAGAAAAATATATTACTATAGGAACGTAACTTAAATCTATTATCACTTGTAGAATAATGTTTGTTTTATGTAGAGGTTTAGGTTTAAGTCTTTTACGTGTTCAGGTATGTGCTCAATTTTTTGAAAGGTTTCCTTCTGTATAGTTGAGATTTCATTTTCAGCGGTATTTTTGCGACTGAAAAGAACTAGGAGCCGGCACTGTGTCTACAGTGCCCGAAGATTTTATCTGTAACAAAAAGACAATACGTAAATATATATTCAAAATAAATATTGGATTGAACTGCCGTTGGACATCTTGTCACGTTACTAAGAAGTAGAGTAACAGTGGACAGTGTGAAGGGGACGGGGAAGGGGACACATCCTCTGTATCCGTCCCCTTCACACCACAAATTTTTTACATTCCTTTCTTATAATATTGCCTGCAAATCCTTCGCATATTTCTTCACATGTGCCAGGACCTATACTGTGGTAGAATATAAATTAGTCCTACTAAGAACGAAATTCTATTTGCGTTAGAATGACAAATCCCTGTCAAAAACACCGCAAAACTGCCAAGATAAAAAAGACACGATTCCTAAGAAAAACATTACTGCTGGAAATTACTTTACTTTTAAGAATATCTACTTCACAGTGACAAGATATGATAAGTTCATCAAGTCGTTCCTACTACAAACAAAACAATACCTATTGCCGTTTTCTCTAAACTTAGGAATCGTCTAAATTCTTTCTTAACTCAATTTGGACGTGACTGTTTTTTTTATGTTATGGCAGGCAAGCGGGCCACCCGATGGAAAGTGGTCACCGCCGCTTATGGACATCAGCAACACCAGGGGCGCTACTAATGCGTCGCCCGCCTCTCTAGAGACCTCTAATTTACCTCTTGAACGATCCCCTGTCATAGTCCTAAGGAAACACTGCGGCTACGATTGGCTAAAAACTAGTCAAGATGGAACTTAAATTAAATAGAATTAAAACTGCCACTAAAGTTCTAACTTTGTACAAACTGCTGAATACTAAAGGTTTTTACGGGGTCGGCAACGCGTGGGGGATTCCCCTGGTATTGCAAACGTCCATAGGCTGTGGTGACTTACCATCATGCGGGCCGTAAGCTTGTTTGCTACCTTAGTGGTATAAAAAAAATCCACAAAAGCACTCGCCGTTTCCCAAGGAGATAACGCTACTGGTAGCTAGATATTCGTTTTAATGGTATATCGACGAATAACATCACATCACAGTTAGAAGTATCAGACACTGAGAAGAACAACACATTTCAATTGCCAACGAAATGCTACCAGAGGGACGGTCAAACTATCGTGCGATCTATAGCGATGTCAGCTATCGTGGGTACAATTCATGTACAATCCGAATCCGAGCCACATGGGTAGATCACAATCGGTGCATTGTTGGCATTACAAGGACGCAAGTGAGGGTCGAGAGCGATCGAGAAGTGGTAACAAAGGATTAAAGGATTCAATTCTAAAATATCTATAATGATTTACAAAATGAAATAAAGAATTCCGACATATTTTCAGTTGCATTTAACGAGATAACCCCTGTAGCCTCTGTAAAAATAGGTGTTATAAATTTGACGTGTGTATCTGTTGCTCTATGAGTGTGTTTGTCTGTGGCATCGCAGCTCCCGAACGGATGGACCAATTCCGATGCGGTTTTCTCTGTTTAAAAGCCAGTTTAATCGAGAAGGCTCTCAGCTTTTTTTCATTAAAATCGGTTCAGTAGATTAGAAGATATTTAAGTATTTGTAAACTTGGTCGGTGGCATCCGACTTTTTCTATCGGATGGGTTATCTGATGTTAGAACGTCCTAGCTGATTAGACTCTCTGATTTTTCTTACAGCCCATATATCGTCTTGATTTTTGTTACAGCGTCAGTATCAACGTGACGTTACTTACAACGCATCAATCACGCTCTTGGTTAGATCAACAAGTTTAACATTGAACGTTAATGTTGACGTGCTCGCTCATCTATAATCATTACGTCTTGTCTCGTCTGTATTACTTAAGTATATATATAACTAGTGTACCCGGCGCCACTTCGTTCGCGTGGCGACCTATCCTTACACTACCATACTCCTACTCTACATTACCCTACCCTACAACTACTCTACCTGCCCTTCACCCACCCTACACTTACTATACCCCTAACCACCTCTTTTTGCTTATAAACCTTTATTTTGAAATACTCTATTGCTGGAAACCGCAGTAAAATCCGTTGCGTAGTTTAAAAGATCGTACACAGGGACAGACAGCGGGAAGCGACTTTGTTTTATACTATATCAGTAGTTTATAAGTTATCAAACACCTATAACACAAGCTTTGCTAGATGGCGCTGTGTGAATTTGTCCAAAAGCATTTTTATTTTATTGTCCATTAATCTTCCCATCAGTGTATCCGAAAAACACTTTAAAACGCTCCCATCGACCGCTTATAACTTAAACCTCTACGTGGAAGCACGTGAATCGAACAATATAATACATCAGAGTGGCAACGTCGGTCGACGCATATCAAATTAGCGTCGGATAAGCTGGCAACCTGTCTCTGTAGGTTATGTGGGGAACAGATCCACCTGATAGGACATTTTAGCTTCAGCAGAGGCGGGGAGATTTTCTTTGTGGCTTTTGGGTAATAAAACACGAAGGTTGTGGAATGAACTACCTGGAGAGTACAACATGGAGTTATTCAAGAAAGGGGTGAAACGGTTTTTACGGGGTCGGCAACGCGTGGGTGATGCCCATGGTATTGCAAACGTCCATAGGCTGCGGTGACTTTCCATCAGGCAGGCCGTTAGCTTGTTTGCTAACAAAGGAGGAGGAGTTTTTGAGGGAAAGAGACATAGAGGAAGGTCTAGAAGTTATACACAAAGTGACGGACAAACTGTGGTCATGGCCTTTGAACTTCTCTTCACCTACTCTAATAATCATAATGTGACTGCGACGAAACTGTTACATGTAGCCTTTTTATTGAAACAGTAATCATTATCATCATCGTCGTAGCGTTTAACCCGGCCTCCGCCAGGGTCCGCTTTCCTACTCATCCTCCTCCACTTCGCCCAGTCTTCGGCTTCCTCGCGTCGTAGGCCATTGGCTCTCGTATTTGACTCATCCGAATCGAAGGTATGAGTAGTACCTACATGCTTGTACAGAGCGTCCGAGCAGTTAAGTATCTGATTCGTAAGCGAGAGGTACCGGGTTCGAATCCTGAACATTAGTTGAATTCTTACCGATGCTCTTACGTTGAAGGAAAACATCGTGAAGAAACCTGCAAATTCAGGCAACTGAATTTGTCACGGAGAACAGATGGTAGTCGCTCCACTGTAATTACTTGATTGCCAAATCCTGGATCATGGTTGAGGCGGACCCCGGGCCCTCGTGCTCGAGCATAACCGGGAATTAACGCCAAAAGATGATTATTATGTAGTACATGCCTGTACCTAGATCAGCCCGAACTGGCAACGTTGGCAAACACAATGCGAGCAGTTGACGAGTGATGTTGACAAATCACCATGCGCGTAGTTACATCCGTTGACAAATTTGTTCTGGAGCACAATACAGTGACTATGGTATGTGTAAATTTGTAAATGCACAATAGGGTTTACTGGTTTTGTACTCGTATGATGATTACACGTGTTATACGAGATATAATTAACTAGGTATTGTCGCATAATGATGTACCATCATTACATCAATCATCATCAGATCAGAGTCCATAAAAGTACAGATCTAATACATATAATAAGTTGGCGTTCATATGAAACACTTCGTTTGTCTAAATACGAAATACAGTATATAACCTACTATCAGAACTCGAGAGACTATAGAATCATCATCACAGACACTAACAGTCCACTGCAGGATTAAGGGCCTCTCCCACGAAATGGGGAGGTTATTGTCATAATCGATCGCAATGTTATGAATATAACAATGGAAAACGCTGCTGCCCATTTTCCAGCCTACGGAGACTCTAGATGTTTTGCCGCGAGAACATTAGTCGCATTGTATGACATCACGAGTGTAAGGGGTTGGTTCTATTCTACTCTGCCGGACACCACACAGCCGACTAAGGAATAGACTCGGATATCTATAGTACGTAAGGCTACCTTCGACCTTAGTAAAAAAGACATGATGACTTTGCAAAATAACGAGAAAATTACCGAGAACTCAAGTTAGCAACAGGTACACAAAGAGTGGCACTCTTGTGGATAATCATCGTGTCATGACTTCAGTAAATGAATGTCGTAATTTGTTATGAATGTAATCGTTAAGAGAGGTAGGGCGGGGTATCTCGTTGGAAATTGGAGCCGCCCGACTGGGGTAGTACCTCTACCTTACAGAATATCGCAGCTAAGTATTGTGTTTCTGCCGTTGAGTAAGGTTTCCAGTGCTCCATGGGGTAGGGATTTGGGGAACCGTGGCTTTGGCAGTGGAGTGGCATTTGCCTTTTTGCTGCCAAAGCAACGTGTTATAGAGGTGGACAACGTATTGGCGATATTCTTGGTGTTACTAATGTCAATAGGCAGTGGTGACCACTGTCTATCAGGTGGCCCGCTTGCCTGTTTGCCTACCGTATGACATAAAATGAAATATTTACAATCTTTGCAATACGATTCACTGTTAGTAAAAGAAAACTATAGTTTGAAATTCACAACTTTTCGGGAAAGCTGTCTGATACTTTTAATTACAAGTTTTTATTTAGTTTCACATGTCCTCAAGTCTGTTCGTAATGAAATCGAACAAGTTAAATTTGACCCGTTTCTCGGTTTCCGATTGAGCTAACATTTTTTGACGACCTGAGTGGTTTAGTGGTCAACATGCCGCGCAAGAGGTCCCGGGTTCGATTCCCGGCCGGGTAGAAATTGAAATGAAGAATTTTCATTTCTGATACGGGTCTGGGTGTTCTATGTATAATAAGTATGTATTTAAAAGTATATATGTAGTATATCAGTTATCTAGCACCCATAGTACAAGCTTTGCTTAGTTTGGGGCTAGATGGCGCTGTGTGAATTTGTCCACGATAATTTATTTATTATTTATTTTACACACTCATGTGAGATACTATCGAGCTGATCTAATGATGGAGACGGAAGGTGGCCACTACTAAACCACGCATGGTAAACCCATCGAGTTTGAGTTCGTTTGATTGGTGGACAAACATTCTGATTGATCATAGAGAACGCGCGATAAAAGCTTGCTATTAAATATATTTTTCATTTGAACTTGTTTACAATTGAGGGAGGCAAATGAGTAAGCGGATCACCTGATGGAAACCGTTCACCGCTGCCCATAGACACCCAACTCCCGGGGGGTCATGAAAGCATTGCCGGCCTTCATTTGACGATGATTGTCGACATTTAGGCGTTTGAAGAAAAAAATGTCAATAAAAAGGCACGATCCTAGAGAAGGAAACAAACCTTCCACTTTTAAAAGTAGGTAATATTAGTTAAGATAGATCAGTACTTTGATTAGAGCTTGTTGCCACCTACATCAGAAAAAGTGATATATGTTAAGACAAAACAGCCCTTCAATAACCACTAGCCTGCCTACCGACATTAGTTTCCATTACTTGAAAACCCATTAACGTCCCTGAATCAGCAACCAAAACAAACACAAACAAGGCTCCCAACTAGGATTTCCTGTGCGGAGGTGAGGGGGCAGGTATAATATTTGCAAAATAACACATTAGCCACGAGGGACACGGCACCCACGCATGGAATGAGCATCAATTTTCCAATCTGGTTAAAGAGCGACAACGAATCACCCAGTGCGAATATAGCCCGACGCAGGACGTATCCGAGATACACAATACGTTGGACAGCCTATATTTAGAACGACTGTGGTTTGTTCCATACAATACGAGAGGAAAATTCTGTTTTTTTTTTTCTAGAAAAAACTTAGTATATGCGTCTATTTGTTCTCTTTAACAGCCATGTAGTGAGGATGAATCATATGGTAGAACATTATAGGTTCATAAAATCTGAAAGCAATTCATAGCAATGAAACCCAGTGAAAGTATTTTTGAAGTGCTGAAGTAATAGTCAATTTGTTCCACACTCGCTTTTTGAAAAGCGGAGCGACGCGTAATATAATATAAGTGTTAGGAACGTGGACCTTATTCTATGAGCAATACATTCCACTTTGATTTGCTCTCACGCTTTTCGCTTCTGAATTTAGACGACTGAATTAAGCCAAATGTAGTAAGCCCATAAACCAGAACATGTTATTTAAACACTGCGACGTCCAACTCGCCTGCCAATATTACGGCAATACCCCCACCAATGTGGAGGAGGTTCAAATCCTGCAGTGGACGGTCGTTATGTGCTGTTGATATCCCTTTTAAACAGGAACGGAGTTGGGAGATTACCGAGTCAACGCGGACTTAAGTTATTTTATACAGGGTGTTACTTAATACATGTATAAAGCCGAAAGGGTGTTAAAGTATAGCTTGCAAAGAGTACACTGGCGACTTCATATTATCCAGATATTGAATTTAAATTTTCATTAAAAAAACATTTTTATACCGAATTGTAGAGATTAATGAAGAATTGTAATGAATTAAAAGCCTTTTGCTTTGCTTGGAGCTGGATGTTTTTTTATTGCCTAGAGAGGCACACGGACGGACAGTCCACCTGATGGAAAGCGGCCACTGTCGTCTATGTAATTCGCTTTAGGACATGCCTTTTGAAGAAACCCTAGTTATAGTGCAAAATAAAAAGGTCATCAAAAGGGTTATTTGAAAAAGACTCCTGCCTCCAGACAACTGCCTAAAAGGATGGATCCTAAAACGTTACATTAAAAAGGGTAAATACACAGGTCAATACGCCAACCATTAACCTCTGCGACATTGTATTAAAGCTGTATTTATTGCCATCGTGTTTGCACTGCATTGCGTGCGAACTAAATTAGAATCAATAACGTGAAGTGACGTCGCACAAATAAATATAGGCCATCGTCCGTCGGGCAGGCCTCGTTTCTTCTAATTGACGCACAGTGATGTGACCGACGACGTCATAACTAACTATGTTGACGCCACGACCCAAAATGTGTCTTGGCCTCCGATACTAAGATGTTCCATTCCGCTCTGTCCTGTGCCACCTCCTGCCAACAGTCAGCCCGCAGGTCCAACGACGTCATAATTTTTTTATACTACGCAGTTGCAAGCGAGAGCAGACAGCCTATGTGATGGACGATTCATTCTGGTTGCAGGCAACAAAATTCAGAACCGCCGGTGCGTTATCACTGTGAGGACTAAGATGAAATGTTATCTGATTATACCTAGATAGTTTCATCGTTATTATATGATATTACATCGTTGTTATATTTGACGACCTGAGTGGTTCAATGGTCAACATCTACCACGCAAGAGGTCCCGGGTTCGATTCCCGGCCGGGCAGAAATTGAAATGATGAATTTTTATTTCTGTTACGGGTCTGGGTGTTCTATGTATAATAAATAATAATATTATTTAAAAGTATTTAAGTAGTATATCAGTTATCTAGCACCCATAGCACAAGCTTTGCTTAGTTTGGGGCTAGATGGCGCTCTGTGAATTTGTCCACGAATATTTATTTATTTATTTGAATATCGTTATTGGATTGGCTAATTCCAAGAAACTAAAAAAAAACCTTTTATGAAAATTCCAGTTTCCGTCATTTTCGCCCTACAAAACGCAAATATATTTTACGACTAAAAACATTTGTGAATAAATAAGTTAAACACTGTACATAAAAATGCAAATAATAATGTTATTTTGTTTGTACATTTTGTAATGATAAATGTTTGGCCATTTTATTATATTTTGAAAATCTAAATAAAGAAATTAATCAAAAAACGTAAAATAAAAACACTAGTGCGTAAAAAAGCAACGTCGCACACTTACATTCACAATGTACTATTAAATAAATAAGTGCGCTCTAGCACCAGAACTTCTAGAGTTGTCACGAAACGCAGCAGCGGCTTCCGCCGTTTGATTCCCGCGGCCAATTGGCTGACACACACCGCAATTGGAAGATTGCCTCACCTTCGCCCACCCAACCTTGCTATCTGAAACACCACGTCGTATCTAGACTATTCTAGATACTGCGATTTTTATGAATTTCCAGTCCTTTGATATGTGGTGTCCAGCAGAGTAGAATAGCATCAACCCCTTACACTCGTGGGTGTCGTACAGGGCGACAAATATTTTCGAGGTACAACTTCTAGAGTCTCCGTAAGCTGGAAAATGGACAGCAGCGTTTTGAATTGTTATATTTATAATACTGATGAGTTAGAGACAGGCCCTAAGTCCCACAGTGGACTGTTATGGGCTGTGATAATGACGATGATGACAGTCTTTTGACATCGGGCGAATGACGTATAGCACGTCATTTCAACTCGTGATAGTTGGAGCGATCCCCAATTTTTTCATTCATCCAGTTATACCAAACAATTGCTATAATAAAACAATAAAATGCGGTGTCTGTGCCAAATACCTTCGATACCTCACTTCCATGAAGAAATGTTATTTTTAGCTTACATGATTATCTTTTGAGACTGTCTGGCATGTTGAAATATGTTAATGTTAAGAATGAAAACTTACAATGGCGTGATTTAATTTTATTTGAAACAAAAGCCATTAAGCTGATGGACATATATCTCGACATTTAGATATTACTTGTAAATAATACTTGTAAACTCTTGGTTTAGCACGAATGATAAGACTAAAAACCTGACAATGAACTTGTAAGATTAAACGAATCGAAACTTGACAGATTTCCTCAACAAGTATAACCGGCTGACTGTATGCAATAGTAAAAAATACACAACGCAACACTTTACAACAATTATTTGCATTGTTCTGGCATTGCAAATAAGATAAGCTATGTGGGGAATCCTACAAGATGATTACTGTGAAAGAGTGTAAATTTGTTAAGACATTTTCTCGTCAATCACGTATAAATTCCACGTTTTTTTAATTCTCTAAAAGAAGAAATTCCGAATTTTTTTTTTATCCCGGTAACGATAATGAAATTGCAGGCTTATCAGTGGCTTATACATACATAGATAATACTCTTATGCCTGCATTTAGGCATATGTAGATATTGCTTAAAATATGACTAGCAATTCAACAGCTATCACCGCTTTATCTATTTCTGCCGCCAAGCAACAATGCTTGCATCGTTTTGTTCCGGTTTGCTAGCGAAATTACAGGCATGAGGCATTTCATCTTAGTCCTCACAGTGACAACGCATCTGCGGTTCTGCATATTTGTGACCTGCTATCTAAATGTACAAATTGTAGACGTTACGAGCGACAGTTACCTCTTACCATCAGGTGGGCTGCCTGCTCGTTTGTCACTTAGTAGCATAAAAAAAGCTATCAAATACATACGTTCTCTACCTTCCCGCTTCCCATCAGTGGCATGAAATCAAGACTGAATGAAATGAATAAAAGCTATTTCTGGCGACAAATGAGCTATTTGGGAAGCACATTCCCAACGTTGCCAATTTGGGGGTGGAAAATGACGCGCGAGGTCTGACGCGCGGGGGTGTGTATGCACGTGTACGCGTGGGTAGGATGACGCGCGTCATTGGACCGATGGGATGGTCAGATGACTGCCGCGCTCTACGTAGGTACGTTTTATTGGAACGCACTTCCGCGTTTTCGTATTTTCATACAATAAAAGTATACTCGCTTAAAAATGAGTCGATTGCGCATTAAAAAAATATTGTAAATTTTACTCATTTTAAAAAACAACCTATGCTTGACCAAAAAGATTACCATGTTACATTCGTAACCCATGAAGACGGAAAACAAGGATGACGGCTGCAGTGTGATACCTATGCTCGGTGTGCTCTGTGGCAAAATGGAAATGCAACTTGCATCGACATTGCAGGAAATGGTGCTTATACATTTCCTCAACTACTTCCAGTCATCCTGTACTTTAAAGGAATACACAAAAAAGTATACATACTTGATAACTTAATTTAATTAAATACTTATTTATCACTATATTCATAAACTTATCACTCGATTTATTGTGCAAAAGCTGGAATAACCAAAGGAGCGTGCCGAATCAAGTAAAATCGCTATATCCTTGCGGTTTCCCGTTGAATAATACTTCAAGACATCTGGATTTCTCGAGTGTATCCGCCAGACGGTCTCGTAGAACAGCTGTTCCGATTCTTGGAATAAAATCTTCGGATCTAGATACACATATAACCGACGTGCATTGAACAGAAATGATGGAAGTGTCGATCACTGCACGAGTCCCAAAAATTTTCCAGGTCTTGGCATTCTTTCACAGAAACAGGAGTTGTGTAAGCCGACTTCGCACTGGTCGAGATGGATGCGTCTTCCGACGAACGTCGCTATTTTCGAGTCTGACGAAACTTCTGAACCCCGCTGGGGTTACTCCTCCGAATAGAGGTGTCAGGGTATCCCAGTTGATGAGCAGGCGATCTTCCTCCGTTCTTGTGGCATCGAAGTTGTAGAGCACTTGGAAGGATTTGCCGTTGAAGAAAGTTACTTTAATTTTGTTCATGGACAGAAGAAACCGGCGATACTCATGATCAAAATTCAAGTATTGGTTGACGTTAAAGGGCCCCCCCCCCCACACGGTCGACGGAACCCACGTTTCGTGAAGTCATCGTTTCGCGAAACTTTTCTTTCCTCCCTGTGATTTATTTTTCTTCTGTAACGCCATTGCGACCGGATAAAGTTCTGCGGCTCTGGGGCCTTTTGTTTATGTTTGTTACTTAAGTGTTGCACGTTAAGTGATGAGCAGTCACTGTCCACTGTTTTTTTTATAGCGGTCTTGTGGCTGGCCGAAAATCAACACTGATAATGTCATCTACTACTGTGTAGTAGTTATTTAAAGAATTGGCTTTTCAAAGTAACTTATCGATAATGAGGCGGATTCATCGTAAACAACCAAGTTAGGTACGTGAAAGATCCTAGGTATAAATAACAATGCTGCCACATAATTAATTAGGTTTTCCCGTTATAAATAACCGAGCTTCAGCAAATATTTAGGTACACGTTGCGCTTATAGGCATCATCCTACTTTAGTACTCCTGTTGAATAAATAACTTCAATTATAGCACCAGTGGCTCTTGTGAGTGCCCGCTATGAATGCTGCGCTGCGGTGCAACGTCATGCTCACAATATGCAAAAGTTGCAAAGCGGTGTATGGCCTATAAGCTGATGCACTGTGACCGTGACCGCTGCATGTCAACAAAGCAGATAATGCAACAAGAAGTATGTTTGTTCTAGGCGTTCTAGGTGTCGTTCTGTGAGAACGTGAGCTGTAGGTCTCTGGGCATTCGGCCCCAGCTTGGATGCTGATGCTGCGGCCCCAGCAATTCATGTTACCTGCTGCTTTGACGCATATTAATATCACTTTGAAGGCGGCGCATACAAAACAGGTGGAAATTTTCGGAAATGCACCTGACCCCTATGCACTATAGAATCTTTATCACTGATTACGAAAATAACACCCTTGCCTTACCCAGATGCTTAATTTTCAAGTTATAGACCGTACGCTAACGTGTCATTGACTGTAACTCAATCTTGTATTCAAGGTCAATTGTGATGGCGACTTGAACTGTACCAAAATAAGATCGAGCCCAAAATACATCACGGATCAACAAATAAACAAACACTTCACACACTCCACACCTCATTTTAATTGACGATTTAGCCGCGAATGACGACCATTAAAATTTCCATTCGCATTTCCAGATCGTGAAGCATACAGCTACAAATAAAGCAGAATGATCTAGTTAGCCGTGTGGTGTCTAGCAGAGTAATATAGCACCAACCCCTTACACTCGTGGGTGTCGTACGAGGCGACTAATGTTTTCGAGGCAAAATATCTAGAGTCTCAATCAATCAATCAAATAATTTTTATTCAGTTTGGGTTTTACAACACTTATGAATGTCAATATAGAATCAATATATATACAATGGCATCGTCGACCCGAGCTAGTCACTTGACTGGTACCATGCGGAAAAAAATACTCCTAGCGGAGACTGGAACGTACCAGGTATGACCTGAGGGCCTATCAGCTATCTCAGTGGACAACTGGATTTGACATAAAAAAATCTGACACTACTCTAATTTGGTAGACGCTATTGCCAGTTTTCAACGTAGATGACGTGGTGTAGAATTATCTAGTGTCAAATACAGTTGTCAACTGAGTTAGCCAATAGCCCCGCTGCTCATATACAGTTCATGGTCTACGGACCCGACTGTGGTTCTGTCACTGTCCAATGTTACTTTGACGTCAACGCGCCACCGCGTGCGTGCCATAATACAAATAAACAATACACAGAGCAAAACAAATAAATGCAAAAGAAAAACATAAGGAGTCACATAGAAAAACACAATACACCGTAAAATAACCATTGAAACCAAATCATAACCGTAATACACTTTGGGTAAGTATTTACAAACTTAAAGAATATAAAATTTCATTGATGTAAGGCTTACAAGCTTGTAATGGTAACCTAACAAACTGTACAATATTTTATAGATAATTTATGACAAGGAAAGAAACCACACACTGGCTGGTCTCTATAGACTGGAAAATGGGAAGAAGCGTTTTCCATTGTTATATTTATAACACTGCGATCTCCAATCCGCCTGCCGAGCGTGGGGATTATGGCAATTACATCCCCTTTCGAGGGAGAGGCCCTAAGTTCTGCAATGGACTGATTTGGGTTGTGATGATGATCTAGTGGAAATTTAATAATTTACCGTCACGGGATGTTAAACGGCTCTCGAAAGCACAAAGGCTATATAGTCTTTCCTGAAATTCAATGTGGTTTCCACGGCAACGGGTCCGGAACGCAGTATAAACCGAATTTTACGCGCACGAAGTCGTGGGTAAAAAAGCTAGTATGTATCTAAAGCAAAAGCGACTGAACGTACAGAATGTAATTAAATAGAATAAGTACATGTACCTTTTATAATAATATTCATAAATAATAATCGGCTCGCGAGATCCTTCAAGCAATCTCAAGAGTCCCCAGTGGAAGGTCTTCGTCAACCTGACTTCGTCAACAGAATTAGGAAGCACACGTCGCGTGGCGACTTCGTTGCGTTGCTGAAGTTTGCATAAGTAGACTAAAAAGTACGAAACGGTCACCCATCCAGTTCTCAGACTCTACAGAATTTTGGTAAATAAATAGTCGTGGACAAATTCACACAGCGGCATCTAGCCCCAAAGTAAGCAAAGCTTGTGTTATGGGTGCTAGATAACTGATAAACTACTTACATACTTTTTTTTTTAAATACATACTTATTATACATAGAACACTCAGACCCGTAACAGAAATTAAAATTCATCATTTCAATTTCTGCCCGGCCGGGAATCGAACCCGGGACCTCTTGCGTGGCAGACCGGCATGTTGACCACTGAACCACTCAGGTCGTCAGGTAATCAGTTTCGCAAGCAAGACTAGTGGCAATTACAGATCTACTATACACGAATGTGTTAATACTGATGTCTACCTGGGCGTAGTTAGGTACAATAATAACGCACCTATGTAATTAGAAATCATGTGCTCCCTCACGTAGGGTATGTACGTATGAATGCGATATAATTGCTGAATAGATGTGGGTGTGTCAAGGTTGTCGCGAATGAGTGTCATTACATTGTGATGGTAAAATAAAAATAGATGCATCTGTTGATAGACACAATGCCAAATAGGAGGGCGAGTCTCGCTCGTTAGGCTGGAATGTAGGCTCAATTATTGTAGACGGGATAGGGTTAGTCAATCAATCGGTCTTCGAATTAAAACGTAAAACGATAACACGATGGATGAACCGTGAACTAACACACAGAATGACTTTGAACATGATGATTAATTACTTTCAATAACTTAATAAAATAATCAACTTGCCGTTAATATTCCAGTTGTGAATATTAACGCTAATTGTAGATTAAAGATTTGGCAGATCGGATAACAGCCGTGGAGCTACTGCCATCTGACCTCCGTGACCCTGCTACCAGGGGAACCTGACCAGATTGGATCATGGTTACACATTCAGTCGCCTGAATGTGCAGGTTTCATCACGATGATTTCTCTTACAGTAAGAGCATCGTTTAGAGTTTAACTAATGTACTTAACTCAGAAAAGAGTTATTGGTATAGGGCCGCAACGGGATTCGAACCCGGTACCTCTCGCTAACGAGCGGATACCTTAACCGCTCGGCTACGACGATCCGATAAATACTTGCAATAACTATTAACTTGAAAATGACGAGTACTTTTCAATGGTTAATGACGACTCCTTAAAACGACGACTTCGCAAAGGACGTTTCAAATTTTCAACAGAAGAAGACAAAATAATTCAGAGTGACAACAACATGTGTCGCGCTGTGATGTGGCGTAAAAATTAAATAAATAGATGAAAAAAATATTTATCAACTCTATCAGCAAACATGCCGTCAATACAGACACAGATGTAAGTACACAACAGAGAAACAGCAGAAGTAAAGACAACTAACGTACCTATCACGGTCAGTTAACTTTGTCACGGTACATTTTTTATGCTACTTAAGCACACTTTTAAGTACATATTGTGCCGTAATAGTATGCGAATAAATTCAGATTCATGATAAGACTAGATACCACGATTGATACCTGGTCGTGTGATGTCCGGACATGCAATATCACAAAGGGAAACCAGTTATGATCAGCCTGACAAGCCTTGAGATTACTACAAAACCCTCCATCATCAGCCGAAAGACGCCACTGCTGGGCATAGGCCTCTCCTAGATATCTCCACAAAGGCCGGTTTTGTGTATTCTGCATGGTACCTGCGATCTTTACCAGGTCGTTGGTCCACCTTGTATTATCCACAAAACCCTCCGCTGTGGTTCAATTTTGACAGTTCTCAACTCGTACCAGCTGTTGATGATAGGATTTTTGTAAAGGACAGAAAGTTTCGATTATAGTAATAGGTACGCGCCTAAAATCGCAGCATAGGTACACTTTGTAACTTTTGGCAAAAAAAGATATGAAGAAATTAAATCTGTTTTTAAGAAGACAAAACAACAAACAAGGCAAGGATCAACAGTCGCAGATTAGAGCCAACAAACAAGGCCCACATACCCGGTAGTATTCCAAACCATGTACTCAATAGGCACTAAGAAAAGGCATTGAGAAAAGTCTCCACACGAGATCATAACCAGTAGGTCACGTCATGTCTATAATACGCAGCAATAACAGCCAATAAAAGCAGAAGCCATCAATGTTGACACCTCGCTCGCTGGCATGAATGGCTATTAGGAAGGTCATGCCTGATAGTAAACCGTAAACACGACAACACAGACAAGAGCCTGTACAAAGATAAATCCGCGCTTCCGCGAACTAGAAACAATATTTTGTTTTTGATGTGATTGTTGTGTGTTTTTGTATATACGTTTTAAAACACATGAACATTAAAATTCATAAAATAATCCATAACGTAAATATCTCTAAATTAATTCGCAAAATGTGCACGACAATATACAAACAAGAGCTCGTACAAACATAGGTACGCGCTTTCCGCGAACTAGAAACTATATTTTGTTTTTAATGTGTTTGTGTGATTTGTATATGAATTTTAAAACACATGAACATTAAAATTCATAAATTAATCCATAACGTATATATACCCGAATTAATTCGTAAAATGTGTTAATCGGGCATATCTTTACATAATATAAAATAATATAAAAATTGATGCAGTTTTCACCATCAGAAATTCTTCCGGAAGGTTTATATGGATAAAATAGTAAAAAACCGAAAATCCCATGCGAGGCTGGGGCGAGTCGCTAGTACCTACCTACTCTACGAAACTGCAAAAATTCATGAAAATGGGTGCATTACTTTTTAAGTAAGAGTACCAAACAAACTTTCATATTTTTGCATTTGTAAATTAGTAAAATACTTTAATCTTTAAAATGTAGCTCGATTCAACTTTCTACCAGCTACTCGATATATATATTAAACTTGATGCTTCTTCCTTTTCGAGAAATCTGTCGAAAATATTTACATGACACTGTCTGTTCTCTTATCGAAGTAAAACTCAATGCAAAAATCAAAGAGCCAACAGCCGACCTTGGAAAAATAGTAGCCGAATAGATTACGCTGCGAATTGGCATTCCAGTGAAAGTAACGAGCTAGTTATTTGCAATCGCAGTGCCGTTGCTTTAACCTTGTCTTTATAGTTTTTATTTTTTTATTTTCGCGTGGTAGGTGTTTTTAGTGTAATTTATTATTAAATACCGAAAAAGAACAACCCAACAAGGTATCTTTTTTATTTATTTTTCTAATAGAATAACATTAATCTGAAGATTGTTTTTATTGAAAATTCAACATTGTATATAAGTTGCGACTTTATTTTTTAAAAACAAGCAAGTAAAATCCATATTATCTTATTTTACTTGTTTGCTTTGAGTTCGACAATGATACCAGCCATACTTAGTAGCTTTAACTGATGTAACGCATTGGCGATACTCTTGGTGTTGCTAATGTCTATAGGCAGTGGTGACCACTTTCCATCAGGTGGCCCGCTTGACTATTTGCCTACCGTATGACATAATAAAATATTTAAGTACCAAGATTTGTTGGGCTAACTACAATGAAAATATTGGTGGTTCAGCTTCTTAAATCCATCCTTTCCTAAAGACCAATCCCACCAATGAAATCTTTAGCTCACGAAAAGCCGTAAACTCGTGCATACGCTACTTCTAGTAGTAGTAGCTACCTAGCTAAGTTTTTCAAAGTAAAAATAAAATCAAGAAAAAAACGTCCCACGCACCTCCCGACTGACAGAAGAGTTCATGAACGCAGCACGTGGAAGCCATGTCGGAATCACGTGAAATGTGAATGCAAATTAGCGGTTACCGACCGTAGGTCAATGGAATAAGGTCGAAAGTGCATTAGGACCGGAATAACTGTTTTGCACCAATTTTGTTTGTATCGGACAAATGTATTGGAATTTAACAAACGATTGACCTCCTATTCATATGTATAAGTTTATTTCAGATAGACATAGATAACAAATGGATAAGAAAGTTTTAACACACAGTGTTAGACAACTATTAGGTAATACCTACTTTTTACAAGATTTTATTTAGTTTCCCTATTTCCCTATTTCTGTTCGTAATAAAATCTTGCAAGTTAAAGACCCATTTCCCGGTTTTCGATTGAGTGGAAATTTTGCACGCCCATATAAGTTCGGTGAAAATGCAATGTTATTATACCAACGAGCTGATCTGATGATGGAGATGGAAGGTGGCCATAGGTACTCCGAAACTACGGTTGATTACTCTTGACAAATACTCTAGACTGATAATAGAGAACGCGCGAAATAACTTGCTATAAAAAAAAATATAATCCGCGTCATGAAAGAAGAGACTTGTCAAATGGCAGTAGAGGGGATTTCGCGCAGCTAATCGCCTACTAAGCAAGTCGAACCACGTGACCCGCCAAGTCTCTTCTTATTTCACACTAGTTGTAACGTTTAACTAAAAAAACCAAAGCACGCACGACGCATCTACCAAATATGATGCTCATACATATACATACCAGAAATCGATTTCCAGTGACGCATTCAGTAAGATAACACGTACCCTGATCCAGGTATTCCGTGAACAGGTAAAGTGAAAATGATAGCAAGCAACGTGACTGTAAGCGATTTATATAAACGACTTGGACAGTGCAAATAGAGCTATTGCAAGACTTACGTGGGTGACGATAAACGGCAAATTAGAAATAATGACAATGATTACCTAGCTAGACTCTACATAGTTTTTTTTATAAATGAACTACGGACCTAGGTATTCGCGCGGGTTTTCTCCGAGTAACCTTCAGGAAGAAATTCTCTAGTGAAACCCGTATCAAAATCCGTTGCTTGGTTTGGAAGAGTTAGCGGAATATACACACGAATATACGCTTTATTTTACTCCATGTAAGGATCGGAGAGCTCTTCTTGAATTACTAAAACCCTATCGTACAAGGAAAAGAAACAACTCACGACGATTGTAACTTTGAAATGACAACACGACAACCCGGGGCAGAGCATCCTGGCGCCGCTGTACAAGAAGGCCCAACCTCATATGGATATGAACCACCTTCCGATAGATTTCTTACACACCATCTAGATGCCTGGCATCCAACTAACGTACGAGCATCACGAGCCTTTTTACCGCGCACGTGCAAGTTGTATAATGAGCTCCCGAAGTCTTTCCTTTGGACTATAACATGGGGTTCTTCAAAAGGCATGTCAACAGGTACCTCAACGCATCCGCTCCCCGTAGGTTGCAGATGTCCTGGATCGCGGTGGCCGCTTTCCATCAGGTGGACGGATCGTGTGCGACAAAAAACTGAGACTAAGGGATGGATGAAGAAGAAGATTGTGACTTGAAGATATTGACTTTTACAATGTTTCATACACTTACTTTACAATGTTTAAAACTGCACTAATCACAAAAACAAACTTAACCTTTCACCTAGAACACAAGCACTACCCGCAATTCGCCGCCATTACACCGACTCTACAAGAGCTCTACAAGTGACGTATTCTATTCGCGTGTGCCCCAACCAGCTAACAAGATAACTATGTAATTCAACACGAGTCTCTACCTTGATCTTCAGAGAGCCGGCGCATACCGGTTCACTCGTGAGCACTCGTGATGTAGAGACGGTGTCGCGGAAAAACACTGCCCCGCGAACTCTAGCGGCATTGTGAGGTATGTAGAGTAAGGAGTATGTAAAGTAAGGTAGAGTTAGCAAATGAGTTGAATATGTAAATTGTAGTCTGTGGAAACATTATGCTAAAGTAGTAATTTTGTTTTTTATGTAATGATACACTCCTGGTTTTTATGTAAAATCTGTCCAGACTGACTTGTCTTATTTGGTTATGGAAATTATGTCTGTAAATGGATGATTTGCAGCAGCATTTGTTGAAATTCACATTATATGTGTTTCTTATATAATTCGTAATGTACGTAGCGTGATTGATACGGCAAGTCGTGATTTTGGGCATTGTTTGTTTACCAAATAAGACAAGTCAATCTGGACAGATAATAATCAAAACAGTAGAAAATACCTATATACGTATATATATTACACATTCAGACGCATATATTTAACACGATCCTAATTATTATAAACTATCTAATCAGAAAAAAACAAACTGATGCAAAAAATCAAGCAATTGTAGAGCCTATGTAGAGTTCCTTGTGTGTAATTGTTGGTAACGAGTATTATTCCGATTAGTATGCAATTGTAAATATCGTCATTACTGATTCCTATTAATTGTATTATGTACTCAGTAGAGGTATGTTGTACTACGTACATACATTAGATTCAACCATAACAATGGCCTCGTCATAATATTACCTTATTTTAGATAACGAAGTTAGACGGCCTAAGTGGTTCAGTTGGACAACATGCCACGCACAGGTCCCGGGTTCGATTTATTTATTTAAAAACTTTATTGCACAACAACACAATAGGCGGACTTCAGGCCGAGCAGAAAATGAAATTTCTGTTACGGATCTGGGTGTAGTACCTATGTATAATAAGACCGTATTAAAACAAAGTATATAAGTAGTTTATCAGTTATCTAACATCCATAACACAAGCTTTGCTTACTTTAGGGCTAGATGGCGCTGTGTGAATTTGTCCAAGCATATAGATTTTATTTATAATAATTTGATAATAGCTGCAGAATTAAGAGAAACTGCAATTGCGTCTGAGTTTACAATCTAAAGAATCCATAATCACGTTTTTGATTACAACTTTTTGAATATTGTCACGGATATGAACGGATCTTTACACTCGTGCAAACTCCTCCATAAATTACAAATCGTTAATACTAGTTAGTTTGGCACAAATAAAAAAAGAGATAACGCTTATTTAATCATATCAATTTATCTATGGTACAAATAATTATCAGGTTTTTATTTATTTATTTTAGGCACTTCTCTCCCAGTGCAGGGCACATCGTAAGTCGTGGAAGATGAATAGGGATCCATCTTCCACGACTTACGATCGGATGCTTTCCTCGGCCAATCCTTAGAAAAGGCGTTCAACTCGTCCCGCCATCTCCGTCTGGGCGTGCCGGCCTAATGATCAGGTACACAATTAAACCACAAATATCACATTATGATAATAATTCGTTTTCTTTCAACAAACTTACCACCAAGGATGCCGAAGACCGAGCGAATTGGGCCAGGAGGAGTAGGAAGGCGGACCACGGGCCCTCGTGTACAGCGCGCGAGCGCAACCAGGACATAGCGTCAAGTTGATGATGACGATGATAGATTCGTATTCTTATTTTGTGGAAAGTCATTTGTTATAAAAATACTAAATTATCATTCTTATCTCGTCTATCCAATGTCTATTTGGTACAATCTATCTATACATAGTATAAAACAAAGTCGCTTCCGCCGTCTGTATCTATGTACGCTTAGATCTTCTAAACTACGCAACGGATTTCAATGCGGTTTTCAACAATAGACAGAATGATTCAAGAGGAAGGTTTATAAGCAAAAAAAATGGTAGATAGGGCTAAAGTAGGTGTATGCGAACGAAGTCGCGCCGGGTCCACAAGTTACCTATAAAGTAAGTTACGGTTATTTTGTCTTACATTTTTTTTATGTTATACGGCAGACAAACAGGCAAGCGGGCCACCTGATGGAAAGTGGTCACCGCCGCCTATGGACATCAGCAACACCAGGGGAGTCACTTATGCGTTGCCCGCCTCTGAAGAGACCTCTAATATACCTCTTGAACGATCCCATGTCATAGTCCAAAGGAAACATTTTCTTTCATGTGGCTGGTCAGTTACCAAAAAAACCAATTGCAATATAGGACGAACAGATTTAGAATTAAGCGAATGAGCGAAGTTTAGAGCTATTGTTTATAGATCCATCACCATAATAATTTATGCGATACAGTCGCTTAGTGACTGAGGCAGACATTTTTATCGCGTGACGTCACTCGTTTTTACATACTCGTAGATCAATACGGTACGATATCCGAGTGCGTTGCACCTTTATCAAGTTCAGATTTGTCACAGATTTAATAAAGTAGGCACTACGCACAAAATATTTGAAAGGAAATCCTATAGTGAAATGCGTAGTTTGTGTGTTTGTTTAATGCGTTATACATTAGATAGGACAACACATGAGCACCCTGAAATTCGAAATAGTTTCCACAGAACTACGCCGTAACAGAACTTTGCCAGGATGCGCGATGGTGGCCATGCGATTCTGGAATGATCTCCCCTCTGAAATTAGACTTTTAACTAGCAAATTCTCGTTTAACAAGGCTGTACACAAGCATTATCTGCATGCCCTATAATTACATTATTCCCTCTCTCATTTACTCCTATTTACCTATCTTTAGGATGTATTTGTTGTTCACCTATATCTTGTATCTTTGTAAAATTGTATAAATTTAGCATTTAATTATTTATGTAAAGTATTTCTTCCTTCACCTTATCTTATTGTTTATCCCGCACCATCTACCGTTTTCGTTCATATTGTTTTTTCACGGTTGACTGGTAGATAAGGCTACTTTAGCTTTAAGTCCGCCAATGTACCTTTAGTGCATAAAGTTTTAATAAATAAATAAATGATAGGGCGTCGGTGGCCGAGTGGTTACGGTATCCGACTCGAGCGAGAGGAATGGCTATTTTCTGAGTTATGCATATTAGTTGAATACTAACCGATAGTTTATCGGTGAGGGAAAACATCGTGTTGAAACCTGCACATTCAGACGACTGAACGGTAACCATAATCTAATCTGGTCAGGTAACCCTGGTTCCCCGGAGGTCAGGTGGCTCCACTGTAATTATCTGGTATGCCAAATCTTGGATCATGGTCAAGGCGGGCCCCGGGCCCTCGTGCACGAGTTCATAACCGGGACGTTAACGCCTAGATGATTATGATATTATTGAAGCTGTATAAAAGGACGAAGTTGCTGAGATTGTCCGTTCGAATACCCTATTCCAAAATTCACATTCAAGCTAAACGTTTGCCCAATGGCACAATTGTTCTGTTTTCAAAAATATCCCGGACCGCGGGATAATTGAATATATACAGGGATCCGAATTGCGCGCAATTGGAAACCGCAGAGAACGACTAATCTGAAATGTCTCGAAACCCATTGATTTGGTACACTTTGTCAGCATGACTGAACAAACAAGACCTTTAAGTATCCAAACCAAAGAAACTGATCATTAAACTGTTCAGTGAACGTACTAAATGGAGTAATATGGCAATCACAAAGAGCGTACCGAAATATCCTTCAAGGCAAAGGTGTAAAATCAATGAACTTACGGAGCACGATGCCAAAAATTTTATGGCGCAATTGGAAAATAGAATTCGGTCCACCGTTAGTGCGGGGACTATGCCTCGTTTTTATCTTTATAGTCCACAAAAGTCTACTGCAGGACCTTTCCTACGTAAGGGGAGGTTACTGTCATAATCTTCACGCTTGGCAGGCGGGATGGAGATCGCAGTGATAACAATATAACAATGGAAAAAGCTGCTGCCCATTTTCCAGCCTACGGAGACTGTAGATATTTTGCCACGAAAACATAAGTCGCCTTGTACGACCCACGAGTGTAAAGGCTTAGCGCTATTCTACTCTGCCGGACATCACACGGGCATGTTATTTAGTACTATAAACATATTACAAACTTACAAATGCATCTAGATCCAACTTCCTTGTATAATCTCTAGAGCTAATAGTTTCTGAGATTAGAGTAACCATCTTCAGACAGAGAGACGGACTTGACGAAACTATTAATAAGGGTTCGTTGTTTTACTACTGAACCCTAAAAGGGAGTAAAAACTGTGGTAATCGTAAATGCATACCGTGAAGAAAATCTAAGGTTAAATACACCACATACATTTCAAAGCAAACTAGATATGCATTAAGTAATAAGTTACACGGTACGCGCACATCCATTGTAAGTAAATGCAGTTTGAATTTGAATCGACATTGAACTGACACTTTGAAAAAGAAGAATCCATACTTGTAACATAGTTACAAGTATCTTAGGATTTTTCAATCAGAATATTTAAGACTTTGTCTCTTGAACAATGCCTTCTCAGTTTTCAGCGAAATGTGTTTAAGACGTTATGTACGAATGTATGTATAATGTAATGAAGTACCTAATCAGGAGTGTCGGTAGCTGAGTGGTTAAGATAACCGGCTCGTATGCGAGACGTACTGAGTTCGAATCCGACTACGGCAATAGACCAATGACTCTTTTCTGAGTGATGTAAATTAGTTGAATGCTAACCGATGCTCTTACGGTGAGTTGATCTTCATGAAACCTGCACATTCAGGCGACTAAACGTGTAATCATGATTCAATCTGGTCAGGTTCGCCTGGTAGGGTCATGGAGGTCAGATGGCAGTCTCTCCCCTGGTAGCAATCCTGGATCATGGTCAAGGCCGGGTTCAACCGCGAGAGCACAACCGGGACATGAACTTCATGATATAGACTTCGAATAATAATATTTGAGCAAAAGGGATTAAAGCTGTCAATAGAACTGAGACCTAATCAAGGGATCACAGGCATTCCATATCAAAGAAGCAAACTTTCCTCAATAGGTATTAAAATTAAAACAAATAGTGTATTAAGACACGAAACAAATTGAATACCTACTACATATCACCTTTTGACAGATGCTGATTTGAAATTGCTCATTTTTTTATCTACTTTTCGTGGAACCGTTTTCATAATACTAGTTACTGCTTAGATAAACCTATCATCCGAGCTACACTTCATTAATTTCATAATAGAGTTATAAAAATATTTGGTGTCATGATTATTGTTAAAGCATTTCAACTTTCAAATACTTATGTTAAAATATCGAATCCAAATCCTTGTAATTTCGTTTGTCTATTTGTCCAGCACGGTTAGTACAAGGTTGCCAGCGACACAGCTCGCACCGCGAGAGAGCGTCTGTTTCCTTCTCTCAATACTAAGATGATAGAGATAGCAGTATCTATGTCGCACCTTATCTCTCTCTCATTTATCGGAATGCCTAAGCTGATTGGAATAACACGTTGAAAAGATTTTTAAGAAATAATGAATAGACACCTACACCAGAGTATTTCGGGATAAAAGTATCACGAACATTAAGAAGAGTGCTTTAAGTATGATATAGTTAAAATACTTATTAATTGCAGTGATAACAGGGTTTGAAGTGGAGGAAGAAAAGTAGGGATAAACGCCAAGATGATGATGATAAAGATAGTTGAAATACTTGCAAATTTACGTTGTACCTAAAATGTTGATAGCAATTGTATCACGAACGATCGTATGACTCTGACACATCACGGTTACCTCCACTTGCAACTACAATTCATAACAATTGGTTATATATGAGATTACGCAAATCCAAGCAACGTATCTTCATAGGTGTTTGCAAACGGTAAACATGATAAAGAAGCATCAAAATTAAACATGTGACGTCAAGGAGACAGCTGTTGTTTGCTGTTAATGAATGGCTTCTTCTACTGTTGATGCGATAATAAAATTCCAGATCTAGTATTACGGCACTGCTGCAATCATGATCGATCATGATGGTGAAACACTGGTTTGAACATGCCTAATAAGTAGCCTAGAAGATATGATAATGCATAAGGACACGGCCATTCTCAAAAACTGAGAAAATTGATTCATATATTGATTCGTATTGTACAGAAATTTCACTTAATATTCGATTTTTGGTTCGACATTTCGACTTTTGGTTTTTGTTGACGAACATGCATTGCCCTGTTACAATTAGACTTATAGATGGAGTTCCGGGGGTCATATATCCAGGTATTTCAGCTCCAAAGGAAATGCCGGGTCGTCATTACAGTGTATTTTATACACTATCTTTTTTATACACAATTTTTTTTTGGTAAATTCAGTCTATCCTTATTTAGTTATTTCGTTATCGCAATCTCGCGAAAGTCACTTTATATTTTGGTACCGCAGAAGCGAGATTACAGATACGAATTTAAGGAATTTCATATTAAAAACGAACTGTGATATGGAAGTGATATGCGAATCGTCGCATGTTATCGTACGGGCGTCGGGGAATTCCCGACAGCGAACATATGTAGTCTCAGTCTCGCTCCAAAGTCGCACCAGAGGCAGAGAGACCAATATGAATTAGTTTATTTTTTTTAAAGTAGCTTTATATAGACAAACATTGTTTTGAGTAATATATTTACGATGGATTGACATCGCCGAGTCAGATGCGAAAGTCAGTGGCTTACGACGCGAGGATGCCTAAGACCGGGCGAAATGGAGAAAAATTAGTCGGAAAGCGGACCCTGGTAGAAGATGATGATTTACGTATAGGCGTAATCCTCACAATCTCTGAAAGATGCACTTGATAAAAAGCTCATGTCATAATTTACGACTTCTCACAGAAACATCAATTCCAAGCCTAAGTTAGATTTGATACTAAAAAAGGCTTTGCATGAAACTGAAAGACCAAGAGGTAAATAGCAGACTGTCTATAACTATCTGCTAAGCATTCCGCCAACGAGCGTAGAAGCTGAGAAAGCATTTTCGGCTGCTGGAAAGGATATTATTATTGTAGGCACACCGAAAACAGTTATTATCATTACGCTCTAAAATAACAACATATTTAAGAAATGAAGGAAAGAAATGCATAACTTTACGAGGCCAAACGTAAAGTCCCAGTCCCAGATAAACGTGAACAGGCCCATATTTCCCAACAAAACAGGATAATAATAAAATTAATAGAGAACTTTGACAACCTGGGCGGTTCAGTTGGTTACCATGCCGGTATGTAACGCAGAGGTCCCGGGTTCTACGATTTCATTTCGATGTCTGCTCGGCCGGGAATCGAACCCGTGACCTACCCGGCATGGTAACTTACTGAACCGCTCAGGTCGTCAAATTATTTATTTTATTATATTATTATCTTGTTTTCCTGGGGAAAATGGCGCAACAAAAACACGTTTTTCATCTGGGACTTTAAGTTTGTTCTTCTAAACTTAGGCATTCTCTTTAGGTACAGGAATACAGGAAAATTTGAATTGTTTTGGAAATATGTAAATGTATTTACACAGTGTGTGTATGTTGCCCACAGTATAGTTTTACCTAAGCATAGATTAATTCATAAATATAATCTGGCCCCACCATACAGGCCTGCCCTAGTGTGGGGGCTAAAATAACCTTTCCATTTATCTGTAGCACTAGTTGATGTACTGGAAACGTGTAACAACATAATATGTATTAATTTGATTTTGTCAATAAACATATTTGTATTTTTATCAGTTTTTTTGGCACTCATAACACAAGCTTTACTTAGTTTGTCCGTGTGAAATATCCAAGCATATTTATATACTAAAAAATATAATTTATTTACATTTATATATACGGGGGTCCTAGTATAAGCTGGTTTCAGCTTTCAACAATAAGAAACTAAATTAAATGGCTTTGTCCATAAATCGAATTGATTCGCGCAGTATTTGGAATACTGCACAGCTACTAGAATAGAATAGAATAGAATAAACTTTATTGCGTTAACTGTGTAGTTACATTACTGCAGATGATTACACATATACTGTATGGAATACAGGGAAACTGACCAGATTGGATCATGGTTACACATTCAGCCGCCAGCAGGTTTCATAACGATGTTTTTCCTTACCATAAGAGCATCGATTAGTGTTCAACTATGCACATAACTCAGAAACACACTGGTACATGGCGGTAGTGGGGTTCGAACCCGGTATCTATCTCTTACGAGTCGTATAACTTTACCACTAGACTACCGACGCTCCAAAGACTATTGAAAAGTGTTTGCGGTAAGATTGAAACAAATACGGATTTGAAATAAGTACGGCAACCCTCAAGTCCACCCTGACTTGTACAGGAGGGATCTCAGTTCTTACTAACAATAAAAATATACCACGCATTTTTATTAAAAACATAAATATTGATTCAGCCTACAATACGGATGGAGTCGATGAAACGGAGCTACCTTTATGACGAAACATGACGCAAATTAGATCAGTAGACACCTGAGCGAACAATAAATACGCCACAAATTTGGATGGAGGCATTGTTGCTAGGTGTCAGTTGCTTGGCATATATGTTATTATATAGTTTGCTACAACGTTGGCAGCACGATATTTAGATTGCAGAAGAAACTTGTATCCATTAAATAATATTAGCAGTGAGTAAAGGTTAGACAAAATTATCATATATGACATTTTAAAACCTGTATATGTCGTAGCCATCTGTTTAAATCAGCCATTTAATGAGAAGACTAGTCAGTTATTCAGGCATTCTGTTGAGTGGCTAAAGAACAACTATCCAAGTAGTTGAATGTAACGTTCAGCTACTTGGCTAAACGTTATTTAGCCGTTTTGTTAAAGGATGTGTTTAGTTAGAGTGACGTAACTTATGTAATAAAGAAATTATTAGTGGCAACAAATTCATTCAATAAGTACACAATTAATTGTATTGCGAGTACCTATGCATTTATAACAAATAAAAACTCTAAATATGCAATGGCACGAAACTGTAACAGTCATTTATGTTTCTAATTATAAGTATAAATAGAAACTGAACAAATTAAGTTATCTTAATTCTCACTTAAAGTTATCATAATTCTTACTTAAAAACATATAGGTACCACAGTTAAAACGAAAAAAAATACAAAAACATTGCTTGCTGTGCGAGCTGTCTGACGCCATATTTGTTTTGGCATTACCAGTGCCGAAGTAGACAAAATATGAACTACATTTAAATCACCTGCCTGATTTAGCGTCAGCCGTCTTTAAAGGGCTAGCTTACTATAAGCCAACTAGTGAAACGTTGAGTGTTGCTAGTTCAATCAACGATCCGCCTAGGCATTCAATTGAATACCGGCGTTTATGTAACGGACTAGCTTTCTCATTAAATGGCTTATTTAACCAGATGGCTGCGACATATATACAGGGTGTTACATAATATATATATTTATTTATTTATTTATTTAATACTTTATGCACAAAATAGTACAAAGGTGGACTTAAAGCTTTGTAGCTTTATCTACCAGTCTACCCCGAAAACTGGTAATAAAAATTGCAGGCGGTGCATAAAAATTTACAACAACAATATATGATGCCGTGAACTGGATGGAGTGCTAAACGTATGAAAGCGACAGCTACAATTTTTTCTGTCGTACGTGGAATAATTGTACCTATCGTTTTAATACATTTAGCACTCCATCCAGTACACGGTTTCATACACATATTATGTAACACTCTGTATAATAAGTATGAAGTATCTATAATTAGCATTAATAATTCATCCGAAGTAAACGATCGTATCATTGTGTGAAACGTGGAAATAAGAATAAAAACTATTTTTTTTGTCAAATCAACCAAAACATGAGTGGGGTCAATAGGTTTCAAGAAAGGGGTGAATAGGTTTTTACGGGGTCAGCAACGCGTGGGTGGTGCCCCCGGTATTGCAAACGGCTATGGGCTGCGGTGACTGCTTACCATTTGCCACCTCAGTGGTATCATTTTTTACCAGATGTAAGATTGCTGGCAACGTCAATGCTGTAAACTGCAATCTCGACGTAAGTAACCTAGGTATACGAATCTAAACTTTACCTATCTAAATGAATAAATATAGTAAGATATTAAATAGAAGGGATATCGACCGCAACTTACAAAGTATGTGAATCAAATTCAAAATATATAGATATTTTGAAAGCTTTAGCCGAGTGCAGTGTTTAAAGACAAAAATATATGCTTACAAATAATCAACAAATACGTATTTAATAAAATCTAAAATTGCTAACATGTCACAACAATCTTAAAATGATTAAAGTTTATATCGCTATTCAACCAGGTTACAGCATTTACCAAGGCATAAATGGCATAAATGCAAGGCATAAACAGTTGTAGTTTTTTATTACTATTCGAAGTTGATTCGAAGCGATATGGAGATCCGTATACGTTATGTTGAACACAATGAAGTGAGTTTATTCATCGTATGTTGTCCCTTGTCAAGGACAAGTATCTATACACCAATCACAGCCCATAACAGTCCACTGCAGGACTTAGGGCCTCTCCCACGAAAGGGCAGGTTATTGCCGTAATCTCCAAGCGTGGCAGGCTTGGAGATCGCAGCGTTCTAAATGTAGCAATGGAAAACGCTGTGCCCATTTTCCAGCCCACGGAGATTCTTAGATTTTTACCTCGAAAACATTTGTCGCCTTGTACGACCCCACGAGTTTAAGGGGTAGGTGCTACTTTACTCTGCCGGATACCACATGGCCTATAGACAAATAATCCCTCAATTCCTTTAGCCGGCTCTGAAAATTAATCTATGGCAGGGGACTTGCCTATCCACATCGTGCACTCTTTAAATCTCCCTTAATTTCAACATCAAGTCCAAGATATTAGACCGTCCACTCACTCTTTCTGAGACACAGATGCAGCGCTTGCAGAAAAGTATCTTCGCCCTTTATTACACTACACCTGCACGTCGTACCTACTACATGTGTTCATGTAACATGACAACGTGACAGCGCAATCCAGCGTATGAATGAAACGTGTCAGCGTAATGTTGGTGCGATGTAGGTACTAATTTTGCTTGTCAGCACGAAAAAACGTGTCAAACTGTGCACTGGTGTATGAAGTAACTTAAAATCGTATGATGTGAAAAAACTAAGCTGCAGCGTACTGCAGTAGATCGATATATGTACGTGGCATAACGGAAGAAGACAGAATTATTCAAGACACATTGAATGTGAATGCAAAGACAATATAGAGAACGAGTTTTTAGTGAATTTGATAACACAAAATCTAATTCGAAGATGTTCCAACAAAACCGTTGAGAATGGCACGCAACAGTTGGTAGCAAACGCGACAGAGTACAAAATAATATTCCAACGATATTACACGAGCTGAAAATCACAAACCAAGGGTACAATAGAAGCTACTCCTGCCAGGTCTAATTCTGTCCGGCGCAAGCGTGGAGCGCGGCCGTAACCTTCGAACAGCTGATCTTGTAGTACTTACCGCGAAATGCGATATGTTAACACAACACTACACTAGCACAGACGCGATGTGAGTAACGCGGGAGCGAGCGTGCGGTCTGCCTGACGACTGAACGAGAACTGACTTCGGAGTTCACAGCGTACGTAACGCTTCTCGTGCAAAAATGACGTAGGCCAACACCAACTGTATCGAGATCGAAGAGTCGAGTACACTAGCCGTCGGAATCGTGACGCATTCGCTGAATCGCTATGGTTTTTGTGGTGTGGCAACAGGAGCGTTTAAATATTGTAAAACAGAAATATCAAACGAGATTAAGGAAGGAATTTTGCATAGCGAACAGAGTTAATCAACTGGACATAATAATGAACTACATTAATGGCTATACTACACAACTCCCATGTTCTCCTTCACTTGCTGTAAGTACATAACCTGTTCTAGGTCTTGCTTTACCTCTCAGGTCTTAAATGTTTATTTCCACAATCGTTGTAAAGATATCATCAACGGATCGTAGCGAGTTTGCTGTCATTTTCCTCCTTTCGTTTCTATGGTTTTTGGGACTCTGGGATGGGACCAAGCCATCCTTACCTGCACGCGGTCCTCCTACTGATAGATAGCAGTCGCCGCACGTAAACGTCTTTTAAGTTTTTGCTATATATCTAACTCAGAAAGCGCCATTTTCCTAGAAAAGCAAGTCGACCCTGGCTGGAAGTTTATTTCACTAGCCACTGAGCCAAAATTCACTTATAGACTGCATGTATATGTGTATAAAATAAATAAATCTTACCTAATAATTTATCATTGATGAAGTTGCCACTGTCGCATTCCTGTAGAGCCCATCGCAGTTTCCATTCATCACAACTGTTTAACAAAGAAAAAATTTAAATGTATTTATAAAATGTCTTCTCACAACTTTGTAAATAACACTAAAATGATGAAGAGCCTTATTACCGAAGTGTAGCTTTTATATTAATTTTGTGAATTGTTGAAGTATTGAATTTTCGGCGTTATCCTATTTTCTCAGTTTCCACAAAAAAAAATATTATCATCATGGCGTTAATGTCAAGGTTATGCTCTCACGCAGGAAGGCCCAGGGTCCAGGATTTAGCAGATTAGATAATTACAGTGGCGCGACTGCTATCTGACCTCAGTGACCCTGCTACTAGGAGAACCTGCTGACCAGATTGGACCATGATTACACATTCGGTCGCCTGAATGTGCAGGTTTCATCACGATGTTTTTCCTCACCGTAAGAGCATCGGATATCTTTAAACTAATGTACATAACTCAGAAAACAGTCATTGGTACATGGCCGCAGTGGGATTCGAACCCGGTACCTCTCGCTTACGAGTCGGTTACCTTAACCACTCGGCCGCCGACGCTCGACTAAAACGATGAAGAGCACTGTATCATTATCGAAGTATCGTCCTCCATTTTTATCTTAAATTTATGGAATAATCATGGAAGTTTTGAATTCGACCTTATCATATTTCCTCAAATTTTCCACAAAACTTTATCGTTTTACATAATCCAGTCGTCTGGGTGTCAGAAGTTAATTGATTGTTTACCAACAGTCGAACTAATTATAAATTTTCACCAACACATGTATAATTAGATCAAAGTAATTAAGTACTATATATTTATTTATTGGAGTACCAACAGTATCAACAGGAGCAAGTATCAAACATAATAAATTATGTTTGTATTTAAGATATATGAAAAATGTCCCTAACTAAATCAGTGTGTGCTTTCAATCTCTCTGTCGCTAGATAGAATACTTCTGCCTACCTGCATTTACCTACCCACTTATAAAAGTAAAACCAATCTCCGAAATAGGAAACGTTTCCATAACTTTATCTTGACCAAAAATAGAAGAAAATTAACCATGCGACAGACTGTGCTGTTCCTTTGTTCCTTAGAGATAACCATATCCAGATAACGGGTTATCTATGATGATTATTTTTATCCTGCTCAGTGAAAAACGAGCAGACAGCCCACCTGATGGCAAGTGGTAACTGTTGTCCATAAGATCTACAATTCCTACATTTAGGTTGCAGGTAACAAAAATACAGAACCGCAGGAGCGTTGTCACTGTCAGGAATCACATGAAAAGCCTCATGCCCGTAATTTTGCTAACCATCTTATCCTTCAAATGTCATATTTTTACTACGACATGTTTGTTTCAACGTTAAAAGATTTATCGTAAACTTGTTATTGACTTACTTTGAAACCTAAATTTGTGCCTACTATTTGGATTAGGCGCCATGTGGTGTCCGGCAGAGTATAATAGCACCAACCGTTTACACTAGTGGATGTCGTACAAGGCGACTAATATTTACAGGCACAACAATGCATTGCAATTCCTCCAGTATAACTAGGTCTCCCAAGGACTTTATCTTCCTCACAGATAACAGTTTTATTTTACAGTTTACTCTTTCAGCAATCTATCAAACCTATCAAGTTGGAACAGTTGATCTTGCAACAGCGTGTATCCGGAGCGGAGCCGTTCCGCCGGTTTCAAGGCCATCGTCTGCTAAATTAGCATAGTTTATGCCTTGCCGCGGAAGCAGTGCGTGATTTCTTTATCTATTATAATAATCATCATAATAAGTATAAAACAAAGTCGCTTCTTGCCGTATGTTCCTCTGTATCTACGTATGTCTTTGTACGCTTAGATCTTTTAAACTACGCAACGGATTTTAAAGCGGTTTCAACAATAGATAGAGGAAGAAAATAAGGCTAAGTTGGGGTTAAGAAGGTGTACGTGAACGAAGTCGCGCCGGTCCATAGTTTATTTGTAAACTCACATACTACTTTATTAGACATTAGACATTGATTTATTGATAAAATAATTTACAAGTAATTTAAATTGATTGCTTCAAATTAACAATCGTGATCGTATCTAATCCAATATTAACAAATATCATAAAAATAATTATAGCAATCCATCAATAATTAAATATAAATAATAATTCCTCAAGAAGTGATATTCATAATGCCAATAATAATATAGCTAACGTTGGTCAATAATAAATTCATAGAAAAAAGAATAGTACCAAAAAAAAGTAATTTAATTACTGATGTACAGCCATGTCACAAGTTTTTATTTAAACACAGTCAATTTAAGGTCCAAACATTCAGCAACTTATAATAAGTTTGTCGGTTTTGTCTCATCATCATCATCTTGGCGTTATGTCCCGGTTGCGCCCCGCTAGGTTACGCGAGGGCAGGGTCCGCATTTGTCGGTTTTGTCTGCCGATCTGCTAAAATACCTAATTCAAGTAGTAGGTACAAAATTAGTTTTTTTTTATGTCATTCAGTAGGCAAACAGGCAAGCGGGCCACCTGCTGGAAAGTGGTCACCACTGCCTATAGACATTAGCAACACCAAGAGTATCGCCAATGCGTTGCACACCTCTATAACACGTTGCTCTGGCAGCAAAAAGACAAATGCCCCTCCACTGCCAAAGCCACGGTTCCCCAAATCCCCACCCCATGGAGCACTGGAAACCTTACTCACCTACTACCTCAGAAACTCAACACCATTTAAAAGAGTATTGTTTAGATTTGAAAGTAAGTAAGACCAAATCTATCAAAAATACCAAATCTACGGTAAAAACGTTGAAACAACCACATCGTAGTTAAAATATGACATTTACCTACACATAAATGTATAACAAGCCACTTATAACATTTGATATTATGTAACAAACCATGGCTTTTCAATTAGAGCACAGAATATATACTAATATGTTTAGAGCTACTTTTAACTTTCTTTAAAAATACGTAGGTAAGCGAGGCGCATTCAGTCCTGATAACAAAAAATAACGTATTGTAAATACCATACATACATATATTTTATTGCCGATACAGACAAGAAGAGGAAAAAAACAACATTAAAAAGCACAAACGGTTTTCCCTGGAGAATACAACATGCAGTTCTTCAAGAAAGGGGTAAAAAGGTTTTTACGGGGTCGGCAACGTGTGGGTGATGCACCTGGTATTGCTAACGTCCATAGGCTGCGGTGACTGTTTACCATCAGGCAGGTCGTGAGCTTGTTTGCCACCTTAGTGGAATAAATAAAAAACTATACTACGCATTAAATATTTAACAAGTCGTCCACACCGCTGCCACCCGGAATTGTGCCCAGAAAGCTGGCTGCGTTACCTCGTTGAATAGCAATGCTTATTCTCTGACTAGACTGACGGATGTCGCGCTGGAAGAATAAAGAAATCATGGCTCCGTAACATCAGGGAACGGACGGGTGTTGCCGGCGTAGAAGAACTGATTCGCTTGGCACAGAACAAGTCTAAGTTCGCTGAGCTGACGAACAACCTCCAGCAGTTGAGAGGTACCAGAAGAAGAAGATTCTCTGACCGAGGAACATAAGTAAATATAAATGTAAAAATTTAAACATTAATGTAAAAATTTCACGGAACTCTATGCCTCGCAAGACCACGCTTCGGAACGAATTTCCGGCAGCGATGTTTCCCAACCGTTACGACATTGAAAACTTCAAGAAACGAGTTTTACTATTTCAAAGGCCGGCGACGAATGCGCGACTCCTCGTTTCGATGATATATAAATAAATATGCTTGCATAATTTACACAGCGCCATCTAGCCTCAAAGTAAGCAAAGGTATAACACCCTGGCCCGAAACAGAAATTAAAATTCATAATTTCGAAATTAAAATTCATAATTTCGAAATTAAAATTCATAATTTTAATTATGGTATGATGGTCGAATGGTAGGATGGCGATAAACAATTTTCAATAGGTGTCACGCTTGCACAAACGAGCTGATATGATGGTGTCGTTCAGGTTGAGTTTCACTCTCTTTAAAAAAATTACTCTTTCTTCTTTAATTCTGCCGGTCTTCGGTATTCTCGCGTTGTCGGTACCTATTTCCCACGTATCTCTGGGGCTTACGTTCCCAGCACATGGCCAAACCATAGATGAACTCGCGCGTTTGAAAGTTAGCAGTGTAGAAAAGGATAAGTAGAAAACTATACTTTTTCATCACAAATCACAGCAAAATACTTGCCACTGATAATATTGAAATATTACGGCAAATTGCGCCGTAGACTGATCTCCATAGGATTTAATTTGGCTTGGAATAAATAGCGTAGGTAGGTAATGAATGTCACATGCAAGCTAAGCCGCGATAGGTGCTCTCATCCGCCCGAGATTTGGGTCATATTATAAGAGATGGCGTCAGTAACTACATACAAACCGAAGTATAAGAATGTTAAAATCAATTTCGGTTAGAAATGGTAATTAGAACTAAAATTAAAGTTTAATATGATACTAATCACTAGACGTTGAAGAGCGAGACCTCCTGACACGGGTATGCATACCTAATAGAAGGTTTTATCCACTGTAACTAGCAAACCAGGTCTATAAAAGAAATATTTATTATTGAATGAATGAATGAAGATAGACAACGGAAAACGCTGTAATTACACACAATATATAGTCTATAGGTACATAACAATTTGCAGCAATTTTTATCAGGACAGGAAGTAAATCGTATTTTATCATATTAGATAATGTCAATGTTGAATGGCGAAAAAGCGAAAGAATTCACCGATACCGCTACTACGCAGTATGCAAAGCAGGATAGTCAATAACCACGTATTCAATTTGTTTAAATGTTTGGCAGAGACGTTCATTACATTACATTTTACTGCAAAAGATTTTTAACATACGCAATGCGACGCATCTAATATTAATTAAATTTAGCTCATATCACGGAGCCGTAATATTTGGGCGCATTCACTACATAACATTCAGTAACATTTATCACTTAACATTTACTTATTAAAACTTAAGGAACTTTTATTTCCAATCGTTTCATTCCAACCTAACAGATGCAATAGAGGTAGTAAGGTTGGGCGCGCCCCAAACTATTTTTATCGACAAATGTAGTTCTACATACCACCAAAAATTATCGATAGGTAATAAATTATTTTTATTACCATCAAAGACTGTTTTATAATCTTTTTTTGATAACAACAGCGATTGGCACACGCCCATTGATTTCATAAGTGAAGTAAGTAGTACGAGATAAGTGGCAAATCGCGACAGTTCGTGGAATGCACCAACGGCCGCTAAGCCAAGTCCACTTGATTGTCAGTGCAGACAGTGAACACGTTTTCAGACACGAGATCTGACAATGCCCGTGATGTTCGCAGTAGCTCCGATTACCTGCTTGCAGTTGTAATAAGGGATGCGATGAGTACTTCTTCTTCTTATCGAGTCGATGCTCTCTGACTTACACTTTATTCGCTCAGTATTCGGCAACGCATAGAGCGTTTGAACAGGCCTCGAACAAGTCTCGATGAGTACTTTAGCGGTTATGAATAAGAAAAAGAAAAAAGAAACTTTCTTTATCTATGAAGAAAAGTTTGCACGTTTGTGAGTTTGTATGATAGGGGTTATCTCTGAGACTACGAAACCTATTTTTAGAATTCTTTCAATAATAGGAAGATACATTATACCGGAGTGACATAGGCTACTTTTGGTTCCGAAAACATAATAGAGTCCCGTGGGACAGTTAAATGTTCGTATGCCTACTTCTTGTCTTCTAGTTTGTTATCGCATGCCGTTGCAAATAGACGTTCCGAAGATTATTTGAGCTAATTTCAATGCATCGGCAACAGTTAGTCCACCAGGATCTCCAAGGTCAGCAGAACCCCAGCACGGCTAACACAAGTGTGCTCTCGCGCGCGCTAAGTGAGGAAAGGTGCGACATAGATGCTGCTATCTCTTTCATCTTAGTGTTGAGAGAAGGAAACAAACGCTCTCTCGCGGCACGAGCTGTGTCGCGGGCACACTTGTGCAAGCCGTACTGATGTCAGAAATGTCATTAAAACCAATTTAAGTGTTTAATTACCGATGTACCGATGTAGCTAGAGTAAATTAATCTATAATATTATATTCCTCCCCACCCACTGTTGACACCCGTACAAACAAGTAAGACAGTCCAAGAGATGCACTAATAATATTCGCCAAACACGAATATGTATTCGTAAAATACCCAATACACGGCGAATACGAAAAATGTCAGCATCCCTAGTTGCCTTGGGATACGATTTGACTGTCATTGTAAATTTTTCATCTACGAGTATGTCTGTGAGTATCTGTAATTGGTTTTCTGATACCTAAGTTTACTTCTAATCCATGTTACAACAGCCGTTGAATTTCCTAAGAATAAATAAATAAACAATAATAAATAAATTGAATTGCACGGCATAGGATTTAGGTAGGAACTTGATGGCTAGTGCTGCCTTCGATAACAACGACTTCTCAGTAATAGACACACGACGCTAGGTGGAATTTGTTTACGAAAGGTCACATTGTCTAACAATCCTCCAACATCCACGTCACAGAATACTACCTACACATGCTTCTGGTGTTGCTACATGAAACACATAACTAGCAAATAGTAGATATTGTGTCACTGTCGATGAGTAAGGTTTCCAGTGCTCCGTTGGGTTTGGTTTTATACCCCAAGCTGTTACTTGGTATACTCAGTTACGTTTTTGATGCCATGAATGTGTACAACAAGCCTATATACCTTGGTTTAGCTTTTGAACGTTGCAACGTTTTGTAGAAAATACTGGGCACTATATTGTATGCTAACTTACCATCTTTCCTTATGATCTGAAATTTTAATCTGATCGTTTATCGTGATTTATCGATATCGGTAATTTTTTATGATGGTTTATGAAACATGTATTATAGCTATGGTTAAATTAGAATTTTGGATAATACATTGTGAATTCGAAAGATTGTGAGTTGTTTTGCTCATCAATATTTTGCGAACGTATAATTTTTCCAGTATATATATATTTTTAATCAGTGTTGCTTCCTTCCGAAATCGTTTAAATTTGTTATAATTATTAGCTCTTTTCATTCGAATGAATTCGTTTGAAAGAAAAAGACATTCGAATTATGAATTAGTACCGAATGCATAGTATGTTCGAATAATTCTATTGTTCTTATTTTTCACAATTGCCCAACACTGCTGACTAAAGAATCATGACATGACAATGACACAATCCTCAAAGTAAGCATTGAGCCACTGCAAAAGAAGCCGGCAAAATCAAGAAGCTGACACTACAAAGGTCAACTAGCTAGATCCTTTGGACTTCGTACAAATACAGATAGCAAAGTTATAAAAAAAATTATAAGTACCACAATTAATACAACAAGCTTTTAATTACTACAAAAATGGACATGACATCAGACTTCACATGGAGACAATCATACAATGAATGGTTTTTTGTTGTAGGCAATTATATTTTTTGCGCAAGATCATTGCGGTCGAATCTTTCTCTGTGTCTAGCTAGAGATATCATTATCATCCCGGCGTTACATCTCGCTGAACATCTCGCTGATCTTCCTCTTGGCCCTTGGCTAACCTCGCTCGGTCTTTGGCATCCTTGGTGGTGAGCTTATTGGCACGCATGTCATTATTGACGACGTCTAGCCATCGCTACTTGGACCGACCTCTCCTTCCCGTGCCTGGCGGGGGTGGCATTCTCTACCTACTTTACCGGTCTTGTATATGTTGCTATTCTAAGACAGAGGTTTATTTGATGTCCGCGCAATTTATCACAACGGCACAACTATTTTTTTGTTCTGTTTGTAGTTTTCATGACTATAAAGGACAAAGTTTGCATTAAAATTAGGTAAATCCATGTTACCGATTCGTGCCAGGCAGCTAGTAACATATCACAAAGTCATGATGCCACAGAGACAGAGTACATGATGGCCACGTTCACAGTTTTATCGTCAGAAAGATAAAGATAACGGCTGGCAATGTTACATAATACGTTATTAGGTAGTTACACTGTTTACCCATACCTATACATAAGTAGTAGCGATCATTCTTTTACGCCATATTTTTTAATGTTTGCTTATGTGAATCTTTACGTGTTTTTCGTGAAAGAATGTGGTATCATGACTCTGTTATTTAGCAAATCATTGTAGCTATCTGTCCACAAATAGGTGCATCAATCGTAGATGTTACAATGACATGTCATGAGGTAGGCTGTTTACATGTCAAGTTGATACTGAGTATGACAAGATCAACCTGTGTTGCTGAATATGACTCACGTTTGACCCACATATCTAATACTTATACAGAAGCCGCTTAAATATCTTATTAGCTGTAATAGGGTAAGTAGTTGATATATTGTATCCCAAGCAATATATAGGAGGAACCAATACATTATCAATCAAAATCTTCACATATTCGTACCTATCGAGAAACCATAATAATGAGCTCCCTGGAGAGGTTTTCCTGGAGAGTACAGCAAGAAAGGGGTGAAAAGGGTTGATGCCAATGGTATAGCGAACGTCCATCAGGCAGCGATGACTCCACACCATCGGGCAGGCCGTAAGCATGCCACCTTAGTAGTATATTTGAGTAATCCGCTACTCGTATTGCATCACACCGAATGTGAATTGCAGATTTACCGCCGAGCGACCGGGCGGCCATGATCGGCCAAGCCTACCAGACGGCGACCGCTGATTGGCTGGGCCGCGTGACGTCATCTGCGCCTGCGCCGCGATGCCGGTGCAAGTTATGCGGAAAATGGCGCGTAATTACCCACCTCAAGATAGTAATGTTATTCTGTAGCTAGAGCGAAAGCGGTGTTACAACACAAGCATTTTGTTCTCAATGAAAATGTTCTATTATTAAGGTCCGCTTTTTCAATCCTCAGATAAAACATACCAGTCTGATAAGTAATTGTGCGACTAAAATAAAATTGCATCATTACTTCATATATAGGTAATTGAAGGATAATAGTAATTTATCAGTATATTACTTTATCGGGGAGATAAAATTAGCCCAATATTGAGGAAAACTTTCGGTGCCCCGTTGGCGCGTGCCGTGACATGCCATACACCAGGAATGGCCAAGAGGGAGACCGCGGTCTACCGGTCGACCGCAAAAGCGTTTTAGATAGCCCGCGAGAGTTTATTAAAATAAATAGAAAATTATGAAAAAATACACATTATTTTAAAATAATGCAGGACAGGACAAGGTTGTCCACTACTGCGGCTTGTACATACAAGTGATCATCCCGGCTTCTGCCAGGGTCTGCTTTCCTGCTTTCTCTTCCCCACTTCGCCCAGTATTGGGCATCCTCGCGTCGTAAGACGGAATAAAAATGACATTTTGGTATTTGATATTTTAAAATACTTCCAAATTTATAACAAAAATGTTTAATATCTCTCTTGTAAACTGCAGTGGACCACATGAAATATTTTTGACCACCTTACAGGTCAATTGTTCGGCCACCCTGCCATACTCGAGAGTTGTAAATTACGTAGAGTCGGACAAATAGAAGTGAGGGCGAATTCTTTATTATCTTATGATCTCGACAGATATCAATATTACTTCATTGTATAGGTACCTTTTCATTAGTTCTCGATTAAATTAAAAATAGACCAGAAACAGGAAATAGCCCTCTCAGCGCCCCTGTTATGCGTCTAGATATTTACCTACTCTTGTGTGCATTTAGAAAGTAAACGACCTCTAATATGAAACTTGTTTGGTCGTCGGTTATTATGTAGGTATCTGCGCAGCACTCATACTGTGCTATGATTTCCTGGTATGATATATGATTAAAGACTAGAGCAAGTGTAATGTAATGTAGTTATAATGTAACCTTTTTATTAGTAAAGCTAACGTTCAATTTCATTTTTAGCAATGCCCCCTTTTTTGGGAGAAGTTTGAAACAAAAAAAAAAATTCTTTTTTTTATTCTACGCTGTCACAACGAGCAGATAGCCCAACTGATGATAAGCGGTAAGGCGGTGGTACTCACCCAGGCGGACTCCTCAGGCTTGAACGGCCTGATAGTGTCGTATCTTCTGATTACAAAGTTTTTTATTACCTACCATTACCTCTATATAGACTTTGGGTCGTCACTGTAAATCTTGGCAATAGAGGAGGTGCCAGCGGTTGGAATTAGTGCTGGGCTATCCGCTAATAAATCCTGGAATGTATTGCCAAAATCTCCACTCTGGAGATCGCAGTGTTGCGAAATAAACAGCTCAGATATGGGAAACCCCCATTACAGAAAGTAAAACTCCGATTTTTAACGGTACAAGACTGTTTTTATAACTACCAGTTACGAGTATTACGTACGCGTAGAATCGAATTGAAAAAAGAAAACTAAATAGACGTCAATCCTTATTCAAAACGGTACGTAGGTACACCAGTGAATGAAAAAGTTATGCAATACGTATTGCGAATTTTAGAACGCCACATAATTGAAAATAAGAGAAAATAATACATAAGTAATTGTGTGCTACTTTTATTCATAAGTACCTATAGTAGCTCTAGGCATATTCGTTGCTATTGCGAAATATTTCGCAATAACTGAGATTCGGCAGTAAATTGCTTGCTTGCTCCGAGAGGCGGTTTTCGCACGCACACATCATGGACACATTTTTTGTACTAGTAACGATTAAATGACACACTTTGATGGATGAATTACTGAATACATGGTTTTATTAATTAGTTTATATGGTTCGCTGGTCGAGTTCGCCGACTCGGGCGTGACTTGAGTGAGCATAAATATCTCAAAAATTTAAAAAATTAACAATCGCTTCTATTAATTTGACATTTTATTTAAAGAAAAAACGCATCGAAATCCTGTGTGCCGACAAACACAATGGCGCACACTATATATTTAAAACTTACAACACTCCTCTTTTTGCATCATTTTTGCGTTCAAAATGACAATCAGCCACTCAAGTAGTTTGACAGTTTGTATTCGTGAAGCTATGTCTCTCATTTATATGTCTGTCGCAGCCGGATGGTTAAATTAGCCGGTTAACTAAACGGCTAGCTTTTTGAGCAATAATTTAGTTGAAAATTTGCCAGTTTCATAAGATTTTAAAGTGATGTTGAAAGAACGATATTGCCTCGAGTTTACGCAGCTCTTTCACACATTGTTCCAATGCTAACCTACCCACAATAACTTCAAAGTATAATAATAGTTTGCATTAGGTTTCTATTCGGTTAGTTTAGGTTAGCATTATGACAATGAATGGAAGAGCTCCGTAAACTCGAGGCAATATCGTTCATGTGACTTTACTTTCAAAGTTCATGAATTTGGCCAATTTTCAATTAAATAACTGCTTAAATAGCTAGCCGTTTAATTAACCGGCTAATTTAACCATTTGGCTGCGACATGTCTACTAGCGCGCCTGGCGCGACTTCGTTCGCGTGGCGTCTTACCCCAACCTACCCTTTATTTCTTCCTTATAAATCTTCTACTTGAGTCACTCTATCTGTTGTTGAAAATAGGATTATAATCCGTTGCGTAGTTTAAAAGATCAAGCGTATGCGGACGGCGGGAAGCGTCTTGTTTTCTACTATGTATAGATCCCAAGTTGCAACTTCCAAGAGTAGTACAAAGGCAATTTCCGCAAGACGCGAAGTGGCGGCACAAACACGATGATGGATGAGTTTGCTTTTAAATTAATTTATTAAAAAGACAATGTCGCGACTTCAGACGGATACCTAATCGTAACATACATGACGACAGCTTAGTAAATTTCAAGCTATGATGGATTCGATCGAATGGAAATAGACAATGTGGGCGATGAATGACGATACTTTTGTCCTATAGAGGCAATGACCTCTAATCATATATTATTAGAGGTCAAGTGTATAGGAGGCTGTTATTTTTCCTAATAAAACGTAAAGACGTAGTAAGTAAGTCCCAGCTACAGTGTTTCCTTTGAACTATGACATGGGATCGTTCAAGAGTTATATTAGAGGTCTTTTCAGAAGCGGACAACGCATTGGTGACTCCCCTGGTGTTGCTGATGTCCATAGGCGGCGGTGAACACTTTCCATCAGTGGCCCGCATGCCTGTTTGTCTGCCGGATAACATAAAAATAATAAGAAGACGTAGTGACTATAATAGAAAGAGGAATGCAGACTTGGTTTAGTCATGTGGAGAGGATGAATGAGAAGGATTAACGAAACAGATATACCTACATATATTTATAGCAGGGTAGCGTTGGAACGGGAGACCGAGACTTACATATCATGATCAAATCGGAGGTATTTTAAAGAAAGATCAGGTCAAGAGTTCCCTAAAACGATGTGGTCTCAGCCTACATTTACGGGGAAAAGGCAGGGTTGCATGTATGTATTTTTTTACGGGCCAACCCCAATCTCTCTCCCAAACAATAATGATGAAACTCCTAATTACCTACGATCTACAGCGGCGACCAAAAGAGCTGAGCTTTGACACCGAGACACGACTAGTGGCTTCATTGTGAATTGGTGCCAATTTTACACTTGAAATTAACCAATTGCTTGTAATGGACGGAATCAGCACATGACGTACATGTTTTTAGTTACAAGTACTAAGTATTGGCCTTATTAAACAAATACCTACGTAGAAAAAAAAATATTTTACAGCAATAACTCTTTCATAATCACATACCATAAGAATCCAGTGCAGGACTTAGGGCCTCTACCGCGGAAGGAGAGGCTATAAGAACTGGTTATTGTATTTTAAAATAGCAATTGTATTTACAGTATTAATATTTTGTTAGTAGCAGTCGGTATCCCACTGTAGGGCAAAGGCCTCTCTGCTATTTTTCCGCTTCGACCTATTTGTTGCAAGATCTCTCCACTCTTTCGCATACGCTGCTAATTCGTCGTGCCATCTTTTTCGAGTATTAATTTAATATCCCATAATTTTAAATTCCACCTACCATCAGGTGACCCACTTGCCTGTTTGTCTGCCGTATAACATTTAAAGAAATCAGTTATTGCACTGAGCTATTTGCTGCACCTACTTAGAAGTCGCGGCGGCCAGCTAGTATTGAAGATTAAAAATTATCTCACTTGTCACCAATATCTAGTGGTGTGGCGTGGGGGCCGGGTCGCTCTTTTCCCTCAAATATGGTTGAATTGGACGATGGCTGGGCCCTGCGTTATACTCGTGAACGGGTGCAGGCAGCAGCCTTACTCTTGCTGTAGTTTTAGGTGTTTTTTTCTCAATTATACTAGACGTACCTATATAATATAATATAGCGTTCCGGCTCTGCCTGGCATTGTCGAGCACGGTTCGGTTGGCGAGGGATACGTTTATCTACGGCCATAGGGCGGTCAGCGTGTCACTGTGTGTTTCTTTCCTACTTTCCTATCCCCCTCCTTTTTGACGATTGAAAGAGATATTTAATGTCCTAATCAATAAAGAAATTTTGAATTTTATCTGGTTAGGGCAATAAAAATACAAGTACCTGTAAACTGCTGCACCAATTAGAATGCAATGTCGATATTTATAGCACTACGTGAAGTTACGATTTGTGTCGAATTCGCAATCGGTAATAAATATAGCTAATATCAAAGTGCTATCAAATGGGTGTGGATACATTATCCATTATTAAGCGTATCTAATGATTATACGTCTAATGATTGCAATCTATAAAGGTGGACATTGTACGGCACTGATATGGTCGGACCCAACCCACAACGAAGATTACACTACACAGGACCACTGTCAACTATAATAAATTGTGGATGGATTATAGAAGGCTTACGAAAGAAGTAACTCAGGATTACCCTCAAAAGGCGAAATGTATGATTAAATGTATGAATGTGGAAGAGACAAAAGAGGTGTGTCTGGATCGTAGCTTGCGATACTCGATAGTCTCTGCCTACCCCTGTGGGATACGGGCGTGATTATTATTTATTTATTTGTGTATGTATGGCCCTTTAGAGGATGACCCAGAAAAACATTCACTGATCAGATCAGTAATGTTCTCAAAAAAGCTGTGGTCCGAAGTGGTAAGAATAAAAGAAGATGTATGAAAAGAGTTGTGGATATATGCGAGGCTAGGGAGTTGTGTCAGGACAGAGCAAAGTGGCGGTCTATAGTCTCTGCCTACCCCACCTGTGGGACACAGGCGTGAGCTTTATGTATGTATGTATGTATGTATGTATGTATGTATATATTTGTTGATATAACCTGAGCGTATTTATTTATTTAGTTAATTGAACACATGAAAGTTTAAGGAAAAGCACAATATTACATGATCCGTTTAAACTGACTTGTCTTATTTGGTTAAGGAAATTACGTATTTAAATGGATATTGTGCAGAAATATTAGTTGAAATTCACATTCTATGTGTTTCTTGTATAATTCTTGACATCTATACACAATATACGTAGCGTGATTGATACGGCAAGTAGTGATTTTGGGCATTGTTCACCAAATAAGACAAGTCAGTTTAAACGGATCATAAATAACAAAACAGGCGATACTTATTTCTAAAAAGAAGTCTCTTTCAGCAGGTTTTATCAAAGAGTTAATATGTGATAAGTAGTCGCAGATCAGACATGCACAATAATAATATATGCCCATTATATCTAACTAAATAAAATAGTCGTCTTGGCGTTTATGTCCCGGTTATGCTTTCGCGCACAAGGACCCAGGGTCCGTCTTGACCATGACTCATTATACCTAACTAAATAGGTATACATACATAAGATACCAATATAATAAACTACATATACTACTTATATCAATACACAGAATAAATAGATACCTACATATTATCTAATTGGTATCGTTCCCTGCTATTTTAGGAACAATGCGAGAGAGTGTACTTTCACGTTTCTTAAAAATACCGATAGATTTACTATCGCGTACTTCATACGGACTATATTGTTTCCAATGTCTGTATTGATCGTAATCTTGCCTGTTTGCAGAGCATTATAAACATGATTGTGTTTCAATGCCTAAATTCCCAGAATGGACCGCAAATGTAACAGGAAAATGGTGGACAAAATTGCGTCAGCAAGTGGGCGTGTCGCATACGTTTTAGTAAACAGCATCACACCACACGTATGCACCTACCTACGTGCTAAAAGTCATAGTTTTGGGTTGGTGTGCACGTGACTTGGATCACGTGGTAATTTAGGCGGATAAAGCTCTGAATACAATATACCATAAGACTTCTTAAGGTACACATAAAATATTTAAAACTATAGTAAAAATATACACTTTTACCTATATTTAAAATACTTAAAATATACACTATTACATATAAAATACATACAAAAAATTTAAAAAGTTCACACCGCTGCCCCCCGGAATGGTGCAGCCAGCTGCTGGCTGCGTTGAATCGGCGGATAGCGATGCTAATCCGTTGCCAGAGGAACGAGCCAGCTCTACGGTCACCTTAATTTTAGACCCGTTAGACTTCTAGAGTGTAAATGGAAATGATAAATTTGGATTTGGCAACGGCAAGAGACCGTTTCGGTCCAAAGAAGACCGGCAGGGCTATTGGCTATCTCAGTTGTCCACTCACATCAGTTGGTCAATCTTAAATGATGAGCTCTGGCACTGTCATAGAATTGGTATTCTCTTCGGTGTACAACGATTCACGGTGGATTCACTGGTCCGGCAAGAAAGCTGTGGACAGAGCCACGAGATTACCTAACGCTTTTTGGTAAGGCAGGCGTTGTGGAATCATAAGGCGCCAAGTGTGGACCTAAAGGAGAGCTTTGAAGAAGTAAGGGGAGTAGAATAGCAACTAGGTGGGGCGTGATGATTAAACTAGCTATCTACGATAGATCGTGAGCAATGGAAGAACGGTAGGGAGGTCTTTGCCCTGCAGTGGGACAACGATGACTTAATATGGTAGTAATAAACTGGCTTTCAAATAAAAACTACAGCAACGAAATCGCTATCCACAAAAGACTGAAAACAAATAAGATTGATATAAATATAGCGTCTCTAGATAAGTAAACACTATTCGAACAAGAAAGACGACAAACATTTAGAATTTTGTCACGAACATTACCAACAGATAATGTCAGGATATTGCGTAGATAATAAAAACCGGCTAGACTTGATTTAATAAATTACGTGTTATTATATGATTTGATATAAGTTACGCATAAAGAACAGGGGGCAAAATATGTACGTACATCATCAATATCAATCAGCCGTAAGACGCCTGCTGCTGATCATAGGTCTACCCCAGAGATCTCCACAATGGCCGGTCTTGTGCCGTCCGCATCCAGCTGGTATCTGCGATCTTTACCAGGGGCCCGACCGTTTAACTCGCCATGTTTTAATAAAAGGATAGCAACGACGTCACAAACGTCATTGCGATCCTATTGCTTAAAGATGGCAACGGTCACTTCGACCTGCGATCATTACGTGGTCACCACTCGAGAACTTTACTGCCCCATTGGCTGTTCTGCGAGCTATGGGCCATGCCCACTGCCACTTAAGCCTGGCAATCTTTCGATCATGTCAGTGAATTTGGTTCGTTGTAGTTACCTAGATTTAGCTATACCAAAACACCGATGGAAAATTCGCCGTTCAATTAAGAAATTGTTGTTTCCTATGCATAATCACGACACAGTTCAGAAACGAATCTAATTTGAAATAGCAGATGCACGATAACAGAATATAACTAGGTTTTGCGATCTCTTGGCACCGATTCCAAGGTGTGATTGCTGAGTAATGGTCGCACGTTGCATAAACATTACGATAATGACGCACGCGCAGGCCGAAAAGACAAACAATCTAATGGAAGAGTTCACCTGTTGTCGGTACCCAACTCCTAGGTTGGCAAGTAGATTGTGGGTAGGCCTCCCATAAAGTGGACCAATGACCTAGTAAAGATCGCAGGTACCAGCTGGATACGGAAGGCACAGGACCGGCCTTTGTAGAGATCTCTAGGGGAGGCCTATGCCCAGCAGTGGGCGTCTTTTGGCTGATATGATGAGGTACCTAACTCAAACTCAACGAACTAGCTAACAAAGTAAGGAGTTAACCGCTAATCTAGTTGTTACCCTTCGCGTGATGAGTTTCCAAACGCAGACATATTGATCATAAGTACAGGGCAAGTGTAGCGAGAAATTTCATCCATAATCGGTAACTTTTTTTTAATACCACTAAGGTGGCAAACAAGTTTACGGCCTGCCTGATGGTAAGCAGTCACCGCAGCCAATTGACGTTTATGTTCAATTGACGGGTTCCATAATCACAGTTAGACCTACGTAGGTAGTTAGGTACATTCTGTCTAGTCATTAACTGCATACGAGTAGTCGTATGCAGTTAATGAAATAGCTGTAAAGGTCGTTGTAGATGTAGATAAGTAATTACATTGTGTAGTATACTATACAATCATTATAGTAGATACAGTCTACTTTAAATCCCTACATTATGTGATAACTTGTATTGATTGAGGCATATATTATAATCGATTATTGCGTTACTAGATTTTTTTATTCTGACCATGAAAGACGAGCAGACAACCCATCTGATGGTAAGCAGTAACTGTCGCCCATCCATATGAAATACCTCATGCCTGTAATTGGGCAGAATATTCAAATTACCTCACATTAGTAAATACTACCTAATCATTGGTACGTATCCTAACAAAAATGATTGTCAAAGTTCGCCAAAACTGGAATTCAAATCAGAACAGAAATCCAACACCGCCACCTACCTAAAAGCCACCGGCCCACAAACTGCATCTGATTTACTGCAACCCGATGCGCACGCGCATACGTGGCCGGTCACGTGTAGCCGTCGACCAATCAGAGCGCGGGGAGCGGAGGCGCGGCGCTGACGCGGCGGTTACGCAACCAGCCCGCTATACAAAGGTCAGTTGAAGGTGACTGTGTGGGTGTGACGAGCGAGAACTGTAGAATATTATACTACAGTCATAGATAGTTTTACCTTGATAACGAAATATTGTAATGGTTACGACATAAGTATAGGATCGGTATTCGGATTCCGAATGTCATGGCTGCGTGGTGGCGTAATCTCCGACTTGGATTGTGGATAGAAATGTAATCTGGGCCCATAACCTTACATAGTATAAAACAAAGTTGCTTTCCGCGTCTGTAGAACCGCGTATCACTGTATATGATAACCACGGAACGGATTTTGATGCAATTTTTACCATCAGTTAGCTAACTAATGTGTCACTGATTGTTTCTTTTCTAAATAGCTGGATTGAATCGGATAAATTCAAGGACTGAAATGTCACTTGACATTTCTCCTGAACTGAATCAAGGCAGCACCAGCACAAATCGAATTTCGCATTTAAAACTAGCGACATAATAAAAGCGACATAAAACCCGCCCCGACATAATAATTTAATAAACCTTCCGGAAGAATTAATCTACAACAAAACCTAAAAAAAAGTGAAAACCGCATCGAGAGAGGTCTTACTTGAGATTAGGAACAGATAGACAAACGACGCGTCAAGCGGATTTATTTCATAGGTAGCTACTATACAAGGATATTAGTAGATAGTATAGTTAGAGATAAGGATAATACCTATATCGCAGCTACCTACATCCGTAAATATACGTCCAAATACGGCTGCCCTTAAGCCTTAAGCCAGGGCAGGGCTTAAGAGATTCAATAGACAAACACAAATCTACACTTTAGCTAGATTCGAAGCAAAACACAAAATAACTTCACTTTTACAAAATGTTAACTACGACGAAACAGAGGCTATTATGCAAGTTGTTGGCTGATGGACACACACAAACACACACACTTACACACATACAAACGCACTACACACCTTTTCATTTATTTTATTTTTCTTTAAAAATTTAGTATGTAAGTAACTTTAATTAAAATTATCTCTGCTTCTATCTCTCTCTCAATGATTATACTTTAATTTAATCATACAGGGATTCCTGGAGACCTACAACACAGGCTTGACCTATCGTAAGCTCCAGTTTCCCACAAACAAAATTCATGTTCGAATTATTGTATCCTAATATTATAAGATTAGGGAACGTACCCATACTACGTGACCCGTTTAGGGGGGGGAGGGAGATCTTCAAAATACTATGCTCAGTCACAGGAGCGGGGGGGTGGCTTAAATTTTTGTTACGTAGTCGATTTCGCCGTAAGAAATTGCAAATATGAGTCAAATTATTTTCATTTGTTACACTTTCTGCCTGCGAAATAATTAAAAATAATACTTGTCAATGCTACGAAAAACTTTAAGGGGGGGGGGGGGTCTTGGCATATACTACGAGTGGTCACCGAGGGGAGGGGGGGGGGGGGGGGGGGGGTCAAAAAATCTTAAAAAACAGGTCACGTAGTATGGGTACGTTCCCTTATTGTGGAGAAAATAAATATTTTTTTATTTTTTTTATTTTGTAATGAAAACACTTGATAGTGTTGTAAATAGAATAGAATATAATGTCTTTATTGCTTAATACATACAATACGTTTTTGAATTACACACAGCCGGGATTAAAAGCTAGGAACATTATCATTTTGCTTTGTAAGGAAATCTACAAGTGGAGGCTGAATATAGAAGTTCGACTTTAAATTCAATGCAGTAAATTGACGAACGAAGCATTCAACAGCATCGCCTTATATCGGGCAGCTTGTTGCAAAAATTAGTTCGCTTCCTTCCCACGCGCCAATCGTAAGTTGGCGCCGTTGTTGATGTCACGTTGTAGCATCCGAATTTAAATATGGATTTTAGTGATTTTCTTATTTCACACTGTTCAATAACAATTGAGCAAACTGGCCACCATAAAACGTGTAAAAAAGAGTAAGTAAGAATAAGAAAAGTGTTCATAAATAACGAAAAATATTTAAAACTAAAATAATACCTAAATCTGTATATAGGAACAAACTAGATTTTTCAAACCAATTGTTTGACATTTTATTATTTATTAGGACTCTATCAAGACTAAGGATGTCCATCTGTCTGGCTAAACGGATACCACTGTCTTTCCTATTTCTCCCACCAAGCAACAATGCTTGTTCTGCTATGTTATTTTCCGGTCTGAAGGATAAGGCAAGAGTGCCAGGGCATAAGCATATTGACAAGACAACACAATGAGCAGTTTTCCAATAGGTATCTAAAGCATTCCTAACCACTCACTAGATGGCACCACGACAATTTTGGTAATTTGATAATCGCTTGAAATAGGTTCTTAGCAAACAGGATATAAACACTGGGTACGTTGTATTGGATACTATTGTGTTTGTCAATAATTTTCAACCATTTTAGTGGTTGTAATAAATAGAACATAGTGCATATTCATAAAAATATGTCTTTGTTCATTTCGTATAACCTTTAACAGTTATGTTTATATTAATGAACATTACATTTTTAAGTTTAGTATTAGTTGGCTGCATGAAATCACTGCCACCATCATACAGATTATAAAAATATTACCAAAATTGTAGGAGCGCCATCTATTGATGCTTTTTGAAACCAACTATCAATGCCTACTGGAAAACTCCTCATTGCGGTTCTGCATTCTTGTTATCTGAGACAATAGTACATAATAAGTCCATGAACTGGGTGATAGTTACCGCTTTCCATTAGGTGGGACTGTCTGACAAATTTTGCATAAAAAAGATTTCTTTTTTGTAATTTCTTGTCTCTCATAGGACGTTAAACAGTAAGTTTGATGGAATTTTAAGAAAGCATGCTCGGTATGAGATCTGTGTAATATCCTACACAATTCCACTTATTCTATTTGTATGTATGGGGTATATTTAGCAAGAAATAAACACTATGTAGCCCGAAGACTAAAACTGAAAACATACAAAAATCTAGGACAATTATAGTTAAAATTCAATGTCTACAAAATAGTCACTCTGTATAGACGATTGACAGCTATAAAGTACATAGTAATTGATAATTTCAGTTAAGGTTGGTGGTATCATAGTGGTTCCATTGTTGAATTCTTTCTATCTGTACAATGAAATTATGCTTACATGAAAATGAAGTAAATCTTCAATAAAATAACTTAATTGTAAATGTAAAAAATGAGAATAAATGCCTTATCTAAGACATTCAGAAATGTTCTCCTTCGCCTAATAAAACAAAATTATTATGCAACTGAGTTGACAGTTCCATGCAATGCATTATCATCGCAGCCCATAACAGTCCACTGCAGGACTTAGGGCCTCCCACGAAAGGTGAGGTTATTGCCATAATCTTTACGCTGGGCAGGCGAGTTGGAGATCACAGTTTTATAAATATAACAATGGAAAATGCTGCTGTCTATTTTCCAGCCTACGGGGACTCTAGATATTTTATCTCGAAAACATTAATCGCCTTATACCACACCCATGAGTATAGAGGGTTGGTGCTATTCTATTCTGCCGGACACCACATGGCTAATCTATGTTTCGGTTACAATTTACTGTGATCTTCATTTATTCATGCACATTGCTCCATGTGTTGCCTGGCTGTAGAATTTTCTGTTGTATGTATTTTCAATGTTGTGATTTGGCAATCTTGGATGAAAAGGCAATAAGCCTCCACTAACATTTCCCCTTTACAGAAATAATAGTAAACGATTACAGGTATATTTTATTGTTTGAAATATTGAATGATATTGTTGGTGTAAGTACTTAGGATTTCATATAGCTAGGAGCAAAAGGCTTTTTTCTTTTTCTCGAATAATCCAATTTTTTTTAAAACGTCCTCACATCAATAATATATTATAATTCTGATTAAATGTATCAAAATATTTAATGCTAAGGTTTTTGTTAAAATACAGTCTCGTGTAATAAATGTAAAGTAAGCTGCAATAAATGAAAAACTACTTACATTCGATTGTCTGGTTGAAAATCGAGATTTCAAAACACTAGAATGTCACTAACTAACGCAAGTTTAACGTTAAAAAATAAGCGTTAAAATAATTTAAAGACAAGGTAAAATCACAGTTTTAGAGAAAGTAACTAATGATTTATCACACAATTATTCATTTATTCCGCGAAAAACAATTTACCGACACCACAGCAAATCTCATCCAAAACCACTCAACCAAAATTCCATTTCATTCCACAAACTTGATTTGATTGATCATTCTTTCATTCATTCATTCCATATTAATCGTTCCGTTCATTCATAGTTTATTTGACAGTTGAACAAACTATGTAATTTAACCGTTTTCGCTTCGGTTTTGGGACGTTTTCGACGTGAATTGAAATTATCGCACTAAGGTTTTCTCTATAGAAACTTATATACCTAACATATCTACGTACTATATTTACTTACTAAGGCACAAGACCCGAATTAAACGATAAAAACCTGTTACACCTACACCTCTTAGTAGTCGGCGTTAGGGAGAAAGAAGTAGATAAGTATTGAATTTAACATTCGACTATTTAATTTAAAATTAATATTTTTAATAAAATCTAGCTGGGAATTGGAGACGTGATGGAGTAATGATTGGCGGGTCGGATTCGCAAGCGAGAGGTACCAGGTTCAAACGCTAGTGCCGCAATAAATGTTGATGAACCGATGCTCTTACGGTGTTATGGCGAGGGAAACCTACATTAAGGCGAATAATGAAATGTGTATACCATGATCCAATTTGGCCCTATATTTTTTAATAAGAAAACTCACTGCCAACTGGCTTTCGTCACCTTATTGAAACCTGGCCAGGGGCTCTATTTTTATCATTCGCTTCAAAAGAAAAATGAAAAATTCGTAACGTAAATTAAATAATTTTTATAAAAGTCTTTAAGTTTCTTGAAAGGTAAATTTTGCTAGTTTTCCTTCTTTTTGAACCATCCGCTTGCGATGCTGCCAATATTATACACAATAATAACAACAGAAAAAAATTATATTTTTGTTTGTTTACTGGAGCGATATTTTTTTTTCACATATAGAATGCTACATTAATACTAAGTAACATGATTCCCGTGGGAAAATTGATTGTTTACAGAGATCCGAACTGAAAAAATAAAAAAATATATGCTGAAAATCTAAATTGAAAACCATTCGATTCGAGGCGAGTGGTTACAAAATAGAGCCCCTGGTCTGGTTCCCTATCAAGGTGACGTGAGGTCGGTCGGTCAGATGGCTGTTCTACAGTGTCTACCTATTTGCTATATCCTGGTAAATGGTTAAGGTGGACCCCGGGCGGTCGCGACCGATGGACAGGATGTCATCACATAAGTCCTGCTAGTCGGGCCTATACAACACAAATGACCTATTCTCGCACTGCGACATCACAAATTCGACATTTATTCACGAATAATCAAGATTAAACTTAAAATGTGGAAAAAATGGGAAAAATGCCGTTATATATGTATGTACAAATAAATATGCTTGGACAATCACACAGACCCATCTAGCCCCAAAGTAAGCAAAGTTTATGTAGTAATTTTCTGTACTTTCACGTACGGACGGTAGGTATTTCACAGTTAGATTGCCCCATCTATACTTACCTATGCCTAATGCATCAAAATGACTAAACTGAGTAGATAATCTGCGATTTAGTGAGTACCTAGATATAAAAAGAGTTATTTTACTATCCATACTACGCCTGCCATATTGTGAATAGCAAAGCTCTTAGTTAGATTAATTGCTAATTACTGGCGACTTCTAGATTAATAATTGTGTAGCGTAAAACAAAGCAAAGTACTTACTTACAAGTGGCAATTTGTGGAGAAATAGTTGGCTAGGTCTATGTCTGGATTGAAATTCATGCGATGACTAGATTTTTATTGAGAAATCTGTAGGTATATTTTACCGAAAACGCACTAGGTCCTTTTTTTGACCGCAAACTAGACAGAACTCCTATTCCGCACTGGGATCTTGAGGCGGAGGTGTTTGCGCTTGCAAGATATGGACTTGATACGGCTACTATGATAGTCAGCAATGGGCAGCAAACGCATCGACACATAATCCTAGCTAAATAGGTACTTACTGCATTATTAGTAAATATGGAGATCTACTAACGTTGGGGGTTTCAAGCCAAGAGTGAATAGGTACCTATCTTCTAGGCAAACAAGCTACATCTTCAACATGATCGTCGCTTTCCATCAGGTGAGTTGTGGTCAATTGCAAGCCTATCGCTTATAAAAAAGATGTCTAATGGATGGAGTTGCATCAAACGCCCACACTAACATGGCTTAAAGTAGGACACTACAGGATGCTTCTACGGTCCTCGCAAGGCTCCACCGTAAGGAGCCTATCTAAAGGTGGGTGGTACTCGGTGGTGGGATCTTGAGCTGGTATTGGACAGCTGATTGGCTCCTAAACTAATCCGGACTGTAGGTGTCTTGTTCCCCAATCTAGGAGTTCCGAATGCATCCTGTCGTCGCCTCTATATAGGCGAAAACAATGGCGCTGTACGGGGCTCTGGTATGGGTAAACGCAGTGGCCAATCATAACCAGACTTTACTACGCAGCCTGCAGAGAGTCGTGGCGGTCAGAGTGATAGGCGGATATCATACCATATCCCACGAGTCGTCGCCGCCACCAGCTTGCCCATGTTTACCAATAGGCTGCCCCAATTGGCTTATCAGGCGTGCATTCTATGGTTATGATGAACTGTTGGAACTGAAGGTATATTGATGTAACGATCCTTTATTGCTATTCATTTGTTTTATTAATTGTAATTATTTTAGGCACTCAAATGATGATTTTATGAAGTTAGGCGGTGACGGATGCTTGCCCGGGAGGAGCTATTTGTAAAGTGGATGCGAAGGCTCGAAGAGCCCAGTGTCGGGCAATGTACAGTTGCGGCTATTCGCCCAATTCTTATAGAGTTGATCGAGAGGGATTGATCGATGTACAACACAAACGCAATTCTACCTATTCGCGATTCTACACAATATGGATTCCGCACAACTGGCATTCAACACATTATTTATTCCACACAGTCTTCAATTATACACAAACGCGTTTCTTCGCTATTCCACATATTGGTCAATGCTGGGGACCTGGGACTGGGTGACTTAAACCTGGACCTAAGTTTAGTGGAACCAGTTGACGGTTGACCAAGGTCAACCCTATTTAACAGACCTGGTCCAATGCTTTGTTGGTTGACTGGGGTTGACGTTGGTCAACCTTTACAAGGCCGACTAAACTTAGGTCCTGATTTAGTTCTAAGCTTGGGTATACAACCAGTCTCAGGGTGCCCAGCGATGGCCAGGTTGGTTGACCAGGTTATTTGACCAGACTTGACCTTTGTCAAAATTTAATAGGTCCACTAAACATAGGCTCTGGTCTAGTTCTAAGCTTGGGTTACAATACAACCACTCTCAAGGTGCCCAGAGTTGAACAGGTTGGTTGACCAGAGTTGACCTTGGTCAACCTTTACTAGGTCCACTAAACTTAGGCCCCAGTCAAGTTCTACGCTTAGGTTACAATACAACCATTCTCAGGGTGCCCAGTGTTGACGAATGTGTAAATGGCAGTCCAGGGTCCTCAGCGTTGACCAGGTTAGTTGGATCAGAGTTAGGATCAGAGTTACTATGAGACTTCTATAAGCAACGCGTTCTAGTTTGGTCTGTTAGTGTAAATTAACAATTCACTAATGGGTCACCTCTACTTAAAAGGATAACTAAGTTATAGTATCCGACTCGTAAGCGAAAGGGACCGGGTTTGAATCCCACTGCTGCCATGTATCAATGACTCTTTTCTAAGTTATGTACATTAGTTGAATACTAACCGATGCCCTTAGGGTGAGAGCAAACATCATGATGAAACCAGCTCATTCAGGTGACCGAATGTGTAGGTAACCATGATCCAATTTGTTCACGTTCCTGTGGTAGCAGGTCAGATGGCTGTCGCTCCACTGTAAATACTTGATCTGCCAATCCTGGATCATGGTCAATGCAAATCCCGGGCCCTCGTGAGCGACAGCACAACCGGCACATTAACGCCAAGATGATGAAATGATTTAAAAAACGTAATGAATATGTAGAATAGCGAATCTGATAAATTTCTGCAGTTGTGTGGAATTAATATTGTGTAGAATCGCGAACAGGAAGAAACGCGTTTGTGTATAATTGAAGACTGTGTGGAATAAATAATGTGTTGAATGTCAGTTGTGTGGAATCCATATTGTGTAGAATCGCGAATAGGTAGAATTGCGTTTGTGTTGTACATCGATCAATCCATCGAGAGACGTGGAGGGGCATCTACCTTTCATATTCATAACGTGGCGATTAGGGAGCCGAAGCCACAACGTCATTAGTGCGTAGGCGCTGAAGACACAGCGCAGCACTCTATGGCGGATTGTCCGGTATGGGCAAAGCAGAGTGCGGCGCTCATCAAAGCTAGAGGGATAGACCTCTCGCTGCCGGTGGTAGAAAATCTAAAGGCTGTGACTACTTTCTACGCTGCTTTCCTAATATGTATTTATTATGTTAGTTTTAAGTATTTGAATGTGTTATTGGACCAAATAAAGTTTCGTCTATGTCTATGTCTAAACATACATGACGCAGAAGGAGGCGGCAGAAAGGGCGAAAGTGACGTTGCACCAAGTTAAACAGTTCCTCGGAACATTCCCCGTTGTACAGACGGTAGAGAACACACAAAGAGTCAACGTCTCTCCTGAGGCTTAAGGGATCTAAACCATCTGTGAGAAGGGGATCATCGACAATACGAATATCCCGGAGTAGGATGGAATCAAGTGAAAGGAGTTGGTATTAGGGTGCACCAGCCCATAGATGGGAGCAGTACCCCATATGAGATCGAACCTGTGCTTTGTACAGCCAAAGACGATGCTCGGGTTTAAAGCACTTTCTGGCTTTATTTAGCACCCTAAGTTTTTTAAAGCCAGTTTGGCTTTGTCCTTCAAGAGAGGGCCAATTCCAAAATTGGGCTTCATTTGATATGTCGACGCCAAGGATCTCAATACTCTTTATGATGGTAAGCGGAACGTTCCGAAACTGTGGCACTACATCAAATAGGCGTTTATTCGGTGGTTCACTGGATGAGGCTTCGCCTGCCTAATTCGGAAACCTGCTCTATAGGGAGGTCCCGATTTCAGACACAAGTTTGATTCTACTGTCCACCACTTGTGCGCGAGGGATTTTTGCGCGGCGGATATCTGCAGCATATCATTAATGTGCAGAATGAACAGATTGGGCGACAGCACAGAGCCTTAGGGAACTCCTGAGTTTATAGGCAAAGTATCAGAGCTTAACCCCTCAGTGACAACTTAGATACCCCGCTCGGACAAGAAGCTCGCGATCCATTTGTATAACCCTCTGGAAGCCCGTAGACTGGGAGCTTCGATAGAAGTGCTTTTGCAATGCCCGACCCGATCAAATGCCTTGGCCTTTGCCTTAGCTTCGCCCTTACTCTCAATGGCAGCTGACCATCAGTGAGTCAAGTACACAAAAGGTCTTCGGCACAGCGACTTTTACGGAAACCGTATTGACGGTCGCTAATAAGCTTCTATTTCCCTCTAGCTAACCGACAAGCTGGCTGGCGACAAGACTATGGTCATGAGATTTCAAACGTCAATAAAGAATCGAAGGATAAATAACGAAGGTCAGGATATTAGTCATATCGACAAAATTTTTAGGCATAACGATATATGAACATTGTAACTGGAAAGAGCATGTAAAACAAGTTTGCGATAGATTGAGCACATTTGTCTTTGCGTTGCGTACATTAAGAGAAACCGTATCTCTGGAAGTGGCTCTGGAAGCCTATCATGCTTACGTGGGGTCGGTTTTACGGCAACAGTGCAGACAGCGACTTGATACTTAAACTCCAGAAAAAGTGCATCAGAGCATTGTGTGCCGCGGGGTGTATGGATTCATGTCGACCATTATTTAAAAAAATTGAAAATATTAACAGTACCTTGTCTATATATTAAGCAGATAGCAGTGTTCGTAAAACAGAAATCACATTTTTTTGAGTTAAGAGTTACGTTTCAGCGACTGACACAAAGGCCTGAAAATATTTTGTTGGTTTCTCAAAACAGGCTGACCTTAGCTCACAAGAATAGCTACATAATGGCGACAAGGATTTCTAATAAGCTACCGGATAGGTAACGTGCCCTAAATGGACCGATGTTCAAGCGAGAGTTACATTCTTGGCTAACTGACCAGTGTTTTTATAGTAATTTAAGTAGTAATACCGAGACTATATTTGTATGCCGCTAATGGCCAATCTTGGCATGGACAAAAATTGTACGTATTTAAAAAGACCTAAATCATGTAACCCAATTTTTTTACAAATATGCATTAGATTATGTAAAAGACTAACTGATTGGTTTGCTAAAATGATAATTGATTAGTAAAATATAATACAACTATAAATATATATTTTATTAATCACAATATATTATTACAAAATACATACATTACTATTACAACTACTAACTTAGTTATATAAGATTAAAATAAACTTTATACATTTTAATGTCCTATCATATCATGAACATATACACATCAATACATATTATTAAAACATCCCATAATAATTTTGACTCTTGAATAGCATCTAAGCCTTGCATGAGCTAGGAACCGTGAACTGCTTCGTCTTCGGTACCCCAAGAATCTGAGGGTTACGACCTTCTTGGATCATCTTCACATACTGCTGTACCTCCTCATCAGCCTTGGGACGGCAGACCACCAAAGCAGGCCTGACGCTCTCTCCCTGAGGTTGGCAATGAGCAGGGCAGGCACTCACTGGATTTGTGGTGATGCAAATTTCGCCAAGCTTCTCGTAATATTGGACCTGTTCTGCCAGTTTGCATTGGCTAGATTCTTTGGCTTCCCCGTAACTGCGCACCTTATACACTTTCCCGTTTTGGTATTTCATCAGCGAGATTTGATTGGGCTTCTTATTCCATTCGTCATCGCTGCGGAGAATAGTGGTAAACGTGTACTTAGATTTATAGGCTGTTTGCTTAGCCTCTTCCTGAAGTTTCTTGGTGGTCTCGTCCTCGTACTCCTGCTGGAGGGAGTAGGACGCACCATAATGATTCGGTCGGTCAACCAGACCGTTGGGCGACTGGTAATCGTCACGGATATCACCCGTCATCGAACCACAGAGGCCTCGGTTATTGCCTCGCTTCAGTTTAGGTAGAACCACCAGTCTTTCCCCGTCATACATGGCACGGAACAAGTCCTCTTGAATGCGGATCATCAGGACACCGTCAGCCTGGTTGTAATATTGCAGGAGGGGAGTCTTCTGCTTATCGTTGTCCCAGTACATTATTAAATCACCACTTGAAACCATTTTGGTGTTCGTATTGACTTTCACTTGGTGTTTCTGAGAGCCAGACGGGACTGATTTGATCTTCATCTCGAAGGCCTGCCCATTTCGGTGCCTGGAAGATTACGAAAGAGTTTAATTGTTGTATCTGTATGTGAAGTGCTTTGGTGCAGCCCGTAACCATCAATTGAGTTTCTGGGCATGAGCCATACTGACTACTTTTTGGTCCAAGTATGGACCTACAAGCGTGACATCGGCCTGACATATAGGTATTTAAAATTAAAATGGTTTATCTATGATACTAAAGAACTGATGTGTAGGTAGCTACTTTATAGCTCCCACGTCAGTGCCATACGTCGGTTTAGCATTAAATCTAGCTTACAAGGGCAACTAGTCTACCTAGAAGTAGACGCCACTACTAACCAGTGGGGGTTTCAAACGTTAACCTAACATTATATTTCTGTTGGCTTACCTGTAAGAAATGTAAACATCTTGCGTTGATTCTGAAGGTCTTCGCGCCAATACAACGAGCTGGTCTTCATCAGACTCCTGGTTTAGAGTCTGCATGACGACGTGCCAAGCGCTGCTAAGCTTGTAGTCGTATGTCCTATTGCTGTGGGTCCTGACTTTGGTGCCATCTACTGTGCAGTAGGCTGAAAATAAAACAGTTGTCTATTAGTATTCACAGTTAAGGATGATTAGACTATGTTTTTAGTGTTTCTGAAACACTAAACTGTTCATTTTACTAAAGACATGTGACACATAGCTCCTCTTAATATTTTAAAATTTAATTATTGTTAGTACCTATTTATAACAAGGGAAAAAGATGCTTACGCTGGTATTGGTGTACAGAGTAGATATTGTTAATTCTTTCTTCGGTCTCAAACGGAGCGTAGTACATAGATAATGAAGCTGCAGCTATCTCACTGATAGGTTGGTACTTCGTTCGAATCTCACCAAGCATTGAATTGATCTCCAAGTTCATGTATTTCTCCAAGTAGTCCATTTGTACCTCAACGTCAAGTTTACCATTGGGCATTTTTGCTGGTTTGATCTCTCCATTGAAACCCAAAATCTTGGCAAGTTTGTATAATTTGTAGAGGTATTCATTCAACGTTGATTGGTCGTTGTTGTAAGTTACAGACATCTTGAAGTTATCAGGGGTTTGTGCTAAGACAAGAGCCTTGTGGCAGTCTTCTTGGTAATAGTTATTCTTGGCCATTTGTTCAGTACATCTCACAACAGCAGGATGCTCTTTCAGAGCTGTCGTGTATTGTTTGGTACGTTGAGTTTGTCCCTGAATTTGAATGTTTCCACGCTCGCTGTATTTCACATTAGCTTCGAAGCTAGTCGTCAGTTCCCTTTTAAATACTTCCATAAAGTTCATAACACTGATTTGTGGCTTCTTCAATTTGCCAAAGGCGATTATTTGCTTCTGTGGTGGCGCTGGGTTAGCGGTGGCGAGGAAACCGTATTGGATTTTCTGGTCTACTAGGCTGTCACCTATAGCTCCTGTCCAGATGTATTCGACGGTGTTGCTCTGGTCTTCAAATTTGGCTACCAAGTCCAGCATACGTACTCTGGCCGTATTAATTCCTGATGCTACACGTCTACCTAATTCTTCTCGTCGGGTTTTAATATCAATGGGAGACTGTTGCGAGCTCTCAGCATTGCGTGGGCCTGCCAGATTGTTGTAATTAGTGTCTGGAAAACAAAAAGGTGCCTTTTAACATGGACAAACAATGTATAACGATATCGAGATTATAATGCATTAGATTAGATAGTTACCGTAAACAGCGGTTAGGCTTAGTCGCTTGTTAGTTGACCGTTTTGCAAGGTATCTGAAGTTGTAGTGGGTCAAGGCTACATCTTTCTGGTATAGTGCTGAAGATAAGCTAGCTAAAAGACCATTCGGTCTGAATAAGGTTTCGAGACACCTGTAATCTTCAGAGTAAGAGTGACCCTGGAGATGGAATTGGGTTCCTGTGTTCTTTCCAAATATTGCGTCGGTCGATACCGCCTTGTTTTTACGAGTAATTACGTTCGTTGTCTTATCGAGAGCTACAGTAGTTAGTGTATTGGTGCTTTGTCTAGTGGTGTAGGGCCAAACGCTGAAGTGAACTAGTGTTTGATCGTGATTATCTTTCTGTGGCTCCAGCTGGATCTTAATCTTGCCTGATTGTACATCTGCTTGCATATTAATAGGCGCATTCAACTGCAGCTTGTTAATAACTCCAACGCTGGCGATTTCATTTGAAATAGTGTCCATAAAACCAACGCTGCCGTCAATATTTCTAGCGTACGTAAATAGGATTTCAGTCTTGACTGAACTTGAATATTTTTGTTCCTGAGAAGGCAATTGAACTTCACCTTTGGCATTGAGTTGGATATGTATGACTGTGGGTTCCCTGTACTTAAAGATAAAAGGCATACCCATGGCAACAGGGAATACCACATCTACCTGGGCTTGATTTAGGACTTTGGTATAATGCTTATTAACTCCAATGGATAGATCTTGGACGCACTGTCTTAACTTGCCCACAAAATATCTAACGTCGTCTTGGTTTAAGGTGAAGTACCGCTCTTGGTTCATGAGGTTTACGAGAAAAGCGGCTTCCAAAGGATCACGAGGATCTTTTTTCATGTTCAAGAGCTCAGAGATTTTCTCGGAGTCGTATTTGTGGCGGGATTCGGAGTTCATAGGTTGCCCTTCTTGCTTCAGCTCATTGAGGTATTCAATTAAATGCTGGATGCTTGAAATTGTAGCAGAAATCTGAAATTTAGGCACAAAATATCATATATTGAAATTGAAGTCAAGTACCTATTATTAGTAAATTTTTAAGTAAAACTAAAGAGGTAAGTTAATTAAGTTTGTTGTGATCTCCGCCAAGGAACTCGCTCTCACTACGAGTTGTAAACTACCAAACTTCCATCGCGCTAACAGAATGTTCCATCTACAACCCATATATACAATACCTAAGAATCGTCCTGTTGTTGCCTTTCGGTCCCCCCGCCACAGCAACTTGGCCAGGCGGGTAATAACCCTTTTCTTCCTTCATCGCCATGTTAGCAACATTGACGGCTGTATTTGGATACTATTGGAATGAGGCTTTTCTATCCTACCTATACCACCAAAAGTAGCTTGCTTATATTTAATCGATGATAATGATATACTCACAGAGCTCCATCCTGAGGATTTGGTCCTAAAAGCGTACTCAAAAGATCTGGGGATAAGGCTGTCATCACTGCCAGTGTACGAAACTTTGCTCAGAAAACCTTTGTTCTTTTTGCCGTAGTAGTCGTCGTATTTCCAGGTAGAATACATTTTTCCTAGGTCTTCCTTAGTGAGCATGGAACTAGCGGCCTGGGCCGTCCTCGAACTGTAATATGAAACGATGAGTTCATTGATTACAGGAAAATATAAACTTTAACATTATACCATTTGTGATAATAGTAATTTACAACTTACAGTTCCAAATAACGAGGGTTTTTCAGCTTCGCTGCAGTTTCGATACCGGACTTGAGAGTAGCACGGACTTGGACACTAGGATCATCATTGGTCATCTGAGCCATTGCTTGCATCATTCCACTTGTAGGAGAAGCTAGGAAGATAGCCTGAGCAGCTGCCACTCTTACGTCATCAGGTTCAGCTGTGTTCCTCAATATGCTGTACAACACGGAACGGGCGTAATGATCTCTCTGGTGAGCCAATCTCTTCAGGCTATCAACTATACGAGCCCTGAGGTAATTAGAAACTGGAACTTTACCCTCTAAATATGGACTAAACACTTCCAAAATAGATGGGTGACCTAAGTTGCCAAGTGCCTTAATATAGAGCTGAGCCTTTTGGTTCTCTTGTTGTAGAACAGCCTTCTCAAGTTCCTGACTGAGACGCAGAACAATTTCCTGAGATACGAAATCATCATCCTTACGAGCGAATTGACCATAAAAATTTGTTGGGTAGTAACTATGAGCATTCTTATTGTCAACATAACCCATATTTATGAATTTAGTAGCTGCAATCAAAGCGGTGTTGTTTAAGTACATTTGTTCGCGCACAACAGGGTTCAGAGCAAGGTTGAAGAATTCCCTCATAAGTTCCTTTGTTGGGTATCTCAGAGCATTAACCATACTTGCTACAACTTGGGCAGCTTCTTCTTTTTCTATGGTTTTCTTCAGGATCCACGATTGGATTTGCTGATAAGCGGGCACGGTACCAGCTTGAGCCAGCGAGTCTCTGTAAATCATCCACATATCACTCTTCACACTATGGTCGGAAGATTTACCAGATTCCATGTGACTGCTGAGAGTACTGAGCTGTTCAGCGCTCATAGATGAAATTAATTGCACAACAAGATTGAATTTGGACAAGAAGTCATTTTTGGGCATGTTGTTATAATTTTGCAGCTGTTTAGCCATATCTTGGATAAGCTTTTCAGCGTTTGCTGGATTCTCTTTGTTGTAAATAGATGGGAACGGAGATTCATTTTTATTAGGAATGTCATCATTGACGTATGCTGAATTATTTTCATTAGAACTTGATGAGCTAGAGTCATCGTCAAAGCTTCGCTTTGTCATAATAATTTTGTTGACAGCAACTACCTTGTTAGTCCATCTACGCGAACGACGTCCTTCTTGTAAATACGCTTCCTTTTGATTTTCTGATTTCTCTTCTTGTGATTGTGATGCTGACTCTTCGATAGCAACTTCCTTCTTTGACACGGCAAACAGAAGGTTCTTTACTTCACGGGTATCTTCAATCTTCCACTCATCTTCGTTATTAGAATCGTACGCAACTAAAGTAAGCTTGACGTGACTGTGAACTTCAGCTTTCTGCTTTCCATACATGTAAGGATGGACATAAATGGTATTGATAGTCTCGGCCTTATAAATATTCCCTGCTTGACCAGCCAGAATGCGATACGTGGTAGCTCGTTTGATAAATTGATCCTCTTTAGGGTTCTCAGCTGTTCCAGTCCATTCGGCGTATTTTGGTACGCCGAAATGGTATGAAACCCTGTGATGGCAGTTACCATAACTTTTACTCTTCGTAATTTCAACAGGGTCTTTCTCCATTGTGAAGTTATTGATCTCGCGACGCCATTCTGAAGCGGCGGGCAAAACGGTGTACAGGGTTTCACAGTCGCCAGTGACGTCAGTCTCTAGTTTTCTGTACTGGCCTTGTCGGGTTTGCTTGTCGTAGGTGTTGACATCGCCCACAATGCGATGGTTTGAGAGATCCACCTGAAGAGCGCTTAGGAGACCTTTGATCAAGTTTTCGTCAGAGACGGACATGGCAGTTGGAAGGCGTAGCGACTGTACGCGACCACCGACCACAGAAATTTCGAAAGCCTCTTGCAGGGCCGGGCGAGGGACAGCCTTATATTTCAGGTCCGATGGGAGACGGTTGTCCTTTGGAATCTCTTGGTGTATCGAAGCATGCTCAACGTTGTCAAGCCTTGCTTGGAGCTCTCCTGAAGACTTGACGCGGACAATGAAGCGAGCTCTTAGCGCGCTGCCACTGCTGGCTCCTTCTTGAAGGCGAACCAAGGTGTGGGACTGCACTTCGTAGGTGTATTGGTACTTCGAAAGCCATGGCCACGACTGGTTGTCATCGAAAGCTGCGTCGCGCAGTTGACTTGCAGCGACAGCGACTAAGTAGATAAAGAATATTTGAGTAAGATTCTTCTTTGTATACTTTAGTATCTGGCTCTATAAACCTTCGCCTTGAATAACTGTGTTGAAAATGGCGTTAATATCTGATGCGTAATTTAAAAAATCTAATCGTACATACATACAACGGAACAGACGGCGGGATGCGACTTTGTTTTATTGTATGTTAATGCTACGTTTTATGCTATGTTATTACATCGGGTTTTTCCAGCAGTGGGGTGATTCAGGATGATATAAATAAATAGATTATAATAAACATGTTACGTAGTGGTATCATACAAAAACAAATGCATGAATCGTAGATGTTATGGGCGACAGTTACCGCTTACCATCAGGAGGGCTTTCTGCTGGTTTGCGTAGAATAAAAAAAACGAGTACCTAAACTTTAGACCTGGCACTAGGTTGTGATAAATCCTTCTAAAAAGTAAATAAATAAGTGAAACTGGCAAGGATTCTAATTAAAATAGCCTTTCCAACCTGTAGCGGAAAATTGATTAATTAATTTATTTACCACTTTATTGAGCACAAATATAAATTTATGATAAAATTTGACAAAGACAAACAACACAACAGATAAATACTGCTTATTTAATCTACCTACATATTTAATTTACGAGTGAACCGAAAAAGTAAGTAAGTAATTGGCATAGTGATGGTGTAAAGTTATAATACTTCGTCACCCTTACTTATAGGGTACCTACCAATTATAATATCTTTATTGCAAATTAAAAAAGTAGCTGTATAGATTATGGTTGATCGTGTAGAGTCAGCCTTACAAGGAGCAAAGGCGGCAAAGGCCACTCTGTAGAATACAGCGTACACGAAGTCGGTGCGAACTATTTAATTTTTAACCGATTTTCGATAAAATAAACCGAAAATAATAAAATTAGGTAGGACTCTAATGATTTCAATGCCTATTTCGAGGAATGGACTCGACTCGAGATCAATCTTCAAATAATAAGTATTCAAAGTACTGTAACCACAAATCCTAACAATACTGTAACATTTACTGATAACGCGATAAAATATTAATTAAAGTAATTTAGACTTACCGGCAAAAGCCGCCAAAACCACAAACTTCATGATGGCCGAAACTCAACACTTTTGAACCTGATGTTCTAGGTCCCAAGAGAAGATGACTTCTGAGTTCCTTACCGTAATGAATTACTTTATATAGCTTCACGTACACGTGGATAACCACCGATACTAAAGCCGATCTATGACCACAAGGACTGCAAACGTATGTACTATTTATTGTTAGAAAGGAATAGATAACTACTATGTAATCGAACCAATTTGCTACATTGATGCTTCTGAGATTAAAGGGTCAAAAGGGTAACATAAGCCTGCAACTGTTTGCAAGTCATCTACTGGATCTTAACCCTGTTTATTGTTTACTGTTCCAGTGGAGTGTTTGCTTGTCTACGTAGGTTCAAAATAAAAAATATAGATACGCCTAGATCCCAGACAATGTTACCTTCAATGTGATTGCTGCTATCTTTCGTCTCATAAACATCAGGCGTAGAGATTATGTCTTAAGTAGTTCTACAGTTATGGAGGTCTATTGCGGGCTGCCGATGAGATGGTGTTGAAATATGGTCAAGCTTGTACGTGTTGAACGGTATGTGTACGGTTTTTTCAGCCTTCTAACTTAGTTTTTAGCGCGCTAACTACCAGTCCAACCCCTTACACTAATGAGTGTTGGCCGTGTGGTGTCCGGCAGAGTAGAATAGCACCAACCCCTTACACTAATGGGTGTCGTATAAGGAGACTAATGTTTTCGAGGCAAAATATCAAGTCTCCGTAGTCTGTAAAATGGGCAGCAGCATTTTCCATTGCTATATTTAAACACTGCGATTTCCAACCCGCCTGCCAAGCGTGGAGATTATGGCAATAACCTCCCCTTTCGTGGGAGAGGCCCTAAGTCCTGCAGTGGACTGTTAGGGGCTGTGATGACGAACTACCAGTATTCGATTTCTACTAATTTTCGGCCGCATTTGGATAAACATAATCTATATCTAACGTCATTGGCGGCGTAATTAGATCCTGAGCATAGCGAAGGAGTCTCATCACCACAGTCCATAACAGTCCACTGCAGGACTTAGGGCATCTCCAACAAAAGGGGAGGTAATTGCCATAATCTCCACGCGTGGCAGGCGGGTTGGAGATCGCAGTGTTATAAATATAACAATAGAAAACGCTGGACACCACACGGAAATTTTTTCTGTATTGGTATAAATTTTTTGTGTAAATTATGTGATATATCTATGAGCCTTTGTAGCCTGATAATAAATGTTAAATAAGAAAAATGCGACTCAGGTAAAACATGGGAGATTTGAACGTTTTATCAATCCTTTTTTTAAATCAGACGGAGTAAAATGTTTTATTTTCAATTGAAACCATTAATCTATTAAGATATTAATAAATCCTTTTAGCTCACGTTCATAAGGTTATACTTTTGAAGATTTCGTTGAATATTGTAGGTAACGGATAAAGCAGAATCTCTGGAGTAACTAGGCACAATGTTCGAAGACCTGAGTGGTTCAATGGTCAACATGAGGTCCCGGGTTCGATTCCCGGCCGAGCAGAAATATTTATTATTATTTACTTAAGTGTAATCAGAACAGGTGGGCACTAAAATGAATATGGACAAGATGAATGAATTTTTGTTAAAATATTTTTACTAATTACTCCAAAGATTCTGCTTTATCCGCTACCACCAACACATTCTACTCTTATGTCGTAGATTTAGATATTAACAGCTAGGAACGGATTGCTTTGTCTGCCAATATATAGCCCTGAACAGAATAATCTGAACACCTTGTTCAAGGCGAAAGCCAATTTTTCTCATCGTCATTTACCATCAGGTGAGATGGTAGGTCACATGCCTAGGATGATGTAAAAAAAACGCGCACACCGTTTATCTTAGAACGATTTATTCATTAATTTTAATAATATGTGGCAGCAACTGCCCTGCATAAATCTAGGTTTGAAGCTAAAGCATACTTCTGGAAAAATAATGCTCTTACCTTACCCTAGGAGATCTTAAGTTTGGAAATAAACTTACAACTTATTAAACTTAAAAAAATAAAAGAGATTCTTTGGAAAGCATGCAATTTGTACATGACGTAAGTGCTAATTTGATAGACCTAAAGCCATCATTTTAATACTAAAATAATTGAGCATCTATAGGTGTTACTGGAAGATCCTTACAATTTCAATACACTATGCCTACATTATAAATAGGGTTCGAACCTAATTAACTTAATACAAATGTCTTTTTTAGAGATCTTTTGTGTCAGACACAAAACACTAGTAAAACTCAACAACATTGAATTAAACTTATGGATTATAAGGAATATACCTACTGTATTATGTACACAATTTTAACAATGTGAAAGTAATCTAGTTTTAATTTAAATATATGGTTTAACGAAATAATAAGATAACGTAACGTATAAAGTTGTAAGTTGTTAAATCTAGGTACCTACATTAATTGCTAACAATAATTGGAGAAAATTCTTAATAATAAACTTAAATCCAAAAATATTTGGTTTAAAAGCAATAGATTATGTTAATTGATAAGCTTTACTCAGTTAAACTAATTAAGTATCTAAGTCGTACCTAACATTTAATTGAGCGAAATGGTCTTCCAGTCTCTTCATTGAGCATTTTATTTATTTATTGGAGTACCAACAGCTTATAAAACAAATTAGATACTATGAGTAGACACACTCAAACCAATTATAGGTACTCGCCGATAGCCAATGAAAGGCAATGATAGAAGATATAAACTGATGAATGTTTAGAAAAAGCGTTTTTAAATTTTGATTACATTAGATACATTTTGTGTACTTATTTTTAGCGTTCGCAAATTTAGAAAATCAATAACGGCTTTTATTTGCCCTGTATGTAGAGAAAACAATCTCTCCCGAGTACTCCTCCTACATTCAAGCATTTTCATCCAATGATCCACCTTACAACCTTTGAAGCTTTGGGACTGTCAGCTTGTCTCTGATGCTCATGAGCGTAGCCAGTTTCGCTGGAGAGCTTGGCACCAGTTGCTCCTGCTCTGGTCGTCTCATTGGTCTGGACGGGATGCAAGTTCTGGGCACATTCACGTGGGGATGAGATTTGACGTGTTTCCGGAGGGATGAAGGGTCGGTATAGCGTTTGCCGCAGCCCGCTGCGCCGCAGGCGTATGGTCTCTGAAAGTAATAGGTGTTAAATAGATAGTGACTTTTCAGTTATATCAAGTTATGGAGACGGTCTTGATTACGTTTGAAAAAGAAGATCTTATTTGACTCCCATTCCCATTGTAGCAGGATAGCATTCTTTTTAAACAATGGTACTGAGAATACAACAAAAAATAAGATGAGATAGATGGACAACTGCACAGTTTATTGCCGGCAACGCGTTGGTGATGCCCTTGGTATTGCAAACGTTCATAGGCTGCGGTAACTGCTTACCATCAGGCAAGCTGTTTGCCACCTTAAAAACAACCCCTTCCAATCACGAGTGTCAAGCTCACCTAGCCCCAACTACCGTAGATCTGGAAAAATACATCAGCGTTTTCTGTTGTTTATTTTAAACTCCGATCGATGTTATGGGTGATTGTTACCGCTTACCATCAGATTGACTGTCTGATCATTTGTCACCATAAAAAAAAGTAATCCATCCCACCTCTTAAATCTAAAGATGGCAAAAGCCCCCCACTAATGCTACATCGAGCTATTGATTTGATTATATACCTAATTTATGTTTGAGACATTTCAACGCCAGACTTCTCACTCACAGCCTGTAAACGTTTTTTTTAAAGTGCTTTAGAAGGTTATACCAAAATTAACTTACAGCATTGAAATGCGTCCTCTGATGCTTAGCTCGGTCGGAGGAGTTTGAGAATGCCTTCCGACAGTGTGGGGCGAGGCAGGCGTAGGGACGCTCCCCTGTGTGACTCCTCACGTGAATCTTCAGGTTCTCGAGGCGGGAGAATGCTTTGCCGCAGCCAGGGTGCTGGAGGACGATAAAATAATGTAAACCAGCTTTTGAAGAAAGTTCGTACACTCTGGTTTCGATGACTTTACTATTCTTCATCGTTTATGCTATCGTTGGTATATATGCTACTATCATTAGTAATTAGTTATGACTTTAGTTTTTACTAGGTACTTTGTTTTTAAAAGTTATATTGGCAAAAATAATTTCTTACATATTTTTACAGTAGATCGGATAACGGTGTTAACTTGTAGGTAAATGATTTTACTTACATGGCATCTGTTGGGTTTATGGCCGGAGTGTACTCTCATATGGATGAGGAGCTTGTATCGAGCGTTGAAGGGACGCCTGGCTCTGGTGCAGTCCTTCCAGAGGCAACTGAATTCATCTCCTGGAAGAGTTTGCAAACTTTGTTAGTTGACGGAATAGTACTTGGGAGAGGTTTCAATCTTCTAATGATTTCTGCTCTATTAGTTTTTAAGCGTCTACGTGCATACCTTTGTAGGTGTTGACATGAGCTCTTTCAATATGTTCAACTAACGTGTTCTGATTCGGATATCTTTCGTAACAATGTTCCCATAAACATATTCTTTCTCCTGAAAAACAAAAAAATCACATTATTCGTTAATGTTAATTTAGAAAATCTATCTTGGAATACAATCAAATTATGCAAGTAAAGTAAAAATACCTTGTATCTTTTCCGTTTCGCTTCTCCCCTCAAATTGATTGACATACTTGTGTTGTTCTTCATACGCAGAGAAATCATTTTCTCTCTCAAAATTCAGGCCTAAGTCATCTAAATTCACAAAGAGTTCGTCATCTTCGAAAGTTTCTGAATTTTCGTCGTAATAAGTGGAACTTTGAACATCGCTCTCGATAGATTCGGATACTGATATTTTTCTCTCGTTTCTGTCAAAACTAAATTCCGTGACACTAGTCGGAGTATCAGGTAGAACGTAGCTCTTTCCATTTTCCAAATTATGCAATATGTTATTTGGGTAGCTGTAATGTTCTACGCTACTGACAACTTGTGTATTTGTAGGTATTTGTGCAACTGGGTTATTGTAGTTCACAGAATTCGAGTTACATCTTGTCTCTTCGGTGTTGCTGTAGTTACAGTACCGTTTCGAAAAGGCCGTTTCCATTGACGGCAATATGTTGGTTTCATTGGAAGGAAATAAATACTCTTCGTTGAAGTCATTCGGTGATAACTGACATTCACCATCTTCTCTACAAAGTTCATCTATCAAAGATTCGTCATCAATGTAGTCATTATTTCCCTCGTAAAATGGTAACTCCGTGTCGGAGCTCTGCGATTTATCTTCATTCTTTTTATTATTGTCATTTTTTAAACTGTCTAAATCTAATAAGACTTCTTTCATATTCTCTTCACTTACATTACTGTCAATTACTTTGTCTATAATTTCAAAATCGGTTTTATCATCATTCGCTGCATTATTCCAATCTAAAACTTCAAAATCGAAACTTTCTTCAACACCGTACTTAAAATTATCTTTAACTTTATTTTTGTTGCTATTCTCTAATTCTAAATTAAATTGTGTCATATAGTACGCATGTAGATCATTGATGTTATCATTTTTTTCTGCGAAGACCTCGTCGCCATAAGGTATAACTTCGTAGTCTGCCATAGTAAGTTCATTTACCTAGAGTTCAGTACACTGTACTTGTAATTGACATGTGGTGTTTATACTCCACTCTGCGCATATGTGGTTCGTGCGTTTTGCTATTATTATAAAAATAAACTTTCTTCGCGTGGCTTCAGCATCTGCGAATTATAAAATTAATCTATTTTTTGTATTTATTGCTACGGGCACGTTTCGCACACGTGTCGGTCTGTTGCTAATCGTACTTATCGCGAGGAAGTTAGCGGTTTTTTCTTTACTTTTTTTGAGGATTGGCAAAAAATTGCGGATGTGACATTCTTGTGGAATGATACGAGAGTTTAATTACGTCTGTTAGGAAATCAATTGCCTCCATTTTTAATTTTGATGGTGACGGTACTGTAAATAGAATTAGTTGCTACGAAATAGTAATTTATGATTTTATAGTTCATGTTTTATCATTTAGTGATGTTAAAGTGTCTCCTGATGTCAGATCCGTGAAGGCATTGTCTGGTACCTATTGGTATCAGAATATGTTTATGTAAAACCATCTATGTATATGTCAAAATCATTGTGTAAAATATTAATATTTCCATTATTTTCAGGAAATTGGTAAAAAATATTAAATCAGAATTTTAAAAAATGTGAAGTAAAGAAGTTACATGTGGGCGATGCTTTTGACACCGCATTGTTTGTTTGGTATATTTATTGTTTATTTGTTCTATTTTGTGAAGGTGGTAACATTTTTATTATTTTATACGTGTAAGTGATTTGGATACCTACCTATAGGTATGCCTCTTTCGGATCGGGCAGGGGTTTGCTTTTGACCCTGTATTAGGAATGTATAATTAATGCTGGGTCAAATGGTAGTCACTTCACTGTAATTACCTAACTCATCTGCCGAATCACAACCGGGATATTAACGCCAACATGACCAGTGGTGAATACCTTATAAAACAATTTGGATGCGAACAGCAGGTACTGTCCAGGGTTCGAATATCCAGTAATTAGGCATACACTTGACTTAAACCTCCACCACATCCGTGGAGAGTTTTGCCATAATATCTCATAATTGGCAAGCGAGTTGGAGCTCGCGGTGTTTAAAATAGGTATCTACAAATATGAGAAAACACTGCCGCCCATTTTCTGGTTGAAAAGATGATTAGTCGCCTTCCACGACACCCAGTCGAAGGGTTGGTGAATTTATGCAATTCTACTCTACCAACGGGTAGAAAATCCAATAAATAATTCATAATATGTACAATAATTACTAGTAGGTACTTGATTTAACACATTCAGTCGATTGAATGTGTAACCATGACTCAATCTAGTCAGGTTCCTCTGTTAAAAGAGTCACGGAGGTCAGATGGCAGCTGATCTGCCAAACCCTGGATCATGGTCAAAGCGGACCCAAGATGATTATCATCTGACTGACTGATCTGACTTAATTTAAAACGGTAATTTGCGTTTCTGACAATGATTCAGAAAATAAATTAAAACTTAATAACTGTAAGGAAATATAAAGAAATAATGAAGTAGTAGGTAACTTACCTAAGAATTAGGCCCCTATTATCTTTATTAAAATTAGTACTGCACTCACACAAAAGTTTTGACATTACCAAATTTAAACAATTTTCGAATAGTTCTCCACAAATAACTTCACAAAGTCTCTTTAGCATTGAATTCTAAAAATGTCAATATGTTTCGTTCCAAAGTTCTTACTTATGTCAAACTATATTCTAATAAAGTAGTAAATATTAAAAGGGGTGACGCGTCTTACTTTAACAAGGAATGATGTAGGAATAACTCCTTTGCTACCGGGATAGTTTAAAAAAGCACTGAAGCTTCCACACGTGTGCTTTTCATGCGACAAACATACATTTGCGGTTATGAAGCAACGTTCATCTTAAAATCGTCCTTAATAGCTACAGCATAACGTTCCAAATGTGTCAAGATACAAAAGATCGAATATTAGATTTAACAGTGGTATTACGAAATGAACTTTTGGCGCCTAAAATTCGTTCTGAAAAGCTTTTATTGATTCATTTGTCATTTTTGTTGGGCGTTTATATTAATTTTAGGGCCTCACTTTAATGGGGTCTGTCTGTCTTAGGTTGGCGAAAAAAATTGACCGTAATTATGTTAGGGTAACGTAATTTAGGTATTTGCGGTTAATATTTTTTTGTTTCTTTCTTGCCTTTACTAAAATTATGTAATTTAAAAGAAATATCTACCCACTAGATATAAGATTTATGCTTGTGTAGTACATAGTTAATTACTCCGTTTTATTTAATTATGTCCAACCAAATATTTAAAAAATCAGTATTAACAGTGCCTACTTAATAGGTACCCAGCATTCAATGTAGACTCAATTCAAATCAATATACCTAGATAAATAGAGGGTTAGAGATGAATCCTTAACAAACAGATTCACTCACATTCGAATCACCAAATAATATAAATGTGAAATCTATGAATTCAAGAAAACGTGCCTAAGAAAAAAATGGCAATTATTAGAAACAATCAACTAACAACCTTAAAAATGAGATGCTATTATTTTTAATCTCCAGGATATATCGATGCGCAAGTCTTGTATGTCGTTAACATATTTATTGAAAGAATCCCTTTTTACGACAAAAAAGAACATGTCACTACTTTCTTCTTAGCCGGTATTCCAAAACTTACTCTAACAGTAGGAGATAACGTCGAAAGTGACTCTTCGCTACCAACGTTGGTGCTTGTCATTTTAATAGCTACTTTTATGAGTTCCATACATTTCGGTAGTGCTCTTTTTGTTTTCTAACCATAATTGGTGGGTTACAGGTGCGAAGAGGCTTAGCAGGTGGACAAAAACGTAATGGGGGCAAAAACTGAAGATCCCCTTTTTTATTATTTTACAAGCTTCTGGAACATTTTTCATGGAGTAGGGAGAGGTTTGCATAGGCACATTGGTAATATAAAGTCGCTACTACGCAGTCATACTGCATATCTGTGTTTCTATTCACGTTGTACGCGTAGTCAAGTAGGTATGTAAAAAAATAAGTTAGCCACCCAGAGAGATAACGTTCAAGAGGTTCAACGCATTGGTAGCGCCCCTGGTGTTGCTGATGTCCATAGGTGGCGGTGAGCACTTTTCATCAAGTGGTCCGCTTGACTATGTCTGCTGTAAAAAAAATGATACGGATTGCAGTTTCCCACCTTAAACACCTAAAAAGTACTGAAGTGAGTGAGATCGGCTCTTGGCCTTGTTGTCGAATTGTCGGATTCCAATCTGAATGAATTCGTATCCCATGTGAATGAAATATCCTGTTGGTCCGACAATCGCTCCATGGGGGAAAAAAATCCAGTAATATAAAAAAAACTTATGATGGCACGACTGTCGGACTAACCTGTCGGACCAACTGGTGTAAGGGACGTTTTAATCTTCGAGCAATGATTCTGCTACGGTGCTGTGGTTTGGATACCCGTATCTAAGCGTACCCATGTTGGCAAAACGACAGTACCTATGAAAAGTTCTGGCTTGAAAACATCCATGTATCACAAAAAGCTGAACTGCAAAATTTGCCAAAAACAAGGGCCTTCAAGATTTGCGCATAAGCGTGGAGATTACAGCAAAACCTTCCATTATGTAGAAGAGGCTCGCGTTTAGCATTGGACGATGATGATGATGATAATGATTGACGGATGATGAGGTAACCAAAATCAGCCAGGGTCCGCTTTCCAGCTCTACCTCCTCACACCACCTAAGGCCCTGTTTTTAAATTGTTTGCCTCGATTCGAATGGTTTTCAATTTTGATTTTCGGCATGAAAAATTCGATGTTTTGATGGTTTTCCCAATTTTTGAATCATAGTTGAAAACCGTTTGAATCCACGCGAGCGGTTCAAAGATGGAGCCCCTGGTCTTCCATATCGCCCATTTCCGCCGGATCTTTTCATTGTTATTGAGGTGTTTTGGCTTTTTACAGCGACTCCATGTAACCCGCACAGAATGCGAGAGAAAAGCCAATTAGCTCGAGCATCGTCTGTCTATCAGCAGAAATACCACGCAGGCCGCCAACGGCCTTTGAACGAAGATGAGGTAACCAAAATGACCGCTAGTATTGACATTTAGCTGTTTACAAAGCACCCCACGTGTGTCTAAGACGACCTTAGATAAGTCAAATAACTAGGTCTTGAGCGCGGGTAGTGACTAAGCCGTTAACTGTAGTGCAAAATAGTCTTTGATACCGTTACATTGTTGTTATCTTGAGGTGAACATTCGATTTATAACTTTAGGTTAACTTACAGAGTTACACGTGTTGTACTTAAAATCAATAATAACTGCGTAGATAATCTGCGTAGATAATGACAAATGATTGGCCGTGTGGTGTCCGGCAGAGTAGAATAGCACCAACCCCTTATACTCATGGGTGTCGTACAAGGCGACTAATGTTTTCGAGGCAAAAGATCAAGAGACTCCGTAGTCTGGAAAACGGGCAGCAGCACTTTCCATTATTATATTTAAATACTGTGATCTTTAACCCGCTTGCCAAGCGTGGAGATTATGACAATAAGTTCCCCTTTCGTGGGAGAGGCCCTAAGTCCTGCAGTGGACTGTTACGGGCTGTGATGAATGACAACCATTACCAGGTTTGCACCTCATCGTTATAAGATAGGGCTATCACTATCCGCCTTGTTTGTTCCATTATACTCGGTCTTCAGCATCCTTGGTGGCACGCATGTCATCCTTACAGACGTCAAGACATCGCTTCTTAGGCCGGACTCTTTTTCTCGTGCCTGGCAAAGTTAGAAGGGCCACACTTCATACTATATCAATAATATGAAGAGTCTTGTTCTTATCTCACAAAGGAGTTGTAGGCACAAATTCAAACCCTAACCCTACCATTCGATCTTGGTAGGAACTCACACCTTTCACACGCATTTCGCACATTCACACAGATCATCCGTCTTTTCTTTGGTGGACTTAGAAGTAGAACGGGGCATGAAACCATATTTATATTCACCATTACCTTCCATATTTATCTTATTACAGAGACAACAATATTGCCGTAAACAATGATGAAGTCTAAAACTTATCCACTTACGTATATTTGTCATATAGTAAAATCCTCCTATGTACAGGTGTTCAGGTGTGTGTATGTGTAGGGCACAATGTTTTTGTCATCATCGACTGATCGCATGGTCTTATGACCGCTTTTGATCGTTTAAGCGACAACTACACCGCAGTTGTAGTATAGTAAACGCCTGAAAACACTCACAGATCTTAGTCCGAAGCCTCTTTAAAGCCTTTCCTTTACAGCAGCCGGGATCGAAAATATGTTACATGTGTACATTTTGGAAATGGAATTTGGCTACGGATGTCAGATTTTGAGTGAAGCTCATAAGCTACGAATCCCGAACCGGCTTTGTAAAAGGTAAGGCTTGAATTTATAGAGCTAAAGTAATTATTACAGGCATGAGGCATATTATCTCAGTCTTAACAGTGACAACGCATGTGCGGTTCTGCATTTTTGTTGCCTGTAATCGAAATGCATGAATCGTAGATGTTATGGGCTTATAGTTACCGCTTATCATCAGGTGGGCTGTCTGCTAGTTGTAGCATAAAAAAATTACACATGGAATTCGTGGGTACTTGGCCGTGTGGTGTCCGGCAGAGGAGCATAGCACCAACCCGTTACACTCGTGGGTGTCGTACAAGGCGACTAATGTTTTCGAGGCAAGAAATCTAGAGTCTCCGTAGGTTGGAAAATGGGCAGCAGCGTTTTCCATTGTTATATTTATAACACTGCGATCTCCAACCCACCTGCCAAGCGTGGAGATTACCGGTAATAACCTCCCCTTTTGTGGGAGAGGCCCTAAGACCTGCAGTGGATTGTTATGGGCTGTGAGGACGTGGGTTCTTGTCTGGAGCCTTCCAGGTTCTCCCGACAAAAGAAAAACAAAATTTCTAAAACTATAAATTTTTCCTATATGTAAGATACATTTCAATTACATAAACATAAAAAAATACTACCGCGATTGTCGTTTTATATTAATACTAAGGATTGGAGTCATTGGAGATAGCAAAACAACAAGTGAAAGCTGCCAGCCGTGCGTGCGCGCATGATATTTTATTATCACCACTAACCCTTATGGATGACACGTGCAGCCATCATCGCATCAATACAGAGCTATAGTTAGCCCGCGTCTCTGCTTGCTTGGGTTGTGGCTTATGCCAAACCAAACTACAGGATTCTGTTACTTAAACTATTCATGGTTCCTTGTAGCGATAGGTATTAGTATATTTTACTCCTAATAATGTTTTAAACTATCGTGGTTATTATTACACATTATTATCACATATTTTCCCGTCGTCCCGTGACCATGATGCATGCAACTGCGTCGAAATATCGGGCTACTTGTAAACAAAGGTACGCGGTAGGAAACCCGGAATATACCTTTAAAATGTGTTTTTTTTCTCCTCGTCGTAATTTATCAGCGACAGAAGGTCAACTACTACACGTAGGTTAATAATAATAACAAATATTCGTGGACAAATTCACACAGTGCCATCTAGCCCCAAAACTAAGCAAAGCTTGTGCTATGGGTGCTAGGTAACTGATATACTACTTAAATACTTTTAAATACATACTTATTATACATAGAACACCCAGACCCGTAACAGAAATAAAATTCATCGTTTCAATTTCTGCCCGACCGGGAATCGAACCCGGGACCTCTTGCGTGGCAGACGATGTTGACCACTGAGCCACTCAGGTCGTCAAAGTTTGAACTACAAGCCTTATTTGACTTTATTAAATAGCTGTGGACAAATTCACACACAGCGCCATCTAGCCCCAAAGTAAGCAAAGCTTGAAAGTATGGCTGAGCATCATCATTTTTGACACCTGCCAATGTGGAGGATCACCTTTGCAAAACAGAGAAGAGGATAGCTCGTGTAAACCGAGGAAGATAACTTTGCAATCGTTTTGGCTATTTTGGACCTATTTCTAAAAAAATTTTTTGGACTGCTCAGCTAAAGATTTAACTGCAGACCAGAAAACTTACAGCCGTGTTTAAATTTTCGTGTGGTGATTCATCGCCATCATCATCTCAGCTGCAGGACGTGCCCTGCTGAACATATGGCTCAAGCTACTGTAGAGTCTAGTTATTACCAATTTCATAGGACCAAATATTATTATAAATGACATGTAACATGGTTTAAGGTGAGCGAAAACATCTTGAGGAAACCTGCACATTCAGGCGACCGAAATAACCGTGAGCCAATCGGGTCAGGTTTCCCTGTTTACAAAGTCACGGAGGTCACATGGCAGACGCTTCACTGTAATTACCTGATCTGCCAGATCTGTCAAGGCGGACACCGGGCCCTCGCGCGCGAGAGCACAACCAGGCTATGATACCCAGGATATATACCCAGTTCCCCAAATACTTTAGAGACCGCCAAGTTGACCATTGCTAATTTACACTTTTGGATATAAAGTTCCTATTTTATTATTTTATTTGGTAGTTACTGGCATAATGCCCGATTACACTAATCTTAGGATTCTTAGGCCACGCATAAGTTGGCGCCCTAAGATATTCTGTAACTTGTAGGCGTCACAAAATAGGTGCTATAAAGTTAAGACTGATTTAGCGAGTTTCGTTTTCACAGGTTGGTGTTGGTGCTGCAGAAAACCGGTGTCGGCTCCGATGTCATGTGCCAAATCTCTGCAACTTCATCAAATGGCGGGAATTCACTGCAATCACCTGCGACTCTAACATCCTGATCAAACTAAAGGGACATAAAAGCAAGAGCATAAGCCTGTGATGCTCTATGGCTGCGAGACTTGGCCGGCGCTGACGAAAGATATACGTGAACTCGCCAATGAAAATGTTGCGGTGGATGTGCAGAGTTATACGTTATGACCGAGTCCGTAACTAGTACATCCTTGGCAGCCTTGGCGTAAGGGATATCGCGGATAAGGTTGAAGAGGTTGAAGCCCATAACTGCCGGTATCAGGAAAGAGCTCCCGCGGACGTCCCAAGAAGCAATGGATTGACATCGCCGAGTCTGATGCGAGAGCCTGTGGCTTACGACGCGAGGATGCCCATCAAGACCGCACCAAATGGAAAGCGGACCCTAGCAGAAGCTGTTACTGACCGCTCGGAAGATGATGATGATTATAAGGTTGGTCTTGGTGCAATGAATTTTCTTGTTAGGAATGTTTTAAATTAACTTTACCATCGGCAAGTTTAGTGCAATCACACATATGTCTACTAATAGACATCTACAATAGAAATCTATTTTCTTATTTAGAGAATTCCACATTCCACAACTTAACAATGACACGTGCCTGCTAAAGACTATTGAGAAAAAAACTGTAGCACATTTTAGTGAATTACCCTATATATTTTTTTGCAATCCATGACCTATAAGTGTAGGCACGTCAGCTATACAGCCAACATGCTATATGATTTATTACAGAGTATTGTTTCACGTTCACTTATCTAGGCCGAGAGATGTTAGAAATGGCTTACACTTGCCTCGAACATAGTGTGTCTCAAACTGTTGTATGTCATCATCGTTCTAGCGCTCATCCCGGCCTCTGTCAGGCTCCGCTTTTCTAACCATTCCTCTCCACTTCGCCCGGTGTCCGGCATCCTCGCGTCGTAGGCCGTTGGATCTCGCATCCGCTTCTGCGATGTCAATCCATCGCTTCTTGGGTCGCCCACAGGGCCTTTTTCCTGATCGGTATCAGGAACCAAGCGCAGGCTCAGGCACCAAAGGTTGTAAGTGTTTTGGTCTATATTGAGATCCACTAGGAAGAATTAGCCGAGATACCCTATCGAGAGTTTCAACCGATACAAGCTAACACAAAGCTAAAACCGTACAAAAAGGAAGGCGTAGGAAGAGGTAGATTCTAGATATTATTGACTTTGTAGTTAACACGTTCACTGCGTAAGAAATAACAGTGACTTTCATCTGGTGCGGTGGCGGTTCAAAAGACCATCCGTCACACTTTCGTACTGTGCGTGTCAGGCCCTTTCCACCTGCCTGCCACCTCTAGCTGATATTAATCGAGCTTAACTGCAGAAAAACATTAAATTTGTAACTAAGTTTCGTCTAGATTTTGCTGATAATAATAATTTATATAATGGGCATCGAGTGTTGATCTAATTTATTTAAGTACTCACTTATAGTAATATTTACACGATAGAGATACTTTAAATAATGCTAATTCGTTATTAGCATTATTTAAAGTATGCTGAAAAAATGCGCGGTACTTATAATGGAGAAAATAATAGAGAATGCAGCACCAGTTTGAGTATCTGCGATCGTCGCGGTGGTACACCAAATTAACACACTCGTGCGCATCAGCGCTGGTAAACTGCGGCCCGGTACAATTATTGTATTATTAGATTCTTAAAAACTGAAATTGTATGTACAGTCGAGGAAATTGAATATTTAGCAAGTTTACTACGTCTGAACTTGGACGCGTTACAACGTGTAGTTTATCATTATAGATCATTAGGCGATGTTTCTCGTAATTATACGAACAAATTAAGAAGACCTTTAAAATGCTACACTCTACATAACAAAAAAAAAAGAATATCTTGGCGTTAATTTCCTGGTTGAGCTCTTGCGTACTAGGGTCCCGGGGTCCGCCTTGGCCAGATCACATGATCTGTCAAAGGTACATACTTAATTACAGCGTAGGGACTGCCAGTCCGTAGCCGAGTGGTTAAGGGATCCGATTCGTAAGCGAAATGTACCAGGTACGAATTCCACTGCGCCCATGTACCAATGACTCTTTTCTAAGTTTTGTACATTAGTTGAATGCTAACCGATGCTCTTACGGTGATAGAAAACATCGTGATGAAACCTGCACATTCAGGCAACTGATTGTGTAACCATGATCCAATCTGGTCAGGTTCCCTTGGTAGCTAGGCCACGGAGATCAGATGGAAGTCGCTCCATTGTAATTATGGGCGCCGCCAAATCCTGGATCATGGTGAAGGCGGACCCCGAGCTCTCTTGCGCGTGATCAAAAAAGGCATGCTATTATCGCTTACCATAAGGTGGGATGGCGCTCAAATGCCTGCCTATATGGTTAATAAAGTTCCATATTATACTGTCTGTTTTGTTTTCAGTAACTAATTAAAACCCAAGCGACCCTTGAGTTGGCGCTGCATAGATAGCTCTCAATACGCACATGCACATGTCTCGAAAACAGAAATAAATACAAAATATAATGGTAGCGAGTAATTGTGCCCGAGCGCCACATGGACAAAACACCGTGCCTTTTATAAATAAACTTTCTTTGAAAGCTAGATATTGCTGGCTCTTCTCTCGTGTTTGTTTAACATGTTGATTGTGGGTTATCGCTTTTTTTGTGGCTTCATAATGTAGGTATAATGCGCGTCATGAAAGAAGAGACTTGTCAAGCAGTAGAGGGGATTTCGCGCAGGTAATCGCCTACTGCGCAAGTCGAACCACGTGACCCGCCAAGTCTCTCCCTACATGACACTAGTTATAAGCAATGGTGTAAATATGGGTAATGCAAGAAGCGATGGCTTGACGTCGTCAAGAATGATATGCGTGCCAATTAGCTCACCGCCAAGGATGCCGAAGACTGAGCGAGGTGGGCCAGGAGTATCAGGAAGGCGGATCCTGGGCCCTCGCGTGCCGCGCGGGGGCGCAATCGGGACATAACGTCAAGATATTGATGATGAATGTAGGTAAGCGGCCGAGGTGTAAAGGTGACTTCAGTTGGTGGTGAGCTACTCGTAAGTAGGTACTCAATTTAAGGCACTCATCTTGGCGTTAATGTTTCGGTTGTGCTCTCGCGCACGAGGGCCTGAGGTCCGCTCGGGGGTAGATGTTTGGCAGATCAGTTATTACAGTGGAACGACTGCCATCTGACCTCCGTAACATCTGATAGCAGGGGAACCGGACCAGATTGGATAATGTTTACACACTCAGTCGCTTGAAAGAGCAGGTTTCATCACGATGGTTTTCCCCACCGCAAGAGCATCGGTTGCTGAGCGGTTATGGTATCGGTCACGAGACCGGGAGCCGACCGGGCTTACGAAAGCGGGAGGTACCTTTTCTGAGTTATGTACATTAGTTGAACACTCAACTTAAGGTACTGTTTCCTAGGAAAGCAATGGCGTCAAATAGCGCCCGTATTAAAGGCCTAATTAATAAGTAGTGCCTGTTGTGTCGTCTATATATATGATGTTTCTATAAGTATTTTATTGTGTGCAATAAAATGTCAAATAAATAAGGTATTAGTGGTACTGACGTTACTAAAATGTTTGTCTTTGTAAGAACTAGCCAGGCATTTGACAGCCATCTCATCTGGTGGTAAGTGACGATGCGGCCGAAGAAGGAGCATGCCTGTCTAGGAACAGCCTATTCGGTCTAGCCTGAAAGGCGTCCAGATTATAATGATCTCTAAGAAAACAAAACGGTGCGTGTGCGTGGGGTTCTTTTAGACACCACTTTCTAAGAAACTGAGCCATATTGTTTACGTAAGTACGCCCAACGTCATAATATTATTCCGCCTAGGTCTTATGCCTGTTTTCACTAAATATAGAAATCGCCTAAATCCGATGTCAAAATAGGAACTTAGGAATTGCATAAGATTAAAATACGTTACACCAACCGCTAGGAAGCAACTATCGCCGTTAGGTAACGCCTTAAGTTAGTAAGTAGATTGGGCGGTGCTTATACCCTAGGCATCGCCTAAAATGACGGTTGCGTTCTGTTTCCTGCAGCTAACTTATCTGGCTTGACGGTAAAACCATTTTAAAATGTCACTAAAATGTCACGTTGTCAACAACAGCGACGCCGTCATCGGTTCAGATAAATTTGTGGCATTTACAGTTTACGAGCTACAACGCGAATCCATAGATAGACCTCGCCTAGAGGTAGAGGTTTGATGAAATAGACCAATCGGCTAAGGCTTAAGATAAGGGTTTCTAAGTCAGGTAATGCTTAATTTTAGTTTAGTGAAAACGGATGCTAAGGTCATTTTTTATCGCTGTATCTCAAACAAAATAAGAAATAAAGTTAGAATCCGGCGAACAACATACTGATTGACGCAAAACTATGCCATGCTGTGTGTACCTATGTACCTACACGGTCACATACGTACTGATCGGTTGCTATTGACAACCAAACTCATGTTGCCAAACTACGCCATGGCATACATGTTTACAAAACCGGCCTTACTGTGGACAGCGCACAATCTTTTCACGGCTATCGCCACCGCTACTAAACCGTGCCTATAGCAAAAAATTTAGTGGGTAGTTTTAGCGGTAGTGCCCTATTATTAGTGGGTACCAAGTCGTAGTCCTAAGTGAGAAGTAGCTTGATCCCCAGTGCTGTGTAGCAATGACTATTTCTGAGTAAAGTACATTAATTGAACACTAACCGATGCTCTTACTGTGAGAGAAAAGCGAAAACATCGAGATGAAATCTGCACATTCAGGCATCTGATATGGTAGCCAGCACAATTACAGGCATGAGGCATTTCATCTTACTCCTCACAGTGACAAGCACCTGCGGTTCTTAATTTTTAGTTTTTTGTTGCCTACAACAAAAATGCATGAATCGCAAATGTTATGGGCGACTGTTACCGCTTACCATCAGGTGTATGCTCGTGCGTAAAATAAAAAAAAGATTGTTGGGTTCCCCTGTTAACAGGGTCGCAGGGATCAGATGGCAGTCGCTCTACTGTAATTTCCTGATTTGCTAAATCTTGGATTATTGTCAAAACGCCAAGATGGGTATTATTTTTATTTATAATTTTAAATACTATACATAAATTGGTAGCCCGTGACGGTATAATAATATCGCTTTTAAGTCATGCCAAAACCCTTTTCAATCATCATCATTAAGTTAAGAATCAAATTCTTGTCGGTGAAGCAATCGCTAAGCTGCTCTAGGATGTCTAAAACTGTACCTCTGACAAACTTACAAGAAAAAAAAAACGATTCTCACGTGTTTCGAATGACAAAACTACCGCCACATGTCCAACTATTACTCATCTCCTTTCTTTCAGAAACAAGTAAGAAAAAAAACAAAAATCTACTAAAAACGATTTCGAGAATACTAAATTAACCCCTAACTTTCCATTTCGAATCGAAATGACACTTTTTCGTCCAAAAAAATGACTTTCGACCAAAAAAATGTCTTAACCCATTCGTAGACATGTGCGTTAGAGAAAAAAAGCTTTTTTCCAAAGTTCAGTAACCAGATCGGGATTAAAAATACTGTTATTTTAGATTTTTTGTCGGTTCAGTGGTTTTGTAGTGTAGTGAGTTTATAATTAAGGGCCACATGTCAATGGGTGAAATTAGGATGTGCTATAGTCGATATCGATATCGATACGTTATCTATACTTACCTATTCAATAATTTTTCATAGTTTAGTTCGGATCTGTACGATCTCATTATCACACATCGTTCCGTGTCAGCATTTAAGAAACATAGGCATTCCAGTACGCGAGCCGGTTCATTACATAACATCAGACAGTCTCACTTGTATCGAGGACTCAAATAAATCGGTTTATATAATACTAGTGGACCCGGCGCGACTTCGTTCGCGTACACCTACTTTACTCCTACCTACCCTCTTTCTACTTGCTTATAAACCTTCCTCTTGAATCACTCTATCTGCTGTTGAAACCCGCATCAAAATCCGTTGCGTAGTTTCAAAGATTTAAGCATACAAAGGGACATAGGGACAGAGAAAGCGACTTTGTTTTATACTATGTAGTGATACTTACAAGTTTCATTCATCATATCAAGATATCATTTACAAAACTGCGCAGAACTACCAAGAGTCTGTACAGGATCCCTCATTAGTTCTAGAGACGTGGTGACTGTGGCGAGTGACTGGTAAGCAGGATACTCAGGTTCGAATTCCACTCTGGATCCTGTAACGATAAGTTTTTTAATACCTACGTACAGATACCGCGCTCTCCATGCTTCAGAGGGCACGTTAAGCTGCCGGTGCCGGTTGCTATTGATTGGTAGCAGTCGTCATAAGCCACATCAGAGGTCTGTAGGGGAGGGGAGGGCAAGTTGGTTCATCTAACAAGAATCGTAAGAAAAACACGGATGTTACAGAGATTAACGCAACTTTTATTTTTATAATAATTAACAGTACTATAGACTATCAAAATAATTTTATAAATGCTTAAAATAGAAATCACAACCTGGGCATGAGATCATCATGTAAAATAATTGTTTTGAGCCATCTTGCCCCTCCATATAGGGCAAGATGGTTCGGGCATATAATAATCATTACTAGTCTTGACAATCGTCACAAAAGTATGTTCCAGACCCAATATACGAAGAGCACGCTTCGTGAGTCCACTCTTTGCACTCGGAGCATTGTATCCAATCCTCAGGTGGGGGATAGATATATTTTTCTTTGCAAAGTGTGCAGTAATAATCACGGCCGAGTTCAGAACCAGCGAGAGCCGATTGTTTTCTATTAGTTTCTATTAGTAGACTGGTAGATAATGCTATTTTAGCTTTAAGTCCGCCAATGTACTGTTTGTGCATGAAGTATAAATAAATAAATAAATAAATAAATTAGTGAATATGGTCATATTCGTCTTGCCCGCTTGGCATTTGATAGATAAAAAAAATATCCTAAAAATTTATTTGTTTCGGTGATGAAAGATGCTTCATTACAGCTTAATTTACATAAGATAAGGCAACAGAAGCAACCTTTATCATCAATATATATGAATGATTTAACAGAAAATGTTAAAACTTATCGTGACAAAATATTTTATTTTCTTGCGTCAATTCTGTTTCTCGTCACTAAAACGCACGCTCTCCCCACGACAGCCGAGTTCGCATTGTATTGTGAAGTCGGCCCGCCCTGCGCGTCCCGCCAAGCCGGTACTTTCATGTACGGAACGAGTAGTAAGATCCTACGAGAATGATTCGTGTTGCCCGCTATATTCATCTTGCCCTTCCTTCCCCTACGATAGAGATTGCCTGGTGCGTGCGGGTGAGCGCCGATGTGGTGTTGGGCGCTCGAGTTATGAAGTTACTCACAATTGCTGAGGGATTCTCGCTTTGCTAACGAAAGCAAACCATGCAATCTATTTATGGATTCTGTCTCACTCCAATTGACAGTCGATGATAAGGAACAAAGCCCAACCTACGTTGAAAACAAATTGTCATAATTCTCATAATGTCATAATCGAGACTGTCATGTAAAAAGTTTTCTCAAAAGCAAAGCCGTTATTTACATAGAAACAAAAACACGACGACCTCTCATCTTCATCCCGTAGCGAAGGGAGCGTAATATACATTAAATAGGTTATTGTTATCGACATTCTGAGGTACATCACTAGTGCACTTGTTCTGTGTCATAAATCACCCCATCACGCGGTAGGGCGGCAACGCGTCGATGATTATTTTACCGCATTTGTTTTATTTACATCTTTTTTTCATTTTGTTTTATCTTGCCTACTGCTTTTTCAAATACTTGAAAATTGTTGTAGCTATCTTTAGTTATTCAGTGCCAAATTTTATAATTTATAGTAACTTAATTATTTTAATACTTATGTCGTTTTTCTACAGTTGATTTTTAGGTAAAATAGAGAAATCGAATTCTTTAATCTTATAAAGAAATCATAGAATAGAACTGAAAACTTGATTCCAGTTCGCCCCGGTGACTTTGTACCGTTATCGGGTCAGATGGCAATAATAGCTTAATCTACTCCGGCAGCGCTGGCGCCAACGTTCAATATGGATGGCGCAGATTAAGTTTCATTTGCCCCGTTATTTCGTTGGGGCAGGTAGCGCTGATCAGGTAAGTAACTAATACTTACTTACCTGATCAGTGCTACCTGCCCCAACGAAATAACGGGGCAAATGAAACGCAGCCCGGCTCCGGTATTTAGAGAATATGAAAGTCTCGGGAAGGTAAAAACAAAAAAAAATCGCTAAATATTAGAATATAATTAAAACTTAAGACCAATACTAACTGATTTTAATGATTATAACTGTAGATACTGTACAGTTTTTGTATACATATATATTTTTAAACAGACAATTCGCGTCGTCTGTCACATCTTTTAAACTTTACACAAACGCGAAAGATTTTAATGCGGTCTTCAACAATATGGAGCGTCTATGGCCGAGCGGTTGAGTATTCGATTCGTAAGCGAGAGCTACCGGTTTCGAATCCCGCTGCGGCCATGTACCAATGACTCTTTTCTGAGTCATGTATATTAGTTGAATTCTAACCGATGCTCTTACGGAGAGGGAAAACATCGTGATGAAACCTGCAAATTCAGGCAACAGAATTTGTAACCATGATCTATGCTGGTCAGGTTCCTCTGGCCTCTGTAGCAGGGTCACGGAGGTCAGATGGTAGTCGCTCCAGCGGCGGGCCAGCAATAATTAATCTATCTAGGTACCTAATTTGTGTCCTTGAATTTTCAACCGAGCAAGAGCAATTATTGCTGACCGAAACACAATTTCTGCATAGAGGGAGAGACACACAGATTCAAAATCAAAGTGTCGACAAGAAAATATGGAACTATAGTTGCACTGGATTAGTGAAGACATGTCGTGTCATTCATTCGTTTTTAAAAATAGTTTATGAGTACGTCAGGAAGTCATTCGGCGGATGTAATGAGAGCGAGGTCTTCTGAGTCATTGAAATGTTGCTGGTTATAGTCTAATATTATTATCTAACTGTTGAACGACTCAAAATGACGTTTTATCATCATATATCGTGGTCCCGGGACGACAGAAGAGCTGCGAGCGCCGGGTAAATAAAGGTAGGTGGTAGAAAACCCGGAACGTAGCGTAAACCCTTTATAGCTCAACATCCTTAAAACATTTATTATGTTGATAATGAGATAGGTTTAGGGAAATAAAAAAAAACGTATTTCTCAGAAATTCTAAATTATTTATTATTCTTCATTTATTTGACATTTTAGGGAGTGTGACTTTACCTTCACATTGAGTTACAACGCAGCAAAACAATTACGTTGTATGAAAGGATTTTTTCTAATTATCTTTTTTTATTATAGCCTAACGTTACACTGCATTTTTCACAAATTATTTGTTAAACACCAGTGCCCTTGGGTACCTTGCAACGTACTCTTTTTTGAACCCAAATCGGCCAGTCGCCGACCTGGTCTTGGCTTACTGCGAATGCAAGAACATATTCTGCAGGGCCCTTATATTTCTTTGGCTTGAATTTCGTTTTCTAAAGACCTTCGGCTTTAGTGTGTCTTCAAGCACGGCTTCAGACCAAGCTTGCATAAGGTCTCACCTATTTGAAGTCAAAATTTTGCAGAAGAATTCTTTTTGTCGTTGATTAAAATGTGTGACACAAAATAACTTTTGTCCTGTAACACTAAGAAGCTAAATTCTACTTGTATATCATAAAATTGTTTCTCGTACCACAATACCTGTTATACGGCAGGCATACAGGCAAGCGGGCCACCTGTTGGAAAGTGGTCACCGCCGCCTATGGACAGCTACACCAGGGGCGCTACTAATGCGTTGCTCGCCTCGAAGTGACCTCTAATATTCCTCTTGTACGATCCCATGTCATAGTCTAAAAAACCACTGCGGCTGGGAGCTCATTCCACTTCCGACTCATGTGAGCGAGAAACTTTATTTCGAACCTTCGCGTGAACACCAACAGAGGGTCTAAAAATCTACAGCCCGTAACAGTCTACAGTTGGACTTACCTGCTCCTCCTTGGTCGACTCCTCGTCAGCGGAGGACATTGCCATAATCGGGCGGGTTGGAGATCGCAGTATTCAAAATACTGAATTGAAAATTATGCTGCCCATTTTCTGGTTTACGGAGGTAATAAGTAAATGGTCTATCTCTGTCTTAACGGTTGTGAGGCTCCGCGCTTACAAGGGCATCGCACAACAACCCAAGTAGAAAAAGGTTGTATTTTATAACTTTAAATAAATCACCCCAGCTTTAAAATAAATGTCTAAAATTTCGAATCACTGCACTCGCTCGCTATCATTGATTTTAATTAAGTTAGGTCACCCCTTCTTTTAAAGACTTCAGTGCCAAACTGTCAAAATTTTCGAGCTCGCTGCGCTCGGTCATTGATTGATTTGATTTATTAAGTACTTACTTTGTTATTAGTGCTTTTTATTAGTTTTGATTAGTCCAGCTTTTGACATGAGTCCAGTTTTGAGCAACAGATAGCCGATGGAACAGTAAACAATAGCGTATCTAGGGCTATTTTCCAGGGTGGGTCTGGCTCCTAAGGTGGCCGATGAAGCCGAGTCAATCGTTAATGTACATTGTACAGCTAGTAAGAACGAAATTTTTCTCCCATGTTTGTTACCCGACTTTTGGAAAAGTAACTCAATCTTTCATTGTAATTTAATTTTTTTGTAAATTTGGCTTTTGTTTAAAAAAATGCGATACAAGCTTGAAAAGAGCAAAAGTCAGGCAACTAACCTAGAGTCGAGGTTTTAGTCCAGCAGTATAGAATACATACCTACACTCCTTTGCAAATAATAGGAAGTAAGTAAGTTTGTGGATTCCACGGTTGTATTTAATTGAATTTTTTTTTTTTTTTTTTTTTTTATGTTACTTAGCAGACAAACAGGCAAGCGGGCCACCTGATGGAAAGTGGTCACCGCCGCCTATGGACATCGGCAACACCAGGGGAGTCACCAATGCGTTGCCCGCCTCTAAAGAGACCTCTAATATACCTCTTGAACGATCCCATGTCATAGTCCAAAGGAAACACTGTGGCTGGGAGCTCATTCCACATCCGAATCGTACGAGCGAGAAACGTTCTTTCGAACCTTCGCGTGGTGACCAACAGAGGGTCTACGTAGTGGGGATGAGTACCCAGCCCACGGCGGGTGGTGCGATGGCGGAATTGTGCTGTGGGCACCAGATCGAAAAGTTCCTCGGAACACTCCCCATTGTACAGCCGATAGAACACACACAGGGAGCCAAAGTCCCTTCGGTTAGCCAGTGGTTCTAACTTGCTTGTTTGTATGGAATCGTCGACAATTCGTACGGCGCGTCTCTGTACAGAGTCCAAAGGATTAAGCAGGTCGGCAGTTTCGCCGGCCCAAAGATGGGAACAATACTCCATATGAGGCCGCACCTGTGCCTTGTACAGCAGCAGGCGCTGCCCTGGGGTGAAGTATCGCCTGGACCGGTTAAGCACGCCAAGCTTTTTCGAAGCCAGTTTGGCCTTACCTTCTAGGTGACTCCGGAAGCGCACGTTATCCGATATGTCGACACCAAGGATCCCGATACTTTTTGAGATGGAAAGGGGTGTCCCTTGGAACTTCGGCACATTGACAAAGGGATCCTTTTTGGCGGAAAATGCGCAGACCTGTGTCTTTGAAGGGTTGAATTCCACTAGGTTCAGTCTGCCCCAGTGAGCAACTTGCTCCAAGGAGTGTTCAATCTCTGACACAAGTCTTATTCGGCTTTCCGACACCACGGAACGAGGGATATTCGCACGGCCAGTATAACAAGCATCTCCAGTACTGTCATCTGCATAGCAATGAATACTGGGAATATTCAGCATATCATTGATATGCAGAAGAAACAGCGTGGGAGATAGCACTGAACCTTGGGGTACTCCAGAATTAATGGTCTTGGTATCGGAGCAGCATCCGTCGACAACGACTTGGATGCTCCGTCCAGACAGAAAGCTGGATACCCAATTGCAGAGCCCCTCGGGGATACCGTACTTCGGGAGTTTTGTTAGCAGTGCCCTGTGCCAGACCCGATCAAATGCCTTGGCTATATCAAGACTGACAGCCAGAGCCTCCCCCTTGCTCTCGACAGCCTCAGCCCACCGGTGTGTTAGGTACACAAGAAGGTCACCAGCTGAGCGACCATGACGGAAGCCATATTGACGGTCACTGATCAGCTGGTGATCCTCGAGGTACCCAAGGAGCTGGATATTGATGATCCGCTCCATCACCTTAGAGAGCAAGGAGGTTACCGCTATAGGCCTGTAGTTTGATGGGTCCGAATTGTCACCCTTCTTGGGTATCGGATGCACATGGGCTAGCTTCCATGAAGACGGCACCGTTCCAGAGGTGTAGGAAAGCTTGAATAGGCGCATTAACACGGGAGACAACTCGGGAGCACATTTTTTGAGAACGATAGCCGGAATGCCATCAGGTCCACTGGACTTCCGGATGTCTAGGGAGAGAAGCACACGTTTTATGATTTTTTGGGTGAATCGAACCTCGGGCATGATGCCCTCACACCGTAAGATGGTAGGCGGTGCAGCTCCCCCATCATCCAGAGTTGAGTTATGAGCAAAAAGATTACCTAAGAGATCGGCTTTCTCTTTTGCTGTGTGGACCAATTGGTCATCCGGCTTGCGCAAAGGTGGAAGGGTGGTCCGACAAAAGTTCCCCTCGACAGCTTTGGAGAGAGACCAAAAAGCACGGCTCCCAGAGGGGTAGCTGATCAGTTTCTCTCCAATTCCGCCGATGAAATTAAATTTTGCTCTGGCCATTACCCTCTTTGTAGACCTCGATACAGCATTGTACTTTTTCCTCAAAATGTGGGTGTTAGGGTCCTTTTGGGCCCGAGCCACTGTCCAGGCACGAAAAAAAAAAAAAAAATTCATCATCAAAATACATTCCATTCCCTGCAGTATGACATCAGCTACAGCGGCGGCACAGGTGTTGGTGTCATTTGAGGAAAAGCAAAGCTGCATCCACGGGTACGACGCGAAGAATTCTCGCAATCCATCCCAGTCTGCTGAACCATAGTGCCATACCTTGCGTGACCCACTGGGGCGAGCCCGTTCGGGTTTAGCAAGAGGCACCTCAGAACGGACCAGGCAGTGGTCAGATGTCCCAAGAGGAGCATCGACGGACACCCGATAACCGTCTGGGTGGGAGGTCAACAGAAGGTCTAATTATGTTTCTATGACGTTTTTTATGTAACCAGCCCAGAATTTCGTATCGGTACCTCCTGGGGTGGGCACTAGACCATTCAGAAGGTTCACTGGAAACAAAGCACCATTTCCGTCACGCACACATTGACGTTTCGTTTACAGGCATTCTCAAGCAGTTTCAAGCAGTGCTCGGTCGCGATTGTTAACGCGAGAATTCGTTATATTGTCGACGTAAACTGAATATTATTTAATGAAACGATGTTATTATTGATATAATAAAATAATTTGTACGTAACCAAGATTACTCAATAACGCAGAGTCCAAGGTCCAGAATGGGTGACCATTTCAAACTTTGAGACTAGTCGAACTTCAGCACCGATACGAGTTCTAATGTCGATGGCGAAGCGAGGTTGGCCAAGGTTTGGTTCTTCCGCTAGAGACCCTAGGACTAATTGAACAGTTTCACGCACCACGTGACAGTTTTTAACAGAACAAAAACCCGTCTTGTCGGAAATGCCTGTTCTCATACTAATACCATAATATTGCATTTTCATCTAATTTACAATTGATTACCGGGAAGTGGTTCAAATCCAAGGTCAGGATAAGGTTATTTTCAGGGTCTGATGATGTAGTCTGGCGGCGATTAATTTTTAAAAAGTGAATTAACAGCGCCTGTTGTGTCTTTTATACTCTTATAATTATCTGTATATCAATATTGTGTACAATAAACAGTTAAATAAAAAAAACCAGTAAATTATTTGTACGCTTACTAAAAGCATGTCTGGAAAATCTTATAACTTTCGGCTGATATTATGATAATCATGAGTCCAGCTTATATAGCGCAAAATACCAAAAATTCCTAGCTTGTCAAGTCGCTCATGCATAATGTATGTAGGCTATAAGCTTTTTTCATCAGTCAAGCTAACAATGCTAAACATTTAGAAATTGCCGAGCACGCTTTTTAATTTTTTAATTTTACGTACTTTTATTGTTAGTGCTTGTCAACTTTGAAGCATGCAACTGGTCTACATGCAAATATATGATGGTACCTAGAAGAAATTGAAGGACTCATCAATACATAGTATAAAACAAAGTCGCTACCCGCAGTCTGTATGCTTAGATCCTAAATAAAATATAAATATTCGTGGACAAATTCACACAGCGCCATCTAGCCCCAAACTAAGCAAAGCTTGTGCTATGGGTGCTAGATAACTGTTATACTACTTAAATACTTTTAAATACATACTTATTATACATAGAACACCCAGACCCGTAACAGAAATTAAAATTCATCATTTCAATTTCTGCCCGGCCGGGAATCGAACCCGGGACCTCTTGCGTGGCAGACCGGCCGGCATGTTGACCATTGAACCACTCAGGTCGTCAGGATCTTAGTAAGTACGTAACGGATTTTAATGCGGTTTTCAACAATGGATAGATGGATGATTCAAGAGGAAGGTTTATAAGTAAGAAAAAAAGGATAGGTAGGAGTATAGTAGGTGTACGCGAACGAAGTCGCGCCGGGTCCACTAGTATTTACTAAAAGGAGACAAACGTGAAATGAAACGAAAAAAATATTTATTGTAATGATTTGGTTTAATACAACACTAATTAAGTATAATTTACAATGATCAATAAATGTATGTATCCATGCCCACTTGTGGGCAAAACAGCCACTTGTTTCAAACTGGGCACAAAGCGTCTTGTGTCCCTTTCTAACACGAGTATTTCTAGTACTAAAAGAGAGAGAAGCGCAATCTGTGCCCAGCTTAAAATATCTAACATCGCACAGTGTTAACGGCTACTCGGTAAATTAATAATTAATTTCCGTAAGTAATAATAATTATTAAGTATAACAATGTCAATTCCAGAATTAATGCAACAGTAGGTATTTGTTGTATAATGTAGGTATTTTGCGGTTTTCGTGCATAAAGTATGTTTGGTATAAGTAATTATCATTGATAAATATATTGCTTTACCACAAAAATAAAATTACAAATCTTTTTACTTTAGTTTTAAGTAAGTTTAATAAAAAGTTCGTCTTCATTAATTTTTGTGGTAAAGTTATATTTGCACACATTACATATTTTAAAATAAACTGTAATTGTACTTTACTATTGTAATATGATATGCCACAAATAAATACAAATTAAAAGAAAACATTGATCAATTTAAAAAAAAATGCAAAACATTTTTGAGAGGATTTTAGTTAATAAAAGTGAATAGTTTGTTTTTCTATTACACAATATGAAGTATAGAAAAATTATGAATAGGTGTGTGTGAAAGATTAATTCGCAAAAATAATATTGGTGAAAAGTTTTATAAATATATAAATAAAAAGATAAGTAAGGTAATTAATTTAAGTAGTTATTTTAAAAATGTTGCGTATATCTCAAAACAAATTATTTTTAACGTCCAAGTGTGGAATATATTTAATTTATACACAACTATTTTAATTATTGAAAGTTATTGCAAAATCGAATACACACATTTTATCATATTCAACGATATTACAGTACTAAGTTATTATTATAGCATAATAAGTATACATACACTGTCGTGATATGGTTTTACACCCTCTTACTACATTGGAAAAATTTCAATTTTTTTAAATAAATATAAATGCATTACGATAATTGTATCATAATTGAAAATGCACGAAATATCTGTTTCAATAATTAATAGATAGGTATAAGGTTCGATTTTTATAAACGGAGGTAAAGTGAAAATTTTACTACTAAGGTACATTTACTAATTTTTTTCTACAACATGAACGACTTTTAATATGCGGTACAAGTAAACGTTTATTTAATACGTGTCTAATTTACTTTTTTATTTTACAACTCATGATATTTTCATGATAAATATTTACACCTTATTCGCTACTCACTAACAAATTAGAAAAGGAAACTAAAGATATTACCTATTTTATAAAAAAAAGTGACGCCATGCAAAAATATGGCACACTATTCCGCTGTAACAAAAATAGTGACTTTAAAGAAAACGCAATCAAAAAAATATTTTCATAGTCCTATATCAGATCATTAAGAATTAATAAAAAAAATAACTTATGCAATACTAATTTTTAAAAATAATCAATTCCAAGTTTACATTCGAAAATCGGACTTGCCATCAAAATTGAGGACTCAAAAAAGGAACTGAGATCTCTTTAACGTATACTTGTGTGTGTAAATGTAGGTAGTACATAAGAACGAGCTTATAAAATCAAATAAAAAAATATAAGTAGCCAAATACTTATTCATTAATAAACCAGTAAGCTTCAACTGAAACGCTATGCGTAATCCTTTAATTAAAATTTCACTTACCACCAATTTAATAAACAGTCACGATACCACTACTTATTGTTCATATTTTTGTATTTTACAAATAATGATTATACATTTTTAATAATATTGATATGGCCCTTTTAAGGTTTTTTATCGTTGACTGCGTGATTCTGATCTTCGATTATTTTTCTCTAAATTTTCCTAACATTTAGACCCTATAAATATATCACCTAACAAATGTTGAAATACCTTACCTACACATATCTAACCTAATCAATAATTAAAGTAAACAAAAAGGAAAACAAAATAAACCGTAAAATCTATAATACTTCGAAATTCCCGTTAAAACCGGGTCAAATAAAAAAAATATTTGGTTATTCCTAACATACAATTCCTCTTCACGAGATCGTCCATTACACAATTTTAAATATAAAACTCCAACAATGAACACATGACACATTAAACCGCTCCTAGTAACTTTAAATAGATCTAGACCCGTAAATGTAAAGTTTGTAACATACTGTGATATTTATAATCAACTACACACCGTTTCAAGGATCGTCCACACGCATTCTCGGTTGAACAAAAAACAGAAACACATTTAACAAATTACGAATAACCGCGTCTAAAATCACTTGTTTCTTCTTCATTCAAACACATTCGCTTGATCACTTGGTAACCTGTGGTCGCGGAGTACAACTTCCACTTATGCGACTGGATTCAGTCATTTTATTTGTCAGATCTTTGCTCGTTCAGTGAGAGGTTCTCGGCTTCATCCTTGATGTGGGACATGGAAGCCCTGTATCGGTCCTCAGATCGTGGGTAGTCGTCGTAAGGGCTGGTCTCACCAGATCTGTTGCTCGAAGACTCCTTGTTGGAGCTCGCGTAGTCGCCTGAGAAGTAAGTGAAGTCTGTTACAGCGTGGTAATCTACTGCTCTGATGTTTAGCATAGAAGAGTAAGCCAACATTTTGTTTCCAAATTTGTTTATGTTCATCACGTCCAAAATGGACCGTCCCATCCAGATGATTATCGTAAACGTAAGGACACCCAAGTACCTATCTACACAAAAGTTTGTGTCAGATGATTAGTCAGCATATTAGTCACCTGGTTGTGCTCGATGTTTTCGATAAATGCATGCGATTTTAGTGTAAACCAGCGTGCGTGTAAGCCTAGGTATTTTTAGGTACTGCAAACATTTGCAAAAAACCTCCACCAAATATTATATATCGTACTTTCATTGATGCCGTTGCTGAAGACTTGAACCATACACTAGTCATCGTCACATGAACATCCCATAACAGTCCACTGCAGGACTGCAGGACACTGCAGAGCCTCTCCCACGAAAGGGGAGGTTATTGCCATAATTTCTAAGCTTGGCAAGCGGATTGGTTATCGCAGTGTCATAAATAATTATAACAATGCAAAACGCCGCTGCCCATTTTCCACCCTACCGTGGCTCTAGAAGTTTTGTCTCAAATACATAAGTCGCCTTGTATGACACCCACGAGTGTAAGGGGTTGGTGCTATTCTACTCTGCCGGACTCCACATGGCCACATACTAGTATTTAACACTAATTTATTCTACCAATAGCCAGAAGAAATTCTAGACTAAAGTTACAGTTACTTACTAAAGTATTATATTTGATATACTGTTGCTATATTTGATTGTGTACCTTTGTTAGAGTAATCGGATGCCTGCATCTCGTTCTTGAGCGCGTAAATGTTAGGCTTGATGTCTTGCGCTTCGCTGGCGCTGAGGTCCTCAGCTTTCACGTCGTGGGAGGACGTGCCGCTGCCGTAGCCATTCATCAGCGGTGGCCGACTTGAAAAGAAAGTAGCCAGGTTAGTTTGAAACTTTTGGGCCCTTTTTTTGGCCAAGCCGGTACAGATAATAATTTTGTCATGTTTGTTCGTTCTTTTATTTTTGTTCTGATGTGATACCTATCACGGAGTAGGTATTTTATGAAATTATAAGTTTCTTGTGTTGCAATTATAAAAACAGGCAGGCCGTAAGCTTGTTTGCCACTTTAGTGGAATTAAAAATAAATCTTAGATGCCGGGATAATTCAGAACTTCACTTCAGGTAAGTTCGTTTGATCAAGTAATTGTAGTCACTTCTATTGGTTTTCTTCGACAAAACTACTCTTAGTACAGGTAAAAAATCAAAGTACAGGTATGCACGTACTCGTATAGATCGTTCATCATATATAGTCCCTTGCAAGGGACCAAATATCCCCTGCAAATTCTTTTGGCAGGGTATGTAACATACTCTGCCGCAGGAAACAAACTAGTGGTGAACGATCTGTATGTGCACATGGAAGTAAACAATAATTGAGACGATATTCATGATGTCACATATTCACAATGTTTAAAAGGATTTTATACCTGTAATCATCGTGTGAAGATGGGTAATCATCAGCACCCTGCATCATGTGGTCTTCGCTGGACATGTAAGTCAGGTTACAGTCTTCCATCATTCCCTACAAAAAATGTATTGTTAAAAATCACTTTTTATTACGAAATAAATACCTTGAACGAAATGCGGATTAAATTATTATAATTTTATAACAGTATAATTATCATTACTTTTGTCTGACATACTTTAGCAGATGACAAGGCGACTGAGGCAGATAAGTTGGATCCAGGTATAAAAATATCTTTGGCTGGACCTCAGTCAGAAAATGCTTGCTTCACCTGCCAATCATTTTAATTAACGGCAAAGCTGTCCACTTATGTGGGCTGTTGTGAAATCGAGCGAATAATATTTTGAATAGCCATACATACTTGCAGATTGCGTTTCAAAGCTTCGCTGTAACCATGTGGACTGGTCATCATTGGAGGGCTCTGTGCTCCCATGAATCTGTAATTTTGTTTTGTATGAGTGAATCAATTCTCCAAGAACATTATCTGTTATATAAAAAATGTCTCTTTATCTCAAAAATTTTGTGTAAGTAATTAATATTTTTTAGGAAATCATCACTGAAAAATATTTAAAACTTTTCAAATTTACAAATTAAACAAAAAATTAGGATAATGTCCGATTAAAAATAAATAAAATATCATACCCCGGTCATTTCAGACCACTTCTAAATTTTTTAAATGACTTTGTGATACTAGATCAGTGTTGTTTGTGTTTGTATAATTTTGTACAGTGTTAAATTTTGAATTAGATAGACCAATTCGGTTGTGACAGTATTTTGTGAATCAGTTACGTGTGATGTAAGTGTGAAGTGAGAGGAAAAATATAAATAGGATAATAGTAAATTTAAAAAAAGGCAAGCTTATTGGAGAATATAAATAGAAAAAAAAACTATCAAAATACCATGCGACAAAAATGCTTCATGCTAAGCGGATAAGCGTACACTCACCTGCGTATGTATAAAGATAATAGGAAATGACATGCAGATGTTAAAAGATGGGATTAAAATGATGAAAATAGATCTCTTCAATCTTACTTGGGAATCCAACGACGATCCTTTTACATTAGAGTTATTTTAAATGCATACATGCATAATCATTATCGAATAAACAATTCAATTTCCATTGAAAATACATTATGCGTATCATAAAAAATACAAATGAAAAATTATACCAGAAATTACAATGCAACAAATGATTTAAGCTATTTTTAAAACAGGTTTATCGATATTATGGTGGTTAAACTAAGGCAAAACAATCGGTTATAGCTTTGCACTCTAGGAGTCTATGTGATGGTCTGTGTCTATGACGATCTACCATGTAGCTAGATGATTTCAAATTCAACGAAGCTAAGTTGCAAATTTTAAACAGAGACATTTAAACTTCCATAAACACACACCATCTTATAAATTTCTATATTATTTAGGAATATTCATGTGATTCTAGTTACACTCTAACATGACATATTGAATTATTCTAGGTTTACACAGTGATACACTTTACATATTGGTCAGAACATCAAACTATTTATTACATACGACCAAAAATTATGCCATACAATAATTTTTGGTTCACTCCAAAATGGTTTGCAAACAATTATGCTATTCTTGGACACGATCGTCCAACGATTCTTCAAGAATTGAGAACATCGATATAATTTAAGAAAGTTACCACAGAAAATAACATATGTTTACATTATTTATAAAGAATTTTTCAATTATATTTGTGGCTTCTTTTACAATACATACATGACTCAACTTGAAAGTGATATAAACGCACGTAGTCTACCAAACAATTTGAGCTTGAGTTATACCCGTAAAAGGCCTGATAGAGAGGAACAATAATATTCAAATGTAATTTTTACAGAATAATATTGCATTAATTTGGTATCTTCAATGACCTCATCGCCACTTAAGACGTCAAACGCAATCTATCTTTTAAAAATACCTAAAACTCGCGAGTCTACATGTAATCGTGATGCAGATTGCGAGGACGGTTGAACCACGTACGCACGCGAAAGAAGCCAAGACAATCGCAAATACGATTCGTTGGACGGTCGCAACTTCCGATGCGGCTGCGTCCTTACTGTGGTGGTGGGGCGGAAACCCCGGTGGGCGCCGGCTCATACTTCCTCGGCCTTCCGCGACTCAGGTGCCGTCTCTTCACAAACTCCGCGTCGTCAACCATCCAGAACGACCCGAAGTCATCCTCGTATCGCACAAAACACTTGTGCAGAGACAGGTTCGTCCGGATCGCATTCTATAATTCATCGGCGTTTAATACAAACAACTCAAGAGAAGTCCTGCAAATCTTGCAAAGTCGATTAGCTTACATTAAGACACGTGCTTCCATCGTCTGTCGTCGGGTTGATTGAGAGTGATACAATGGCAATTGATGACGTGGCGACGATGAAAGCACATACAGATCGTCGTGGGGATTCGTATAGTATCAATAAACGAAATCGTCATGCAGGATGTGATGGCCCAAGAAGAACCCCGAAGGAGACAGGAAGTAAGGAGCTAGGTTAATAGGCAAGCGAGAAAAACGTTATTGACCGTTGCGCTGAAACCCACGAACACACACAAATAACAAGTCCTAATTACGAGAAAATCTCATGTAGCCTCACATTTGTAACGTCATAACACGACAAGGGATTGGATAGGCTCTCGATCGCTTGGTCGATTATAACGCCACTTACAAAATTCCAATTCAAAATTCACTACACAAATAATTACAAATTCAAATCTGAAACGAGGTAAACGTTTATTTACACGATAAGAGTTAGATACATCGCTAGGTTAGATAGAAAATATTTAAGAAAAGATTTAAAATGTTTGATCCGAATGTGTGCAGTGTTGATTGTGAAGTGTTTAGCTCTGTGGTTGTTCGTGCTAAATAATATCATTCAGATTAATGTTGTATTGTTTGATACTTCTATTAAGATACTTTATGTTAGTTTTTTAATAATTATTAAATTTTACAAAGTGTCAAAAAATTTACTAATCCAATGAAATCTTCGATACCGTAGCGTTTTAGGTAAAACCTTTATCAATGATTTTATAGATATAAAAGTGAACTAAAGGATTTATAAATGTTTTTGCGTTTCAGGTAAAATCCTTATCAAGGCTTTTGTAGATATAAAAGTGAACTAAAGGATTTAAAAATATTAGACATTAATCCTGAAAATTAAGCATGGGTGACGAATTTGAGGGTATAATGTGAAGGTGTTATTGAATGATTAGATGTAATAAGTTCGTATATAATACGTCTCTGTTAATAGAATATTCGTGTAAATAACGAAACTAGTTATCTGCACAGGCATAATTTAATTTGTCAATGAATATAGTGAGGTATTTATTGTCCCATTATGTAAACAATATATTTTTCCTGTTATTATGGAAGCTTGTAGATTGTAGTTTTGTGATATTATTTGTGTATAGGTCCTGCTTAAATTAGGTACAAGGTAAAAAAGAAATATGTCTCTATAATATCAATGCATCCATTGCCCAAATTGTGTGCCTAGTTAAACATGTCGGAGAAAATTGTGTCTTGTATAAGTGGTATTAAAGGACGTAAGTATTGACTGGGTAAATGTGGAGGTAACTGTAATGAAAGAGAAAAGTACTGTCTCACGAAGAATTGTATGTGAGTATTTGTTAACACGTATAGGTACGTCAGTGATAATGAATTGGTAATCTAACTATAATGAAGATAAGTAAGCGAGAAAAGTGTAAGAGTGTAAACGTAGATTAGTTGAATTAAATTATAAGTGAAAAATTTGTGAGTTAACGTTTGTAATAAAATAGAAGTTTGTGAATGAGAACATAAGTAATTGTAATGTCTGTAGAATTTGTAATGTTAATAGTACTGTACTTGTGATAAGTGTAAATGAGTCATAGAGCGAACGTGTCAGTAAATGTAATGCTGAAGAAAGTTCTTTCTACCATAGAGAGTATTGTAAGTGTGTAACATATGTTGGTAAGTAAATGAGTCAGTAAACTGTAGGTATGAGTGCAACGAGAGTTGGTGAGTAATGAGTCGGTAATTGTAATGCTGCATGACAATTCTGTCAAGGAGAGTATGTACAATATGTAGGTGTAAGTGAAATGTTGGAGGCAAGTACTGTCCTCGTAAGTAGTTCGTAAGTAAGTTCTGTGTGTAAATGGGCCAGTGAGTTCTGTGAGTAATGGTAATATCGTAGGAAACTAATACCTATACGAGCGATTAGTTAGTGTTTGCAGAATTTTTCTGTGGGTTATGATGGAGCAAAGTAGATACTCTCATCATCCAGTAGCGACCGCCATTGAGCTGACAATTTAACAATGGCAGAGAAAGAGAGCGACAAGTGAATTACCGAATCGGTAACCGTAATGTCGATGCCAACCAATATCATCAACAGGAGTGTACATGTGTAGCGAAGCTGAGAAAATTGTAAGTGTAACGTGTGTAAATGAGTCAGTAGTAAGTGTGCAACGTGTATTTGACAGCAGATAAGTCGATGAGCAATTGTGTCCGTTACTGTAACGTCGGTAAGTACTGTCATCGAGAGTAGTGTGCATGTGTGGCGTGTCAAATTTAGATCAGGTCTGCACAACCGGGGGCCGTACCCCGCGTGCACTGGTGGCGGCGGCGCGTGCGCGGCCCGCTGCGGTCTCCGCTTGTAGAACTCCACCTCGTCGACGGTCCACACAGCGCCCTTGACGTTCTCCACTCTCATGAAGCACTTGTGCAGCGACAAGTTGTGACGGACGGCGTTCTGTTCGTTTGTTTACTTTGCTATTTATTTGGGCGCCCCTGGTATGGTACGGTGCGTGGTGCGGTGTTGTTCGCTTGTTTACGCAAAATGTGTTTTTTACTATTTCAAGTTTTGACTTATAGCTTTTTTCCAGAAAATTTTAGCAAATGGCTCAATATTTAGCAGCTGACTTAATATTATAATTTATGAAATATCTGCTTTTGTTGTCTTCTTGTTATTGGCAGACAATAGTTTGGATTGAAATCGATTATTTAAAGTAGAGAACAACATCGCACTACTAGTGATACAACATTATACTACTGACATTATAGTAGGATATGTTTTAAACATACGAGCCGTTACTTATATTTTCTCTTTTACAAGAGCTTGAATACAAATTTCACTCATTTTTATTATAAATTGACAGTTATCTATATGTAGGTTAGATACTTAATTACTCAACTTAGGCGCGGATTTTATCAAACGTCGGTGACCTGCATTGCGTCGGCGTCGCACGCATTTTAAATTCTTACAATTTTAAGTTGACAACATAACACTACCAGTGTCGTCGACGCTTAATACCATCCGCGCCTTATTGCATACGTTTGTCCAAGAGTATGAGTGTAATTTATATTGTTTCTAACTCAAATACTTACATAGATGTTACGTATTGATTACCTTTCTCATCTTGATCATACCCAAAAGTGATTAACAGAATATAGAGGTTATTATATTTATATTATTTCTTAATACAAATAATTTAATAATTTATTTGTACAAATTTTCTTATGTTGGTACTGTTTTACTAAATTATACTCTTTGATCTGGGGCAATTATTCTTTTTTATAAAATTATTAAGTAACATTTTTATTCTAAAACGTACCTTCCAAGTAGCAGCATTACGCCGAAAGTAGCAGAAGGTTGACTGGAACCAATTGTAGATTTCATTCAGAGTCAGCTGCTTGTCTGGAGATTCAATTATAGCCTGTAAAAGAGACAATAGTAATTATTGGTTCTAAATTATTTTAATTTATTCGTTCATGATGAGGGAACAGTAAAGTGTTTGGATGCCAGTAAAGTAAAACAAGAAAATCCGATATAAAAGCCTGAATAGAAAAATAAAAACCAGAATTAGCATGAGGCGTTCCCCAAGGACCCATTTTTGGTCCTCCTCTTATAACTTTAAGAAAACGCGTATATTCATGAATCAGGACCAGTACTAAAGCCTAATTAAAATAGGTAATGAAAAGTTTAAAAAGTACATGTATCATTTATTTACCTGTCGGATTAGCGACGCATATGTAAACGGAGGTCGCACGTCGGCGCTCTTATAGAACTCGCGGTTGCGTTGAATCTCTGAAAAGATATTTAAACGTTTTAAATACTTGATGTTACTTTTTGCGTACAATATGAAAGCAATGTGCTATCTTTACCTTGTTGCACATCTAATCCGGCTCTTTCGAGCATATACGGAAGACCTTTGACACAGAAACACATATTTTTTTAATTCATCACCTTAACGATTTTTTTTATTAAAATACAAAATACAACCAATACTTTTGTGACATCCCAGATATATGGAATGAAAATATATGTGTGTATTTAATTTTTTAATTCGCTAATTCCCAATAGCCCTACAGTTACTATATTTCTCTTGTATGTATACTTTGCAAAGTTATTAGGATAAGATCTTAGTTTAAACTTTTTGCAATCGGCTACGTACCTCCTGCTATAGCAACGCCTGACTTATCGGAGACCCGACGTCGTACCGGCCCAGGTGAAGTGCCTTCGCTGGCAGTACCTTAAAAGCCAAAATGAAGTCATTGAGAAAATACATCTAGAATTATTTGCAATATTTCATGTAGATAAGTTTAAAGGTGAGAATACATTCAAATTGGGATACTGCGCCATTGTCATAGACTCTTTTTTAGGAGGCTGCAAAAATATACTCCCATAATGTCACCAGAACAAGCTAGTCACAGACTAGTCTCACTACACAGTTCGTGTGCAGTTTGTCACAGTCAATCAATCGATCAACCATTAATATATTTGTGGTACACATGATATGCAGTTGTTACAGTTTTAGTAGATGGGTCCTCTGTGACCTGCCATCGGCATACAAATTTACAGTAAATAAATAAAATTTTGAATTTAAATAAAAAATTAAATAGGTACATTAAATCATTCAAAATTATAAAAAAATTGTCATAAATAATTTAATTCATTTAATTTATTTGTAAAAGTTGGTACCTAATACATAAGTTATCATAATAATTTAAAAACTCTATCTAACCCGTTAAATATAATTATTAATTAAAACGTCAATAGTGGATAATGTCAATAATAATTCGAATGTTAATAGCAACACAATGTCAACAGTTATTTCAGACACAGAGTTATTCAAAAACAAAACTGCCTCACCATGCGCATGCTTAGCCGCATGATGCGAGGTATCCCTCGCGGCGTGCAGGTGCCGCATCATGGCGGCGAGGCGATCGCGCTCGCGGCGCAGCTGCAGCTCGAGTTGCGCCACCACCTGCATTTGCACGCGCGCCTGCGCGGCCGACCGGTCGTCCAGCGTGTGGGCCGCTTCTAGGTGTCTAAGGGGATAAGGGTTTGGAGTGGTTCTTTAAAAAAGAGTTGACAAAGTAGTCTTATACAGTGGTAGGAGTCTGTCTGAGGAATCCGCCTGAGTAAGTCATAATGTCAGCCAGAAGACGCTAACTGCTGGGCATAGGCCTCCTCCAGAGATCTCCACAAAGGCCGGGCCTGTGCTTTCCGGTACCTGCGATCTTTACCAGGTCATCGGCTCACCTTGTGGGAGGCTTACCAACGCCTGGGTGCGTAAAACTGCCTAACTATTTCTGCCGCCAAGTAACAATGATTGCATTATTGTGTTCCGGTTTGGTAGTCAGCGCAGTTACGGGCATGAGGCAGTTCATCTTAGTCGTCACAGTGACAACGCACCTGCGGTTCTGCATTTTTGTTGGTAGATGTTATGGGCGACAGTTACCGCTTACCATCAGGTGGGCTGCTCGTTTGTCACTGAGAAATAGGAAAATTATTTAACGTCGATCAGGCAGACAAATTTGGAAGTTGTCGAGGCGTCCCACGGGGCTGCAATTTAGGTTCAGTACTTTTTCTGGGTTTTCGTGAACGGACGAACTCGTAAAGGTGAAAGGAGCCTATGCAAAAGTTACAGAAGAAAGTGTAGAAGGCGTGAAAGGAAGCCTAGTGTACATTCTACGGCTGACATGATGATTATGATTATCCATAACAGTAGCTACTAATAAATAATTTAAACAAAGGGTATTACCATTAGCAAACACTTACTTTAGGAATGCTTGATAGTCCTCAGCCAAGGCATCGCAGCCGGGCCACTTGCAAACCCCGCGCCCGAACAGTGGGTGCTCCTCCATCTCGCTGCCCCACAGCATCAGACCTGTACCACACAAGCAAGTTAAATGATGAAGCGAAAGACCATAAAATTTTTAAATGAACGTAAGTCCATCTTGACGTCAGATTCTGATTGCCATCATTCAAAAGCATCACATATGTGTTGAGCTATACTACTATTGTTAAACTGGTGCAGTGATACCTCGTCATCAGAGTAGACCGTCTACTCGTTCATTAATTTTTTTACTCGCGGCAGAACCTTCGAAAGAACTGGCGAGATGAGAATTCCTTAATAATTAAAATTAAAAATATATGTTCGAATAGCTTCGGTTTGTTTGTAGTTTGTACTTATGATTGAAGAAGAATAACTAATCCAAGAAGGAAAAGTTCCGACGAAAGAACCTTGGCTTGCAATATTTGAATATATCAAACAAGGAAGGAAACACGGAGAAGTATTTCCTAAATGAACCAATTTTAATGAAACAAAGCTGATTAAATTGGCTTCCCAATTGAAGAAACCGCATCGCAACGTTAGAACAACACAAATCAGAACGGACCTGGTGGCGCATTTGGGGGTACCGATAGCGGCCCATGCATCAAGTACTGGCGTTGCACGGCCTGCAGCTGCTGTACCAGCTGCTGCTGCTGAGCACCCAACTGCTGCTGCAGGGAACCTGGAATGGGCGATTCCTTATTATTTACTTGGAGGTAGGAAGTGGCTCTGATCTAGTGCCAGCCTGCTTGCGTGACGGAGGCGATAACAAAAGTTAAGCAACACAAGCAAGCAGCCGGGAACTGGATAGGTGACCACGAAACAGTCTTTGAGGCGAGTCGAACTTCAGCACTGCGACGAGCTCGCCACTCGGTTCCCTTATACAGTTGGCGAAACGAAGGTGACCATGGTCTTCGGCTTGAAGACTAAGACTGATTGAATAATCTTGGCAGCCGATTGACACCAGGTAACTGTATATTATTATTATTACTTCTTTGAGTTTTAATCGCCATTTTTTCTACGACAGGCATGCTCCATCATCGGCCGCATAGTCACTTACCACCAGCTGAGATGGCGGTCAAATGAAGCTAGTCCAATTAAAAAAACGAAGTGCACTGTACTGAGGAAAGTCGTAGAAAAACCATAATTGTGAATTTAGTTAACCCTCCTCTTTGGTTATCGAGAGCATTGTAATAAATAACCGATAGATCCGTAACTATGTAGATATCTAAGTCTAACCTTACAATGCATTTCTCCTAACCTAACCCCATCTTCTATCACTCTCACACTCACCTGGCGAGGTGTCCGGCGGCGGGAGGTGCGACTGAGACAGCAGGTTCAGATTGATTTGATCCTGCAGCCGTGATTGCTCTAGCTGCCGTTTGGCTGCCTCCGAAGACATATGCTGCAAAACATGTTTTGGTTTAATAAAAGTGGGCATTGCGATTCTAATTGGTCAATGATTGTCGATTTGTTGGGAGAGTTTATCGAGTCTACGTAAATTCGAAAGCGTTTCTGACCATTATTAGGTTTTCCTAATAGGTCATCGAAACCTAATTTTGCTGAACTAATGTTGTTTGTCGAATTCCGATAGATTAGGTCGAATCAAAGAAATTGAATAAAAATAAATCTATAAAAATACTCCATAAAGCCATAAATCAAGAAACACAAAAAAAAGAAATAAAAAGAAAATAACTCATACTTCCAAATCTACCTGCTTCTGCATATGGTGTTGGTGGAAGAGTCGCTGCTTCATCAGTGCTTGGAGCTGCGAGTGCTGGTCCAGGAGTTGCATTGCCAACAGGTCTGGAGCCACCAGTGGGAGTGGGGAGCGGGCGAGTGAAGAGTGGGCAGAACCCCCGGTCGGAGATGGAGGGGCCGAAGCCTGTGTAATATGGATAGCCTTATTAAAGATTTATTCAGTTACTACTTGCTACATGGAAGTCTACGGGCAACTGTGTATCTGTCACAGACTACAGTATGACATGGTCATTTTATCAGGTGGTATTGTCTGTCATTAATAAGGAGTTACCTAGGCCACAGAAAGAAATGGCTCACCCGGTGATTTATTTCTGTGGCCAGGCAGTAATATTGCATTTTGGTATTCCGATTTGTAGGTCAAGGTAGCTAGCGCAGTTACAGGCATGAGGTATTTCTCAATGCTTACAGTAACAACGCACCTGACGTTCTGCAATGGTGGATGTTGTAGGCGACGGTTACTGCTTTCTAGCAGGTGGGTTGTCTGCTAGTTTGTCACTTAGTGACTTAGTGTAAATACTCAACATATCCAATTAAAATATAACAGCTTATATTTAACAGTCTGCTACAGGTTTTGAGATTGCTTGAAGTGATTTTGATGGTTAAGGAGGATATGCCTACCAACAAGCTCACCACCAAGGAAGCCGAAGAACACTTGCCGTAAAACGGTTTATAACCAGATAATGCTCCAAGGAACAATGTTGCAGGCAAATATTTCTTAAAATTGAGAAAGTAAATCGCAAATCGGCTCGATGTAACTCCTTCCTTAGGTCTTTGTCTTTCATTATAACGTTGAGTTCTTCAAAGAGATGTCTACAACACTACATGAGGCATCTCAAAAGTAAGCAGAGCATACGCTCTTAGGTGACTGGTATTTTAGAGACCGCTATCCATCAGGATCATCTGACCGTGTGACTCCTTAGGCAATAAGAAAAATCCTTACCCTAGCGAGTGATAGGGGCTCATGGTCACGGACGGGCGCGGCGGGCGGCGGCGGGGGTGAAGCACGGCGCGGGGGGGACGCGCGCCGGCGTCGCCGCGCCGCCTCGCCGCCCCACCTGCCGGACTCCTCACTGGAAGAAATTCATCATCATCATTGGACCACGAGCGACGGATATAGGCTCTACTACATCATCATATTAGTCCACTGCGACGTAGCTGGCCACGTCTTCATATCACTATAATCCTCAGCCCAATGCAGTTCAGTACTGGGCATAGGCCTTAACAATAAATTGAAAATCTTCGTTTTATTTTAAAAGCTACTTTAATTAATGTCGTCTGGAGTATAAACCGCACACCAGAGACTATGTGACAAGGTGTAGCATCACTATGTGATTCATATACCTACAAGTGTGTAAAAAATTTAAATGTCTCACATTTATCATAAAATACCCACAAATGAGGATAACATTGTCATTGACAATGATGATAGCTTCAACATGGCTAATAGATCTTGGCTCTCATTCCGACGATGGCAGTATTGTTTCTAATTATTGCAGATGTCGTCAACAATTACTATTATGGTGGTATCACTGCTGCTGCAGTCTTTGATAGTGATGAGGCTGAATCAGTCACCGGTCCAAACAGCGGGCTACCTGTTTTGCCTCAAATAATTGCAGATTTCGACAAAAAAGGCGACAGGTAGTTGTCGCATGGCTGCTATAGATCTGAAGGTGAGACACTAACCGGTCCAGACAGCGGTCCAGCTCGAATGCGTTGAGGAGCGGCGGCTTGGCGGCGCCACCAGCAGTCGGATTTAGTGCCGGCTCAGGACCCTGGAAAGAAGGCAAATTTATTTAGGATACAGCAGACATTATGGAAACTTAGAATTCAGGAAAATTCTATGTGTTGACCGCGGCTGTTCTCCGAACATTACCTATGATTTACAGGCTATCATGGTAGACTAGGTTGTGCGCGGTTACATACCCGTCCTTTTGAGAACAAAGGGCATAACACCCAGGTCAGTGGCTGCCTGAGAAAAAGTGGTATATACCTAATTAAGGATCCTTTGTGAAATTCTAATGTTTCATTTCGCGAACATAGCAGAGTACGTCTGGTCTGACTATAAACTAAACGCATCGTACACTTCAGTTATACTTGTGGTCCTAATAGTAAGCCCTGAGGAACCCGAATCACTAGTCAGATGTAACGGCGACCGACTTATTCATTCGAAGGCATTGCAGATTTTCTATTCGTGCTATTGATTTTGTCTAAAGTCCTTGTGTACACGCACAAAGTAAACGGTACACGTACCTATAAAAAATAATTGTCCACAAGGCATAATCGAATTCCCGTGACGAATCTGAACAGTTTATAGATTGGTAAATTACGATTGTGGTGCGTAGATCACGAAAAGTCATGGACACCACGGAAATATAAACGGAAATGAATATGCTTCCTTCTTAACAAACAACTACTACGATCTTTTTTTTTCCAAGTTGACGACGCAATTTATTTACAAAACCACAAACACCATACAAACCTAACCCTAAACCTAAATCTATATTTATTGATAAAAAACCTTCTCCAGGGCATCCCCGCGAGACATGGTGCCCAGAAAGCTGCAACATGTCCACTTTGAATAATAACCCCAAGCGCCCATTGTCTCAAAGCCAAAGGGTAGGAAAATGTGGTCTTGATCAGATCTTGAACAGAAATCTAAACGCATTATTTCAATTAAATAGGTACCTTATCGGAAATTGAATCCAGGATTTTTGCAAAGGCAAAGCACGTCACTCTCCTATTACTTATTTAAAACTTTAGAGGCTTATTGTCTTTAGAATAAGGTTGATTTATGAGAATTATTGGAATTATAGGGAGAAAGGTAGTAAGAAATGTATCAATAACTAATGAAGTTACAAAAACTTGAATAATCAATAGTCAATACGGGAATTAATACATCCATAAATATTAGCTACCAATTTATTTCAACTACCAGCAAGTCAGAAGCAGTTATGAGTATAGCGTTGTAGCTACGCTGCAGTGGGTTTACTCATAGTTTAACGAATCTAATGTTATTGTTAGCTATGATGCAATATGCTTTGTTTACAGTAACTATGTATTGGCAAAACATACACTCATAACATTTAATGTAAGTACCGTGCATGTGTGTGTTTGTGTGTTTTATAAACCTATATCGGGTGTCGTAGCACCTGCGCTGTGACTGAATTCGTCAATCCTAAAGGTGTGTTCATACTGCCAGAAAATTTGCGTATAGTTTACATCTATAATACGAATTCAAGAATATAGGAAATAAACTACGTGGTAGCCTAGCCTCTTAGTTCTACCGAACTAAGAGATAAGAAGAGAACTGATCCCGCGAAAATAAATAACTGCGAAGTCAAAAAACTAGAAACTGATATCTATGTATGTGGTTTGTCAGATTTTCGTAAAAAATATATAGTTTCAAAGTTGCACGGCTTTAATATTTCAATACAAATCGTAAATCCCGTTCAAAGATCCGCTGGTAAAGATCGCAAGTATCAGCTGGATGCAGAAGGCACAAGACCGACCATTGTAGTGATCTCTGGGAGAGCCCTATGCCCAGCAGTGGGCGTCTTACGGCTGATAAGATGATTATGAAGATACAAGATCACAAACTGGAAGTAAATGGTTACAGTAGCCTACCCATTTATGAATAAAAACGAAGAAGTGGTTCAGCTAGTCTCCGAACCCAATATTATGGGTGAAATAAAGTCCGCAAGACTACGTTGGCTTGGCCACATAGAGATAGCTGGTGGATGAAGTTCAGAAAGATATCCTCGGCTGGCGCAGAGATGGAAGGGGTGGCAATCTCATGTATTAGAGGCCAAGATTCACTTTGCGTCACGCAGTAAATACCTAATTAAGAGAAAGTATTTCTCGGTACTAATGCCACAATGCTAAGCTATTGTACCTAAACCTTTCTTGAAGAAAAGAATGCCATGCTGTAGTTCCTTGCCAGGGTGCGTCCAAATATCGCGAATACGATGTAGCAGACAATATATCAAAAGAATGTCCAACCCAGACATTAAGGCAAAAAACCAGTGGATGTCACGTTAGCTTACTGGATTTGGGCTGGACTATTAACGTGTTAAGAACTTTTGGAACTTTGGTAGGTAGGTAGGTGCGCGCCGATTATAGTTTAACTAAGATGAGATAAAGTAGAGATGATGATAAAATATCTTAATATTTGTACTCCTTTCTGTTAAAATTTCATTTCGTTAAATTATTGACGATGAAACGACTATCCAACTAGTGTTATTTCGAAAATTAGTAGTCCTATCTAAAAATATTAAGTGAAAGTTTTTAATTACAAAGCGTTAAAACATGTTGCTGTGGGTTGTTGTAACAAACAGGCGATTTCAGGACTATTTTATTTGGCCTAGGCCGTTGTGATAAAGTTCCACATACACCAAGATTTGAATGCCTATTTGAAGTACCTAATCAAAATTAAAGTAAAAGGCCATTTAAATGGTCAAAACTTGTTTTGTTTGAAGAGTAAAATCGATCCTTGAATGTAAAACCCTGTTTCAAAGAGCCTAGATAAAGCGCAAACCAGCAAACACGTTCAAAACTTTTACTAACTAACCCTACAAATACCAGGCTTAGATCCGAAAAGATCTAAAAGTCATCAACTAATCATAAAGACGAAACGCTGCACACGTCCATTTAGTAAAAGAATACGATACAGCCCTTTAACCCAAACATCCTGGGTTGCTAAAGTCAACAAAAAGAATTGTACATATAGTTATGTTATTGAAACTGCACCAGTATTCACTAGACGCCCGTAGCAAACATATTTATAGTACAGTACATGAGGTCACCGCGCATACAGAGATCGTGTTTTGATAAATAATAATGTTCTATTATTATAAACATGAAACCTACGACCGCACAAGTGCACTCTGTAAACTATTGCAGCTACTATTTTTTTAAACATCCTTGTCTATAGGGCGGCGGATCTGAAATTGTTCTATAAGTCATTGACTGCCGCCATGACGTGATCATAGACCAATCCGGTTCCGTTTTGAGCTACTGAGTTTTTGATGCATCGATTGTGCTGTACCTGTCTTTAATATTGTTATAAATAACATTCGTAGGTGTGAATAAAAAATAATATCCTTGCTTTCTTTCTTTGGTACTAGACACCTTCTGCCCGACTCGACGCTACAAATTAGGCCTGCGTAAAATTTGGTCGATGCGTACGTAGTGTACGTACGTACCTAGTCTGGTTGGAATTACTTAATTTCGAGATATAATGCTACAATATTTTGAAGATGACTCTAGTATTATATCTAAACCCTCGCCAATTTCAGTTGTAGGTCTCGAGTCGGCTAATTTATTAATGGCTCGATCGAACAATAATTGGATAGCAATCTCTATGGCAGTTTGACAAGATTTTGGTATTCTGCTACTATTAAAAGACAAATCACATTCAATGGGTTTTCTATAGGGATTACAATCGTAGTTCGATCTGTTGTGCGCCTCGAACGCGCAACTTACTGAATGCTTGCATCAAGCGCGCGAGCGGCTCGCGCGCATACGGTACCACACTTATCTAATCTTGCCTATCCTTGACCTGAGTCAAGCCTTGGGAAATTCAAAGTCAAAAATTATTTATAGAGTAGGACATTGAATAATCCAGTATAGTGGGAAGGAAATAGACAACGACATATCAGCCGCCCCGGGCCGAGGCTCAGCCAACACACGCCGCCCAAGGCCTGAGCGTGCGCGACAATACCAGACAGAGCCGGTCAGCGCCCGATAGTGGCAGGCAGAGCCGGACCGCGCCTGATATATTATATATATGTGTCTAATATACCTACTTAAGAAAACTACCTAAAAGTACAGCACAAGTAAGATAGTCCAAGGCAGCACATGCATAACGCAGGGTTCAGCCATCGACCATTCAACCATATTTGGGGGAAAAGAGCGACCCGACCCCTACACCACCGCCAGGCACGCTGCACTTACACATGCTCTATGTGATAGGTAGCCGCACCCACCCCACCGTATCCTACTCCTACCCTACCCTACACTTACCCTAAGAAAAATACAAAATACTAATAATTTCAAAATTACCTTTTTGACGTTCAATATAAGGATATGGCTGTAATAACCTGACCTGCCAAGTCCTGGATCGTGGTCAAGGCGGACCCTGGGCCCTCGTGTGCGAAAGCACAACCTGGACATGAACGCCAAGATGATGATGATTAAAAGGATATGGCGAGTCCTATTGTTTCACGAAAAATCATTCAGCCGATTCCTACTTGATGAAGTTCAAACATGGTTTTTGTATTTTTAGAAGACAGGTGGCAGTAAGATAAAATAAGGCTTACGAAGCCCTATCATTTGATACCCCCAAATCGGTTTCGTAAGAAAAATCATTTTTTCCATGCCAAAGATGACGTCATAACTTTTCTCTGCAATGATGAAAATGTGGCTCATGGGACTCAAATATCTCTAATAGGTCTGCGGAACAAATGTATGAAGTAGTACAAATCTAATACGAAAGGTTGGGCCTTATTTACATGAACAGCTCCCAATATGTACGAGTAGGTATAACACCAATCGAAGACCAACCAGGTCTTTTACAGTAACGGAATACCAAAAACGTGTCCAACTGCCATTGACCTGCGATTGCAATTCATTTACAATTCGATCGATCCATTAGTAAATTAGTGGACTCGAGGTCCAGACAAGCGGATTACCTGATGGAAATGGCCTATGGACATCAGCAACACCAGGGTCGGCACCAATGCGTTGTCTGCCTCTAATGAAACCTTCAAAAACACTTTGAAAGTTGCCATGTCAGTCCAAAAGAAACTGTGGCTGGGAGCTCGAGAGGAAGGAGGAGATTTTGCCTCAGATTTTTATTAAAAAACGTAAGCCGCAGAAAAGTCGAATCCTTTCCCATTATCCTATGAATGCGAAAGTTTGTAACGCTATATAGACTTTGTGGCTTCTTCACGCATAAACTACTAAACAAATGTTGATAGATATTGAAACTATTGTAGCCTAAAGCTCAGGATAGCATATAGGCTAAAATACTTCCACCCTGCATACAAAATTTCAGCTTTTTTGCATTTCATGGAGCGCCCTCTATGTTTAATATTTTATACGGACTTACATCCTCCTCTTTGGAGGTTGGAGGGTCAAAGTCAAAGATTTCTTAATTTTCTTGTTATTTGTGTGCAAAAGCTAGCCTTCATACTAAATTTCAGGTTACAAGCGCTTTGGCAAGTGAATATTTAATATTTTTTATTAAAACTTGGTGTGATTGATAGGTTTGCTACGTATATCTTATCCGAAAATTTGAGCGGTCTGGCATTACCTAACCCGATGATATAAAGGTCAGAAAATCCGATGAAACTCTTCGAGAAAAGCGGACAAAGTCGCGAACAAAAACAGTTCTAAATACTTCGAATCTTCCTGCGAATAAGTGAAATCAGTCACGAATTCGATGTGATAAATTATCGTTATAATTATCAGTTGTACAAACACGCTCATATATAATAATAACAATCACGACAAACCGCTGTTTGCCACTAACTCACGTAAAACTGGATAGCTACGTGACATTCTAGTGGAAAGTAAACAATCTTCTAAGAACATTCAAGCTAATATAATGTTATTAAATATGTATCCGCTGCATATATTTTGTTACATAACAAATTGCAACGTTGCGATCTGACTGAAATGCTAGTCGGTTGGTTCTTGTTTTCAATATCTTGGGAATTCAGACGTCTTTCTCTATAATACCTTTTTTTATTGCAGAAAGGTTCGCTTCAAGACCAAGCGAGGTGGGCCAGGAGTGGCAAGAAGGAGGACATAACGTCAAGATGATGATAATGATGACCTTTTTTATTGCTTAAGTAGGCACACCGTCGAGCGGTCCACCTGATGGAAAGCGGCCACCGTCGTCTTGGATATCAGCGAGCTATAGCGAATGCGGTGCCAGTCTCTTAGACATAATACGTAGATATGCTTCTTTCAGAACCCCAAAGTTATAGTGCAAAAGAATTAACCACGACCCAATATAAAAAGGTAAAGGAAATGGCTTTTGCTGACATCTTTGCCGGCGTGGACAATTTTTTTCTTACTCTTTTCCTGATACCGGCAGCTTTTAAGTTAAGAATGTATTGTTATTATTATTTATAGTTGTTATTTTTAATTGTTTTTGTATTACTTTGGTTTATTTGGTTTATAGCTCTGGTATTGGTGGTGTAGGTACTATTTTCTTAGGGCCTTTGTACCATGAGGCAAATTAAGTAAATATTATATAAATCCGTATTGAATTAACAAAACTCATTTGTTATTATTTTGTTCATTTCATTGATTTATCTATGGCTTTTCTGTTTTAAAATAATGTCCTTATATAGACATATTTATTCAGTTCCACATTCCATCCTTAACTTACTATGAGTGAGTACATGCATAATTGTCATCAGGCCTTTCTAAAATGAAATATAGTACAAAAGCGCTAGAGAAAACTGTACATATATATACATATATAGGTCATTATATCAGCAAGAACCAGGTATGGCGTCGCCATCATCGCTGGTTCCGTCGACTGTACTTGTTTGAGCAACCAGCCCTTAGTGGATGGCACGGTCCTCACCTAAAGAGCTGGTTTCTTTTGGATACCGTATCAGACGTGGGAGTTGTTGATTTTAAGCGACACCACACCTCGTGTCTCGGATTTGCATCGGATACAGTGATACAAACTTATCTGACACGGTAGCCAAAACTGGAACTAAAATACTTAACATTTTGATATATCATGTCAACGCCAACAACAGCGACGCCGTCACTGGGTCAGATAGGTTTGTGACATTGTATCAACGATGTATTCCTTCGCAATAAAATATTGAAGCGTAACTTAAAATCGAAGCCTACACATCGCGTTTATAAATACAATAAACTCTTTATTATGGAGGTAGCCCAACTAAAACACAGCTTACTTATTGTTATTGCAAATGTTTTGTTTTATTTTGATTTACGTTTATGTTTAGCACACGTGTGGCGACCGTTGTGTTGAAACAATAACATAAAAGACTGTTGATTTATAGCAAAACAACACGGGGAATTTAGTGCGTGTCCGTTAGCGTGAATTCGAATTAAAAGAACTTGAAATGAGCTGGAAAGCTGCTGTTGCTAACGTCTGTTATAGTAAGGAGACGTGTCGATAGAAATCAAACATGATTATGCATGGTGTATGTGTATGGGTATATCTATCAGGTGGTAGGACTCTGTCAAGCCTGAGGAGTCCGCCTGGGTGACTATTACTGCCTTATCTATTTCTACCGCCAAGCAAATTGTTGCTTGCATTGGCATTGTGCTGTTCCGGTTTGAAGGATAAGGTAGCCAGCAAAATTACAACGACAACGCACCTGCTGTTTTACATTTTTGTCACTTGCAACCTAAATGTATCTGAATCGTAGATGTTATAGGCGACAGTTACCACTTACCATCAGGTGGGCTGACTTCTCGCTTGTCACTGAGTAGTTTAAAACAAAATGCATCCAGATTGGCTGTAAGATATCTTTTTTAGGGATAAACTCGCCTTTGTACATTGTATTGTGACTATGTTTCTATATGTGTTTTTGTGCAATAATGAGTATAATGCATACCTACCATTATACTAGATAAAACTATAAGATGATGATAATGATATCTATGGCGGAAGGTAGCATCTCAACTTACCCTTTGGACACATACAAATACGCAATTATAGTGATGCAAGCTTATTTTATACTGATGGTTAGGTTTCTACTAACGTTTTCGTTGCAAAACTTCTTTTTCGTAGGCTGGAAAACGGGCAGCATCGTTTTCCGTCCATATATTTATAACGCTACAAGCATCCCGCCTGCCAAGCATGGAGATTATGGCAATAATTCCTCCCTCCCTTTCGTGGGAGAGTCCCTAACTCCTACAGTGGATTGTTATGGGCTGTGCTGATGATGGTACAACATAACATAGTCTTTTAGGCCGCATGTTGACTGGCAGACCAGCACTTCCAGTCACCACTGTCGTTAGATGTGAATTTTCAACAACGTGGTCTCCAAGCTGTCTGCTAATAACCTACTACGGCGTATCTGATTATAATCTACACGTAGATGTAGGAAAACCTCCGACAAAGTGTGCACATAGTACTCAATCATTTCACAAATGTTAATGAAACAAAGTGAACCATTTCGATTTGGTGGTAGGAAGAGTGGTTTGATAGAGATCAAGCCTAAGAAGTCCGCCTCGGTGAGTACCACCGCCTTATCTATTTCTGCTGCCAAGCAATAATTATTGCATTGTTGTGTTCCGATTTGAAGGATAAGGTAGCCAGCGGAATTACAGGCATTAGGTATTTTAACGCACTGCGGTACTGTATTTTTATGAATCGTAGATGTTATGGGCGACAGTTACCGCTTACCATCAGGTAGGCTGACTGCTCGTTTGTCACTTCTGATTATGTCCATTGCGGGTTCCGCGTAACAAATTTTTCTTTTCTTTTTATATAATTAGACTAGCCAGGCTTTTGACCGCCATCACACCTGGTGGTAAGTGACGATGCGGCCGATGATAGAGCATGCCTGTCTAGGAACAGCCTGTCTAGGAACAGCCAATTTACTCTCGCCTTATCTAGCTCTAGCTATTTTGGCCTAGTAGATGTCCTCTTTGGACAATAATCATTTAACATGAATGTTTTTGATGGAAAATAATTTTGTTAAATTATGTTGCTAGTTTTTGGCCGCGGGTGTTCTTGTCCCATGGCTTATCCCATCTGATGAAAAACGATATCTGTTGTCCATAACTTTTTCATTCTTAGGTCTCAGTTTTTCTGGTACAATATTTCCTGAGGTCTAGTAGTAGGAACACAAGATGACAAATTATAATTTGTTTATAATTTGTTACATGACATCTGTAAATAATTATGAAAACTCACCTGTCTTACAGCATACAGCATCGTAGAATCTTTTTTCTTCACTCTTTATAAATACACTTATCACTATATTTTGAAAGTTTTATTTATTTTCGCGCGCTTTAAACTTATTTTAGACGATTTAGATTGTGTTATCTAATTGTATATCAGTCATATTCGAGTGTACTTGTTTTTAACATGAAATTCTCTATTTGCAGATTTTGTTGTCATGTTATAACTTAAAGTTCGTCATTATTCATCTTATTTCCTGTAATTAGCAATAGTAAAGTAATAAGTTGTGTCGCTGTTTCTGTGAAATTTCAAATTAGAGGAGGAGAGCTTTATTATTTATTACATAATATAACTGTTTCTACTACTGCGTGAGTAAAATAACATTATAAATAGCTATCTATTTGAAACATTCCCAAATCGATTATAGCTTCATCAACCCCGCCTACACGAACAAATACCTACAAATGTAGAACTAAAGCATTATAAATGGCGGTTCAACAATAAATTCTCCCTGAAAATTCATTTTATCTCTGAAAAGCGCCCGGCCTGCCCACTGAAAAGCGGCGGTGAGATGAAAGGAGCTCCCGGCCAATCACAGCGCGCCGCTGAAAAGTGCCACGCCCACCCGCTCAAGAGAGACAGGACGCCCTTTGATATAAGCCGAAATTTTATAGTAGGTATAGTATATTGTGTACTATACCAGGTTATAGCGGTAGAGTATCTGTATAAAGCAGCGTACGTAATATTTCAAATAATGATTTGTTCAGAGCTTTTCGTCTTTGAATACATATAAATTTCTTTTAGACCATTAATAAAGAGTCGATTAATATTTTTGTTTTCCATTTTGAATTTTCTAACTTCCAAGTCCTAAAATTCAGTTAAGTATTACTTGGATAATGGCCCCGGGCGCCTACGACGTAGTTAAACTCTTTCACACGTAAGTTTTCATGATTTAGGTACGTAAAATAATATACATCATGCTAATTTCTTTTCTTTCTATTTTATTACACCTCAGCAAATCCAAACTTATATACTAAATACGAAAGGCATCCTGTTTTATATTTCCTCAAGTAAAAATAAAACAGGCGATCAACTCAACGAGGAAATTCAACGCGATCGAAGTCGCGGACGCTGGTTTTCGCTATAATTTTTTAGTTTATTTTCCACGCTTATGAGGTTTACGATAAAATTGATGCTGACTAACTGTTTTAGCATGACTCAAATTCACAGGGCAGGAAAATCTCAGGTAAGCTTGCTTTCTAGAATACCTAGGCATCTACTTAATTTCGAGGCCACACGACACAATCTGAGTTATTCTGAGAAGTACAAAATAAAATAACTCAATTTCGTATGGGTATACAATTATGAAAAACCCATTATAAAATACCTAGATATGACGCATAACAGGATATTTGAAAAGTTACCTAATTGGAAAGTTATGTGTGTAACACACTAAAATACGAAATATGAAATACAATACGAGAAATTGTACATAATACTTATCCAATTAGGGTACCCAATGTAATGTAATGCTAATGTCACGTAAGTAGGCACATACTATTCTACATATACTCTTGAAAATCGTGGTTGTTGTACAGATGTATTAATTGATTTATGTTTAGTTTCAGTGGATGCAACGATTCACGCCTGGAACTAAGCAAGTTGTCTATGATCATGACTTTATCATGTGCTTTTCTACGAATACTTTGTCCAGTAGTGCCTATTTTTCAGCCGATAATTATGACGAAAGAGCCAGAGCCTATCTAGATACCAATAATACCAGCAAAGATGGCCTACCTACTTGCGTCAACCCCTACCTGGATGAGCTCGTCAAATGATCCTTTTGTTTTCCGTAGTTTTTTTTGACGTTTGATAAGAATTCGTGGGGCGAGTGACAGCACATAACGACCACGACCGCTCTGTCAAGAGCGTATCGACCAAGAAGAAGAGATTAATTATTCCTATTTCAATAAAGAATTTTTGAGTTAGAGTTTGATGGTAAAGTCTTAAGATAAATTAAATAAAGCATGTACATATGTACGTGCCAACTTGAGATTACAATTCCACGTACGTCACCCAAGTCCAAGGCTCTTTCTCAAATATCATAGTGTTAATCCGCTCTTAATCTTTTACGCTACAATCACTTTCAAAATGAACGTTTTATATCGTCTGCGTTATTACTCATAAAACCGCAAAGGTTCAGTTCTGAGAGTATATAAAGAAGTGGGAAAGTACTGTTGCGGATATGACACAAAGGGACCCGGGACTTTTTCCGCGTGGGCAAATTACATTTTTGCCTATACGAATGTATTTATAAGTACGTGAAAACGTAAGAGACAGACAAAGTTACTTTCGCATTTATAACATTAGTTAAGTTTCCTATAGTTTTTATCATTTATAGGCATTGTCAGTCCACAACTACATAGACAAAGTACTACGCCGAAAAACTCTACAAGAAACGACCGAATCAAAAATTCAACATTATTTTATACAATAAAGTCCCACACCGCGTCAGTCTGTCTGTCTGTCTGTTCGCAATAAACACAGAAACTACTGAACGGATTTTATGCGGTTTTCAACAATAGATAGAGTGATTCAAGAGGAAGAGAAAGCTTAATAGGGTAGGACAACACGCGAGCGAAGTCGCGGCAGGCCAGCTAGTTTGGTATAATTTAGGATAGCAAGGTAAACTACACGAAAGCAAACGTAGAAAAATTTGAGATAATATAGAAAATAAACCCCTTACGCACTTTGAGAATTATTGCCTCTTTATTTTTTGGGTTCTGAACCTTCACTCCTAATGGTAAAAACAGGACCCCACCTATATGATCACTTTGTTCCCTGTCTGTCTGTTGGACCTCAAGATGTTTTTCCTCCAAAATGGGAATAGCCTGTATAGCTTTAAGGTTATTTATTGACAACCATAGGTATCAAATTATTGAAATAAATGTCCAATACCAAGGCGACCTGAACTGGTGACCTTATTATATACTGTATTAAAACATAGCTAAACTAATAATCCCAAACAAAATAATTGTTAATTAATCGAAATTAGCTAAAATACCTTAATAGTTTAAGTAAGCATACAAACAAAATTAATTACTAAGTGCTAAATATGCATTTTCCTGTATGACAACCAATATTGTTAATTAAGTATCAACAATGTTTTGCAAATAGATTAAATTTTTATGGCGTCGTTTTTATGAATTAGTTATGACCATTTTAATAAGGAAGCTGGGCTCCATTTTTAAACTGCTCTCCTTAAGTCGTACGGTTCTCAATTTTGATTTTCGTCATGAAAAATTGTATATTTTGATGCATGAAACCGATTTTTCCTGATTTTAAGCCACTCGCTTTCGTTATTGCTAATGTTTTTTTTTTATTTTTACCTAGAGAGGTACACGGACAGATGATCTACCTGATGAAAAGTGGCCACCGTCGCCCAGGACATCTGCAACCTGAACCGGTGCCGGCCTTTGAGGTACTTGTAAAATTTGTCATATTCTTAATTTGTCGATTTCAAGCGGCTGTCATCCAGATCACTGGAAGTTATCACGAGTTAAATAAGCCGATTCCGAAGTCAGGTGACTAAGATATGTAGGCCGGTGAGGTACCTGTAGATATGCCTTTTGAAGAACCCCATGTTGTATGTTGTACTGCAGAGGAAATACTTCGGGAGCTCATTCCACATCTTGCTCGTGGGTGGAGAATGTTTCATGCCGAAAATCAAAATTATAAGCCGTTCCACTCGAGGCAAGCAATTAAAAATTAAAGCCCCAGATTTGACAGCTTACCATGCAATACGTTTTTTCTTGAGAGTTGAAAATGCTAGACAGACACTTGGAATATGGATTTATTGTTAAGTTAATACTAAAAAAGGATTTTATACCCACGAGAAGGGGAGTAAACGGAAAACCGGCTAACCCAAAACTACGAGTATATGGCACGGGTGAATGGAAGTATGGGAAGAACGGAATGACCCAGACAAATAGATAATATGGCGATCGAATCGATTATATTTCAAAGAAAGGTCAGGGGAAATCGTCGAGGACGAAAAGGTTGATTAATGTAGAGGCTTTGTCAGAACTGTAACAAGTGGAACTATCTGTCTGCCCTTCTTTACAGAAAAAAGACTGAAGTTATGTGTGTGTCTAATATAAAAAACTGATGAAAGTTCATTGAATGGGAAATAAAAAAAACCGGTTTCCCGGTTGTGCTCTCACGATGACCCAGGGTCCGGCTTGACCATGCTTAGTATTTGGCAGATCAGAAAATTACAGTGGAGCAACTGCCATCCCACCTCCATGACCCATTAGTATCAGGGGAACCTGAACAGCAGGTTTCCTCATAATTTTTTCTCTCACCGTAGGAGCATGGATTAGTGTTCAACTAATATGAATAACTCGGAAAAATAATTGGATCAAGGCTGCACTGAGGGAGCACCGACACTCCAGTATAAAATAATAATAAAAGCCACCACTTTCATAATCATTTGCAAACTGCATACATTATTCAATCAGACACTCCTGCCAGAATTATCAAATACCGATAACATAATAATGTAATAGTGATTGATTATAAATTATTTTATCGTTTCGAATAAACATTTACACCTCAGTATTTGATCACTTTAAATAAAAAAAAATATTGTTCCTAATCCTAGTCGAGGAGTTACTGTCATAATCGTTTTTTTTTAACAATTTAAATGTAGAAAAACGGAGCATAACATTTTACATTTTAAAGTAAATGCACCTAATAAGATCTCGCTTGTAGAGAGCGACGGATGCTCATCAGCTGTCAAAATTGGCGCTCTAAAGCGGGCGTGTCCTATTGGCCAGCCGCTTATAAGCGACGCTGTGATTGGCTGTGGCGTAGCGCACATGAGCGACAAGCCACGTGCTTATAAGTTCCACTGGAATAGAATGAAAACTTTTTACGTGTGAAGTAAAGAAAAACTGTTTAAGCACTTATAATGTTTTTCCGTGAATTAAAGGTTTTGTTCGGTGCAATATTCCACGAAAAAAAAGTTTATTTTGTTATGTCACTTTACGGAAAAATGTTGTTACAATAATTACTCGCAATAAACTAACTGGTTAAATAATAAAATACACACATTAGCGCCATAAAACTCCAAACCAATACTCCTTTATCGCTGTGTTTCGTAAGATTGTGTAGTTTTAGATGATTTTGTTTGTTCAATCACATATTCGCAAAACAACACGTTTTATCTATACCTATTGGAATGGTTGTAGTGAAAATAATGTTGATATTACTTACGATAAACTGTCGATCGATTTATCACTTTTGTATAAATTAGGTTTTTCTTTTATAAAAATTAGTTTCTTAATTCTTCATAACGCGTTACCGCGAAATATCTGTGCTTAAATCACTAATACGGTACAAATTCCCGCGAAAACGTTTTCGAAAAACATTTTCCACTCACGCAGTTTTATCAGAAACATCGACAAACAATTATTGAACAACAACAAAAACCGATTAAACAACAAAACAAAACCGTTACACTGAACAGCGACACGAACTACCACTCATGAGCACCGGCAAACTGCAACGAGCGATGCAAATTATTTACACCACTGCAACGCGTTGCATTCCGCACAAAAATACTTTTCCACGCGAACGTGCACTCACAAAGTCCACGGTGTCGAAGAAAATAATTATTCCGTATTTAAAAAATATATTTGCTTGCGAAAACGCGCGTCTAAACAATACACAACAGCCTTCGGCGCGGCGGCAACAACAATGCTACGGCGAAATAAGCAAGAAATATTTAACTACCGGAGCGGGGTGGGGCGGGCACTGGCCCTCAGTATTGGTGCTACGCCTGTGGTAGTTATAGTTTACGTGATACACAGCTCAAATACAAATAATATAAACATTACAGCTGAGCATGCGCCGTAGATGCAGACAGGGACGCAGCTACAGTCACACTCGACGCTCCGACCTCTGCCTTTTAATGGGAAACTATTTTTTTCTTATGATATAGATTTATGAGTGCCGAATTTAGATATGGTAATGTAGTGGCATTACTAAATACAATTTTTATAGATTAATTTGCATATTTTTGACAGGAAACGCGTCGATACGAAGCGTAGTGCGCATGCCCGAAGCGCGGGGACTCCAAATGTTATTGACGATGCAAAATGTTTATTCTTTGCAGCAACTTGAGCTCTTTTCCGTTGGAATAAAAGTTGTATTCTGTTTTAGTTAAAATATAACGTTCCTTAAGTCGTTTTTAAGAATATACAAAATAAAAAAGATTTTAAAATACATTTTAAACTCTATAATCCAGGCGACAGCGTAACAAAAAAAAATACAATGTAAAAAGTGGGTAGGCAACGAGCACGTGTAAATTGGACTGCTGATAAAAAAGGTGTGATATAAGTCAAACGGGATAAGATAGGACAGTAATCAGTTTTCAGCAAAAGTCTGTGGGGAGTTAGAGCTGGATTTATTTCAATTATAAGCCGATACGCACTGGGGCGCATGCGTATGGCTTACTTTACACTGTAGCGAATATGGACACATTTTTTGCGACTGATTTTGAAAGGTTTTGCCAAAGAAATATGTTTTTTCCGCCTAGGCTAAAATACTAATTTCAAGTATTCTGTCGTGTTACTGTTGAGTAAACACGATGAAAAGTCATACATCATTATTATAGCAAAAGTATGATTTGCTAAAATCTACGTTTCATATTCTTACATTTATTTTATTAGCTTTCTAGGTTAGTCTGGTAAAGTTTCATCACAAATCATAAAGTAGTCTGTAGCCTATGTGCCTATAATATTAGTAAGACAGAATTTTCATCCAAATATCATCTAAGATAGGTTTTTTAATGCGTTAAATTCCGTACATCTCCGTTGAAGGGAGGGTCGCAACCCTATCGTTTAGTACATTTTGCTGTCTGTATTTTTTTCGTATGTGGCATGTTAAACGTTGCAATACTTGAACAAAACGCTCGTTGTACAAAATGAATTTTCCATATAAAATAATTCTTTATTGTAAGAATTTTATTTGATAAGAAAATAAAAAAAAACATCTTTATCTGAATACTTTACTAGAGACCGGTTCAAATTTTATACGGATTTAAATGAACATGTCGATTGAACCACGAACATCGGTGTAACAGCCACCCACACTGCTAGTAGGCCATTGACATTTTTATTGGGCGATGATTTAGTAGCTATCGATTGCGTCTCCACCACTCATCTATTCAGAAAATTAGAATTTAGTGTCTTGCTCTATTGATAGGCTTCCTTACTCTTAGAGTTGTCTTATCCGTAGACAGAATAATCATTTTTAGATTTTATTTTGCGTTCTTTTTATTTTTAACCTTTGTAGTATGCTGTAGGTTACTAATTTTCAATAATTTACACAATTTTTGAAGCTTCTACGTGAACTTATTTTCCGAAAATTAGAAGAAAAAGCTTATTCCCTGAAAAGAAAACCTCGTTAGAACCATTTAAAATTACGGCGAGCACGACTCGTGCAGCTGCAGATAACTTTTTTTTAATTCCCTCTCCGTTAAGGATTCTAATAAAAAAGGGAAAAAGAAATATGGTGCTGACGTCGTGTAAAAAATTATATTAATTAAGGCGAAGCTGCGAGGCGGCACTCATAAGGCGTGGCTCCGCCCACTGTAGAGCGACGCCCAACGCAGCTTTACAGAGACCGCCTACTCGGACAAAGTTTTAGGAGTCTGCTGGGTGGAAATTATAGGATTAGCGACCCGTATTTTCATAATAACCAAATTTTGAGTTATCAGTTTTTAGCCACATCGATTTTGTTACGCTGGGTGTAGGATAACAATTTTGCACGAAAAGTAATAATTGTTGAAGATTAGACACTCTAAAGTGAAATTTACTGTTCACCAAAAATAAAATTATCTAAGTACAACTTTTATCAGTTTTGTTTAAAAGTAAATATTAAATATCGACTAAAACGCGTAGTGAGTGACTCAAACGTACGTGATATTTCACGGATTGTAGCATACACACAAAAAGAGTTATTATTCACAAGAACATTGTACACGTTTATCTTCAGTTTATACCACGCACATAACTGTGTAAGTTATGTGTGTTATATCTGTAAATAATCACATTGAGATAAGACAATGAACTGTAACGTTGTCGTTGTTTAAATTATTTGATAATATGTTGCCAGTCATCATTATCCATTGCCAAATATCTGTCTATCATTCTTTTTCTATTAACGAATATTGCATATTGTTTTGCAATATTTGCATGTTTATGTCGCATTTTAGCGTTATTTGAACAATACTTAATTAGAACCAGGAAATCATTATTTTACAAGCTACTTGCTAATCTTGGCGTGTCAGCCTTGATTGTTAGGACCAGGATACATTTAACATTAAACCTATAGTTCTAGTATTTATATTTATACCAAAATATTTATTTAAAAAATGAGTTGAAAATTGAGTATTCAAAAAATACAAAGTCAGAATATGATGACGAGACCCATTGTTTTTAAAGCGCCGCTATATAGATATATTTAGTAAAAAATAAGCCTTTTCGTCTATTTCTAATTTACAATTTTATTATCTAAAACATATGGTTTAAATTCTGTTATCTCCCGGGCTATATGCAAATCATTTGCGGAAAATATCACCGAGAAAAAATTGCTGTTTCTTTGATAGTATCGACATAGTGTCTTTTTGGTTTTGATGATTTGTAAGAACAATTTTTTAGACTCTCTCCCTCTCTTCTCTCTCTTTTTGCTAGTTATACGATATTTTTTACTGCGTTAACCCACTAAATGGTTACGGCTCTTCGGAATGAGCGTAGCAGTTTTTTACGACAGCAGTTACTGGTGGAAAACAGTTTTATTGGAGGCTTTACGATGACAGGTAAGGGTTAAGGAATGACGATTCTGCTGTTCTGCCCTTTCAACTGGGTGGCACAAATTGAGGTTTATTTATGAGTAGTTATTATATGATAGTTTATAGTTTTATACACTGAGATTGAGGTTAAGCTAACCCTATTTATGAGTAGGTATTATGTGATAGTTTATACACTGGTAAAGGCTAAGGCTAAAACTAAATCGAGACCTAAATTAAAATTGCCAATGAATATTGTTGGCACGTTTTTTAAGATGATGCAATGAATAGTGTGGTTACGATTGGTTTGCGATATAGTATACACGACGTAGTATAGTATAGTAATATTCGAAGTTTTGACTTGTCTAAAGAGTAGAGAAAGATAGATAGATCAAGGGGAGATAAATGAAATAACAGTCAAGATATTTTAAACCTTTTTTCTACACCATAAAATCCGTTTCAGTATCCATGTGTCCACACAGTTTACGATAAATGTCATCTAAATGGAATATTGATTTACAGTTTGATATTCTCCGTTTTGTCAGATAATTCTTAAGCTATATAAATTGTATTCTTTATTCAAGATAAGAGTAAGTTTCAATATGGAAATGTAGGGCAGAGCTTCGGTAAAGAAAATCCGTACGTTTTTCCAGATAATTCTTAGCTCTGTATATAGGCTCTCTACATCTACAGGTAAATTACTTTCTTTCTTTTTGAGTGATTTTGGATATAATAATATAGATAATAAAATGGATACTGATGAAAATGATATATTATACCTATCAATATTCAGAATGAGTGTCATATGAGGTACTCTACATCAATAAAAGTATATATTAAAGGCTGTATTTAGCATCCTAAATACCTCTCAAAGAGCTTTGCTCAAAGTAGGCACTCGTACACGAATTGTGGAATTAAAATGATCACTTTTACAAATAAGGGATGTTCTCCCCTTAGGATTAATTTTTCCAAGTTAAATGTGAAGTAGACTCGTCTACTACTGAAGTGAGTATGATATTGAAGTATTCTGACATTGGAACATTAATTAGGTACTACCCAGTATATCCATATTATACTTATAAGTAGCTCCTACTTCAAAAACGTGGTTATATAGTAATATACACGTTGCAATCTTATTGCACAGACCTATCTGTAAAAATATGTGGAAGAAATGTAGATGTACCAAAGCTGTTAATCTTTTATTCGTAGTTAATCTATAATCTGTTTCAATATTTAGTACCTTTGAAAAGTGGCACTGTTGTCTCTGCAATTGGCTCTAAACTAGCTATATACCTAGCTAATGTTTGTAATTCTGCTTAAAATCACGGGGCTTTAAAGATGAAGCGCTGTGTAGGAAGAAAGGAAATTGATTTGTGTCAGCATGTGTCAGTAAACCAATGAAAGCTCAGTTTTTTTTAACGGTGACAGTTTATTTGACATTAGAACTGGAACACAGAGAGAGTAGAGTAGACCCATGGTCCAATTTCTTGTAGACCTCAAGTTTTATTTGAATTTATGAAAGGTGCAACAAATTGAATAACTTAACCATAGACATTGACTTGATCTAGAGCCGGTGTCAATATAAAAAACAAGGTTATCTGACGGTTTGTTCAATGATAACGCACGTCCTAAGATATAACCAGTGCTCACTGATTCACACTCTTATCTCAGCCTTGACCTGCTGCCTTGGTTTTGCCAAAATTTTCGGGCATAAGAAGCGTTGCTGTATGCCTTATTGCGTTGCACTGTGTGAGCTGTGTTATTGTTTTCAGGCAATATGGAATGCTGAACCGATGGCCGATGGCGCGGAAAGGTTCTTGAGTGGCTATAGCAGAAGGACGCCTCCTACGAGAATTCATGAGAGGGATTAACAACCTGCCGATGGCGCAGGAAAGTTCTTGAGTGGCGACCACGTACCAGAAGGCGCAGCGTGGGTCGGCCTCCCACTAGGTGGGTCGACGATTTGGTAAAGATCGCAGGTGCCAGCTGGATGCGGAAGGCATAAGACCGGCTGGGGGAGGCCACTGCTGGAGTGGGCGTCGTCCGGCTGATATAATGATGATGTGGACTAACAACCTTGCAAATATCCAAGGGATGGGTGTAACTGATGGTGCTAAGTCAATCCTCGTGCGTAGACGTCGTGCTATGAGTAGTGTGGTATCAGGTTATAATTATCCAGGCAGGAGGCGAGGAGGCACTGAGCTCCTCACAAATCTTGTAGATTATACGTAGCTGGCATATTACGGATTAGCAGACTAAAGACATATTTTTTCCTGTGTTGTCCCTTTAAAGATTGGTTGATAGTCATGGTGATGATATTTAAAGAGGGATGTAATGCCGACCCCACCCAGTAGGATAAAGCAAGAGAGACGATTATATGATAACTTAGTTCACCGTTAAAGTACCTACGACATCCGACTTCAAATATGTTTAAAGTTATTCAAGTGATTTTGTTATGCAGGGACTCTGTTTATGCCAATTTTTATAAGTATTCTCATTTTATAGCCGGCTATGAACTTAGAAGTATTCATTCCCGTTTCGTAGTCAAGAAGTTAATATTGAAAATCTATTAAAAATTTCCATTTGGTAGCAGATTTCAGACCTGGAAATTTTATTCCTTTTACGCCCAGATCGCTACGATCAATAACTGCTACTAAAAGGCGACGAAAGGCTCCGGTGGCCAGCCCAGCGAAAATTTTACAGTTTTCGAAAGATTTTTAATGTGTATACAACTTAACAAGCTGAGTAGCGCAGAGGTTACATTGCTGATCTGTTATGTGCAGAGAGGTATATTTCTCGAGAGTTACATTCCTAGTAAAATTCCGACTGTACAGTAATATGACAATGAATAGTTATTTCTGAATTGGGACTACTAAATTTTTTTTTAAATTTGGCTAATGAGATCATCTTGGCGTTAATGTCCCGGTTGTACTCTCGCGCACAAGGACTCGGGGTCTGCCATGACCATGATCCAGGATTTGGCTGTCTAGGTAACTACAGTGGAAATAGATTACTGAAATCTCGCTGAAACCACATGCAATGTTAGTTTATATTATCGAGTTACAAAATAAGGTAACTTACCAGTATTGGTAACTGCACCATTGGTCTCTGAAAGGGAATAAATAAATATTAATAAAAAAATACCAGTTATTAAATATTGCTTATAATAAATTAAAATCTACAATAGTTTATGGTTATCATTGTCTTAGAAACATTTGGCTTCACAATATTTTTTCTGAAATTGATTATATTTTGTTATTCGAAAACTTTTAATATTTTCAGTAATTATTATCGTATCCTCATTTGTAATTCGAAATAGTTACCCACTCGTTTTTAGCACTGCTACCGTATTTCTTTATATTTTTATGGCCCGTAAATTAACCCTCACTGTCCAGGGCGAATTCCTATGTGTATCCGAATTTCTCACTGCGAAACCGAATCTGTCTTTCCCGTGTTGGGCTTTACAGCCACAAGAGAAAGTGCCGTACACAAACCCCTAACAAAGACGCTGTTTAAATCATCTACAATAGATGTTTACGGCCAATGATGATGACGATATTACCGTATGAAATTAATTGGAAACATAAAGAACTTACAAACTTATCGTTTCAAGAATCACAATATGTTTATGACTAAACTTTGCTAATTTATTGATTACCTACCGAATAGCTGATGTTTAGATAGGGAAGACACTTGTGAAAAAATATAGAGATAAGTGGACACACCACATTCGACCCCCTCACCACATTATCGGCTTGTTTAAGATAGTGCGACCGAAGCGATGTCAATAATAATAAATAATGTTAAATTTGACTAATTCGCCCCCCAATTTCGCTCGGGTTTGGGACAGAAGATTGGCAATGAGAATGAAAAATGATGCTGCGTTGTGCGGGTGGCGACCTTAAAAGAGAAAGTGCGTAACAAGCACGTTCGGGGTAGTTTAGAGTGACACCTATAATTGAGAAGCTTGGCAAAAGTAGATGAAGATAGTATGGGCATGTTATGCGGTGGGCAGAGGTTCACGTGGTGAGGAGGTGCCTTTTCTTGGCTATACAAAAAAAAAAAAAGGTAGGCCGCAAACAACTTGGATGACAAATGTCGGGACATATAAAGTAGGGCGCAGCAGTGGACGTCATTCGCCTGCTACTATGGCGTATTTAACTAAACCTATGAACAAACAAACATACTAAACTACCCACTACACACCAACATTACGGAGCAAATCATACCTAAGTACCCACATTATTTTTATCAGGCTGTTTTTGTTTGTTGCCTTATCTTTGTACGATAGGCCTCCTTTGTATAAATAATGTCGATAAGCTATATCTATAAATAATGTAATCAATATTGTGAGGCACGTGCTTTTGACTTGTTTGCTTTCATGTTTGTGAGTACGCTCTGTGATAGAACTTGCCAGTAAACATGTTAGCGTGAAGCAGGATTTCGTGGCGGTAATTGTTGCAGATTTGCTAGTTTTGGCTTCTTATTTAAGTCATCTGGGGTCTCGGGTCTGCGTTTATTGTACAAAAATTGGCTGAAAATTAAATTGACATAAAGTCAAATTGGCCGTGTGGTGCCCGGCAGAGTAGAATAGCACCAACCCCTTACACTCTTGGGTGTCGTACAAGGCGACTAATGTTTTCGAGGCAAAAGATCTAGGGTCTCTATAGACTGGAAAACGTTTTCCATTGTTATATTTATAACACTGCGATCTCCAACCCGCCTGCCGAGCGTGGAGATTATGGTAATAACCTCCCCTTTCGTGGAAGGGCCCTAAGTTCTGCAGTGGACTGATATGGGCTGTGATGATGGTGATGGCTAGTTTCGGGTAAGTCGAACTATCGACATCTGTACCTAAATACAATGCCACCTCTGATGCACTATACTTTATAGTATCAATACTGGTTGCAAAAGCCCTAGTGCCTTACTAAGGAGTAAACCAAAGTCACAGCTATCGATGGAAAGCATTTTTCCACGTTGACATATTTTATTCACTTGAAAAGTTACGAATATGTCAACGTGTATGACCTAATGGTTAACCATTAACCTTAAGGGATCCGTCTGACTCGTTAGCGAGAGGTACCGGTTTCGAAGTCTAATGCAGTCATGTACCAATCTTTTCTGAGTTATGTACATTAGCTGAACATTAACCAAGGCTCTTACGGTGAAGAAAAACATATTCACATTCAGCCGAATGACTGTGTCACCTAATGATAACCAAACCTGATCAGATTGCCCCGTTTATTAGGTCTTGGAGCTCTGATGGCAGTCACTCCACTACAATTACCTGATCTGTCAAAACTTAGAGCAACGCATTAGTTATCAACTGTCATGTTGTGCAAAGAATAAATAAATATATATGGTCAAGCGGGCGCCGGGCAGTGGTGCCGGGACATCAACTTAAAATTTATTAACACATTTTTCCTTATTTCTCCAGTATAGTATACCCAATTCATGATCACCTCCAAAATATGGCTCGCACGCACTTTGTTCGACACACTAAACATTAAACATTATTAAACAGAATAAACATTTTTTTAATTACTCCAGCCAGGCATTTGATCGCCAAAGATGGAGCATGCCAGTCTAGGAACAGACTATTCACTCTAGAGGTTTATCAGTATTTATTTATTTAATTCATTGTAAGTACTAATTAACATTAACATTAACATCTTAATACTAATTGACACAAAACCCGGGTGGGTGTGTGCCTTGAAGGCATCTAGATTATAATGATGGCAACGGTCGTGCGACCATGGTCGTACGACGGACGTCGCCCGACCAATAGGAGACCTCAAAACCGCCCGTACGACCATGATCGCACGACCATTGCAAATTAGGACAGATCCTCAGGCACCACATTCGCAGGCACCGTGTTCTATTAATTCCTTAGCCGTATGCATTATAAAGGTGGGACCAAATCGACTCAGCAATAAATCAGAAGAAATATTCTGTTCATCCTTCAGGCTGAGATAACCAGTAAGGTTTTGCACGGAGGCGTGTAAGATAGTGGCTACATGCCGTAGCCTCGGGATGTTGATACAGTTATCAAACGATAAGCATTTAGCAGAGAGTAAGTTGACTGTCCTTGCTTCTGTATTACTTATTAAATCAACATCTTGGCGTTAATGTCCCGTTTGTGCTCTCGAGCACGAGGGCCCGGGGTCCGCCTTGACCATGATCCAGGATTTGGCGATCAGGCATTATAGTGGAGCGACTGCTATTTGACCTCCGTGAACCGGAGGGGAACCTGACCAGGTTGAATCATCATCATCATCTTGGCGTTAATATCCTGGTTGTGCTCTCGCGGACGAGGGCCCGCGTCCGCCTTGACCATGGTCCAGGATTCGGCAGATCAGAAAACTACAGTGGAGCGACTGCTATCCCACCTCCATGACCCTTAAGTATCAGGGAAACCTGACCAGGCTGGATCATGGTTACAGATTCAGTTGCCTGAATTAGCTGGTTTCATCACGATGTTTTCCCTCAGGAGCATCGGTTAGAATTTAGCTAATGTACATAACTCAGAAAAGAGTCATCGGTACATGGCCGAGTCGGATACTCGCTTCTGTTGTACTTAATATTACTTTTAATTCCCAATCAATCAATTATTATTTTACAAAACCCTGCCATGACAAAAATATTGTACCTACCATTAATTAATTACCATTAATTTATTTTATGAATCATGTAGATAGGGTAACATAACATCATGAGTAATATTTAACCCACATGATTTTGTATTCTAATAAAACTATAACATTTTGTAAATATTTTTATGATTATTAAAAAAGGGCAACACACAAAAATAATTTGAATAGTAATTGTAATAATAATTTGAATTGTAATGAAGGTAACATTATTTTATGAATAAAGCATGGCCTATGGAATACTCGTATTAATAACATTGTGACATTCTGAATTTGTATTTAACTCTATGACATACTTTATTAAATACTTATGGCAACATTATATTAAAGAATAATGTTTAGCCAAAATAATTAATAATTGTATCTAATAATTATTAACATTTGACTTGTAAATGTTTATTTATCAAAATAAATTGAATCGAATGAATTTATTATTAGTGGCCCGCTCCTGCTTCGCACGGGTTTTCTTGGTTTTTCTTTACTAATAACATACATGAATTATACATATTATAAACATTCCGGAAGAAATTATCTAAATTATAGTGAAAGCCGTGTATTGTCTTGAGCATTAGTAGAATATTGTATTAACTAAAATACCAAGCAACTAGCACAGCTAGCACAGTGTGCGCGTGAGAGCGGTAAGATAAAAGGCGCGACATAGATTTTGCTATCTCTTTCATTTTAGTATTGAGAAAACGAAATAAAGTCACTCTCACAGCGCGAGTTACGTCGCGAGCACACTTGTCCTAGCCTTGCAGTGTAGGTGTCGTACATAGCGACTAATGTCATGTAAGAAAATGTAGAACCACAGAAATTAATAAGTATTTTTCGTCACCTGGCTTTAAAACAGCTATGAAATGTTAATCAATTTCCCATTTTGTAGCGGACTACGGAACAGAAATTTTCTTTCCGTAGTCGTAGCTAGCTTCGAAATTGAACGTTGGTACTCCATGGTCTATCCCATTCCGTAGCTACGGCTACGAATTTCCGCTACGATATGAGAAGAAAGTACCAGTAGTATGTATAACACCGCGCTTCCTTTCACTGAATGTGTTACCGTGGCCGATACAGAAATATATTTGGGAAACCGGCTAGTGTTTCCCGAGAGGGCTCCATACAAACGTAGTTTGATCATATTTTCAATATTACTCTATATATGCCAATAACATTTTGTAAATGTGATCCTGAAACCAATATCCATGCCTGGGGGTTGTCAAATTTTCGTTAAAATATATCGTTTCAAAGTAATATTAAAATTATCAAACTTTTGTATAGACCGGAAACATTCGTCTTAAGTGTGGTTATTATTTAAAAACTAAGCTCTATATTCAGATAAGGTCTGAATTCAACTGACACCAGAGGGCCGAGTGTAAGTTGTGCTTCGATTTTACTTTACTATCGCGTTTGCGTTTACTTCGAAATTAGTATGAAGAAAAAACTTAATTTACGTACCACTAGATGGCGCTATTAATTTTTTCATACTAATTTTCACGTAAAGGCAAACGTTAATTGTTAAGCAAAACTTACATTCAGCCCTCTGTGTTGAGTCCGTTAAAATGAACAAAATGTACCAATAATACAGCCAGCAGATATATTAGCAGAAGTATTATACTTCTCATAGTAACACTACTTCACGACATGTACATAATGTTTGTGAATACGTGGTGTTAATGCAACAAACTTATCTGACCCGGTGACAGCGTCGCTGTTGTAGGAATAGACATAACATTTCAAAATGGCGACACTTAGTACCAGCTTTTGCCACCGGGTCAGATAAGTTGTGGCCCTTTATGTGCGTGATTGATTTTCATCGACGACTGTCTGCTCGTCTGTCTGTTTGTCATAACACAGATCGCTGACGCTGTTAGGTCTTTGAAATTGACGATTAGCCAAATCATAAAGCCATAGGCGGCGGTAACCACTTTCCATCAGGCGGCCTGCTTGCCTGTTTGTCTGCCGTATTACATTAAAAAGAAAATGAAAGTAACCAAGTAAACACCACCGTCACGCTCCTACGGCGCATAAAAAAATTTCGTTCCCTCCATCGTTTCGCGCTTGGGGTATTTATAAAATAATCGATTTGTGTATCGGGTCGCGTTACGATATTTGTTTTCAATCGATTTTCTTGTTTATAATATCGATATGGCGTTGTTTAGATTTCGTACTCTCCTCGCTTATTCTGAGTTTACGTTTCGATAAAATTGTTTTTTGAAAACATCACACCGGTATGCGCGCCGATTTGTTTTTCTTTCTGCGGCGTAACGTGTTTTTGATTGAAAGGTGAAAATACGCCAGGTGAGCTGCTCTAGCGGCGCAGGCGCATCCAATCTATTATGCCCACAGACGCGGTGCGTTAACCGCCTCGAAGAAACTGTAAACTACTTTTTTATACCATACCATACCAATACTGCGGCTGGGAGCTCGTAAGTATGACCTCCCAGCCTCAGTGTTTCCTTTGGACTATGACATGGGATCGTTGAAGAGGTATATTAGAGGTCTCCTTAGAGGCGGACAACGCATTGGTAGCGCCCCTGGTGTTGCTAATGTCTATAAGCGGCGATGACCACTTTCGAACTGTTCTCTGTTTTGTCTGCCGTATTACATAAAAATAAAACTTGTCCCTTTGCGATTTTTCACCCGGGTGCAGTTGGGTTACCTATAGTGGATTGTGCACCGAGGGGATAAAGCGGCGTCTTCTGTCATGGGCGGCGTAGTTGATTCTGAGCGTAGAGGACTATAGAGTAGCGAGGGGTTCAAGCGGCCCAGACTAAGTCAGATTTTTATTAGAGGTGAATACTCTACTTTTTACACCATCTGTGAGACAATAAATAAAACAATGATTCTGAACGTCTGATTTAGCAAACTCCAGGGCTAAATCGGTATCGCTTCTTGACATTTTTGTGTCAATGTTAAAATATAATTATACATTATAACACGTTGAACACAGTTTGAGCAGTCTAAAGTCCAGTAACCATACTACCTAGTCATTAGTCAAAGGTTTTGCAATCGCCTTTTTGTTTTTTCTTTTTTAGAGAAAGACTGATTCCGGCCTGATGGACGATTTTGTAAAACGCAGTAGATGGGCTCTGGATGCACAGGGGCGCATTGCCGCTGATTGTGGGAGGCTTATGTCCATCAGTGGTATAATAGGCTAACTATGACGCTTTCGTTCACGGTAAAGGACTGAGCGTCTTCAATCGACCTACCATATACCAGTATAAAAAGAGCTAACATCGTTATGGGCTTCTACAGAGACGCTAGCTCATCTTATACTGGTTCTTCCTAGGTCGATATTCTGACTGTACTGATATGACGAATAATAGATTCAATAGAAGAGAGAGTCATATTGTGAGGACAGATCCCAAATATATGGATAAAAGTAAAAATGCTTGCGTGTGTGAAAAGGTAAGGACACTTGCAGAGAAATCGGACCCGTCTGGCATGTCTACTTTTTTCCGTTGTAAGTAGTAGTGAGCCTTCCGCTGCAGGCGACTGTACCTGCCCAACCTAGCCCGTGTAAAGTATAGGATGCTACACAGTGACAACCGAGACCATAATTATTTGTTTATTTGCACATTAGGAATCACTTCGTCGAAAATGCGCTGGCCGAATGATTTTTTTTCTATTTTACTATATTAAAAATATTAGTTTTATTTGCCCTTTTACCTTTCAATGTGGCAAATATGACGAAAAGGTATGGCTCTAAAATGAACAGCAAAATAAGTAAGGGGTCACGCACGTAAATCTCCTTTATCTAAAATAAAAAAATTATACACTGTCAAGCCCAAACTATGATCAAATTAAAGTCAAAGTCCAAAATTGTGTCTTTTCACCGCATTTTACGGTGACAACTTTCGAAACCACACCATCATGTCTATACTAATATTTTATAGAGGAATAGTCTATGAGTTTGTGAGTTTGTACCTTGGGGGTAAACTCCGAAAATACTGAACCAATATTAAAATCTTTCTATTATTATTAAAACATATTAAATATTCCCTGATCGTCCATAGAATACCTTTCATACTGGATAAATATTATAAAGTAATATGGTATCTCTGGTGAAAACCGCATGGGGCTGCTAGTTGATTATAAAGTTCCAACAGGCTGGTACATAGTCATGAGTGTCTTATATTTAATATATAAATATAAGACAGCGGGCGGCGCCGTCGCCCAGGCGTCCAAACTCGCAGAACCGGCAGAATCTTCAGTAAAAATAGCCTAAATTCCCAGCTCATAATGAACCACCACCACTACAAGCTAGCTAGCCAGATACCATGTGCATGAACCTTAGTTACTACTTTGGAATTAGTTGTCATAACTTATTACAATATTTTAAGATGAATAAATTAATAAATAAATAATCGTTGACAAATTCTCACAGCGCCATCTAGCCCCAAAGTAAGCAAAGCTTGTGTTATGGGCGCTAGATAACTGATAAACTACTTATATTCTTTTTTTAAAATACATACTTATTATACATAGAACACCCAGACCCGTAACAGAAATTCAAATTTATCATTTCATTTTGTGCCCGGCCGGGAATCGAACCCGGGACCTCTTGCGTGGCAGACTGTTGACCACTGAACCACTCAGGTCGTCACTAGGTTTTAATGTACTATACAATAATAAATAAAAATCAATAAACAGGTGTTGATAATCTACTTGTACATGTTACAAAATCAATTGAGGTGAGTTGTTGCTAAGACTGAGGTAATACTTATACATGTAGGTACACTAGGATATCTAATTTTCATCCAAATTACTCACCTATTTATATCTTGAGAAATTCAAACGTCGAACGTAAAAAATAAATAACAGTTAACAGCTGAAGTTCATGAGCTTCCGCGCTTTTGAATTACGTAGAGAATTTGGTTACGTGTACAGTTAGTACGAGCGGTATAGGATAGATGACGCTAGTAGTCAATAAGTGGGTCGAAACGTCCGCAAAACATTTATTTATATTTTACTCTAATAAATCATTTATTTTCCCCTACCCATTACAGGGAGGATTCTAAGGCAGGGGGTCAGGAAGAGAGAGTAATTGGTGGGCGGGCGAACTTGGCGTTATCCAGCAGACCGCCCGTTGGAGCATCGCTATCAGTAACCTATCACTGGTCGATCCACGCAGAACCTCTTCAGGTGGCATGTTGTTATTTATAATTTTACTAACATCTAAGGATGTTGCATTGATTTAGTTATTTCCTAATACAATGCTTACTTGTATAAGAAAAAGAATTAAACAATTTTTTAAGCTCCCGACTAGCAGATAGCTCATAAGATCCGTCTGTCAGGGGTTACCATTCTTAGTCCTGTGGAATTAATGTGGTCCTTGAAATAAATACAATTTTGGTGTCTCTTAAGTTTCCCATTAATTGAATCTAAATATTGGGAACAGAATAAGGAAAGGGCAGACCCCGACGGGGTGTTCGTCTGGTGTTGAAAAAATTATTTAAACCGTTTTCCTTTACTACAATTTTAACCGCCGTGGATTATTTTTATCAATTTTTATTGCAATGTTAATACGAAATTGCTCTGAAATGATAGGTTATGAATGCGAAAACCCGTATCGAATTAGTAGTATGTTAGTACTCCTCAATACGGATTTATCAGATCAAGCTGCTGCAGCGCCCCCATTGTGGTGTACTGCCATAAGACATGTCTAAGAACCTGCTATGTAATATCACCTTTGAATCCAAAAAATCGTAACGAGACCGGCCCAGTTGTTTTCGAGGAAAATTGTAACAGACGTACATACAAACAAACAATTAATCACATACACAACCACTAACCCCAAACGCATATACCGCCTCCGTTCCGTTCCGTTCGTCGCCTATTTCCTGTTTTGTTGTTACGTTTTCTTTAACGGAAGTCTAAACGGATAAAATTCCAGTAGTTTACGATTACCTCCTATTATAATCAATAAGGTTGAATGAACCCAATTTATTAAATAAAAGAAGTACCGTAGCTGGGCCCTAACTACTATTAAATTATTGTTGGTATCTACACAATTAATTAACGTTATATTTAAAATAACTTTTAATTAAACTTATTAATATTACAAATTATTAAAGACAAACACAATATCAACGATGTAACACATTGTAACAAGTAATACATTAACAAACAAATCAACTATATGTTGTGAATTTTCAAAAGAGTATCTGATGTAACTTAGCCGAAAAATACAACACCGAACCTACTAAATGTATTACAAACCCTCATATTATTACATTATTATCTTTACTAAGCTTAGATACCATCTCTTTCGATTTAGAAAGAACGTCCCATCAAAACATGTTTGCCCCAACTCTTGCCGAGTCATTTAATGAAATCGCAAGACCATTAATCGTCTATCTCTACCCTGCAACAGCCTGCTATTCGAGGCATTGACGTCCAAATAATATGGCCTAAGCCAATGGGGAAATGGTGGAAGCAAACTCGTCTTGTTTGCCGAAAATATTTTTTTTTACTTTACAAGTTTCTTGAATAGTCTCTACATTGCTCTATAGTTTTGTTAGCCAAAAATCCAATTTCTTTACTCTACAAGTCTGCATGAACAGTCTCTACATTAGTCTATGACTCTACCTAATGAAAGTTTAATTTTTTTTGTGTGCGAATGAAATTAATTCGATTTTGGGGTGGTTCTTGACCTAAGTTTATTTATGTATTTAACGGTTCATTGCACACAATAAATAGCATGCAGATATTACAAAATGAAAAACACAGCAGGCACTACTTAATTCTAAAAAGAAATCTATTTCAGCAGGCTCTTATTTCAATAGAATTTTTTTTGAAATTAACTTGGCAAACAAGTATGTGCAATGGTAAGCAGTCGCCGCAGCCTATGGATGTTTGCAATATCGCTCACGTGCTGCGGATCCTGTAATAACTTTTTCATCCCTTCCTTGAAGAAATACAAGTTGTACTCTTCAGGGAAAACCTCTTCAGGAAGCTTGCATAACCAAAACAAAACTTAGTGTACGAGTGTTTTTATTAATGGGTTAGGTTTTTTAATATTTTAATAATAAAAGCAATCGAAATAAAATTAAAAAACTCATATAGGTATATCAGTCTACATGTACGCCAGAATTCATATCTTATTTTTGTTATTGCTTTGTTTTTCGTCTTGCAATCTGTCCTGATAACAGTATGCTTTATTTATTGTTTCATATAAACCAAATATTTTAAAATGTTACAAGGTCGTCCGTTAGGAATTTCCGTGCCTAAATATATAACAGAAATGTCTAGTAATGGTACTAGAATTATAAATTGGTACAACTAAAATGTCTAATGTCATTTGTTAAATTATTAAGATACCACTATTGGAAGAATCTTTTTGATAGCTTTGGAAGAACCATTTGCCAAGATTCCATTGCTTAGTTCATTTATTTAGTTAGTAACTGAAAAAGCAATATTCTTAAAATAAGTGTAGTGACAAACAGGAAAATAAAATTCTAATATTTTAATTTAGAGAAATGACACCCATAAACACCGCAACCAACTTACCGTTTCATCTAGTTTGTCAACATCGTCATCCCTTTGGAGGCACATCCAGAACACAGTCTATTTCACTCACACTGCCATTACAAAGTTATATAACTATCCACTTTATATATACGGTCCTAATATTGAACCCTGCGGCACACCGCCGCCGCGAGCTCTAAAAGACTGAAGCTACGCCACTCAGATGTTTTGAATACGACCTGAAACAGAAAGAAAAACAATAATAAACCACTAGAAGTCAGTGCTGTTATGTTTATGTCTTTGAAAGAGAAATCGATTGGTCGGTGTGGGCTTATCTAGTGCTGAATTGGTTTTGTTGACATAGAACTAGGTACAAGTGATGAGAGACTTGGAATTAGTTACAATAATTATGATTGCAATGTCGAAAATGATGTGAGATTGTAGGGAGGTAAACCGTCGGACGGTTCACCTGATGGAATAAAGCCAACGTCGTTCAGGCCAGGACATCTGCCACCTAAGAGCAACAGATGCATACATAAGGAGTATGATTCTAAACTCTTATTAATATTAAGTGTTTTAGAGAAAACGAGAGATTTAGATTTAGATTTTTCTTAATAAATAATTAGTTCTCTTTATTGAATAATTAGGGAATAAATAATCCTTATCGATTAGTTACTAGCTTTAGACCGCGACTTCGTCCGCGAGGAAATTGTTTTTAGGGCAGTTTATCTTTTTTCCAAACGACCATTTTTAATTACCTCCCTAGTGTATGAAAGCTGGTATAACGGAGAGGTCAACCTGTATCTCTGTTTCTACCAAAGAGATTGGAAAGTTAGCTACCTTCATGCAAATGGCAAATTTTTTTGCTCTGTGGGTGTTACCCAACCGAATTAGATGAAATATGGCCTTGATTTTAAGTTAGACCCCAAACTACTAACCGCATCGTCACTTACCACTAGGTGAGATGGCGGTCAAATGCCTGAATAGTTTAAAATTAAAAGAAAAAAACTGTTAAAACCCCATCAAAATACGTTCAGCGCCATTTTCATATTTCTTATAATTTAGCTATTCTATTATGGTTCTACATCAGGTGCTACAGTTTCCAAAATAAATTATACTCTATCTATATCTGTAGCATGATAGCTACAGGTACTCCGGATATTAGCGTGTACAAACAGACTGACACAATATTATTTATATTACTATATGATACTATTTTGTTCATCACCCTATGTACTTGTTTTGTAAATATATTCAATGTACACACATACTATTTTACTGTTTTATTATATGTAGGCGTATCAGACATACTGGCCGCCCCCAAGATTTGTAAATGGCAGAATCTTGAGCTACTTATATCCAAAGAATTCCCGTGATTCTAGTCAGATTGTCGGTCCAAGTTTTATGTCTTTTCGCATTGAAGAAACGTTCAAAATTATCTGTCCTAAGAACACATTACAAACATAAAATAAAGAGTCGTTTTTTACTTTGTGTTACAAAAATTATTGCCGTAGCTTAGGATACATCAGCTGCATCCTGTCGCTTTATTTGAGATTAAATGCACGATCGATGCCCTCTTTGTAAATATTTGTTATGAAACCGTGTTTTGTTTGTACCACGCCACCTTGCCATCTGGATGTAGGATTTAATTATTGGGTGTTGCTTAATGTTGAATCTTTTATCGTTTAGTTTATCGTTGGTATTTTACTGAGTTGTGCATGACAAATAAATGCAGTACCGATATCCAGATATTATTAAAGTGACAACGCATCTGCGGTTCTGCATTTTCGTTACCTGCAGCCTATATGAATTAAAGATGTTATGGCCGACAGTTACCACTTACCATCAGGTGGGCTGTTCGCTCGTTTGTCACTGAGTAGCATAAAAAATGTTTAAGATTTTCGGAAAAAGTTTTTATTTGGTAAGATCTAATTTCGTATTGTACCTGCAGCTGCCTAACATTTTTCAGATGTTTCTCAGCTAAAACTTTGATTTTTATACCACTTAGGTGGCAAACAACCTTAGGGCCGCCTGATGGTAAGCAGTCACCGCAACCTATGGACGTTTGCAATACCAGGGGCATCACCCACGCGTTGCAGATTCTGTAAAAACCTTTGCACCCCTTTTTTGAAGAAGACCATGTTGTCCTCTCCAGGGAAAACCTCTCCAGGTAGTTCATTCCACAACCTTGTTGTGTGTAGGAGAGAGTTCCTTTGGAACTGCACAGTTCGCGACCAATTTGGCTCCAAGGCATCATGTCAAACAGTTCTTGAGAACAAACATCGTTGTACAAGCGGTGGAACACACAAAGGGAGGCTGACCAGGCAAGCGGGCCACCTGATGGAAACTGGTCACCACTGCCTATAGACATTAGCAACACCGAGAGTATCGCCAATGCGTTGCCCACCTCTATAACACGTTACTATGGCAGCAAAAAGGCAAATGTCCCTCCACTGCCAAAGCAACGGTTCCCCAAATTCCCACCACATGGAGCACTATAAACCTTACTCACCGGCAGAAACATAATACTATTTAAAAGAGTATTGTTTAGCTGCGGTATTCTGTGGTCAGGGTGAGCACGGTATCATCGACAATTCTACAATTACTAGGTAATCATGATCAAAGTACCTATATGTTTATATGCCCGTAAATATAACACTAAACATGACACAAGTCCATGCGTTCTGTCATTTGATAGTCCAAACACTACAGGTTTAGTTGTTGCCAAACAGTCAGCCCCAAACATAGTGTTTTGACCCACAGCGGCTATTTGAGTCGGAAACAATGAGAAGTATGTACTCACAAGCAGTGTCAAAAAAAATTAATCTTCCACCTATTTGTTTATACTACATTACCTACTTACTAACAAACCTTTTTCTTCACGGGTGTCGTACTGTACGACACTGTGTACGACTCTACAAAGTTATATCAGTTACGTCCATGCTTCGAAATGGGCTTTCCAGCTGTTTCCAATTCAAGACTGCGATCTCCAACCCTCCTGCCAAGAGCGGAGATCAGGACAAATTAACAAGTTAAAATTAAGACTGTTCCCTTTGGGTTCACTTATACCAGGTAGAAATCAAAGTAACAGAAAAATGCAGGGTTGCCATACCCTCTACATCGTTGTAGAGTCGTTTGGGGATGTCTTTTATTCTATAACAACCGTTTCTGTATTTATACAAGGATTCTACATACTTATACAATATAACTAAAATCGCACGTTGAGGTAGAACATAGTGATAAAATCTGCAAGTTCAGACGACTGAATGTGCAATCATGATCAAAACCGGTCCCGTTCCCCTGTCAACTGGGTCGCGGCGGTCATATGGCAGTCGCTCCACTGTAATTACGCAAATCCTGGATTATAGTCAAGGTGGACCCCAGGCCATGATGACGATAAGCGGACTTTTATAAAATTGTTATGATGATGATGAAAGCGGTTGGTACTTGGAAACAATAAGCAATTTGTCGAGCAATTTGGTAAAGGCGTAGAAATATAGTTCTGACACATAGTTTCAAACTCATGCATAATTTCAAACTCTACAAGTTACACTTACTTAAATAAAAGAATAAATAAAATGCGATAAACGTCAATGAACGTTTCAAACGTTAATAATCCTTTATGATGTAAACTTTTAAAAACAATAAACAGCTCCTCTGGTTGAAGGCTAGCCAGGCAACGTTTCGTTTATAATTAATTTATCTTATCAGTTACGCATGTGCCTTATTTATGTTACGTCCTATAAACATCTTTCTGCGCTTATCGAATGGTCAGTTATGTTTACATAACGACAGCCTATTTGATAAATCGATAAAACAAACAATAAGTTTGCGAAAAATTGTGAACCGCAATTAAAATAGCGCCATCTAGTATTTAGAAAGCGAACGACATTGTCACATAGTGCGCTAGTGGTTCACCGGCTAGTGTAGGAACACAAAGAACTTTAGTTCACGCCAGCGACATCTACATCCATTAACCTGTAGCTTTGTTTTTTTTTTCGTCACGTCACGCCTGTTGCATACTGCTATACAGCCAATTGTTTACACAATACAAAGACCCTTGTTTGTTTTTCGCTAGACGTTTCCTGGTTTGTTTTGTGTGTGTGCTCGGCTATGTGTGCGCATATGTGGTTGTGTGGGCGCGTGTGTGACTGCTGACGTGTTTTCACAGCCGCCGGTGTGTGTTCGGTACACAAAATGTTGTTGTTTGCACAGAGAGCTGGTAATAAATTCTGTTCAACCGAACATAACTGGAGGAAGAGATATGTTTTATTTCTTTTTAAATTGCCAAGGCCATCATGTTCGCTCATGCGATTCTCTTTGAAAGGTGCGACGGTAAAAAATATTTTGTTTAATTGTTGGAAGCAGCTGGGGATTGGACTAACAAAACAATAAATTTAGCATAATACAAATTAAATGTACCTGCCTGCCCTACCATGTTACCCACAATTTGTCAATAACTTCCTTTACATATGAAAAGTTACTAAGACATATCCAGTGTTCAATTACCTACAGTTTAAGGGGACTGTACTAACCTCTAAATTACCACATCAATTAAACAAATAAAATAAAATATCACAAAGAAGAACTCCACAACTTTCATCGTCTCGGTTGTGTTACAGGGAATCGAACCAGGTTCGCCTACTAATTGTATTGTACCTACTTACTTGCAACGAAAAAGGTAGAGACACGTAAACTACTGAAGAAGGAACACTAATATTATCTATTATCTACAATCCAATAACACTTTATGATTGTGATGTAACATGTGCAGTCAGCTCACTAATATCACTCTGCAGTTGATTGTACAGTCAGCGCTCAATTTGCTATGTGCATTAGGCAAGTCGTTATGTCGATCGCTATAAGAGTTACAATCGAATCACGCATGGATAGCTTTATGCTGCCATCTGTACCTATGACGAGCGTTTTTGGTTATCGGAAAACTACAGGTAGGTAAAAACGACAGGTATAATATCTATACCATAGCGAAGGCATTGTCATATTATGTATGTATGACTCAAAACATGGTATCGATCGTTGAGTTGCAATTTATTATTACGATAAACGTAGATACCAATAAGAAATACCAACTTAGTCATATTAAGTGATATAGCGATCCCAACGAATGTATGGTATTGCCATGACGAGCACATTTGTGCGCTCTTTCCATTGACATGAGAAACTACTTACTTACGTAGTACCTAAGTAGTTTTTCTATCCATAGAGCTGTTATGCTTAGTAAACCAGAAAGGCATTTTCTACAAATGTAGCTGTTTAGATATTTCAACACTGATCAAGCGAGGAGATTCATCATCATTACAGCCCGTAACAGTCCACTGCAGGACTTAGGGCCGCTCCCACGAAAGGGGAGGTTATTGCCATAATCTTCACGCTTGGCAGGCGGGTTGGAGATCGCAGTGTTTAAATATAACAATGGAAAATGCTGCTGCCCATTTTTCAGACTACGGAGACTTTTGATCTTTTGCCTCGAAAACATTAGTCGCCTTGTACGACACCCATGAGCGTAAGGGGTTGGTGCTATTCTACTCTGCTGGTCACCACACGGCCAAACCGTGGAGATTAGCAATCATCAATCATTTCAGCCGTAAAACGTCCATTGCTGAACATAATACACACTTCTTCTCTTTTCTCCCCTTTCCCCCCCACGCTTTTCACATCGATTGCCTTCATACCCCTCTTGCATCTCTGATCTTAACGATGTCCATCCCGTAGGCGGCGGTCCAAGCCCAGCAGTAGAATAAGGGTTGTTGATGGGACGATCTGCGTACACTACTTATTTAATTTCTCTATGCAAAACGGTTCTCAAATCTCATGTAGAGCCCTTAACTCTACAAACCCTAAAACCGTACGTAGTTCTTAGTCAAAACGGTTGTAGAACCGTTCCCTAGGGTTTTCTGGGAATAGGAACAAAAATAGATAACAGTGACTAACTTCTGATCTTCTTACAGTTCACCTATGTAACATTTTGACTAAGGCAGACTTGTAGAGTTTGTCGGACTCTACAAAATCTACTACGACAATAATAATCATTTTGGCGTTAATATCGGTTGTGGTCTACCGCACGAGGGCCCCGGAACCGCTTTGACTATGGTCCAGGATTTGGCAGATCAGATAATCACAGTGGAGCGACTGCCATCTGACCTCCGTGACCCTGCTACCAGGGGAACCTGACCAAATTGAATCATAGTTACACATTTCGTCACATGAATGTGTTGGTTTCATTACGATGTTTTCCCTCACCTTAAGAGCATTACTAACCAATGCTCTTACTTCTTAGGTGTTTTTGATGGGATATTATTTAAAGGTTGCTAGATTTCGCCCGCGACTTCATTCGCATAATTCAATTATACCGTGTTTCCGCAGGAACTACATTGAATTAAGCAGGTTACATACAATTATTGTTATCTTCATACAATACATACGTGCCAAGCTAACATGAACTCTGTTACTATACATACAAAAGAAAACACAAGCTCTCAGTACAGTGGTTCTTTAAGAAGATACCTTGCGCCTTTTGTGTGCAAAAGATACAGATTCTGAATGAATTTTATCGTTGTTTATGGTTGTTTTCAAAAACAGCTTTCAACCTAGTCATTTCCAGTGATGGAATCATTTATCAGATTTTTTGCAACCTACTTTTGCACTAGTAATACTTAAAGGCCTCCCTCTAACCTATTATTAGTCCTATAAGAAACATTTGTGAGTTAGGATGTTGAGAGCAGCTTTGCCTATTCTAAACGACTATATCGCTCTTAAATGATTATCGCTCTTTACTTGCCTACACCATAATGTTGACAAACTTACTAACATAATTTTAACTTATAGTTCTGAATATAATTAGACCTGTGATGCTCTATGGCAGTAAGACATGGCCAGCGCTCACGAAACAAGTTCACAAACTCTTTGGTGGATGTGTGGAGTTACGCGGCTCGGTCGAGTACGTAACGAGTACATCCATGGCAGATTTGGCGTGACGGATATCGCAGATAATATCGAGGAGGCTTTCCTGCGCTGGTTTGGTCACGTGTTGCGTAAGCGTTAGGAATATGGAAAAAGGTGCAGGAAAGAGGCCCCGTGGGCGACCCAAACAGCGATGGAGTGACATCGCTGAATCGGATGCGAGAGCCAACGGTCTACGACGCGAGATATCAAAGACCAGGCGAAGTGGAGAAGAATGAGTAGGAAAGCGGACCGGCAGAGGCCGGGATAAGCGCTATGACGATAATGTCCTATTTCTGGATCTAAAGTGGACAATTAGGCACAACAACCCCGTCTTCTCCACCATAGGCTTAGCGAGGGCGATGTTGCTGGTTCCACTTCATCCTCCAAACATAGCATCCATCAAATTCCTTACAAACGAATGCTTGAAGAAAAGGGTCATCTACAGCAAACTTAGATTATATATCCATTATTAGACTGAATTGAAGGGAAATGTTGCAAAATTAGCGGTTACAACGCATGTAAATGATAGACTATGTTGGCAACAATGTCGTAAAGCATACACACAGACCAACAACCCGTAAACTAGTTATTAACTCGTAAGCAATTAGGTCTGAGTCTGAACTAAGCGTCGTTAGTAGGCATATGGTGTTCTTTGCATGTGGTCTAACTTAGTCTATTTTATGACAAAGAGTGTGCTATACATCTAGTTTAAGTTTTATGACGAAGTTATACGGATATGTAGTTTTACGTTTAATTTTGGCTATGTCAATTATGTTGACTTTATACAATTGGCTATTTTATTTGTTTATTTGACCGTTATTTTCAGGAACTTAAGGTCTATAAGTCGGATTTGAAAATTACTTTCTCCAAGAAAGAAAAATCTATGGGGTGAAATGAGGATGAAATTTTTTATTATTTTATACGGTAGATGGAAAGGCAAGAGGGCCACCTGATGGAAAGCGGTCACCGCTTGGTGGGCGTTTCCCGCCTCCAAATAGACTTCTGATATAGAAACGAAAACGAAACCTCTTAAACGAACCCATAATATTGGGAAACTTGTTTACTGTTTGATTGATATTAAATTATGGTTTGGGCGAAGTGGAGAAGAATATTTAAGAAAGCGGACACTGGCAGGGATTAGTATGAAGATGATGACGATTAAATTTAATAAACAATTAAGCACAATTATTCTTCATATTCATCTACCACGCACAGGTCCCGGGTTCGATTCCCGGCTGGGCAGAAATTTTAATCATTAATTTTAATTTCTGCTACGGGTTCTGGTTATTGTATGTATAATAAGTATGTATTTTATAAATTTATACGTAGTTTATGAATTACCCTTAACACAAACTTTGCTTACTTTGGGGCACTGTGTGAGTTGTCCAAGCTTATTTATTTATAAGCATAATTTAAACTAAGCTAGACACCGCCTCCACTGCACTAGAGCCAGATAGTGACGACACACGATTCCAACCTTTACTTAACAATTGCAAAAATGATACACAGACACAAAGACAATCTGATATGCTTGTGGTTACGCAATTTTTGTTTGTTGCAGCCCCGACTCGGGCAAGGAAACAATGCTTGGGAAAATGCTCGGCTTTCTTACTTAATACAGATTGTAAGTAGCTTGGGTGTCTAAACTGTGTTACTAACACGACACTCTAGGAGTTGCGAAAGGAGATTTTCGGGAATGCCTTAACATATAAATCAAGATACAGACCATTTCTGGATATGTAACGAAAGTCGAGATGGTTGTAGGTACAGATTTTTGTGATCTTTGATTTTTTTCAGACCCTAAGAATAACTCTCGTTTTGGTGACAATGCCAGTAGCGAAAGGTTAGTTGTGTAAGGCACTGTGGAGGGCACCCTGGCTCGATCTCCAACTCGATGGACAGACCAAGTCAGGAGACTTCGGATGGACCCCTTGATTAGTACACAAGAAGTGCAGCGGCGATTGGTGAAGCGCGACACCAACCAGTAACGACCACGGCCACTCTGCCAAGAGTGATACGACTAGGAAGATGAAGAATAACTATTAAAATAAAACTTCGTATGAAATGGCTATTAAGTAATCTCGAGTTGATACGTATTAGAACAGAAAAACTGCTAAAGTTGTCCTGTTATGGGTAAGGAAGGGCCAAAGTAGGGTAGGATAGGGCTAGGGGTAGGTCCTGGTAGAGTTTATTTTTTAATTAGGCTAGCCAGGCATTTGACCGCCATCTCACCTGGTGGTAAGTGACGATGCGGCCGATGATGGCGCATGCCTATTCACTCTAGCCTCGAAGGCGTCTAGATTACAATATAGTTCATAAATAAGAAGTTCAGATTTGCACTACCGTGAGTCTAATTCTTAGGTTTATGGTGATGAGAAAGTTTAACAGCTGGCTGAGTCCACCTGGGTGAGTACCACCTACGCCACTACTTGTTCGTTTCAACATTTTTGTTGTCAAAGGCCCGAACGCATTTCCGCTGCAGTGTGTTTTGCGGGATTTGGAGGACGGCATGTGGGGGACAACGGGAATGATTGGATTTGCGATCTGACGTGAGGGGTCTTTCGCGTCGCCGGTCAAGTGCGTCTAGCTCCATACACGCGCGCCATCCATCCGCGCCGCGCAGCGCAGTGCAGCGTAAGTAAATCTTAAGCCACAGTTTTAAGCTTATTTTATCGTTAGGCACTGGAGTAGTTCGTGTTGTGTTGTTTTAATAAAGTTTTTAATTTGTCAAATATGGGAACTCAACGGGAGTTGGTGTCACTTTATTAGTCTTTGGCAAAATCGCTACAGTTTAGCGGAAGCCACATAGTAAAAAAGTAGAAGTGCTTATTGACCATAATTGTAGATGTTACAGCGACAGTTGCCGCTTTTCATCAGGTGGGCTGTCTGCTCGTTTGTCACTGAGTAGTATAATTTTTTTTGTGTATCTCGGTATGCTGTACTTATTAAGGATAAATAAGAATAAGAAATAATTATTTACACAGAAATATCACAAAACAAAAATTTGGAAAACACGAAATTTTAATTTTTACTTATAATTGCAAGATTTTAAATGTTTTTCGTACCCAATGGTAGGATTCTCTCAAGCCTGAGGAGTGTGGAGACCAAGGCAAAATCATCCATTAAGTCAAGTAGAAGTAGCTAGTATAGTAGAATCAAGTATATGCACCGCTTTGGAATATTGGTAAGTAAAGACACTGATTGAGTCATACTAAAACGAAGGATTTCGTTAATAAAAATTTACAAGTGCTGTCGTGGACTTGAGCTAGATCAAAATACTATAAGGTCGCTTACGCACTACATCCAAACCAAGCTCGTAAAAAACCGGAGTACACTTTATCAGATAATCATCTATGCAATCGCTGTACCTAACTGAATACGAAGGACAGTACCTACTATCAAAATTATATGTCTTTCTTTAACGCGACAATTTTTTGGGGCTTGGAAAACTAGGACAGGATTTGGATACCTATCTATGGTACGTAAGTAACGTCATAGAAATCGCTAATTCTCACGGCAAGGTGTTCTTAGTCTAATTTCCCTCACGGTTTTATATCTATTTATTAATTATTTAACCATTTATACACAAGATTGTTACTACACTATATAACAGAATATATCAGACACAACAGGCCAACTTATTTCTATAAAGAAATTTCTTTCAGCAGGCCTATAATCAACCAATTAATTACATTCAATTTATCTTTCAATATAAATCCAAAGAAGCTCAAAAATTGTGTCAGCTGAGAATGACCGAAATAGTAAGATTGTCTCCAATTTGGATGTAGTGCGTAAGCGCTAACTGAGTAGGTACTATAGCAACAATAGTTGCTATGGTGTGGCCTGATGACGCAGTCACAGTCCAAAAACATAGCACACTAAACTAATTCATTATCAGCTTATCGGTTGGCAAAGTAAACACTGGCTTGTTTTATTTATTTTCGTTCCTACCTTGATAATATACTTGCAAAGAAATCTTCAACGTTTATGTGAGTCGAATGCAACAAAAATGAAACGTAATTGCCGATTGCAATAAACGATTGCGACTCTTAAGTTGGCACCTTATGATATTCTTTAGCATTTAAGAGTCACGATGCCCGATTTAGTCAATGCTTAGGCAACTAAGATGGTCCTCAACATTTAGGCATCACAAAATCGGTGCCGTACAGTTAAAAGTGACTTAGTGAGGTTAGTTATAACTTAGGGTTGGCGTTAGTGCTATATTCTTGTTAGGAATATTTCAAATCAACTTAGGCGTCGCCTAAAGTTTATGCAATGGACAACAAAATCGCTGTCATAATGATAGAATAGAACAAAATTGTTCGGCTTGATGGTCATGAGGGCCCAGGGACCGCTTTCCAGGATCATGATCCAGGATGGGGCAGATCAGGTAATAACAGTGGAGCGACTGCCATCTGACCTCCGGCACCCTGCTACTAGGGGAACCGGCCCAGATTGGATCATGGTATCCATAGTTATACTTATTAAGCCAAATAGAGTAGTAAAGAAAAGTAGTGTAGAGTCATTTTTGCTATTATCACATGCAATTACAATAGCCTGAAGATGTTACGTGATCAGGCATCTTAGTCTTGGCAGTGACAGTGCACCTGCAGTTTTGCATTTTGAACAAATCCCGACGCAAGACGGATGTTAGAGTGAGCGTAAGATAACTATGCTCGCGGCCGAAAATCGAATTAAATTTAACATACAGCCAACATAGACAATTTCCAACAGAAACATTAACAGGGACGCCATACCTAAGTGCAGACTTATCTTGCGCGCCTTCTTCGAGTTTGACGTGTGTATCTATATATCTGTCAAAGTTCTGTGCGTCTGCCTATGGCATTTTAACTCCCTAATGGCTGGTCCAATTTCGATGCAGTTTCTTTTATTTAGAAGCTAGTTGAACCTAGGTGATTCTCAATTTAGCTTGTTTCACAAAAAGCGGGTCAGTAGAAATATGTAAGAATATGGAAAATTTAATAGGGGTTTCCGACATTTGTCATTACGTTATTAGACAGTTATCACTTTCCATCAAGTGGCAGGCCTGCTCGCAACCGCGATGTTTTCAAAAAACTTGTCTACTTAATGAAATTATGCTTTTGCTTCACACCAGAACATCGACTTGTGCGATGCAGTATCTTTCAATAGAGAAGACAAAAGTAGCGAACGATAATGTCAGTATTATCTACAGAAATTAGAACAGATTGACTTATTTCTATTCTTAGCGCTATCGTGCTCTCTTTTTGTCTTTTACAAACTTATATTTACTTTCACATGTCCCCATGTATGTACGCAACAGAATCTTGCAAGTAAAATTTGGCCAATTTCCCGGTTTCTGATTGTGCTGAAATTTTACACACTCATGTTAGTTCGGTGACAACGCAATGTTATGATACCATCAAGCTGATCTGATCGTGGAGATGAAGGGTGGCTATAGCACTCTTTAGGAGCATGGTACGCATGATAAACCCATCGAGTTTGGGCTCGCTTGATTAGTCTTGGCAAGTGCTCCGACTAATCATAGAGAACCGCCATAAAACCTTGCTATTGAAAATCACTGTACAAAGCACAGTGTCCCCATGCATGTAGTACTGCTAGTAGTACTGCTAGTAGCTGTAGTACTGCTACCCATGGAATACTGCTTAAAACATACTTAAAGCCATCGACTATTGTAACTCCTCTATCTAAAACACGTGTGCGTTACAAAGTTTAGGAAATAAAAAGCGGGTCGGAAGCGTACGGACTGATATATCCATTATTTAGATTTCGAGGCCATACGTTATTTAGGTTGTTTTGTTTTATCAGTAGGAAGGCGCAATTTCGTGCTGAAAACGTTGTACCAGCTAAGGTTGCAGATGAATTTTTGGGAGAATATTTCTTTAGTAACATTTTATTATTTCGTTATTGAAGTGTAAAATTTTTTTAGTTTGTAAGGGACTCAGTATCGGAGTAGTTAGAACCTAACTTTAGCTGACAAAGCGGTTGAGCGGACATGCTGATTTGCTAAATATCGACGTTTCTCATTTGAGAGAAGATAAAGCTCTGCTTGAGCTTTAATCGAAGTCAGTACGGGTAATGCTTGTTTTTATTAACCTCCGATGCAAATAGGCAGGTACGTCATTTTCACGTAGTTAAAGCTTGCTAATTTACCCAGCCCAGCTCCCTCCAGATGTCCAGCAGTCTCGTCCGATGCTCGCAGATCTCTCCGAGGGATCCCCTTCCTAATGCGATTTTTTCCCTGTGGTCCTTTAACCCGTGGGAATGTGTCCAGGACCACATGGGCTGCTGTTGCCTTATCCCTTATATTTGAAAACCAATTTAATCGGATAGTACCTAGCTTTTGGAAAATATTTGAGTGAACCTTGACTGACGTTTTCTGACATCTGTCACTTAGTTATTTACCAACCTCAGTTGCCAAGCCGATATCCGTGGTCCCACCCAGCGCGACTGACGTACCATATCGCAACTCAAACAATTGATGTAGGTAATTACTCATTATTTTCAGCTATCGAATACACCTGCTAGTATTGCCAATCCTCACATATACTGTTTTATGTGTTTGTTGTTGTATTTTTGCAAGGCTTACCGTTGATAACACTATCGTAACGCACCGCCTACACTCACACACTGACACAAATATCAACAACGCAATATAAGTAGATTTGTGTATGTATGTATGGCGTGTAAATGGTGCTCCAGGATCGATGGCGAAGGCGTAACGCGCTTTTAAGCTAATGTCAAATTGTCATTTGCTGTATACAAATAGTTTATTACTAAAGGCAAGGTTATAGTAAAATAATGGTACACGGCTTGCAATAACACATTAAATAGGTTGGAATCAATTAAAGTAGTCTCCACGGTAGGGGAAGCCTGTGTCGCCGAGACCATGAGCCCGCTAAGCGTAGAGATTATTACAAAACCGTCCGCTGATGCAACGGAGGCCCAAAACCAGCAGTAGACTATTGTCTGTGAAAGATGATGATGATGAATTTACTATGCTTCTTATGGTTAGTAGTAGTCTCTCGGATATCTTATTTCACTACTTCTATAATAGAGCTTAGCGGGTTCATGGAAATAAGATACCCGAAAGCCTACTATCAACCATAAGAAGCATAGTAAATAAGTAAGTTCAAAATTCATCATCAATCATGTTTCACAGACAATAGTCCAGTGCTGATTTTGAGCCTCCGTCCCATCAGCGGACGGTTTTGCAATCATCTTGAGGCTTAGCGGTTAGCGCATTATTTAAAACACACAGGAATGAGAGGAATTTCAAGGCACGTTTTCTTGAATTCATAGTTTTATCTATCATCGCACCGCTCGCCACCGACAGGGAGTTCATCCTCACACCTTGGAGCCAAACTGGTCGCTAACTGTGCGGTTCCAAAGGAACTTTCTCCCACGCACACTAAGGTTGTGGAATGAACTACCTGGAGAGGTTTTCCCTGGAGAGTACAACATGGAGTTCTTCAAGAAAGTGGTAAAAAGGTTTTTACGAGGTCGGCAACGCGTGGGTGATGCCCCTGGTATTGCAAACGTCCATAGGCTGCGGTGACTGCCACCTTACCATCAGATAGGCCGCAAGCACCTTAGTGGTATAAAAAAAATACTAAAGCGGCTCGTGCTGGAAGATCTGCGTGAATAATGCGGCTACCTGGTGAGGTGGCCGTCACATGCCTGACTAGTCTAATTAAAAAAAAAGTCGCCGGCTTAAGAGCTAGTGTAGGTATCTATAAAAATCCTGACGAAAATATGCAAAGAGGTTTGTCAGGGCTGCAGGAGCTGAAATAATATAATCTCTACTTTCTGCCTAAAGGAAAGAAGGCATGACGTTAGAATATTAATCCTGCAGGGAACAAAAATTGTATTCCGATCAATCAACAAGGTTTTACCAGAAAATATTATAGAATGCTAACATCGGGGCAATTGACCTCCTGTGCACCTGGAGCACCCACATTCTGGGGCCATGGGGACTGAAACAAAATGAGGGGTGTCTATAGACAAACTTATAAGTTTGACGAGTGTATTTGAGTGTATGTCTGTGGCATCGTATGGTTGAACCGATTTAGTCCAGATACAGATAAGTTAAACCGGGATGGCCCTTAGCTTTGTTTCATTAACGTCGGTTCAGTAATATTTACCTACCTGACGACCTGAGTGGTTCAATGGTCAACATCGGCCGGTCGGTCTGCCACGCAAGAGGTCCCAGGCCGGGCAAAAATTGAAATGATGAATTTTAATCTCTGTTACGGGTCTGGGTGTTCTATGTATAATAAGTATGTATTTACAAGCTTTGCTTAGTTTGGGGCTAGATGGCGCTGTGTGAATTTGTACACGGATATTTGTACACGGACACACGAATTTAGGTTATTTTATCTCTCGTGATGAAATCAGTTTAAAGTTTATTTTTCACTTAATCAGTTTTATTTTAATAACTTGGGCTTTTGTTTTACTCACTACCAAACCAAGTTACCTAATTTTTCACATCCTATATAGTCGAGTATTATTATAATGAACAAACTGTACGTTGCTAAGTTGCCTAAAAGAGCTTTGTTTGCACAAAGTGTGGCCAACGAACACCAATATTTGCTTAGCCATTTTAAAAGTTGTATTATTATTTGTTTATGTAGTGTTTTTTACTTAAAAAGTAATACAAGAGAAACTTTTTGTTTAAGTACCTACGCACCATTTGCTTGGAGTTCTATTGAACTTGTAATTCTATTGCCGATTTTTAACTTCAAGAATCGTAGGTATTCTTGAAGATTCTATCGACTTTTTGACTATTTCTTTCAAGCCGTATCAAATATCAATAAATCATCATCATGTTGGCGCCAATATCCACTAGATCGGCACTCCATGACGATATCATCACCATCATCATATCAGTCGAAATAAGCCCACTGCTATGACGATATATTATACATATTGTACATAGGTGCCGGAGTCTACGACTTTCTACGAGCAGTTACAATGAAAATATTAATAATTAAAAACAAATATCTACGTTAGTTCACATTAGGAAAGCGGACCCTGGCAGTAGCTGGATTTTACCGCTCGGATGATGATGATCTACGTTAGTTCACGAAAATTACGTATTTAGATAAAAATAGCGTCTTTACATACCTATATACAATACTTAGTTACATACTATTTAATTCCTTTACAAGCTACGGTTTCCAAATCAGCTCCCTAGTGTGTTCAACCGATCTCAAGGCCCCTGCGAAAGACTTTGATCAACCTAGCTTCGCCAGGCGGACCCTGGGCCCTCGCGTGCTGAGCGCAACCGGGCAAAACACCAAGATGATCACTATAATCTGGACGCCTTCAAGGCTGAATGAATAGGCTGAGAAATAGAGTGAATAGGCTGTTCCTAGACAGGCATGCTCGCTCCATCTTCGACCACATCGTCACTTACCACCAGGTGAGATGGCGGTCGAATGCCTGGATAGTCTACAGTTAAAAAAAATATGATAATGATGAACCAAGCTTCGCCAACGGTATTATAACAACGTTGGCCAGTCACCGGCATTGGCTCGGATTGTCGGATTGGCTTGGATTGTCTCGCAAGCACGCTGCCAATAGATTGGGAACTTCAACTTGCGGCCTAAGGAAGTGCACCTGGAAGGGTGGAACCATAGGATGCAACAGAAATAGGTTACAGCAATTATTTCTGCGGCTCAACAAGAATCGTAACATAAGAACGAAACGTTTATTTCTAATCGTACCCACTTTGAAATCAGAAGACCAACTTAACAGAACTACCGGGTAGAAATAAAATTCAGATAATTATTATCAATTACGGTGTTGGGACATGGGAATTGTTACCATAGTTCAAGAGGTATATAAGAGGTCGCTTCAGAGGCGGGCAACGCATTGGTAACTCCCCTGGTATTGCTGATGTTCATAGGCGGTGGTGGCCACTTTCCATCAGGTGGCCCGCTTGCCTACTTGTCTGCCGTATAACAAAAAATTGAACAGTACCTAGGTGGAACTATAGATTGAGAAGATGATTCAAAAGATACCAAGGAAAGGTTTTTTACAGACAGGCATAGAAAACTTAGGTTAGGAAGACGATTCCAATAACACTATGCTCTACTGCACAAAACCTATACGGCGCTTATGTTGACATATTTAGGCATCCAAAAACGGTGTCATAACATTGAGTGACTAAGAGCAGATTTATCAATAAACATATCAGTCTGATAAGTTATTCTGCAACTAAAACTAAATTATCATTACTTCTTAAATAAGCAAAGGATTATAGTTGGTTTTGATTTGGCATAATAATACTTTACCAGGCAAATAAATTTTATCTATCTTAGCGAGTAGGTTTGTATTTGTGCAATATTTTTTCTTGTTAGTAAAAAACAAAGTCGCTTCCCGCCGTCTGACCCTATGTATCTATGTAAACTTAACGCAACGGATTTTAATGCGGTTTTCAACAATATATAGAGTGATTCATAAGGAAGGTTTATAAGGAAGAAAAAAATGGTAGGTAGGTATACGCGAACGAAGTCGCGCCAAAGCCACCTAAGCGGAGTCGCCTAAGTAAGTGTTATTACTCAGGTTATCTTAGTGGATGCTGTGGGTTTTGATGCAATCGGGTATAGACATTCAACTTTGAAATTTGACAGTTTTTATCTACAAAAGTAATTTAAAATGATCTTCGACAATAAAGGATTAGCGAAAACCGTTGAGTATAAGTTTTTTACTTGCAATAGAAATTCAGTGACTTTTTAATAGATGTTTGTGGCTAAAGAAAATGTCCAATTCTAATGTCGAAAGCGCAAGAGTCGCCCATATGGAAGCTCTTTCCCAATCCGCGACCATTGTTAACACATCGGTACCAACAGATTCTTGAAAACAACCACACGGAAAACAGCAAACATGATACACCAAAACGCAAGCAAATGTCATTCATTCCATTCCAATTTGGTTGCAATATCGCAAAAAAGGAAGAAATAGAACGTTGCATTGTTCTCACTTGTACACAACACAACTCGATTGTTTTCGTTTTTTTCTGTCGTGTCGTGTCGTGAGACGAGAAAATGTTCACGTAGATTGTATTGGGTGCTAGTTTAGTTGTAACAATCTTATTTTATCATTCATTGCGAATGCCTATTTTAATATATTTTTAATAAAATCTCGGAATTAACCTGTCTTTCACGTATTTTTGAGTAAAGTGGGGTAAAATGGATACTGTCTTTTTTTATAACAGGTGGAGGTACACGAGCAAGCAGGGTTTCAAGTACGCGAAATTACTACGGCTGGATTGAAGTGTAATTGGATCGGAATAGAAGCTTAAAGACAGTTTTAACTGTAGCAGTATACTAAGAAACCCGTCAAACTGCCGTTGAGCTGCGATAGTGATCCAATCAGGGCATTAGTACATTAGTACGACCGTCAGGCCCAGGTCAGTCACCTGATGATAAGTGATCACCGCCGCCCATGGACATCGTCGCGAATGCATTACTGCCCTTTGAGCAAGGTTTGGCAGTTTCTTGAAATTCTGTAGTCCGGAATAGCGCGTATATTGGATGCCAATAGGTATTGGATGCCAAGGCTTTGGTATACTCTCATGTGGAGGGATTTCCATAATCTCCACTCTTGGCAGGCATGTTGGGGATCGCAGTAAAAACAGAAAAATCGCTGCCTATTTCCTGCGCTATGGAGGGCTGATAGTGTGCCTCTGAGACCTTAGTCGCCTTCTCGCCATGTACAAAACCCTTTGGTCGAAAGGGTTGGTTTCATTGGAGGGCCTGAGTGGTTGGGTTGGTTAAGATTCGAGATTAAGAGAGGTTGGCAGAGGTCACGGGTTCGGGTTCATTTCTGTTACAGATCTGGATGTCATATATATAATAAGTAAGTATTTTAAAATGTATAAATAGTTTATCAGTTCTCTGGCGCCCATAACACAAGTGTTGCTGTTTTGGGGCTAGATGGCGCTGTGTGAATTGTCCAAGCATATTTATTATTATTATTATTACTCTGCCGTTCACCACACGGTTAACGTTTGCCACATTGTGGTGTAAAAAAAATTCATTCTTGTGTACACGCTACGTAACTTCCACATAACTTTAGGTACATATAGCCTACCAATTCTAACAACATAGTTAGTAGTTTATGTGTGAAAGAGTACCAACTATTCAAATATCTAAGCATAAACATCGAAATATCCACTAACACCAACTTTCGCGTTTATTAATATTGCGTCAGAACTAATGTTATTATAGTCATACTTAATTGGGGAGATGGGGCTGAAGCTGTATCGTATTCTAATTTTATTTTTATGATTGCATATTTCCACAAAAATACCCAATGTAATTTACTAATTATGGACTAAACAGACAGTTTTGCTTTATTATGCAATATAGAGTTTACGTACAGAAACTTATGTTTTTATTTTAATTTCAAATGTAAATTTAGTTACACACAAAATATTTACAATTAGAAATAAAAACATACAGAAACTTATTATCTATTTCATCAACACAGCTATTTCTATACCTTTATCGCCTTAACTGCTTAATATTTGATCCTACGTTCCTAGACGTCACAAAAAAGAAGTATCTACAAGGGCTAGCGGTCCCTTGTTTTTGTAATGCCGTCCCCTCTATTTGCCTTTCCCAGTCTCACATCACTGCGACAATTTGGACTCTTCAGAGAACCCCTTTTGATGTGAATAATACTGGCATACACACCTCATATTTCATTGTAATGCCACCGGCGAATGGGTCTACTACCTACTTCTAGTGGCAATTGTGATTGTGTGGCTTTTACGGGCGTAGGTACTTATGAAATAGTCAGCCATATTATTTCAACTAAGTTATACCTAGCAATTTTCGTAAAGTTCATTATAACTCAATGTAATGTAGCTCAATGTAACTCAAATATGTGTATTAATACATACATACTACATACAGCTCTAAAATTTATTAACTAAAAATACTGTAAAATTCAAGTCAATGGGGACATAGGGCTTAATTTAAAGATAATAAAGTAAAGAAAACAATTAAAAATAATGTCTATAAATATTGTCAACTTTTCATACAGAGTTTTAAAGTTTATTATTTATAACACTTTTACCCACGACTTCATCTTTCGGTTGTGCTGTGATCACGCGGCAACTACGGCGAATTTCAGGATAACAAGACGCTTATGTCCTTTCGCAGGGTACATCTATTTTCATATCAATCTAAATCTATTCAGTATTTTCGGCGTAATAACGTCTCATACGGACAGATTGGCGGGGTTTCTTTCACATAGAATAATGTTATGAATAGGGATAATTAATTAATTGCTCAATTTCCGTTTCAATAGCTGTTCATTATGTTTATTTATAATTTATTGGAAGGTTTCATGTTGTAAATGCATACGTAAAACATTTGAATATGAATCGACACATGAATCTATGACTTAATTGTCAATCTTTGTAGAAAGTAATGGAGCAATTTTCGGATTTGATTTAAAATATCGATTACTTCACCAAAACACACAATACGTTAACCTAAACAAGCATTTAGTAGGTAAAATACCAATTCGAATTCAAATCTTGTATTATATTATTTTCTTAGCAAAGTGTTCTCAGACGAAATCGAGGACAAACATTATTAGGTTTAAGCTGTCCATTTTTCCTTGACTGCAAATATATTGGAAATAGCAAGTGTGGACATGGTATCACAATATTGAAATACTGCCTATTTCCTGCACTGCCAAGACACCTTAGGCGCTTTTTACGACAACCGCTTTTAAGGGGTCTGTGGTATTTTACACAGCCTATCGTCCTATAAAATTATGTGTATATGACGATTACTCTATTATAGCTACCTATTAAGTCCCTTAATAGGTAGCTATAATAGAGTAAATCCATGATAATATTAGATATCATGAGATACTATCTGATAGAGTAAGAATATCTACGTTTAGTAAGCCTTCTCGCCATTCTATGATTTCTTCTCTTCACCATAAAACTATAATATTTATAGCTCAAATAGTAGCGTATAACTATAATATAAATTTTAGTAGTCCTAAAAAACCGTGTCTGTACATTGAAGATATAGAGAAAAAACATTTTTTTCTTTATTTTGTTTCTGTCTGTTTGGCTGTTCGCACATCACGCAAAAACTACTGAATGGATTTTTATTCGATTATAATAGTTTGGTAGCTTGAAGTCCAAGGTACAATCAAAGTGATATTTTATCTAATTCGGGTAGATAGAACTAGAGATACAGCTTGACTTCCCCGTTACTACGGGAATGCTAGTACTTTGCATTCATTTTTACCTTCAGTCAAATACTTTTTCATTTAAGGTACATAACTTACATCTGTGTGAACTCAGTGCGAGTCGCTAGTGTGTAATAAACTTATTCTATTAACCATTTGTCTTACCCATGTTTTAATTTTACTGATGTAGTTTTAACGGTGGAGTAGACACTAATTATTAGAGAGTCTAAATAGTTAAAAATATGGGCATGTGTCGAAGTCACAAGTACCTACCTAGGTACCGTGCTTTTATAATTTACATAGACCTATGTTGAATTTAGTGGTGTGATGTGTCGATAACCAATATTGGAATTCGCTCACCTATTTGGCTAAGTACGAAATACGTGAGCAAACAGTGGTCGTGACGTCACGCGGTGTAAACCCCATAATTCCCTTCACATGGCCAGTTATGGAGCACTTAAATTAAAAAGTCAACTCATCAAAGTTTCTTCGCCTAAATACATGACAAGTAACCTCTCCCTCCTTGTCTCCCCTCTTCACGGAGTGACAATAAGTCGGCGCACACACGCGCGCTGTTTGCGTACGCACACCGCCGCGGCCGGCTGGTATTCGGTTTCCCGCCACCGGCGCGGCACGCACACAAAACACGAAGAGCAAACAATACAAACACCAACACACAAGTAAATTTAAACTCACCTCAAAATAAATCCATTAGAATACACACTTGTTCAAACAACTAGCGCTTAGCCTCGAAAACGCGTTGAAAAAACACTCGCGCCAGCATCCGATGTGTGCTCAACACTTTTCCAAACTTTCTGTGCAGCCTACTTCTTGGTTAGCACCTCTTGGAACTGTTCCCGCCAAAACTGGTGTTTGAATTCCGAAACTTTTGATAGTTATAACGCACTGCACTAGGTTATTGTTATCTAGTTACACATTAGTACCGACTTGCAAAATTAATTCAAGGTTACTGGCCGAGCGGCTAATTTAATATTTTGAGTTATTGTAATTAACTCCGTAGAACAAACAATCTTCAGTTATGAGTCCGCAGTCGCACATAAACAAGTTTTTTTTTATCTACAATCCAAATCACTTCCGCATTGCCAACTCGCGAATTCTAATCAAACACTCATAGTAAAATAAAGGAGCGCGACAAGTGGCCCCAACCGAACACAATTATTAAACACAGGTTGCGCGGTAAAAATAAACTATGATTAACTGCTATTAAGATTCGCGGAGACAACTCACGAAACGCGCCGGCACCGGCGAATGCCTCGCGAAAATAAATAAATAACAAACAAAAAAACAGCAATAATTATAAAAGACAAAGTAGTTTTGCCAATAAAAAAATAGCGAATTTGTTTACCGGCGTTGCTATTTTGGTCGCTAGGAGCGGTTCCGATATGAATAATTATCGGCAGCGAGCGAGCATCGACGCATAGTTGTCGTTTCATAAAACGTGCGCGTTAAAACTGAGTCGAAAGGCTCGCCCCGTGTCGGAGCATAGCGCCGAATAAAATAAACAACAATATACCTAAATAAGCGGCTCGACGGGCGCGGCCGCGTGTGCGTGTGTGCGATGGTGTGCGTGTGTAAACAAGGGGCAGCGCGGCCGCCGTGACATCCTGCCCGCTCGCAGAAACTTGTGCAACATACTTGTGGCGGTTCGCTTCGAACGGCTTGGCAACAATTAATGCACTAAAGCGGTATTTAATTGATAATCTCGGGTGATGTAATTGTTATCAGTTTTTTTTTAAATCGATGATCAAATTATTACGTCGAGGACAATAATTTGGTATTATTAATTTTTTTACTACAGTGTTCAGGATATCAACTTTTTACAAATATTAGACAATAAACGCTTCTTTGTTTTATTATAAAAGTGACAAACAAATTCTAAATAATACTTAATAGAATTTTTAACGTTTTAATTCTATTCATATGAGATATGTAATAAAAAAACATAAGGTCAAAACTGACTGAGAAAGACTGAAAAACCATTTTGAAAGACTGACTTTACAATTGGTAAATATGAAGTTTGAAAGGCGTAGTTAGACCTTTATAGATAGATAAACGCAGGCGGAACACGTATTTAGAAATTTTTTGGCTACATAATAAAAATTGTATATTATCCAAGAATTCTTTGTAAACTAGAACCATATACTTAAATGTTAAAATTACGATGACATATGTTATCAATGATATCTCGATATAAGGATGAGATGATAACTTATCATCGTAAATTCTATATATGTATTTATATTATCGTATCTATATTTAGAAATAATGAAGGACGTTTTTACATTTTTTTCAACAATCTGTTCTTAACGCATACACACGTGTAGCATAGTTTTTTTTAAAACGTTTAAAAACGTCTATGTTTTTTTGTTTAAAATTAAACAATTTTTTTTAAAAATAAAAAAAATCCTTAAAATACAACTCGGTACCGTATAGTCCAAAACTTTACTAAAACTACAAACTTCACAGTAACAAACGATAGCGCGATAACGAAACGAAACTTATCCAACCGAAGCGGGCCGTTGCCCGCGCAGCCCCGACCTCCCCGCGAGAATAAACATATGACGTCACCGGCTGGTAAACAAACAAACAAACACATGCGCGCCGCTCATGTTTCCTTAATACAATTATTATTTCGAATGTGGAACGAAGCCGGTCGGACGCGCCCATTGGTCGGCGGTTTTATTTTTAAAAATTTTCGCGAGGTTATGCCATGTGCCCGCCCGGTAGACAGCCACGCATTGTCTATGCCGAATTAATTAGATACGCGCATAAAAATTACACGTTACAATGGCCTCCTTTGTCCGAATTCTAGAAATTGTTGTGGATTATTTTATTGTTACGAGCACTTTGCGAAGCGCGTCGGTTTGATTTTGGATAGCAACCTATGGCAAAATTAAAGTGGCTGGTTTTCCGCCGGCTTTTTGAGGCTGTCGTTAGAAAATTAAGGTTAGGGTTTAGATTAGATTAACTCAAACATATTATACGTAATATAGGTATAATATCCATATCAAAATAGAGGCAGTTGTTGCTTTAGTTAGCGTATTACTCATGGCGTTTACCTACCCGTTTATCTGCAGTCGGATCGACGCGCTTAATTTGAATTTTTACTGATAGATAACGAATTTCGTATATCAGTCAATTGATATAATGGTTGCTTTATTACCTAATAGTTTATTGACGTTTGTTATGAGAACGGAACGGTTTGTTATGAGACCCTTCAATTTAGTATAAAGCGACTAATGCCTTACCTAAAGGCAGACCATGTAGGATCTCCGAAGGACTGAAAATGGTTAGCAACTTTTGATGGTGAGGTGTGTTCAGGCCTACTTCTTCAGTTGTAGACTTCGGGTAAGCAGTTTGGTGGAATAATGAAGAGTGGACTGTATTTTAAATGGATGGTATACTTATTAGTCAAACAGAGCAAAAATTACAACGCTCTAAATCAAGGCTTTATAAAACAGGTAACTCAATGGGCAGTTAGTAAGATAATGAATTATAAAAAATTGATTTGAATAAGATTCGGTTTATCAATTTTGATAGACTAAGGAATCTAAAAATATACAGCCAAAGTTTGTATAAAAATAATAATAATAAAACACGCGCCCACTGCTGAGTATAGGCCTCCCCAACAGATCTCCACGAAAGTCGGGCCTGTGCCTTTCGCATCCAGCTGGTACCTGTGTTCTCTACCAGGTCCTCGGTCTACCTTGTGGGAGGCCTACCCACGCTGCGATTTTATCTAATCCTATTTTGAGTTATTTTTACGAGCAACTTTCGTTCTGCGGTTTCAGGGATCGATAGTGAAGCGCTATGCTTATAACGTAATAGGTAATAAATACTACGTTAAGTAGACTTTACGTGGAGTCAGAGCATCATAATTTCAATTACGGGTTTACTAAATCATTATTATTTGCTAGTTAAGGGCACGTTCTCCTTCACTTTCACTCCTACGTAATGGCGTAAACATAATATTACTCGTATAAATAAAGACTGAAAAACAGCCAGATATTCCTGTCTAACTAAAGTAATATTCATCTCCATAATTATTTAATGTTTACAAATACTGAGTAAGTATACCTATTTGGAACACGTTAGATAAACTAAATTAGCTGTATGAAAGAATCGTTAGCTGTCCTGGTTCTTGAGAACGTATCCTTGACCCACTTAGTTTGTTTCATATGAAATTTTCTTTCATAAAATCGGATAAGTGGCCTCTACACGGAAAGTTCGGACTACGCATCTGGGACTGCGTTTCGAACCGAGAATTAAAACCTTCGGTCCGTCCGTCGGTTCGAACCGCGGATCAAACGTGTAAAGGCTGCTACAGTTTTGTTAAAAATTCTTTTTTTAGTTAGCCTTTACATTTTTTTTATTTATTTTATTTATTTATTTATTTATTTTAGTTTATTTTAGTTTACATTTTTTTTAGTTAGATAATCAAAATAACTTTCAATGCAGTAAAAAAATAAAGTGATCCACTTTTTAATTTAAATCTCTACTTTTTCCCCTTTCTTCCCTAATAATAAGAATGTACTTATTACCTATTTATATTTATAACTATTATTTGAAGTGAATTTTCAATGTCCAAAATAACGAGCATCAATTTTAGATTCCCAGTTATTTATTTCTACCGAAGAACTGGGAAATCCCTGTACTATAGGGTACGGGAAATCTGGGCCCTGAAGTCAGCAGACTACGAGTCTACGGGAAAGGTCTACGTAATGTGGATAAGAACCTTTGTTGATGTCCACGCGACGGTTCAAAAGAACGCTTCTCGCTTTTTCTATTCGAATGTGGAACGATCTCCCAGCCACTGTGTTTCCTTCGAATTACGACATGAGATCCTTCAACAGGTAGGTATATTATACAGTAGGTAATTCAAATACTTGGGTCATTGGGTCACTGATGATCTTAAAGACATCTTGGATGTGGAGTCCATGCTGTATCAGATGCTGGCTGTTTGATGCAACATAGGTCGAAAGGTTTACGCGTTGTACGTATTCAGTTAAAATAACCCTTATCGGAGCCTTCAGCCAGTCATTCTTCACGTGTAGCCTTTGGACCTGGTTTACTAACCGAGCATACAGCGACCTACGCGTTTAATATAATAATGCGTTTAGGGTATTGTTGGGGCTGGATTGGCGATGCAGTGCGTCCAGAATGTTCGCGGAGGCGCATACGAATGAATTTTGTGCCATAATCCGAAAGCGATAATTTTCCATGATTATTCGGCTCCGCTCCAGGACCAACAGTCTCCTAAATGTGTTCAAGAACTGGTAGGATTCCCCTATGCTGCGTCACTGGGTGAATCTCTACACCGAACACTAGTTTGCAAGATAAACGTCTTATGTAATAACTACTAACACTAGTATGTATGAGATATTGTTACCTAACATTATGGATGTATGTCTGAAAAAAAAACAATTGCAATTCTTTGAGGTTGCTGATGTCCATAGGCGGCGGAGACCACCTTCCAACTTAATAAAAAATTAACTTCCTGTCGCTACCTTTCAATGGAATGAAGTTCCTGCAGCGGTGTTCCAACTTTGGAGTCTTCAAGAACCGAACGAAGCAATGCATTGGCGATATACCTGTGGGCCTAATCTCGCACTGTGACATAGCGAATTCAAATTTTATTTTTTTTATTTATTTAATTAAAAAAACTAAATATATCTATTACAAATAAAATTTTAAACTATCTTCGGCAATAAAGGATTAGCGAAAATTGTTTAGTAAAAGTTTTGACTTTTTAATAGATATTAATTGTTGCTAGAAAAAAATGTGTTATATCTCAAATTCTACATTTTCCCTACCCAAAAAACTGCATTAAAATGTCACTCTAATTGATGTTCAACAATATACGACTGTCAAAGACAGTTGAGAAAAAAATTTTTGGTTGCAATGGACATTGCAATTTCATTACTAATAGAGACATGTGGTTAGAGAAAATGTCGAATTCTAATATCGATAGCGCGAGAACCGTCCATGGTGTTAAGAATGTCGAGGGACGGCGGTGATAACTTGCCATCAGGTGACCTGCTTGCTCGTTTGCCTTCTATACTTTACAAATATATTAAAAAATGTAATCTATTCTCTGGCCTGCGCCTGAGTGTCGAATCTCAGTAGCTATACCTCTCTTGCTTTACCGGTCTAGCTCTCAGAGTAATACCGGCAACGTCAAAAAATTAGCATTGCTTTCTTACCACTATACCAGCACCAGGGGCCCCATTTTGGAATCGCCACGCAAGCACTTGCCTTGTAATGCCTGTCTGCTTTCTATCTCTAGCAACTTACCACGTGGGAAGCAAGTGGCGTCACGTCAGTCGACCCCGGTCGTCGAGACGAAAGACGACAGCAGCAAGCCCGCTAAACGGAATCGCCCGGACGATTCGCTAACACCAAAGGACGTTGCAAAACGGCCAAAGACGAAACGCCATCCGGAGGGCTCCGTGAATTACGCCGACGCGCTTAAGTCAAAAGACTTGTGCATGGCGATACTCACGGAGCCATTCCGCGAACTCAAGGCGGAACACCTCGAGGCCATTGAGGCCGAGATCGACGAGGCAATTGACCGGCAACTGGGGATTCCCAGCGGCAGTGCTTCGGCGACCTCGGCCCCAGGCTTTAGGGGACGACCTATACTAGGCGAGGGGGTTGTCAAGCTTTGGTGCTGGGACGATCGCTCGGTGGAATGGCTCCGCAACAATGTGGAGACGTTCAAAACACCATACCCTGGTACCAGACTGGTGGTCAAACGCCAGTCTGAATTGCCGAAAAGGGTCAAGGCGTACGTCCTAATACCGAAGTACGGGGGCGAAGGCTTGGACATTGTCCGGCGTCGCCTCGTAGGACAAAACCCGTGGCATGCCGTCGACCAGTGGGCCGTGTATCACTCGGAGGTGCAGGAGGAGAAGGGGCAACTCCGTCTGATACTGGGTATACTGCAGGCCGACGTAGCCCTTCTAGATAAGAACGGGAGACGACTGTGCTACAGAGTCGGCTCCGTGTACGTTAAGTACGGGGATGAGGAGAGCGCTAGTGCGGCTGACGCACCCGTGCCTCCTCAGGAGCAGCAGATACAGCCAAACCTCGACCCTGGGGCCCTCCCTGGGGACGAGGGGGATCCTCAAAGCAAACCCAGTCGCACGACTGAGGTCAGCCAGGGGAAACCAGGCTGCGTCACCGCTGTTCCTACCCAGGTCTCGACCACAGCGAGGCCTCCTGATGCTTCTAAGAAGCGACAGGAAGCTACGCTAACGGCGGACAGGGAATCCTCGTCCGAAGAGGAGAGGGAGTTGTTAGGTAGTGATGGCTTCGCTACATATGACTCCAGCTCCTCTTAACTTTATAAACGTACTGCAGATCAACCTCCAACACAGTCAGACTGCAACGGCTTCCCTACGCAGGTTGTTGGAGGTACAAACATCGACCGTAGCCATGATCCAGGAACCGTGGATCAGGGGGGGGGGGGGGGTCTACGGTCTGAGCAGCTTGGGAGGCGACCTAATTTATGACACCACGGTGGGTAACCCTCGTACGTCCCCAAGCATGTCAGCGCCGTACTCCTAACAGAGTATTGTTCCAGGAATCTGACTACTGTCAGGACCAGGAACGCGCCCAACAGCAACCTGCCGCCGATGGTGCTCGCGTCGGCGTACCTTCCGAGTGACGCTGAGGCACCCACACCGGAGCTGGCAGGTCTGATCCAGCACTGCGAAGCAGAGGAACTAGAGGTAATCATCGCAACGGACGCAAACGCGCACCACCCATTGTGGGGGAGCGAGACCGCGAACGGCAGAGGTGAGGATCTCATTAATTATCTTATGACAACCAGACTCTCGTTAATAAATCGGGGCGCAGAACCCACTTTTGTAACACGAAGGGCTCAAACAATAATAGATCTGACATTAGCATCGGACCGGGCATCTAACCTAATTTCGGACTGGCATGTGTCTGACGAGGCTTCATGCTCTGACCACCGATGGATCAGATTTAAATTGAACATAGAAAACCGGGAAAGGAGTGTGAGCAGAAATCCTCGCAAAACTGACCGTATTAGGTACGCGATCGGTGCGGAGAAATCCCTAGCGAAGATAGCAATACCTACCATACAGACAATGACATAGACAAACAGGTTGACAAGATAACGTTGACTCTAACAGACGCCTACGAACAGACATGCCCCCTAACTTCCCCCCGGTCGGGACCGAAACCGCGACACCAGTGGTGGGGACCCGAGCTGGAGAAACTTAAAAGGAAACTTAGGAAACAGTTCAATAGGGCCAAAAACACTAGATGCGACAGTGACTGGGATACCTACAAGGAGACCCAGAATAAATACAAGAAGTGTATCCGGCAACGAAAGGAGGAGTGTTGGAGACGCTTCTGCTCCAGTATAGAATCGAACACCCAGGCTGCTAGGATAAAAAACGTACTCAGTAACGATAAAGTCCACAACCTAGGATCACTAATCAAACCTGATAAAACATATACCAGAACGGACTCGGATGTTTGTGAACTACTGCTAGGCACGCACTTTCCGGGCTGCGAAATTAAAAATGAGCAGACATGGAGTGAGACAGCGGAACACCACCCGAGTGAAACAGAATGGGAACAAGTTGAGAAAATTGTGACCAGAGATAAGGTAAGATGGGCGATGGACAGTTTCCTACCATACAAGGCACCAGGCCCGAATGGAATATTCCCCGCCCTACTGAAATGGTGTGGTGGGCGACTACTTGATCATTTGGTCAGTATATACCGAGCCTGTCTTGCTAAAAGATATATACCATTGAAGTGGAGAGAGGTAAGGGTTGTGTTTATTCCGAAGCCCGGCAAAAGTGACTATACACAACCCAAAGCTTTCAGGCCCATCAGCCTGACATCGTTCCTGCTGAAGGTGCTAGAGAGAATATGCGACAGAGACATTAGAGACTCGGCGCTAATAAAGTACCCTCTCCACAAAAATCAGCATGCCTACACTGCAGGTAAAAGCACAGAATCAGCACTGTATAGCGTAACGACTCACATCGAACACGCTATGGCGTCTAAGCAATCCACTCTAGGAGTCTTCATAGACATAGAAGGTGCTTTTGACAAAACACACTTTGGGAGCATCAATCAGGCACTGATTAAGCACGGAGTCAAGGATACCATAGCCGGATGGATCGACTCAATGCTGAGACGCAGGGCCGTTCGAATAACGATAAATAACACAACCAGAGCAGTGGTCGCTAGGGGATGCCCACAGGGTGGGGTCTTATCTCCACTATTATGGAATATTGTAGTCAATGAGCTGATAAGCCGGTTAAATGACAACAGATTCCATACAATTGGCTATGCAGATGACATAGCCATACTTATTAGCGGACCATTCGAGAACGTTTTATGCGACCTCATGGGGTTTGCATTAAAAATAGTCGAAAGCTGGTGTAGTGAGCACGACCTCTCGGTCAATTCATCCAAGACAGAGATGGTCCTGTTCACACACAAGAGGAATCTGGGAGAACTCAGACTCCCCAAGCTATTCGGTACCAAACTATCCTTAACAGACGAGGTCAAATACCTTGGGGTCCTTTTCGACAACAAGCTGTTATGGAACAAACATCTGGAACACAAACTGGCCAAAGCCAGCATCTCGCTGTGGCAGTGCAGCAGACTTCTTGGCAAAACATGGGGAATCTCCCCCAGGATTGCCAGGTGGCTGTATACAGCCGTGGTGAGGCCCTTCGTTGCCTATGGCGCGGTGGCCTGGTGGTCCAGAACCAAGCTCAATACAGCGGTCAACAGGCTGCAACGGTTCCAGAGAATGGCATGCTCTGCCATAACGGGCTGCATGCGCTCGACACCAACAGCTTCACTTGAAGTACTACTGGGACTGCCACCTCTTGATCTGCATATACAGCAGGAGGCAAAGATGGCAATTCTAAGACTTAAGATAACAAGACAATGGAACAATAAACTTGGCTCCCATCGAACCTTATGGGAAACAATGGTTCAGAGTAACCCTATGTTTGAAGCCAAGTGTGACCGAATCGCGAAACAGTTCACTTTTGGCAAGAAATACCAGATACAAACTGCGGAAACGGAGGCGGACTGGTCTGGGATAAGAGAAGTCCGTATTTACACGGACGGATCCAAGACCGACCAAGGCACCGGTGCAGAAATCTTCTCGCTGGATCTGAATATTAAGAGTTCCATACCACTAGGGGAACATAGTACCATATTCCAATGCGAGTGTGTAGCAATCACACAGGCCGCCATGCGAGTAAAGAGACTCGGTATAAGCGACCAAGGCATCCGAATCTTATCGGACAGTATGTCGGTCTTGAAGGCATTGGGAAAGAACAGTATAAACTCTGCCCTAATCCTGGAGTGCCACCAGGCGCTTGAAGATATCTCCCTGACAAACAGGGTTACGATACAATGGATCAAGGGTCACAGCAATTCAATGGGGAACGACGCCGCCGATGAGCTGGCAAGAAAGGGATCAGGGATGGAAATTGCTGGTCCCCCTCCATCCCTACCCCTGTCTTTTAACACACTGCGAGCATGGGTGAGCAAACACATAACGGACCAGCACAATAAACGTTGGCAAAACACAATTGGATGTAGACAGTCGAAGTAGGTGGTGACCGAACGATCACCAAGACTAACTAATAAACTGCTAGATCTCAAACGGACAGAACTCAGGACAGTAGTTGGCACAATAACAGGACACATCCCCCTGAACAAACTACTGTTCATGATAAGAGCTACGGACAGCCCTTTATGCAGGGGATGCCTAGTAGACGAGGAAACAGCGGCCCATGTGGTCCTGGAGTGTGAGGGACTTAAGGACCACAGGGTAAAAATCGCATTAGGAACAGGGTCCCTCCGAGAGATCTGCGAGCGTCCGAAGAGACTGCTGGACTTCTGGAGGGAGCTGGGCTGGCTAAATTAGCACGCCTTAACTACGTACAAAGGACCAAGTTTGAGTTCAAGTGCGGAAAAAGGAGCCCATTAACCTAACTTACCACGAATGTGAAAGAGACAGATAACGCACGCGAACGTTCGCGTGGATACGAAAGGTTCAAAATAGGGTTTCAGGTTACCGCTTACCATCATATGGGCTTTCATCTCGTTTGTTACAGCGTAGCTTAAAAAAATACCTAACTAGGCAGACTTATTATTATTATTCGCTTATCTCGTCCAATACAACTAAGCACCCGTCAGATTTGTTTATTGCACGCGTACTTTATTTACTTACGCATGTGGAACCTACGTTCTCCTTTTTAGAGCATTCATTCAGAGTAAGATAAACTTTACAAATAAAACTTTGTATTGACGTCATTGAGCACGATTATAAAATAAATGGTCGGTTGTTCTGATTACTGTTTACTTACAAAAAGTTTTTATTTTTATTGTAAATAGTTATCTACTTGTTTTTGGCCGCGGTTTTGTATACATAAAAGTGCGATTATTTATTTATTTTTCTTTTACTTATTTTCCAAAAAGTACATCATGCATGGTAAAAACAATTTTTTCGCCAAACTGTTTGAACAGTTTGTTGGCGAATGATTACCGCTTAACGAACAGATTAGGTACCTACTACTACATAATGCTTATGCATTACGTAGTACCTAAAGCGGTATTATTACCGCTTATGGCCGGCACCGCATGCGCTCCCCTTAGATTGCAGATGTCCTACATAGTTCCTTCCCTTAACTGAAAAAAGGTTCACTTCCGGAAACCAGCACCATCTTTTAGTATGTTATTAAGTATGTTATTTCGATTAACAACCGGGAGACAATCTCTAAAGTACTTCGTTCTCCAGCTGTGACGTCATCAACATGGCCGCCGCCGTGTTTTGAAATTTGCATTTAAAACCGAGTGTATTGCACTTGGAATGGATGTGTGGGGTATCAAACTACGCAGAATAAAGAGTAATACAATGTTATCCTTACACCGTGTTAAGATAATGGTGAGATATTCAAGATTATATTAAACTTTTCCCAAAAAATTTTCCGTTTTTATTTTTTAACAACTGAATTGATAACTTTAGAGCAAAATAACGTACCAAGAAAATAAAGGCACATTATTAAGCTATACAAAACTATTTTTATGATGCCAATCGGTTAATAAAGAAGCGAGATATTGTAATTTTTCCCTAGCACAATACGTACGATTCGGATGTGGAATGAGCTCCCAGACACAGTGTTTCCTTTGGACTATGACATGGGATTGTTCAAGAGGTATATTAGAGGTCTCTTTAGAGGCGGGCAACGCATTGGTGACTCCCCTGGTGTTGCTGATGTCCATAGGCGGCGGTGACCACTTTCCATCAGGTGGCCCGCTTGCCTGTTTGTCTGCTAAGTAACATAAAAAAAAAAAAGGAACATTTGAAGTGCCATACGATTGTTTTAATTTGCGTAAATTGAGTAAATTAATGACTTTAAATAAATCAGAAATGAGTTTAGGTAATGTTTGTAAAATAAACGTATTATAATAATCATCTTGGCGTTAATGTCCCGGTTGTGCTCTTGAGAACGAGGGCCCGGGGTCCGCCTTAACCATGAATCAGGATTTAGCGATCAGGTTATTACAGTGGAGCGACCACTCCCAAGGGAACCTGACCAGACCCAGTTGCCTGAATTTGCAGGTTTCATAACGATGTTTTCCCTCACCGTAAGAGCATCGGTTACAATTCAACTAATGTACATAACTCAGAAATGAGTCATTGGTACATGGCCGCAGCGAGATTCAAAAACGGTACCTCTCGCTTACAAGTTGGATACTCAACCGGCCGGCTACCGAGGCTCATATGTAAAATAAACGTATTATTATGTTATAAATTTGGGTCTCGTTTGCCGCTCTTTTTACATGTTAGAGTGCGTCTTGCGTTGGAGGAATATTCATCCATAGTGTCACTTCTGAACCACAAATCCTTTATAAATCCCACAAGAGTTTGCTTGGATACATACAAGCAAAACTAAAAACAAGCTGCAAGATGACGATTGGTACAGGAGCCTCTAGGTCAAGACAATAGTCAAGCGGGAATTGATGAACGCTGTAACAGCACGCATCAGGAACATTGCCTGCCAGCTTCTTTTTGCCTCCGGCCAGCCAATATCCGTACGGATGTAGGCTTATCAGCGTACATTAAAAAGGTCATCATGGCTGAAATTATGGACAACTGCATCTTGGGACTAGACTTAATGAAGAAACATAACTGCAAAATCGATGTTACTGATGAAATTTTTAAGTGTGGTAATGAGGAGATACTTGACACTTCACATTTAAAGGAACCACTGAGAAAGTAACTTGCCTAAACAAAATTATTCCCGCTTTTAATAAACGATGGACAGAAGCTTCACGGAAAAAGGATATATTTTTAATGAAAAACAGTAATTGGTTGGAATCAGAATATTCAGTAGCTTTACCGAACTCTGAAGACGTTACAACCGTCTCCACACCATCTACTTCTTCTGGAAAAAGTGGGAGACCGTGCGTATCTTATCCAGATTTGTCACAATCCAGTAAAAGAAGAAAAAAATACAATGTTACTTAATGAATATGGATTTGAACACGTCTATAATGCATATCTTCAAGGGTTACGTTCGATAGGAGAAGGAACAGAAGCTAAACTTGTGAAAACATTAAGGTTTGCTAACAGTGAAAATAAGACCTTATTCTCGAGTCTCATAGATAATGCAGGGCAGACAAAAATGTAACACAAAAATAACTTACTTCTATACAGTAAATGGGTGATGGCTCATCCGGTCAACGCCAGCACAAACAGAAACTGCCAAAAGAGTCCGAACTAATTTCTGATGCAAATTTATTTATCACTTCTTTGGTGCCTATTAAGTTAATTAACGAGCTAACAGGTGATGTTGTCTGGCAAAATCCGATACCTTCATCTGTTCGTTTTTGCCGGCCTATATTAATATTTCTTGACAGTGTTACTAAGGCCAGTTCTATAAAGCATATCTCCGAGATACCAGTGCCTAATGTTCCTACCTTTTCGTTTAGCCAATTCTCTGAGCACGAGGTTAGGACTGCTATAGCTGCTATTACGTCAAACTCCGTGGGAAGCGATTGTTTGGCTCGTGCTATGATCCTGCCCATTCTGGATGCCATTTTGCCAGTAATCACTCACATTCTAAATTTTTCTATAATAACTGGTGTTTTTCCCGAACTTTGGAAAGACTCCTATATCATCCCGCTGCCCAAGAAACCCAATCCATTATCCCTATCTGATTACCGTCCCATATCCATTCTTCCTTTCTTGTCTAAAGTTCTTGAACGTCTTATCCATCGTCAACTTGTCTCCTTTCTCTCTGAACATCAACTCCTAAATCCTTTTCAGTCTGGCTTCCGGACGGGACATAGCACGGTGTCGGCACTGACGAAAATTTCCGATGACATCCGTCATGGTATGGAAAATCGCAAGCTGACGGTTCTCACGTTGCTAGACTTCAGCAGCGCGTTCAATACGGTCGATTTTGACATCATGCTCGCGTTTCTGGCCTCACTCAATTTGTCAACTTCTACAATCGACTGGTTTCGTAGTTACCTTTACGGGCGCCGGCAGCGTGTTGGTGTCGAGGACCGATGGTCAGGCTGGACTGGAACTGAGTCTGGAGTTCCACAGGGAGGAGTACTGTCTCCTCTTCTGTTCTCGATTTTTATAAACTCCATCACGCATAACATAGCTTCTTTTTACCACCTATATGCAGATGATCTTCAAATATACGCGCAAGCTCGACTTGATGAACTATCCGAAGCAATTATGCGTATGAATGTCGATCTGATTTCTATTTTGGACTGGAGCAGTAAATATGGCCTAAAAGTAAACCCCACAAAAACACAGACTATAATTATCGGTAGTCCTACCTCCATTGCTAAACTAGATTTTAATAGTCTTATACCAATTCGCTTTAATAATGTGCATATACCCTACAGTAAAAAGGTAAAAAACTTAGGGATTTATTTTGACAGCACTCTGTCATGGGGGAGCCAGCTAAATGAGGTCAGCCGGAGGATATTTGCTGCTTCAAAATCGTTAAAGCGCCTCCGCAACTTTCTACCAACATCTACTAAGATTACTCTTGCTCAGGGCCTCCTGCATCCAATCCTGGACTATGCGGATTGCTGCTACCCTGATCTTACGGCTGAGCAGTTTAATAAAGCAGAGCGACTGCAGAACATGTGCATAAGGTTTGTTTTCGGACTGCGGAAATTCGATCATGTGTCGGAGTTCCGGAAGCAACTAAAGTGGCTCCCGGTTCGTTTACGTAGGGATCTCCATATGCTGTCACTCCTATATTCAGTACTTTTTAATCCCTCTGCTCCGCATTATCTAAAAGAGCGTTTCCAAATTCCTATCTTCCTCCCATTCCCTTTCTCTCCGCTCTTCTGATAACCTTCTTCTAAATGTCCCACTTCACTTCTCTAACTTCTATTCTAAGTCGTTCACTGTCCAGTCGATTCGACTCTGGAACTCATTGCCTGTCGAAATCCGTCTGGCAAAAACCTTAACAACCTTTAAAAAGCTGGTTAAAGCGCACTTTCTCAAGACTGTCACATAGGGATCCATCATCATCAACGTCTCACTTCACTCATAGGCGGATACATGATAAACATCAAAATATGTATTTTATTTTTATTTTATCATCTTTATATTGTTTTGTGATGTTTAATTAATTGGTATTATGTATTTATAGTATTGTATTTTAGTGATATAGGTTTATTAATATTAATGAAATATGCCACAGTAATGTTCTGTAGAACAGACTTACCATCTATCCTAGTGTATACTCTGTTTTTAGATGTTTAAGGTTGCCTGGAAGAAATCGCTTTAAGCGATAAGGCCGCCGGTTGCTTTTATTTGTTTACTTTTTTTTTTTTTTCTCTGTTTTTGTTTTATTCTATGTATAAGCAATAAAGAATTTTTCATTCATTCATTTCATTCATTCATTCATTCATTCATTCAATAGAATTTTGCAAAGAAACTCCCGAGAAAACTAAAGCTGTTGTGGATGAAATAAAAGGTCAAATAAATTCTTTGGGTCCATTATTAATTAACAAAGAAGGTGAGGGAGTGCAAGTGAAGAATGATCTCTTTCTTACAATGATAGATGGCAAAGTAGCTCAGGTATTAACAGATACGCCTTCGGGTTCCACATGTACAATATGTGAAGCTACTCCACGCCAAATGAACGATTTGACTAAAGTGACTGCTAGGCCTGAGAATGAAGATTCTTATCAATACGGACTGTCTACTTTTCACGCCTGGATTCGTTGTAAGGAAATGATTTTACATATTTCCTATAATCTGTCTTTCCGAACATGGTCAGCCACAAGCGAAGAAAAGAAACGACTACAGCAAGAGAAGAAAACCCTGATACAAAGCATTTCCGCGAAGAGCATTGAAGAAGACGAAGAACGATTAATCATCGACAAACCAAGACAAGGAAGTGGTAATTCTAATGACGGTAATACTGCCAGAAGATTTTTTCACAATGCAAGCTGCTCTGCTGAAATTACAGGAGTGGATATAAATTTGATTAAACGACTTTACATAATTATGCAAGCTCTTTCATCGGGTGTAAATGATAAATGCTGAAAAATTTGGCAGTTATGCTATGGAGACTGCCAGGATCTATGTGAGCAATTATGAATGGTACTACATGCCATCTTCAGTTCACAAAATTTTGATTCATGGAGAAAGAATTATAAAGCATTTTGCAGTACTTCCTATTGGTCAACTTTCGGAAGATGCACAAGAATCTTGCAATAAGGATTATAAAAAATTTCGTCTACATCATGCTAGAAAATGCTCAAGATCCGCTACAAACGAGGATGTATTTCATACTCTTCTTTATACTCCAGATCCTTACATAACCAGCATTAGAAAACCGTATACTAAAAATGTGAAGGAACTTGATGAGGACACCTTAGATCTTGAACGCGAACGAATTAATTTTAGATCCCGAAGTTCATCAAATGTAAATAACATAACATTTAGTAACGAAATTTCTTCCGCTATCGGCTGTCAACAGGGTGACCCTCTCGGGCCAGCCATCTTCAGCCTCGCCATTAACCCCGTTGTCCAAAGCCTGGTATCTAAATTTAACGTTTGGTTCTTGGATGATGGGACTCTAGGAGGCTCAGCAGATTCCGTCTTAGCTGACCTCGCCAACGTAATTCAGAAATTTCAAACGATAGGTCTCGAACTGAATTTAGACAAATGTGAATTGTTCATATGAGATAACATCCCTTCCAGAGATATCATAACCATTACTAATAACTTCAACATTCTGGCCCCCAACATCAAAATTATTTCCAAGACATCACTAAGCCTCCTAGGGTCACCCATCTTCGATGACTCCATAACACCCCTAGTACAGCATGCGATTTCTAAATTCAACTCATATTCGAACCGCCTAACTAAAATCAACACACATTCGGCGATTTTTATTTTATAATTTTGTCTCTTTTTACCCAAATTTACTTACCTTATACGGTGTTGTCCTCTCTGGAAATTCAAAAATTTAACAGATTCTATTGACAATCTGGTAAAGTGTCAATTAGAATCTATTTTAAATGTCAACCTTTCCGAGCAGTCCTGGACTCAAGCCTCTCTGCCTATCCGTTTTGGGGGTTTGGGTATCCGCAAAATTTCAAACGTATCTTTACCTGCTTTTTTATCTTCAATCCACAGCACGTCCAACCTCATAGAAAGAATTCTAAATCCTTCCGTCCCAAACTTTGAGGTGGCGTATCTGGGCGAGGCTACAAACGTTTGGCTTACGGCTGTCCCGAGTCCATGTTCACCATTATGCCCTAAAAGTCAAAAGAGCTGGGATGATATTCAATCTAAATTTATACGTTCGACCCTGTTTGGTAACTGCACCGACTGTACCCGTGCTAGGTTGGAAGCTGTGTCCAGGTGGGAGTCTGGCCAGTGGCTCCAGGCCTACTCATCGGCCAATACCGGCACTTTTATGGATAACTCCACTTTTCGTCTGGCCGTGGCTCTCCGCCTCGGTGCTGAGGTCTGTACCCCACATAAATGCCCGTGTGGAGTGGACGTCGACCACCTGGGACACCACGGTCTATCCTGCCAAAAAAGCGCAGGACGCTTTTCACGCCACGCAGCCCTGAACGACATTTTGCGCCGCTCTCTTGCTACCGTCAACGTGCCGGCTATTCTAGAGCCGAACGGTATCGCACGTGACGATGGTAAGAGACCGGACGGAATGTCGCTCATCCCTTGGAAGATGGGTCGGGCCTTAGTGTGGGATGCAACGTGTGTTGACACTCTGGCACCCTCCCATCTGCCATTTACTTCGAAAAAGGTTGCTGCTGCGGCTGAGACAGCTGAAAGGCAAAAAATTATTAAATACCGGGGTATCGGCACCCAATACAATTTTGTTGCATTTGGTGTCGAGACCCTGGGTCCGTGGGGCCCCGGAGCGCTCTCTTTATACAGAGAAATTACGAAGAAATTGGTCGACACCACAGGTGACCGAAGAGCTGGCAGCTACCTCGCACAAAGAATAAGCATTGCTATTCAGAGAGGTAATGCTGCCAGTATCTTGGGTACGCTTCCACACGGCCCAAACTTTTTACATATTTTAAGTTAATTTCTTTTTCTTTTTATTGTAGATATTATTTATTATGTTACATCATTGTATATTAGCTTAGATAAATAAAGTTATATTTAATTACATTTAGTAAACATTACAATTAATTAATTAATCTGTGTTCAATTTTAATCACATTAAAACAAATGGTTTTATTATTCAAACTGATTTGTATTTTGATGTACTATATGATATTTGGTTTTTGTAAACATTAAAATAATAGTACTCATTGTTAAAAAATTAATATTGGACATTTTTGATAATTAATTAAAAATTTGTTTTATTTTTTAATGTATGATTCGAAATCAATCATAATAAATTACATTACATTTGAAGCCTTATACACTATTTGGAAATAAAAAAGTTATTGATTTTTAATCAGAAACAGACCTTTATTTTCCATAGTGCGACGGTGGCAATTTTCCATCGGACAGCCCGTCCGTCTCCCTAGACAAAAAATAGGCATCGAAGGGGCTTCGGAGTGAAGATTTTTCGCTGTAATGTGCATCGAAACGTGGTGCTTCGCAGTGAAGACCTTTCGTGGTAATTTTCATCGAAATCTTGTAGCATCGTGGCAGATCGATGTTCTGTTTATCAAGATTAGGTAATCATACACTTACGTCCACAGCCCAAATGAGAGCAAATGGCATTAGTAGCGTTTGGTTCTATTCCCAAACTCATCGAGCTGTTTCAAACGGACCTATTGCTAGATCGTCTTAGCTCTAGGTGGTTGCTAAAGCAGGTTTCAATAACACTGACAAAAGTAGAATATGGTAGCGATGAGTGTTATCCCTAATAGTGAAATCTAAATAAATATAAGTAGATTCAACTTTAGATTTCATTGAATAAGTCAATATATTTAGATTTCTGTCCGTTGTTGTGCTCTACTTTTGTCTTTGTCTATGGGAACGGGGTTATCTGAGAATGGAGCACCCTGGGATTGGGTATGTTATGAACTAGCTTTTGCCCGTGACTTCCTCTGCGGAAAATTTGGTTATAACATTTCAGATCCGTTCCCGCAGGAAATACATTGGATTTCGAGATAAATTGTGGCCATCGTGCTATTCTGAGCTATAAGCTTACTTCGTCGAAATCCGTTTTACAGAACTATTGTTATTGCGTGAAGACACAAATTAGACTTACAAACAAATTAGTAGGATAAGGGTATGGATGGATGGCCAATGGATACAAGGCACAGAGTCGAACGGTGTAGAAGGTGTGGGGGCAGGCCTATGTTCAGCAGTGGACGGCTTGCAGCTGAGATTATGATGATGATGAATATGGCAATAGCGTACGTTTCGGAGGAGGGAGAGAGGGAGTTTCTAGCTGCCAAAATACAAAAAGGGTACAAAAGGGGTACCATACATTTTGTTATAGAGAAAACGTTGTCTGTACTTTCGTCATAAGTATGGCGTAAGTGCTCTCATGCGGGTTCCAAATTATAGAAGCCATTCTAGTTTACTTCACATCAGTAAATGAGCTTTATCGCTTTGGGGTCGTTATTTCGTTGAAATCGGGGGAATTCTTTAATATTAAAATTACGAACTTCAGCCTCGTAGAACATTCCGATGCGAGTCTCTATACATATATGATCGTTAAAATTGAGAATTGGGTCAAAAATGTCTCCTAGATCTTGAACGGTGTGGACACGAGTAATTGTGCTAGTGTCCAGACATACCGAGCTACTCGTACCAGAGGACTTTTTGATAGAATAAACCGGGCATCAATATTATTAGTAGAACCTGTTGTGTCATTTATATCGATGTTATTTCTCCGTATTTCTTGTAGAGATGCCACGAATATTCGGCCACTATTCGCTATTCTGTCACTTTTTGAAATACTTTTTAAGCACCAATACATTATAGGCTAATTATCTATCAATTTGGTATCCGATACAGTAGAATAGCACTAATGCACAAGCAAACTCCGAGACGATTGGAGAGCCAGTTCCAGGTCGTTCATCATAAAACCGAACAGGAGCGGACCCAATATTGAGCCCTGAGTGACCCCGGACCGGATGTCATATAGACCGAGGACATAGCCATGTCGGGCGTATTTGTACCTATCACGCAAGTAACTAGCAAATAGTTTTAGGAGTAATGGTGAAAAACCGACAGCGGATAGATACTTAATATACAATATAAAATTTATAAATATATTTATATATATATAATAGTCACTAGATATTTTGCCTCGAAAAACATTAGTCGCCTTGTATGACACTTACGAGTGCGATACAAGGCACCATCATCAGCCGCACCAGGTGAGGTGGCGGTCAAATGCCTGGCTAGTAAAAAAAGGAGTGTAAGGAGCTGGTGCTGTTCTACTCTGTCGAACATCACACGGCCAACTCACCAAGTACACCAGCGGTATAAATCAACATGGGTGCATTTGGTACAAACCTGCATAATTACGATGTAAATGAATTTTCCGCCCAGTGATATAGAATCACCCCAGAATTTACTGAAGTACCCTCAATCGCGGGCTGGGATAGGTATTCATCCCCACTACGTAGACCCTCTGTTGGTGTACGCGAAGGTTCGAAAGAACGTTTCACGCTCGTACGATTCGGATGTGGAATGAGCTCCTAGCCACAGTTTCCTTTGGACTGTAACATAAGATATTTTAAGAGGTATATTAGAGGTCTCCTTAGAGGCGGGCAACGCATTGATAGCGCCCCTATTGTTGCTGATGTCCATAGGCGGCGGTAACCACATTCCATCAGGTGGCCCGCTTGCCAGTTTGTCTGCCGTATGACATAAAACATAGGTAGGGAAAATACGGTAGTTATTACATAAAAATACATTAAATTCAAATTTTTACTTATAAAGACCAAGGCACAAAATAGAAAACTAACAGAAGGTCCACTTCCGTCGTCTTCGAAAATTATTACCTAAACTTGGCGACTCACTAGGGCTGCTATTGTATTTATTCTGAATTTTGAAAAGAGTATTTAAAAGATTCGATTTCGTTAATCATGAAATATTGCTGAAGAAACTAGAGTCTTACAGAATACGCGGAAATGCCCTGAAATTATTGGCATCATATTTGAATGATCGTACACAAATTACGGGTATCGATAGAATATGTCCTGTGACAAAAACTGAAAAATGTTATACCTCCACGTCACAAAATTTTGAGTATGGTGTACCACAAGGCAGCGTTATGGGCTCGCTACTATTTATAATCTATATTAATGATATTGTAAAATGTACAAATGATATTATGACATTATTCGCGGATGAAAGCACGGTGACATATTTTAATGAAAATGAAATTATGAATAGTCTTAGCTTAATAGTGGAGTGGTTACGGTCCAAAAATCTAATAATAAACTTTGACAAAACGAAAATAATGACATTTGGGCAGCAAACTAATAAAAAATTAAGTACCTACTAAGGTAATGTTTGATGACATGGAAATAGGAGAAACTTCAACAACAAAGTTCTTGGGTCTGCACATCGATAGCAACTTAAAATGGCAAACGCACATAGAGTTTGTGTGCAAAAAAGTAAGCCAATTCTCGTATGCACTGAGAAACTTATCGAAGGTTTCAAATCAAGATGCTGTAATCACTGCCTACCACGGATATGTAGCTGCGAGACTCAGATACGGTATAATTTTTTGGGGAAATGCCACCAATCATGGGCGAGTATTCATTCTTCAGAAGACTTAAGATCTTAACGCTAACCTCGCTTTATATCTATGAATGTGCAATGTTCGTAAGGCGTACGTCAACAGATTTACTTTTAGCACGCGAGCTCGTCGCTGTGATCAATTAATTGCACCAGCCTATAAGACAACTCTATGTGGTAAAAGTGTTATAATAATGGCGCCGAAAATCTATAACAAACTACCGGCACACATCAGAGGGTGCAATGACTGGGTAGTAATTAAAAAAGGAATACTTGATTATTTAGTCGACAAAGCATATTACTCTATTAACGAATTTTTAAGCGACTATACAAATTAACTTAAGAAGAATTAATAAAAATACTTTGCAAATATTGGAAATAAATAATGTAACTTAATGACTTATATATGCTTAGTAATAAAATAAATTTGACATAATTATTTAATAACAATTTGACATATTTTATTTTATTTTATTGACCTAAATCTCGAAATTATTGTATGTCCGTGGGCCATAGAGCTCAATGTATTCACTTAACATCTGTATATTATTTATATGTATACCAACCCGCGTGTCACCATAAAAGATTTTGAAGTTGTATTTGAAAGATCGAATAGAATTTTTAAGATCTTGCCATAATTTGATCATAATTGCTTCCCAAGCTGTTCAGATTGTGTTCAAATGTATTAGATTTTCCATACCAGCTTCAGACATTAATGCCTTTAGTAGGCATAATAATAATCTACTCTTTATTCACTTTTTAAAAATTCATTGCTGCCTGATTATATCTTCAGACCCTGAGAATAACCTTTCCCTGTTCTGGGATTTGACCCACTTCCTGATAATTTCATACACATGTAATTATGGTATTAGTCAGTTGATCTGATGATGGAGAAGGAAGGTGGTCAGCAATTTTTTGTATATTATCCTAAACAGGCATTTCCGACTAGAAACCATTAAGGTGGCCATTACGGTTTCTTATTCTGTTAAAAACTGTCACGTGATGCCTGAAACTGTTCAACTAATCCTAGGGTCTCTAGCGGAAGACCTTGGTCAACCTCGCTTCACCATCGACATTAGAACTCGTAGCGGTGCTAAAGTTCGACTAGCCTCAAAGAAAGTTCACCCATCAATTCTTGGACTCTGCGTGCGTTGCTTGTATGTTATTAAGTAATCTTAGTAACGTACAAGTACGTTTATTATATCAATAATAATATCGTTTAATTAAATAATATTCAATTTAAGTCGACACTACAGCGAATTCTCGAGTTAACAATCGCGACCGAGCACTGCTTGAAACTGCTTGAGAATGCCTGTAAACGTAACGCCAATATGTGCGTGACGGAAATAACTCATTGTTTCCAGTGGACCTTCTGCTTGGGGCGGGCCGTTCTTTATTTTGTGACCAAAGTTACTGTCTGTTTGTTACTGATTAAAAAAATAACCGAATTTTAAACGGCAGAAGTCACGAAATTTTGTTTAATATGTGTCTTTACATGACATTTACTCAAAATTAGCGTAGGTAGAGTGACTCATTCGACTTCCAATGACTCAGACCACCAATGTATTTGAATAAGAATAGGTATTATGATTAAACTTTTAAATGGCTTATTTCGCATACACTGATTATGCTGTTGACCGTGTAGAAAAAGTAGGTTGAAAAATGTGAACAAAATTTTCGAGCATGAGTCGTCACCCATAAAAGCTACCCGAGTTGTGTATGTAGTATGGTATCTGGTAAATAATAAAAATAACAATCGTCTTGACGTCAGTGTCCAGGTTGTGCTCTCGCGCACAAGGATTCGGGGTCCGCTTTGACCACGATCCAGGATTTGGCAGATCAGGTAATTACAGTGGAACGACTGCCATCTGACCCCCGTGACCCTGCTACCAGAGGAACCTGGTCAGTCTTACACTACTCTTATTAACGCTATTGCCAGTGGCCAACGTATATGACGCAGTGTAGAATTCATAATCATGATTATATCAGCCGAAAGACGCCCACTACTGGGCATGAGCCTCTCCCAGAGATCTCCACAAAGGCCGGTCCTGTACCTTCCGCATCCAACTGGTACCTGCGATCTTTACCAGGTAAATACCTAGTTGCCTAATAAAAATTATATTATTATTATACTCTAGCAGTGTGGTGTCCGGCAGAGTAGAATAGCACCATCCCTAACCTCTCAAGAGTGCCGGAAAATGGGCAGCAGCATTTTCTGTTGCAAATTCTTCACACTGCGATCTCCAACCCGCCTGCCAAGCGTGGGAATCCCCCCAATATGACAGAGTTTCTTACAAAACGGCCCCCAGTGCCCGTTCGCCCTGCTAGTCGTAGCCAAGGCGGCGGCCACGGAAACTGCAGGGCAGGGGGTGCAAAGAATCCGTGGGCTGCGGAAGGCCGCCAATTACAACTGACCCTGGCAACGTTTAACGGTCGCTCTCTGAGGCTTGATGAGCATCTGGCGCAGCTGGCGTGTGGATGCTGGATGCGGCAAGCTGAGGACAGGGTGCATTGGCGCTCATTGGGGGAGGCCTATGTCCAGCAGTGGACTAGTATAGGCTGATGATGATGTTTATACTTACGTTATTCATCATTATGCATTAGAAAAATATATTTCATATGTGCATAGAGCTGTATAATAAGCTTCCAAATAATATAAAAATGTTAAAAAACCTTAATGTTTACAATAACAATTGACGAAATGGTTGACTGAAAAATGTGTTTACTCTGAGAGAGAATTTATAGATAATAACTGTAAAGATTATTAATCTTCTTCTGGCACTTTCTTTACATAATTTGTGATAATACAATGACATAAGCAATATTTTGTGACATTTTATTGTTGATATTATTTTATTGTGAATGCGTATGAATTTATTATTGATAAGACATTAACATTTTTACAAATTATTATGATATTTAATTACCTGTGACTTGTTCTTTATAATTTTGTGTACTTACCTACTTAATATTTGTACGTCTTCATGCAGACTGAATGCTTTGGATTTATTATTTATTTAACACCTGAATTGTAAAATTGTGTTCATGCAAATAAATTTACTATGATTATGATAATGATATGATTATGGCAATTGAATTCCCCCGAGGTCTCCACAATGGCCGGTCCTGTGCCGTCCGTATCCAGCTGGTATCTGTTTAACCCAGCGGTTGTCGGCTTATCGGCAGATATAACCAGCCCATTGCCACTTTAGCGTACTAATTCTGTGCGCTGCAGTAACTTTGGTTCTTTGTCGGATTACTTCGTTGCGAATTGTGTCCTTCAGGGAGACTCCGAGCAATGCACGTTCCATGGCACACTGAGCGACCTTGCGCCAAATGTGCATCGCGGGATTGGCCACACTTCCTGTTCAAAATGGCGGCTGCAGCGTTGGTATTGTTTCACGTAGAGCTAAAGGCCTAAAGATACATTCACATTAGGTATATCACGTTTACAATTATCACAAACCCTTTCCGCGAAGGGAATATATCACAACGTAATTTTCATTTTTGAAAGAAAAGCTAATAGAACAACTTCGCATTGCAGTAAATACGGAAAATCGGATGTGATCTTCTTTTTATTTTAATAAGGTTCTTTATTTTATCTTCTTTGTAATTGTATAAAACCTTTAATAACTGCAGAAAAATAATTTAGTTAAGCGAAATCATTTTAATGGATTTCGCTTAACACCCTTATTAAGAACAACCCAAATTTCCGGAAGACTCCTTCTCTAGGCATCGCGAAAATATATATTGACCAATCGTAAGCGTTCACTTAGTAGCGAAGACCAGCCGTTAGAAGTATCTTACTTCGCATAGTAACGCGTACAGTACCACAGAATTAACTGACCCGGTGACGGCGGCGCTGTTGATTACAACAAAATGACATTTCAAAATGGCGAAGTTCCGATCAAGGTTTGGCCACCGGGTCAGATAAATTTGTGGCACTGTAGGTAACGATTTTTGTTTATGAAGACGAATTTAACCACAGAAATCAAAATAAGATAATAACTTAGATAAGTAAATAAAGTAAATAAGTGGACTTACATAAGTAGACTTCAGATTTGATCAGCTAGAACCCGTGTATCAGGAAATCGGCAGCAGAGTTTTGTCCTGAAATCATTCCAACACGTTACTCCGATCTTGGAGACGCTAATCAAGCGTTATAAATAGAAAACCCAGGGAAACCCTTTCACTAATCTCAAAGAGATCTGAATTTTCTATGCAAATAGGCTATCATCATCATCATCATCATCGTCCGCACGGTCAGTACCGGACTCTGCCAGGGTCCGCTTTCCGACTCAATCTCCTCCATTTAGCCCGGGCTTGGGCATCGTCGGGGTCGGTATTGAAAACGTCCATAGGCTGCGGTAACTGCTTACCATCAGGCAGGCTATGTTTATTTGCCACCTTTGTGGTATAAAAAAAACTCGTGTCGTAAGCCAAAGGCTCTCGCATCCGACTCGGCGATATTAATTTATCGCTTCTTGAGCCTTCCGCGGGACCTCTTTCCTGATACCTTAAGGTTTAGGCACCAATTTCCCACGTATCCCTGTGGCTTACGTAACACGTGATCCAAATAGACTATCATGGGTAATTAATAATCCAAGTGAAGATGCGAAACTCGCCTGGGTCGTTTTGGTCACTTTCTGCGTAAGCCCCATTGAGACTTGGGAAATAGGTGCCTTAACCTGCTAACGGGAAAGAGGTCCCAGAGCAGGCCCAAGATACTATTGGCACCGTTGAGTCGGATTCGATAATCAACTTACGTAGCGAAGATGCTGAAGACAGAGCGAAGTGGAGGACGGAGAGTCGGCGAGGGGACCCTGGCAGAAGCCGGTATTAACCGCTAGACGACAGATTTAAAAAATATATTTGGAAACAAACAGCCACTGTTCATATTATTTATGGACATTTGACCTAGAGTTCAAATTCTTAATTAATAAAAAATTACATGAGTACACAGCATACAAAACTAGTTACACTATTTAACTAGAATTGAATAAAATATAAATATGCTCTCAAAACATAGTGTATGGCAAAAAGATTTTGCTCTGTGGTGTATGGGTTACATAATAAATCAACTTCATACAATTTATCATTATAAAAATGGCAGGCACTTCGGATGAACTTGTTGTTGGCAGAACTTAATGTGTAAGTAAGATATTAAAGCATACAACAGTCGTCAATGCACAACCTACTTCTGCAAAGCAGCTGCGAAGCTATTTATTTTGAGTTATAGACATCGTATGTTTATACAATTATTCTCTTGCACAGATCTTAATTCAAGGCAATAAAAACATTACCTAGGCACTTCACAACAAACAGGATAAACCACGGAAAATATTTACATACACAATATGCACAAAAACACCAGAAATCGTCCTCGAACAGAAATAAACGTGTAAATACAAATATGCTTACATATTTGCGGCTCAAATGTAAAGGTTAAGAATTATTTTATTACCACATTTGGATAATTTTGCAAATACATGGAACGTGACACGTTATAGGGAAATAAGTAGGTCATAATGTAGAGCCAAGCTCCATACTCTACATACCATCCAAAGTGTATAGCTTGCGGTGCGTGCACCTGATGGTAAGCGATAACTGTCGCCCATAACATCTACGATTCATGCATTTAGGTTGCAGGCTTAAAAAATGCAGAACTAGAGGTTCGTTGTCACTGTGAGGAAATAAGATAAAATGTCTCATACCTATAATTGCGCTGGCTACCTTATTTTTTTTATATACCACTAAGGTGGCAAACAAGCTCACTGCCCTTCTGATGGTAAGCAGCCATCGCAGCCTATCGACGTTTGCAATACCAGGGGCATCATCCACTTATCCTTCAAACCAGGATAGATCAATGCAGCCATGGTTGCTTGGCGGCAGAAATAGATGAGGCGGTGGTACTCACCCAGGCGGACACGACAGGCTTGACAGAGTCCTAGCACCACCTCTTGTATGCTGACGTGGCACATCACTTCTTTAGTGTCCTGCGGGATCTCATTCCTGCGAGCCATACCGGCTCTCCGGAGCATAGATCTGATTTAGACATTTATTCATTGCATCACATGGTATTATAATAACATCAGATCTTAGATGTAGCTAAAAGTATCGAAAGAGTAAAGTGAGAGCTCTGCAAATTAATTAAAGAGATTATATTAAAACAATTTAGCCGTATGGTGTCCGGCAGAGTAGAAAAGCTCCAACACTTTTCACTCGTGTTTAGTGTTTTCGACAAGTGTTATCGAGGCAAAATATCTGTAGTCTGCGTAGGCTGGAAAATGGGCACCAGCGTTTCTGATTGTTATATTGATAAAACTGTGATCTCCAACCCGTCCGCTAAGCGTGAAGATTATGGCAATAACCTCTCCCTACGTGGAAGAGGGCCTTAGACTGTTATGGGCTGTGATGATGATTAAAAGAAATTTTACCACCAAAAATTGCTACATGCCAGTTTCATACCTTGACATATTCTCAGCTGTACATAACGTATTTCATGTGCCCATAGTCCCGTGCCCTGTTAATAATTTTACCATACCAATAAACACAAATACCATAAATGCCCATAAGAGTGGCCAAATTGAACAATTCACGGCCAAAAGCGGTCCGTGCGGCATACCAATTGAATTTGCCCCAATCGGAATCGAACCCAGCACCTCCGGACTGCTAATGAGGCCAAATTTATGGGCGCGTTTACATACTGTGACGTAATTTGCTGTGGGCATCGCGAGAAAACTCCCGCTAACCGCCGCGGTCGGCGGTGGTGTTTGAAAGAAAGAAAGACATTTATTTTACATAGCATCATCATATCAGCGGAAAGACGCCCACTGTTGGGCATAGGCCTCTCCTAGAGGTCTCCACAAAGGCCAGTCCTGTGCCTTCCGCATCCAGCTGGTACCAGCGATCTTTACCAGGTCCACCTTGTGACAGGCCAACACACGCTGCATACATAGCATCAAGACACAATAATATTGACATAATTGCCAAAGGAAACATTAATAATTTGCCTTTGTCAAGGCTTAGTAAGCCAGATGGAAGCGTTGGTGGCGGTAGGATGTTTAAGCGTATCGAGTTCGATCCTCAGTGCAGTCTTGAACCTATGCCCTTTTCCGTGTTATAAATTAGCTGAATACTATTCGATGCTCTTACGGTCAGAAAACACCGTGAGGAAATCAACACATTTAGATGACCGAATGTGTAACCCATTATCCAATAAGATCAGGTTCCACTCACTGAGGTCAGATATGCCAAATCCCGGAACATGGCTTTTTTATACTGCCTAAGGCAGTTACCCAGAAAATCTTGTTGTTCAACTATCGGATCAACTGGCAATACGGCGATATTTTGATATATTTTCGTTTTCTTGTGAATTTTTATTCAACATAAATGTTCTCTAACTAGACTTATCATATGAATAAATTGGCAGCATACGATACGAAAATCGACTAAGTATAGGATTATTGCCTGACTTTAGAAAAAATAACTCTTTTCAGCTTGTTTCCCATTTCTTAAATGCAAAATACCATATTATTACTGGAAGGAGGACACTTTAGGTTCATTTAATTAATTGAATGGCAACAACCTAGAATAAAATTTTTAGTTCACCAGTACAATTATTTATAAAAGTATTCTAAAAAATAAGCTGCAAGCAAGTAAACATGTGGCCGTCACCGTCACCGCTAATCACGACTATCTGTAAGAGGCTCTATAGTCTGAGAGTTGTCTCAATACTAGTATAGCTGATCGAGATTTATGTTCTTCATTTTATAATCAAGTTTAGTCAGCAATATAGTAAATTATTTATTTATTAAATAGTAAGGTACTTGCAGCTTTTTATGGGGTTCTGTAACACGTGAGCTATGGTAGAAAGAGGTACCTAACTTTCTAGAGAGACGCTGCGGTATGATAACTATATGATAACCGCGAGCTTCAATCCGAGCATGTCAAGTGTGGATCTAAGGCAAAGGCCTCCACTAAAGTGGCACGGCTCAAGTTTAACTTATAGGTTCGGGAAATTAATGATGGCGCTGATGGTGAAATTGGAGTTTTGTGGAGAGTCAACAATAAGAGACAGTCGACTCTACTTGTAGAGCATTACACTGGACATATCTGGACGCCTTCAAATGAATAGGCTGTTCCTAAACAGATATGCTCCATCGTCGGCCGCATCGTCATATACCACCTGGTGAGATGACTGTCAAATGATTGGAAAGTCGAGTTTAAAAAAAAAATCTATGCATATTGCCGCGCTATGGTACCTACCCTGCATGTATCGCCCCCTACCTGGATGAGCACGCTTAACTTTCCCTTTGTTTTACCCATGATAAAGAAAAACTACATACAATAATTATATACCTACTATTACCAAACTACTACTAATTAATAATACTACTAAAACATAAATACTTTTTGGTAGGTATAATTTTTTTTAAAAGACCCTCTAAATGAAATTACCGTATCCTAAGTAGATACCTACTGCTCATTATAAACAAATTAAACATATGTAACCTGCCGAATTATCTGTACTCAGCGCAACCGGGGCCCTAAAATGCCCATAAAGCTGAAGGGACAGGTCTATAAGACCATCATTAGACCTGCTTTCCTATACGGCAGCGAGACTTGGCCCCTACTAGAGCGACACAAGCAGGAGCTGCGCGTCACGGAAATGAAGATGCTGCGGCGGATGTGTGGAGTTTTACGAAAGGATCGCGTTCGAAATTCCCACATTCGGGGTAGCCTTGGCGTCCGTGACATCGCAGAAAAGCTGCAAGAGTTCCGCCTTCGATTGTATGGCCACGTCCTGCGCAGACCGGCAAGCTATGTGGGGAACAAGTGTCTGGCCATGCCGCCCCCGCCGGGCACGGGAAGGAGAGGCCGGCCCAAGAAGCGACGGCTTGACGTAGTCAGAACGGATATGCGTGCCAATAAGCTAACCACAAAGGATGCCGAAGACCGAGCGAAGTGGGCCAAGAATAGCAGGAAGGCGGACCCTGGGCCCTCGCGTGCCGCGCGGGGGCGTAACCGGGACATAACGTCAAGATGATGATGAACCTACCGAATTATGCTAAACCATCTGACCCATTCAAACCCCTATTCATGCAAAGAGGTCTCCGACTATAAATTGCGAATTACAACTAAACATAGGTACGTGCCATGCAAATATTACCCGCCTTCTTAGCTACATAATACCAGAAACTAATAACAATACTTCTACACAAGATTTACATTGAAAAATAATACGTGCCGATATGTGCTTACTTAGGCATAAGTACTTTAATGTAAGTTAGCATCTCGCTAATGCTGGACCATGTGCAAAAATAATTTACTGATGTTATACTAAAGTTTACCTAGCTTACACGGTATGTCAGTGTTTTTTTGAGTAGATAAATATAGGTACGGTGGCCGTGTGGTGTCCGGCAGAGTAGAATAGCACCAACAAGCACTCGTGGGTGTCGTATGTAGTCCCTTCCCTTAGCTTCAAATATGGCCCGGATAGTTCACTTCCGGAAACCAGCACCATCTTTTAGTATGTTGTTAAGTATGTTATTCTGAATAAAAAACAGTCGGGAGACAATCTCTAAAGTGCTTGGTTCTCAAGCGGTGACGTCACCAAGATGGCCGCCGCCGCGTTTTGAAATCTGCCCTTAAAACAGACTGTATTGTACTTAGAAGGATGTGTGGGGCATCAAATAAAGCAGAATAAAATGTGCGACAATATTGTTCATACTTTCAACTATGTGAAAATTATATTAAAGAATTTGTGGTTCACAAGTGACATAATTGGCTGTGTGGTATCCGGCAAACAACCCGTTACACTTGTAGGTGTCGTACAAGGCGACTAATGTTTCCGAGGCAAAAGATCTAGAGTCTCCGTAAGTTGAAAAATGTACAATACTGCGTTCTCCAACCCGCCTGCCAAGCGTGGAGATTGTGGCAATAACTCTTCCTTTCGTTGGAGAGGCCTTAAGTCCTGCTGTGGACTGTTATGGGCTGTGATGAAGAAGTGACACAATGGATGAATATTCCTCCATAGCAAGACGCACTTCAACATGTAAAAAGAGCGGCATACTAGGCCCAAATTTCGACTCACTGTCTGAATAAAGGCCTTGAAGTACTAAATCCATGCAGTTGGGGATGGCAAAATAATAACAACGGTTAAAGAAGACACTACCTGGTGCTAGCGTCAATTGCAAAAGCGGTGCACAAAATGTCGGTGCGTGAAATACGAACTAAACTCAGCACTTCTTGCGCACGCAAGGATAAATCCGAACTATTTTTAATGTAATATAATACGTTAATTGTTGTATATAACATAATAATACGTTTATTTTACATATATATTACTTAAACTCATTGCTTTTTTTATTTTTAGTCATTAATTCACGCAATTTACGCAAATTAAAACAATCGTATAGCGCTTCAAGTCATGCCCGTTGCTAGGGAAAAATTACAATAAATCGCTTATTTATTAACCGATTGGGTTTATAAAAATAGTTTGGTACAGCTTGACAATTTGTCTTTATTTTCTTAGTACATTATTTTGCTGTAAAGTTATCGGTTAAGTTGTTAAAAAATAAAAACAGGTTTATTTTTTTGCAAAATTTTCATATTATCTTGAATATCTCTCAAACTATAATTTTGATATAGTTGAAAGCATAAACAATATTGTAGCACATTTTATTTTGCTTCATTTGATGCCCCACACATACATCTAAGTACAATACAGTTTGTTTTAAGGGCAGATTTCAAAACGCGGCGGCGGCCATCTTGGTGACGTCACCGCTTGAGAACCAAGCACTTTAAAGATTGTCTTCCGACTGTTTTTTATTCAGAATAACATACTAAAAGCTGGTGCTGGTTTCCGGAGGTTAACCTTTTTTCAGTTAAGGGAAGGGACTAATGAGGCGACTAATGTTTTCGAGGGAAAATGATGTAGAGCCTCCGCAGGCTGGAAAATCGGCAGCAGCGTTTTCCATTGTTATATTTATAACATAACTTCAACCCTCCATTAGAGCAATAACCTCCCCTTTCGTGGAAGAGGCCCTAAGTCCTGCAGGACTGTTATGAGCTGTGATGATGAAGGAGTAGAAGTAGGAGAAGTAGAACTCTAGGTACTAGAGTAAAGTAAATCTATTAGATCTATGCTTAGACATACCTAAGGTCAAGTAATAGGACTAGTGAGTACCACAGCCATAACTAGATATATCTTTCTGCCGCCAAGCAATGTTTGTATTATTGTGTTCCGATTTGAAGGATAAGGTAGCCAGGCCGCTGCCCTAATTGGCAACTGTCGCACGACCATGGTCGTGGATTTTTGTTTTATAAAACCTGTGTGCATGAATTGTATATGCTTACCGACAGGTGGGCTGTCTGCTCGTTTGTCATTACTTAGAATAAAAAAAAACGGTTTTATAGATCCTCATAGTCATTCAAAAGCATGCGTCGTAGTTCGGTAAATAATAGCTGCCCATTTTTATTTATGATGAAAAATTTATGATGGCTTTGACAAGCCCAGTGTTGAAGCAAGATAAATAATTCCAATGTACCCCTCGTGGACATAGGTAGGTACTTATTTGGATCTTTGAGTCCATCAGATTAGGTACCGAAAGTGGGACACTGTCAAAGGCCCTCTTCAGATCGACGAATGCGAAATGACAGTTCGTCCTGCAATAAATACCTAGCCCTCCTGGAGGACCCTAAGCGCAAAGATCAGGTCCATTGTACTGCAGCCCAGTAAGAAGCCTACCGCGTGCGTCTTAGTTTGATGATGTTCCGGATTTTCACCACAGAAATAGGAGATTTCCCCTTTGCTCTCTCTCTGAACTCTTGCACTTCAAAGTCCACCATTAATAGACAAAGATTAGGTACCTATTCGCCAAAATCATCATCTAATCCGTGTGACAAACTTGTTCATTTAAGACCCTTAGGTACTATCAACTTTAAAGTAATCTCCATCTTCGACTACTTATATATCTAAATGTGGATATCCAAGTGTACCTACGCGTACGCACTGATCTCGTAGACATTGTCTAAGGAGTACGTGCCTTGCACAGCACCCCCACAGTATTAGTGGGGGTTCGATTTCAGTTTGAGTGTTTAGTATTTCTAGTAAGTTTCTATAGGTTAATGATTTATAAAAAAGCAGTTAAATTGAAATAAACATAAATCGCCACTAGATGGCGTTGCATCGTGATTTCTATTTTTCATTGCTTCTCATGCAGAACTCCATTTCATGCTCATTTGAATACACTTACCGCCATCTGTTAGCTGCTTGGAATACTATTGTCATAATCGCGCCCTCTTTTCGAATTTTTTGGCACTAAATAGACAACATGTGACGTGTCAATTACTTTCCAGATAAAACAGAAGATGACGCTCTATCGTGTGAATTGAATTTTATTTCTTTTTATTTCATTTACTTGTTCCCTAATGAGTAGTAAAAATCATGGGTAAGAACTTTAAAATAACTATATTTTTAAGTCACATATTAATTAAGTAGAATAATAATAATATTTTGATTCATCGGCTGTATGCAGAATGTACCTTTGCTACCAATTCTACAGGAAATTTAGCACAAAAAAAGTAAAAACGTGTGTGAGGTAGCGTAAATGGCGTCGCAAGTTGTTTTTTATTCGAAATAATTGTATTTCACATTCTTTGCGATTAAAAACCTTATCCATGTGCTCAGTGCACTATTATATAGTTTGAACGATGTTTTAATTAAGTGTTAGCGTTAGTTTCAAAGAAATTCATATTTCTCTTGCAAACAATGGCGTCGAATGGTACTCGGGAATCCCACGTAAAAGTTGGTGAAAATTGTGATATCGAGCAAGATTACTGTGGTGCTATCAGCGACCCAGACGCCGGCGAAGGTAGCAAACGTCGTAGAGTGACTCATGACTATCGTAAACTGTCGAAACTGGGATACGATCCAAGTGTGTCACCCAATGTGAAATACATACCATCACTAGATTCCAAAGGTATATACTTGTGTTTCTATTAGCTATTATCTCAAACAACATTCTAGACTTTGCTTTTCACTGCCTCACAGTGGATACATTCTCATTTACATGATACATTCTCATTTGTTTTTGGTGGGAAACTTGGTAACCTATTAGTTACATCATTGTATGGAGGTCAAAACTGTTTATAAACATTCAATGCACATTTGTGATGATATTTCTTCCTTGCCAGTCATTTTCACAATTAAAACAATCATGGAACATAGTAATTATTTGTGCATTATTGGTGGCTAAGGAATTACTAATGTTGCAACATCTCTGACCTTGCATAGATCTGAATTTTACTTTCTATTTGTTCCTATCGTTTTTTTCCTTGGAAAAATGTTCCTAAAGCTTGATATTATCTAAAACAATCTAAAAATATTTAAAATTCATAATTGGAAACATCTCGGATCCTGTCGGATCTTATTGGCCTTTCTTTCAAATAAAGCCGATTTGATAAAGTTCCTCCATTTCTCCATCCATATTTATTTTAAAACCAATTAATTAACATTATTAGATGAATATTATTATTAGATGAAATATTTGCAAAAATGACATTGTTTAAATGTTTTGTATTTTATTTATTTCAGGGAGAAAACGTCAGCGAAGTGAAGACTCAGAAGAACTCTGTATTTGGAATGAAAACTCAAGATCAGCAAAAATGAGCAAGATCTGGCCTGTTTTTGATTCTGGAGGGTACAACAATGCCACAGCCCTAACTCTGCATGTACTACAGAAATCTCCACCATCCCTCAATCCACTTCTGAGTGACACATCTGGCAGAGAAATCAGTCTGCTTGACCTACATCAGCAAACGTTAAAATGTGATTGGTTTGGAGGCCTCACTGTATCATGGAAGCAGACACAAATGTCTAACTCTGTACCAGGGGATGATGTTACGAAGAGGATTTTCACATCAGTTTCAAGACAGTTACGAATGATCAATGCCCATTTTCAACACTCTATGTTTAAGTATAAATATCCAAAAGTGACAAGATCAAACATTTTGCTGGACTGTCCTAACCCAAGACGTCCTGCTACACATTTCAGTGTGGGTCTAAGGGCAATAAGGTTCCAGCAGACACCGAAACGAGAGTTACCGTGTTATGGGAACCTTGAGTTGCCATTGAAGATAAAGCAAGAAAGAGCTACATCACCAAATGTGTATCCAGCTATAACCAGCAGGCCTGCAAGAGAAACGGTGATAAAAGTGGCACCAGATAGAGTAAAAATAGAAAAAGACAGGGAACGGGAGAAGGAGAAAGAAAAGGATAGAGATAGGTAAGTTTCCAAGTTTTTCTTTTCTTTTAAAATCTGTTTCAAACAATTAGACAGCCGATCCGGTAGAATGCATTAACTACAATGACATCTACAACTCTTTTCATGTGCCTTGTTGTTTCGAAGACTGCTGAGAGACAGATGCCTGTAATTTACTGTTATTTATTGATAATTATTAATTCACTACTGTGGAGGAAGCTCATGCACATCAGTGGACGATTCCAGGCTGTTGATATAATGTGATTAATTATCATTGGGCAGGGTTTAAAATTATCAAGATATTTATCTTCTTTGATAAATATCCATAGGAAGGGGGGTAGCCGGGTGGGCCGTGCCCACCCTAGAATGGTCTGGTGCCCACCCCAGGATGGGGCGTTTACTGGCTGTACATTGGCGTTTGACTCGTCTTTCTCGACCACCTCAGGGGCCAGGCCCTTGGAAAATAGCCCTAGATATGCTAATGTAAATATCGGATAATTGTCAGATATTTATCAGGTAACTATCACAGAAATCTTATGGTTAGTTCAAGCATCACACCCATGAACTGCTGTTTTTTGTTGCAATGCACTCAAACTCAGTCTAAACAAGGTTAATCTTTGGTATTTTCATATCAAAAGTGGCAAATCATGTTTGCGGGTACGCAAACAATGTTGTGAAGCAACATTTTATTAATATTGTATTTAATAGTATTGTGAACTTTTTGTTACTCCACATTAGCCTAGGTCTGGCAATACCTTACCTATATCTATATAGGGTTCCTTTGTATAGATAATCTTGCGTTGTGTAAACGACTGTTTGTTTCTAAATAAAGTTAAAAAAAATAAAAGAATAAGCGATTCATAGGTGACAATTTACACAACAAGAGCTTGAATATTCATTAGAATTTGTGTAACTAAAATATTTAATTTCCTCTGTAGTAAGGCTAAGGTTAACGTTAATGGGCTTCGTGTACTGTAGTTTTATAAGGTGGTAGGAAAACTTGGTCCCTAGTACGTAGTTAAGTCATGCTAATTTAGCCCCCCCAGAAGTCCAGCAGTCTCTTCGGACGCTCGCAGATCTCTAGGAGGGACCCCGTTCCTAATGTGACTTTCACCCTGTGGTCCTTTAGTCCCTCGCACTCCAGGACCACATGGGCTGCTGTTTCCTCGTCTACCAGGCATCCTCTGCACAAAGTGCTGTCTGTAGCTCCTATCGTGAGTAGTTTGTTCAGGGGAAGGTGTCCTGTTATTGTACCAACTACTGTCCTGAGTTCTGTCCGTTTGAGATCTAGCATTTTATTTTTTAGTCTTGGTGATTGTTTGGTCACCACCAACTTCGACTTTCTACGTCCTAGTAGAATTCCTCTGTAGTAGAAACTTCATATTATTTATTCCAAAATTCAATATAGTTCCAAAAATGTGCCGAATCAATCTATCTGAAGTATTATAGCAATGTATTATATGTGTATATACAAACAATGTATTATAGCACAGAAATCAGGGAAAAATGCACCACGGAGATACATTATGTACCCACCCATGTAGCCAAAGCTATGGGTATAAAAGTGCCTGAATATGTTATGGCATCGGATCCGAGATTGTGACCATACAAACATTGAAAGCTCTTCTTGTAACTTTCCAATAATATAAGTCACAAAATGTTATAAGGGTGTCATCGCACAATCATAATATATACACAGTATATTTTACTGGAGTTAAGTGATACTGTTGTACCAGTAGTAAAGTATGAAATTTTCCTACGCATAATTTAATGTATTCTTTACATTTAACTTCTCACAGCTAACTTCGCCGTTTATAAATGGACACACCATGCCATAACAAAAAAGTATGGCTGAAACAATAATAGACAAAATGTCTGGCAATGGTTGTCGACAATGCCGGCCACTGGAATGCAGTCACATGATGCAGTCAAAACATTTGCCATCCAGAAGCCGAAAATACAAATAATCATTGCGCTCAATGACAGCTGTCAGAGACAGATTTTCTTTTTTTAATTAGACTAATCACGTTTTGACCGCCATGTCACCTGGTGGTAAGTGACGATGCGGCCGAAGATGGAGCATGCCTGTCTAGAAACAGCGTTATGTTCACTTATAATTTGTAACGTGTCGATATTATCATGAACGTCCACTTCCTTATGGAAGAGGTGGCATGAAGGAAGCATTTGTGTAGTAGAGCCTTATTAGACTTATCCATTTCAATACTTGTCCCTTTCATGCCACCTCTCTCCTATATCGTAGACGTATTATCTATCGATAATATCGTCATGTTATAAATTTAAAAGCGTCCATTCAGAATTGGAGGCGTCCAGATTATAGATCGTTATAGGTCATTTTACAAATTCTAACAACTACTCCTTTACCAGGTCTCACTCCTCGCGCCACCACTCATCATCATCGTCGTCATCGTCATGCCACCACTGCCGTCGTCGAGCTCGCATCAAGCGTTGCTCGATAGGCGTGCAATGCCGTCGGGACCGGGCACCCGTTGCCACCGCGGCCTTGCCACATACGGACACGTGGGGACCGCTGGCTGAAACGCCGGAGGTTAAGGAGCTCAAGTATCACAGGTGAGGGTTGCATTCTTGGTCTTTCTGCTTAGCTTATAGACTGTGAGGGCGTAGGTTATCCTACGTCATCGAGTACAAGAAAAATGTCGCTTTGTAGCCATAGTAGAACGTTGGTCGGCCCATGCACAAATGTCCACAAAAATTGTCTTTTTAGTTAGTTTTCGTGGCGATAGTACTTACTTTTTTTTTTGCGGGAGTAACAGTTTTGTATCAAGTCAAAATAGTTTAACAGTCAAATTATAATTACAAATGTTAAAAATAAAAGACTTTGTCTAAACTCACATCTCCTCATTCTTTGCTGGTACAAAGGTACCACTAGCAACGTTGCCACACTGTATGTTGATGGACAGTATCTGCAACAGGAATGACTCTTCCTCATTAGACGGGCTACTTTACACATATACCATTAAAAAAAAAAAAAAAAATTAGTTGATTAGTCCGCGAGACTATAAGCAGTTGTTTTCAACGATGGCATGGCATTACCATACCATGCTATCTCTTCCACAAAGTATAAAAAAAGTCACAACCCGCCGTCTGTCCCTATGTAATGTACGCTTAGATCTTTTAAACTACGTAATGGATTTTATTGCGGTTTTCAACAATATATAGAGTGATTCATGAGGAAAGTTTGTAAGCAAGAAAAAAAGGATTGTACGGAGTAAGGAGGAAAGTTGGTGTACGCTAATGAAGTCCACTAGTAGGTCGTAATATGTTATGCCATAAGTGCAGCCTCTTTAGGCATCTTATTTTAGGTGGGTCTTTCAACTTATAAGCAAGTTTGTTTTGATTAGGGTAGGGCCGTAGGGTGGTTAGCGTATCACTATGTGTTTCCTTCCTACTTTCCTACCCCCCTCCTTTTTGACGATTGCAAGAGATATTTAATGTCCTAATCAATAAAGAAATTTTGAATTGAATTGATTATATCAGGTGGTAGGACTCTGTCCAGCCAGAGGAGTCCGCCAGGGTGAGTACCACCGCCATATCTATTTCTGCCGCCAAGCGACAATGTTTGCATTGATGTGTTCTGGTTTGAAGGATACGGTAGCCAGCGAAATTATAGGCATTAGTCATTTCATCTTAGTCCTCACAGTGACAACGCATCTGCGTTTTTATTACCTGCAACCTAAATGTAAGAATCGTAGATGTTATGGGCGACAGTTGCCACTTAGCGTCAGGTGGGTGCTCTGCTCTCTTGTCACATAGCAGCATAAATAAAAGTAACTCTGTTATACTATTTATTTCCTCTCGTACGTCTTTCATTCTCCCAATTCATGGAGCATTCAGTCTTATTTACAGTTCTAATCTTATACCTGGGTGTAAGGTGTACATTTTTAGCTTATAATATAGTAGGTTTACCTAGATGATTAATGCTATTTTCGTTGCTTGTCTGGCTGATGTTTATCTTTTTCTCTTTCTAGACAAGGGTTGCCTGCAAAAGATCGCTTGTAGAGATAAGGTCTTTTCAAACATTGTGGGCCGCCTTTGCCCAGAATGTTTGAAAAGACCTGTTAAAATTTTCTTTTCGCCTAAAGAGTATATCTAATGATCTTTTACCTAATTCTGGAACCTTTCCACCCAGACTGATGCGCGTAGAGACGCACCCGAACGGCGGCGCGAGCGTGGTGTACCTGCAGCAGCGTGACGTAGACGCCCTCGCCAAGCCGCAACAGGAGGCACTTGCCAGGGAGTTCTTGAAGGTTGGTGGGGTGGATATCAATGTAGAAGAAAGAGAAAGAAGAAAATACATTTATTACACATAGCACACCGCGACACAATAACAGTTACAATTACAGACAACGGAAACATTAAGACTTAAAATATCTAAATTAAAAGTGATGTGAGGCGCAAGAAACGACTCACAGCGCTGGTATTCTGTGGGCCCATTTTTACTGTCGTGGGCCTTCCAGCTATCCGCACGAGCCGCTTTGGCTTGACATTTATAATGCGTACGGCTAAGGAATGGAACGCGTTGGCTGCGAGTGTGTTCCCTGATCAGTATGATCTGGATGCCTTCAAGGCTAGGCTGTTCCAAGACGGGCCCCATCTTCGGCCGCATCGTCACTTACCAACAGGTGAGATGGCTGTCAAATGCTTGTCTTGTATAGTATATAAAAATAAACTGCAAGAGCATAAGTACATTAACACTTCAAGAAAAAAATTATTTGCGGCTACAGCAACATTTACAGTACTTGGTACATGTTTAGGCAAAATCAGTTTGCTAAGAAGAAGGAAGCATTATGGACGCCCAATCGACGCCCAATGGACGCGTCCTTTAGCCCCAGGGTATTTTTTATATAATACATAACAATTAAATGCATGAATGCTATAAATAAAAGCCGTTTATAGTGCAAAGGAATATGATTCTTAACGTGGTCACGCACTTATGCTCTTGTATTTCTTTTAATTATGTATCAGTCGTTCCCAGCAAAGAGCAGGGTGCAGGCCATGCATAAGATTTTACTACTGTCTGCTGCTAAATGAAAAAGTGGTCTATTATACTCACACTTTCATTTTCTCAGAGCATAGAACAGTTTGTTCCATTTGTTTAGTCTGTACTAAAAAAAATGAGAGCAAACAAGTTTCAAACAATGCTATGTCAGGTGTGTGATTGAAATGAAGTATACCAGATACAACATAGTTGTTTGGAGTTTCTGTTTCGATTATTTTTTTATTGTCCAACGAGGCATACAGTAAGACGGTCCACCTGATGGGAAGCGGTCACCCTCGTCCAGGGCATCAGCATTATTAGGAGAGCAGATTCGGTATTAACTAGTGTATGTCTATCCTAATGAGGTTGATCAAGGTCTTCCGCTGAGGACCCTGAGACTGGCTGAAGAGCTAGGGCTTGTGCTGTGTGCGTATGTATCTGTGGCTAGACCGCGAAATGACTGACGAACGGGGAAAACCGCAAATGATGTGGTTTACTCTACTTGAAAGCCAGTTATGAGTAAGTCGAGATGCTTCTTAGCCTCGTTTCATTAAAATCGGTTCTGTACTTTAGAAAACATTGAATAAATGTAAAATTGGTTGGGGGTATTGCGAATTTTTGAAGGTTTTGAATTTGTGTATCTTTTAATTATACATACTTAAAGCACATCTCTAATATGTATAAATATCGATGTTTATCCCATCTAAAATGGTCGTCACATCTCAATGTACAGTGAATTTATCACAGCATCACCAATAATGCCTTACCGCGACGAAGATATGGACCTCCCTCCATGATTGATTGTTTGATTGATTAATTTTCGCAAATTAGGAAAATACATGTCAACATTTGTACATTCATAAATAAATTAAAAGTTTTGAAGTATCTATAACTACGGAAATATCATACAATTTAATAATTGCATGTTGGTATCCAAATTGGTAAAGTTATTCATGATATTATTTACACATACATAAAACTCACGCCTGTGTCCCACAGGTGGGGTAGGCACAGTCTATGGACCGCCACTTTGCTCTGTCCTGACACAACTCCCTAGCCTCGCATATATCCACAACTCTTTTCATACATCTCCTGTTATTTTTACCACTTCGGACCCCTGCGTTATATATATTATTAATTAGAATTTATTTCTGTCCTCCGCTATCATTTATTTCTACCCTCCGCTGGCTACCACAATAATCCTTTATACACAATTTATTGTGTACAAAAACCTGTTTAATAAATAAATAAACCCTCCCCAATTCCAGTTGGTGTTCTCCGAAGACAGCGATGGGTGGGCGCATTTCGTATGCGGCGTGGTGCGGGGCGCGGCCGCCGCGTTCCCTTGCCTACTGCGGTACCTCGCGGACAGACACCCAGCTCTCACGGTCAAGGCTGGCGTCTTGGCGCGGGCGTCCGATATCGAGACCACCACGCTGAGCCGGTATCACCAACAGGTGAGGAGTGTGCTACTGCTTTTTAATGTCATCCGGTGGCCAAACAGGCAAGCGGGCTGGCGACCTATGGAAAGTTCAAAGGGGTCACCACTGCCTGTAACCATAAGCAACACCAGGGGCCTAATTCTCGGTACCTCGCGTATAGACACCCAGCGCTCACAGTCGTTCGATATCGAGACCACCACGCTTAGCCGGTATCACCAACATGTGAGGAGGGTGCTACTGTTTTTTTTAATGTGTTTTTATGTCGTTTGATATGTGAACAGGCAAGCGGCCCACCTGGCTTTGAATCCGCTGACTTACTTCTCCGGATTGAATTGTAATTGGATTACAGTAGCAGCTTAACGGCAGGTTTAATTGTAAGCGGAAGTAAGCGATCCAATTATAATTCAACAATCCTTTAGTAACAGTAGCAGAATACCAATAACGTGTCAAACTGCCATTGAGTCATTAGTAAATTAGCGGACTTCATAATTGATTTACAATTCAACTTGAGGCCCTAATATGTGGTCACTGCTACCTATATTTATTAACAACACCAGGGGTATCGATCGGAAATGCGTTTCCTACCACAAAACTCTGGGAAGCGATAAGGCAAATCCGCGTATCCGTCGTTCGCGTAGTGCGCGCATCGAGCTCTATTATGGGTCAGTCTGAAAACCAGCGCTGTGTTTGGCTGCTGCCATTCATAGCATTAAGCTGAGGCTGGTCGAATTTGGTCCGAGGACGCATCGCCCTGCTTTCCTAATATGTATTTATTATGTTAGTTTTAAGTATTTGAATGTGTTATTGGACCAAATAAAGTTACGTCTATGTCTATGTCTATGTCAAATGCCTCCATTGCCAAAGCCACGGACTCCCAAATCTCTGTATCATTTGTCAGAGGGTGAATGAGGGTTTTTGCGATTCCAGATACACATCTCAGTAACGCTACCTGGCGGTTTTTCTAATCGTGAAAAGCCCCATTGCCTAGGGACTAGGTGGCGCTGTGTGAATTTGTCAATTTTTCTTTTTGTTATTATATTTATTTAATATTAATCCCCATCCCCCCATCTCCCAGGTGTCGTCCACATACAGCGCGGGCACGTTCCGCTGCGGGCCGCTGCATCAGATATCCCTGGTGGGGACCGTACATGAGGAAGTTGGGGGGTACTTCCCAGACCTGTTAGGGCTGCTGGCCGAGAGCCCCTTTCTCAATATGGTGAGTGTTGAGACATATACACATACATACACACACGCTCGTATGCCGTAGGGGTAGGCAGAGACTATCATGTACCAACTACGATCATGACACCTCTTTCACATCATCTACACCGGTTGAGGGGTCGTCCTGACCCCTTCTTTTTGGAAAAGGTCATGTATTTTATATCACTCACACTCATATTTCATTTTAATTTTCATCTCTAGCACTTTATTCGAGTGAAGTTCTTGAGACATAGTCCGATTAGCAAAATAATCAATTAATAGGCCATTGCCTTTTGCATTCGACTCGACGATGCCAATCCATCGCTTCCTGGGGCTTACGCACGGCGTGACCGAACCAGCGCAGGCGACGGTCTTTGAGCCTCATCAAAGACCTTCATATCGATATTATTGAATAAACGCACGCTCTCCCACACAGACGATGCCATGGGGCCCCATGTCGGCGGTAGAGATGTCTCCGCGCGAGTCCAACGATGGCCCCATCCTGTGGATCCGGCCGGGCGAGCAGCTCGTGCCCACCGCCGAGCTGGGCAAGAGCCCCATCAAGAAGCGCCGGTGAGCCCCCCTAGAACCCCTAGCGCAGACCCCGCGGGGCCAACGACGGCCCCATCCTGTGGATCCGGCCGGGCGAGCAGCTCGTGCCCACCGCCGAGCTGGGCAAGAGCCCCATCAAGAAGCGCCGGTGAGCCCCCCTAGAACCCCTAGCGCAGACCCCGCGGGGCCAACGACGGCCCCATCCTGTGGATCCGGCCGGGCGAGCAGCTCGTGCCCACCGCCGAGCTGGGCAAGAGCCCCATCAAGAAGCGCCGGTGAGCCCCCCTAGAACCCCTAGCGCAGACCCCGCGGGGCCAACGACGGCCCCATCCTGTGGATCCGGCCGGGCGAGCAGCTCGTGCCCACCGCCGAGCTGGGCAAGAGCCCCATCAAGAAGCGCCGGTGAGCCCCCCTAGAACCCCTAGCGCAGACCCCGCGGGGCCAACGACGGCCCCATCCTGTGGATCCGGCCGGGCGAGCAGCTCGTGCCCACCGCCGAGCTGGGCAAGAGCCCCATCAAGAAGCGCCGGTGAGCCCCCCTAGAACCCCTAGCGCAGACCCCGCGGGGCCAACGACGGCCCCATCCTGTGGATCCGGCCGGGCGAGCAGCTCGTGCCCACCGCCGAGCTGGGCAAGAGCCCCATCAAGAAGCGCCGGTGAGCCCCCCTAGAACCCCTAGCGCAGACCCCGCGGGGCCAACGACGGCCCCATCCTGTGGATGCCTCACACCCTCTTGGCAGTTTAGTTTTTCAGCTACAGTATAGTCTCCAAAAAGAAATGCGAAACTGCCAAGAGGGTGTGAAGCCAACCTTTTTTTTAATTATAGAACCCATACAAGAAGATATGTAAGTAGAGCTCGTCTAATCTAAAATGACGCGCCCCACTATCGCATTAACGCACACAAGCAAGTTTAAAATATGGACGCAATACATATACAAATGCCGTTGTAATTGGTCATTCAGTTGCTGGTGAAATTGAAACGTAGGAGCACGCGTCGTTCATTGGCTCCCACACAGATGAAGTGTCGTTATCAATATTTGCACTCACACATCGAAATCAACTAACTAAGTAGTGGGGCGCGTCATTTTAGACTAGACGAGCTCTACAACGCTACGAAACGTCGAAATTGGGGTCACTACAACTCCTTTTTTTTGGTACCATGTTCCGCACCACCGGATGGACCACCGTTTTGGGGGTCTCATAAACGTGCTGTCGCCTCAATTTAATTTTTTTCTTGTACTCGATGACGTAGGCCAGCTACCCTCACAGTCTATAATAAAAAATACCCCTAATCATCCCCAGGACGGGCATGAACGAGCTCCGCAATCTCCAATACTTACCGCGATGGAGCGAGGCGCGAGAGTTCCTCTTCGAGGACCGCACGCGCGCACACGCCGACCACGTGGGGCACGGGTTGGATAGGATTACTACTGCTGCTGTCGGTACGTAGTTTTTTTTTTCTATTTATTTACATGTATTTTATTTGCCAACAGATTTACACTTTTGGTTACATTGAAATATTACATGAAAGATCTTTACTGAACTCTCCCCTCTTTGGCCTCTTTAGCGTTTAGTGTTTATATAATTTTTTATTTTTTTTCTCTCATTTTTTTTCCTTGTTTAATTTATTTTAATTTTATGTAATTTTTTTTATATGTCTGAGCTAAACACATACAAATTTTTTTTTTTTTAATTTTAACACAAATGTAAATCCAGTAACAGGCAAACTTACGTTTACAATAGAATAGGCATAGCATGCACGAGCGAACACACTCATATTATTATGGACGCGTCACTGATTCCCAAGATACAGGACTTTTCCTAGTTTGGAAATCAGGGATACGATATATGAAAGGAATCGTTAACTCAGCCATATTCTATAATTTATTTATATAAAACTTTATTGCACAATAACACAATGAGGAGTTTTCCAGTAGGTATTGTCAGTTGGTTTCAATATGCATCAATAGAATTGTAACATTCAAAGTAGCGCACGCATCTCCTCTCGTCTTGCAGATGATGGCTTTATTGACTATAACAATATAAGCTATACTGCTGCAATAACACTGCTATTGTGAAAAAGTAAAGTGTAGTGATAGATTGAACCGTTGGTTGTACGGCTGAAATGGTGATGATGAGTGTCAGAATGTTCGAGTGCGTACGTGCCCGGAAAAGGGGTGTCGAGAGTGCTCGAGTGCGTGCGTGCGAATAGATACATGTTATGTTCGAGTGCACGCGTTGGTCTGCGCACGTGTGTACATTGATTAATAAACTATTGTGACATTGGACTATATCTTTTTTTATTTTAATTATTTTATTAGTCTAAAGGATAAAGGATGTATGTTGGCTGGCCGAAAAGTTTTTTGCCAACGGTTTGTTAAACATGCTATTGTTTTAATTTTTGTATTGTTTAAACGCAAATTTTATTACAAACCCCTTGGCCAGAAATCAATAGCCGGCGATCATTACTCATATTTTTTTATCGATTATAAATAAATGATAATGATGCCCGTCACAGTCCACTGCAGGATCTACGGCCTCTCCCACGAAAGGGGAGGTTATTGCTATAATCTCCACACTTGGCAGGCGGGTTGGAGATCGCAGTGTTTAAATAATACAATGGAAAATGCTGCTGCCCATTTTCCAGACTACGGAGACTGTTGATCTTTTGTCTCGAAAACATTAGTCGCCTTGTACGACACCCGTGAGTGTAAAGGGTTGGTGCTATTCTACTCTGCCGGACACCACACGGCCTTTGTGTTGATTATAATGATGATGTTCTTAATCTGATCCGTATATCCATTCCCTACACAGGCGTGTTGAAAGCGATCCACTGCGGCGACGAGTCGGACCGCGGCCGGATCACGAAGGACGTGGTGGCGTTCCACGCGGGGGACTTCAACAAGCTGGTGCAACTATTACAGCTGGACCTGTACGAGCCGCCGATATCGCAGTGTGTTACCTGGTGAGTTGGGGAACACAGACCGACAGATAGCCCATAGCCCAGCTGGAACGGAAGATATGGCGTGGCAAATGGACAGAGCCCAGCTTGGATCAGTGGCTGTGGCGTGGAATGCAACTGATTGGCTGCTACAGTGTGTCACGTGGCGAGTGGGGGGGTGACAGACGGACAGACAGACAGGCCAGAACGGTAGCTGTGGCGTGGAATGCAACTGATTGTAAATAATTATCTTGGCGTTAATATAGCGGTTGTCTTGCCCATGATCAGGATTTGGACTGCCAGCTGACCTCCGTAACCCTATTAAGAGGCGAACCTGACCAGCGGGTTTACCGCGTAAAAATTTAAACACGATCATGAGGTTATTTTTGTTTTAACCAATGACAATGTTTTTTTTTTATTCATAAATTATAATTATTACCTACCTATACCCACATATTAGAAATTGTAGATCAGTTGTAGATATACGACTGAAAAGGTAGGATTTGGTGAACAAAAGTTCACTGCAACGAACTGAATAGTCATGTAACCCAAACTACATATTTAATAAAATTTCATACCAAGGCACTTTTCCATTCATCATCATCATATCAGCCGCAAGACACCCACTGCTGGGCATAGGCCTGTCCCAGAGATCTTCACAAAGGCCGGTGCTGTGCCTTCCGCATCGGACCACCTCGTGGGAGGCCTACCCGCGCTACTTTTCCATTGCTAATATATAATCCCCGTATATGTTCTAGGCTAGAGGAAGCGAAGTTGAACCAACTACGTCGCGAGGGTGTGCGCTACTCCCGCCTGCCGCTGTGCTCGGATGACATCTACTTCCTGCCGCGGAACATTATCCATCAGTTCCGGACCGTGTCCGCTGTTACGTCTGTCGGTGAGTGGCTTGAACCATACATTCATGTAGTATGAAAATCACGCCTCTGTCCCACAGGTGTTGTGCAGATCTCGGCGAAGGTTTGCAGAAAGGGCGAAAGCGCCATTTCTATATTTTTACTATAGAGCAGTTTTTTAGTTTCAATGAGGTTATATTATTGTCGTTTTCCTTATTAACTTTTTGCGTTTTAATAAGGTGTTATAAGGCGTTTATAAGGTGTTATAAGGCGTTTATAATAAGGGGGTATTGTAGTTGTTGTTTACCGAATGATATTTTCGCTACCAATACATCTCTGTAAGAGGATAGCTAAACGTAACGTTTTTGCAAAAAATTACATATTCGCCTTTTTCACAAACCACCTACAGTATGTGGTGCCCACGTGCACGTGGACTACAGTTAATTTATGTTTCTGTTTTCGAAACACACCAAAGATTTTGGACACAGCGTAGATAGTGTCCCTTTGTCACAACTTTTTGCAATTGAACTCAATGACATACAAAAAGCTACAACATTAGGTGACCATGGCTACTAAATTTGACAATAGCAGTGGTTATGGAGGGGTATTTGACAACTTATAGCGGACAATAACGGTTTTCTACGAGGAAAAAAATAATCCCGTTTGATAACCGAGTTAGCTAGGAAGAATAGTGTATTCGTCGTAGAACACCTAATTTTCTACGAGGAAAAAATAATCCCGTTTGATAACCGAGTTAGCTAGGAAGAAAAGTGTATTCGTCGTAGAAAACCTAATTTTCTACGAGGAAAAAATAATCCCGTTCGATAACCGAGTTAACTAGAAGGAATAATTTTTCCTAGTAGAATACCAGTTATCAAACTTGGTTATCTACAAGGAACAAAGGGGAAAAAAGGGTAGGTAGGGGTAAAGTAGGTGTACGCGGTCGAAGTCGCGCCGGGACTTCTAGTAGCATATGTATTATTGTTGTCATATAAGATCCAATAGTTCATGAAATGAACGAGTAACAAACGTCCAAAAATCCATAATCGCTTCACGTACGCAATTTTATTTCCTATAATGAGGAGTTTTCCAGTAGGTATTGATAGTTGGTTTCAAAATGCATCAATAGATGGCGCTCCTACAATTTTGGTATTAATTTTTTTATCTGTATGATGGTGGCAGTGATTTCATGCAGCCAACTAATACTAAAGTTAAAAATGAAATGTTTATTAATAAAAACATAACTGTTAAAGGTTGAACGAAATGTTAAAAGTAATATTTATAGAAGTTGTCACTATGTTCCATTATTATTACAACCTCTAAAATGGTTGAAAACTATTGACAAATACAATGTTATCCAATACAACGTACCCAGTGTTTATATCGCTGTTTGCTAAGAACCTACTTCAAGCGAATATCAATTACCAAAATTGTCGGGGCGCCATCTAGTGAGTGGTTAGGATTGCTTTAGATACCTATTGGAAAACTGCTCATTCAGATGCTTTAACAACGTGTTTCCCCACAGCCTGGCACTTGCGGCTGAAGCAGTACTATCCATCTTCCGAGGCGTCGTCGCCGGCCGAGGAGCGGCCCGCCGGCCCGCAGCCCGCCGCCGAGCCTCCGCCACCAGAGAGAGGTAATTCATCATCATCATCACAGCCCGTAACAGTCCACTGCAGTACTTAGGGCCTCTCCCACGAAAGGGGAGGCTATTGCCATAATCTCCACGCTTGGCAGGCGGGTTGGAGATCACAGTGTTTAAATATAACAATGGAAAATGCTGCTGACCAGTTTCCAGACTACGGAGACTCTTGATCTTTTGCCTCGAAAACATTAGTCGCCTTGTACGACACCCGTGAGTGTAAGGGGTTGGTGCTATTCTACTCTGCCGGACACCACACGGCCAAGAGGTAATTGAGAGAGTGGTAATTGCAACTGCTAAATTGTCATGTTGGCTTTGTGTACCCTATTTTGTCAACGATGAAAGGAATTTGTTACTCCGTATGGCGGAGAGGACCTATGGTTCAATTGCAATGGCGATGACGGGCCGTTAGTGTGCGAATTTGCCATTTTTTGTAATATAATAGAAATATAATAAATAAATATGCTTGGACAATTCACCCAGCGCTACCTAGCCCCAAAGTAAGCAAAGCTTGTGTTATGGGTTAATATGATGCTAGGGAATTCGAGATCTTATGATAGTTCTTTTTAGGCACAATTTTATATATCAAAATGGCAACATGCGTTATTAAAAATTGTGGCCCCTCCTCGTAAAAGGAGTTTCTTTCCCATTGTGTTTTTCGTTGTCAATACTAATGTTATAAAGAGGAAAAGTTTGTATATTAGGGTTAAGCAACATCGCCGAAACGACAAGCCGGCCAGTAGAGTTGTAAATAATCAGACCGGACAGGTCAATATGTGTCATTTTGTTTCTTATTAGTGACTTCGATAGATAATTAATTGTTCTTCATTGTTCCCAGAAACCAAGAAGTCAAAACACAAAGCTGGCGTTATAGAGATGAGGGCGCTCAGTGCAAAATTCAAAGAGAAACCAGCACTCAAAATAGCAGAAGGCAGAAAGAGCACAGACATCCAAAACAAGGCCGAAAAACCAGAAGAGAAAAAAGGCAAGATACCAGAATTCAAACTGGACAAGACAGACAAAGATAAATCAGAGCAAAAGACAGAGAGACCAGACCCAAAACCAGAGAAAAGCGAGCTGAAAACTGATAGAGCAGATATTAAAAACGATAAGCCTGACATAAAAACAGAAAAGTCTGACATAAAAACAGAAAAGCCTGACATAAAAACAGAAAAGCCTGACATAAAAACAGAAAAGCCTGACATAAAAACAGAAAAGCCTGAAATAAAAACAGAAAAGACTGACACAAAATTCGACAAAATGGACGTTGATCCAGTGAAATTGGATGTCAAAGTGCCCGATAAATCGGAGGCTAATAAAGCTGACAATAAAATTGACAAATCGGATAGAGACAGATCGGACAAGAACCACCATAGGAGCGACAAGCACAGATCAGAAAGCCGGTCAGATAAGTCTGATAAGCGAGATGAACACCGACGTCATTCGTCGTCTTCGCGTCATAAGTCCTCGCACCATAAACTAGACAGACGGGATAAGGACAAAGAGCACAGGAAAGAGCACAGAAGCTCAGACGATAGAAGAGACCATAAGAGAGATAGTGCGAAAGAGAAACCAAAGTCAGAAAGTGTTAAGGTTCAAGAAGTGGTCCATAGACCACCCGACTAAAACAAATTTATTATCAAGGGTGAAGTGCTATGTTTGTGTTTCTTTTGTGATGGTTATCTTGCTCGGCAATGAATGACGGCGGTCCAAGGTGAGTATGAAATTCCTTGTCTTTGGTCGTGCCCGAAATAGAGCGTACAAGATACGGCCCTAAATACAATAACGTAAGCCTTACATTCGGGTAAACATCACGTCCATATATTCATGACCATAAATTAAATTATCAATTGAAACAATTTAAAGTATTATTATAGCTGATTTACTGATAGTTTCTCTTATTATGGAGATATATAACAAGAATGGAACATGATACTGTACTATCACCCTGGTAATGCCTTCATGGTATTGATTGTATATAAATTAATGATAGGGTAAGCAGTCTCTTAGAGGCTAAGTGGACACATGAATGATAGATCACGCAGTTTAAGATACCAGGGAGTTTTTTTTATATCTTTGGGATATATCAAAGGACGTATGACATATTTTGCGTACCACATGAAGACGTATATGTGTTTTAAAACACATTTATTAGTGTCTTTGACTAAGTCCAAGTAAATATTTTCGATAAAAAGGATCTTGTTTCAAGAAGAATGTATGAAGAGGTAATTTTTTTTTTAAGCTTAATTTGGTCTTTGGATGACATCACAAAAGTTATAAGTTCTCCATCTCTCGCAATCATAATTTAAAATTTAAATAAAATAAATAGTTCATTAGGGCTAAATATGCAAATTCCTTCCCGGCCGTAAGGTCTGGGAGAGAGGCGGTCAGACTGCCCGCAAATACAGACCTGGCGTCATCTAGAGCATTCTGGGACTACCAAATCGGGCTTAGTTTTGTCTTTAAAAAATTCTGATGAGTATTGTACTTCTTGTGAGGCCGAAGGGTCGTCGATGAAATGTAGCAACATGCTAACAAAAGTAAGTAATCTCTGTTGTAATTTGCACTTATGTTATTTTATCTATTGAGTTCCAGTTGATCTCAAACTGGCCCATTGAATTATGAAAAACTCTAAAGCAGATCCGTAAAATAATATTTTATCAAAAATAGAAAAACGAATAGGCAGTATGTTAATTTCATACAAAATTTGTTATCTTTTAATTTGATATTTCTGAAACTGCGTTGCGAATGTGATTTGAAAGAGTTTTAACGAAGACGAAAATTATAATAAATTAAAGAAAATAATTATCCACACATATTTCTAAAAAAATTGCACTAAGAGTATAAATTATATTCTGATAGACTTAATTAAGTATAGACATAGTTTCTTTGTGATTATTTTGTGTAGATTAAATTGTTCTTCTTTTATGTGATCACCATAAAAATTTCTACATTATGTAGATTCCTTTATAAATAAGTACTGTTTTTATAGTGGTCACAAATGCTGTACCACTATGGTCGAATATATAATTTGTTTGTCATTTATTACTTTTTAAGAGTTTATTTAATTGAATATAATTGTAATTTTCATAAATTGTCTTGTTGAATTAGTTAGTTGGTATACAGTAGTACACCAATCCATACAATGATGAGTATGATATGACATAGCCTAGAATACAGTAAATTATTGGTGTTTGTTCTTGCTCTCTTCATTTGTCAAGGTAAACTGCTATATTTCTTAATACGATATTCCGTGATTCCATGTGGTCAGATACCCCGGTTAACCAGGTCACAAAGGTCAGATGGTTTTCCATTGTAATTAAAATCCATAGATCATAGTCAAGGCGGAATCCGGGCCCTCGTGAGCGCATAACCGGGATGTTGACGCCAAGGTAATATTTCTTAGTACCAGAAGCACTCACAACTTTGATCAATTGAACATAAAAATTTAAACGCCACAACCTATAAAAATCGCTATTAAAACGCGAACCAAAAATTTCAAACTGAACAATAGCAAATTCTATGCAGATTCAAATAATTTCTTTTATTCCGTAAATTGTTAGTAAAAAATGAACATTGTTGCTACTATGTTAGCAGATAAGCAAAGCATCAACAGGCGTATCGTTTGTGGCAAAGATATAATCGTCTATAACTTAAAAATTGCAACCATTTTAAGATTCTCGAAACTCTGCCAGGCCAGTGCCCAAACCTCTGATACTTGGGTCATCAGATCAAGCGAGGCTAGCTAGCAAGTTAAATCTTCTGACGGGTTCTGCATAAATAGTATGGAAACCTAAACAGCTGTTTATTGATTCCATGTCTAGGGTATTTTTATTGCAGCAATTTAATTATTTGCCAAACCAAATGTGTTTACTAACAATTGACTTCTAACATGAAATGTGACGCGATGCAAGAATGAACACCAAAGATACATAATAAAGTTCACTTGTTTATAGAAATAATTTCAGTATTATTATTATTTATAGCCAATAGATTTAAAACGATTAAATCCTTGCCAGAATTTTCCTGCAATGTCCACACATCCATGACCCAGTGCTTCTCAAGCTGTGATTGTGTAATCAATTTTGGAAATGCTTTTTGAAAACGGGAAATGGCAAAACAATCATCAAATTTTGTATTGAAATTTTTTTTACTAAAGTGTAAATAGGTGTAAAGGTTATTCGTTGTTAGTGCAATCACAGCATTGGTGAGCTGAATGCTAAGATAATTTGCGCAAATAGTTACAAAAATATAAAAAATAGGTATACTGTACGTTGATGTGTTGTAAGGACCCTTTGAATCTTTAATTTTAATTTGCGACGATGTACATTTTTTTGTAAATTAATTATTGTGTAGGTTAAGTTGACAGAATTAGGTATATGTTCATTTCGTGGTTGTATTGACTTATGATTTCATTCATCTGCTGACGCCCTTTATATAAAAATTACAAGTTAAAATGACATGTTGAGTACATGTTGAGTTAAACATCGTTCATATTATCTGTCGTAAGTTATTGTAGCCACGAAAAAGTGCTTTGGTCTGACAAATGATTTTCGTCCAGGAAAATTGTATTGATTTAGTATTGCCGATTAGTGTCACTCCACACTGAATGATTTATGGAGATGATATGACAAACGTACATTAACAAGAATTATAAATACTTGTAGGAGCTAATAATATTGAATAATAATTATTTCCACTCAAAATTTGTAGTAATGCCGATCTCTTGTCCGAGATCCAATCTTCTGGGTTGCCCCTATAGATTTGATGTTACATGTGCAGCACTGAACAGAATAAAGAACTGCACACAAATTAACCTAATCATAGTTGGACTTAAATCAGACATCATGCCCAAAGTGTATAAGCAGTTTATGCAACTCGCATATAAAATGTGTATTAAAATTAAAACCCGAGTGTCTGTTTATTATACGAGGCGTAGCCCAGTATGATAATAGTTTGACACTGTTTTAATACCTATATATATGCAGTTGCATACACTGTTTTATCTACACTCATATTTTCATGAAAACATTCGTACCTACCTATAATTTTCTCGACTTTGCTGGAAGTAAGCCGCCAGTCAGTTCTGTTGTACAGTCGAGTTCATTAATATGTGAGCATTGCCAAGGCTTAAAATTTATATATGTACATGGAATGGTACTTATATGTCTGAACAGATGTACATATGTTTGATTGATGAATCTGCTCAGATATATAAGTACCCTTCCATGTACATTTATATTTGAAGCCTTGGTAATGCTCACATATTAATGAACTCGACTGTACCTACGCGTCGAGGATATCGAGCGGCAGGAAACTCACTACACTTCTTTCACGTTTATTTATTTATTTATTTGCTTCAAACTCCGAGCAGATTCATAAGAAAAAATTGTTCAAATTGTAATAGCTGGCGTTGATTAGACACGATTTTTAAAAATAAATCTAAATGAGACCATTAGATGTATAAAGGTGTAGACATTTTGAGCTTTCTTCTCAGAAACACATTTCCGAATAACTTTGGTTACCAAATTCAATACTTTGGAATCTTGTCTAAGCAGCGCCATCTAGTGAGGTACGCCGAACTACACTTAATTTTTTAATGTAGCTGTCTTAAAATCCCCCATTGGAACATTAAGCTATGAGTGTAGATAAAATTTGTTTTTAAGTTAAGCATTCTTATGAGAGTTAAATTATTGTCTAAATAAATTTATTGTCTAGAGTCTATACCACCATTATGCTATTTTTAAATACATCTCATCAGCTATCTTCATACGAGCTATTAAGAGGAAAACGAAAGTATTTAATTAAAGAAAATAATTCATAAATATTCATCAACATTGAACGCAGTTTGATTAGACCGCATTTAGCAACTGCAAATTGCAATGTTGCCAGGAAATTGGAAATGCAGTGACGATTTGTTTAAAAAAGGTGGTATGCAAAAAGGTCTCACGTCTGGCAATACCAGACTTAATTGTGATTGAATATATTTATTACGTTTAGGTGGTTAACTTATTGTTTCACGTTTCCTATATTTTTTGAAAATAATAATTAGATTATAAATAGAAAGTTGTAGTTTTATTTTAGGTTATACTTTTACCCCATTTTTAATACGTAAAACGAGGTCTTAATAAATAAATAAGTAATAAATAAATAAATATGCTTGGACATTTTACACAGCACCATGTAGCCCCAAAGTAAGCAAAGCTTGGGTGCTAGATAACTGATAAACTTCTTAAATACTTTTAAAAACATACTTATTATACACATAACACCCAGACTCGTAATTCATCGTTTCAAATTCTGTTCAGCCGGGAATCGAAAACGGGATCTCTGCGTGGCAGACCGGCTGGAGGTTGTCAAAAGAAAAAACGTTAACATCGTCAGATAAAACATTCGAAATTGCAAATAATACGAAACATATTTAATTTTAAATGGTTTATTGTCAAATTATACCACAGTTTCAAGGTATAAATTAAATATTGATACATTTTAAGTACAAACAAAATAAATCCCTATACGGAGTCCATAACTCAGTCAAGTTGTTAAACTAAGTGTTAAAAAATGACTAATAATAATGTTACATGACAATTTGATAAATACTTAGTTAAAATAGTAATAAAATGGCACTTAAGATGCAGAAATTATACACAAAGAGAGCTTGTAATTCTAACAAACAAAACAAGTACCTAAGGAAATGGTAAAACGTCATTATATTTACTTTTATGTAAACAGATTAGATGAAATACATAGTAATAATATGTGGCAAGATTCAAATTTCCTCCAACCATATCAAGCCTTTTGTAAAATAACTAAATTATTATCTATCCTATTACAGTGAAATAATTAGGATAATACATTATGGTTTTCTGTTTTAAAGGCTCTCCCTATGTCCTGTCGTTGGACATAGGTCCAGTAAATAAGAACTCGATAAAAATATACTTAAATATCTTTTTGAGGTTCTAAAGATCTGATAATGTCAGCGTATTATCTCCTAATTTATAATCACACAAATTAAGGCACTTGTTTAAAAATGCAGCTCCAAATCAGTCCTAAATAATGTCAATAATTTACTAATGATTCCTTATGTCTAACTTAAATGCCTATTAAAACAAAAGCTACTGCCATTACTGATTGAAACAAAATTATAATACAGCAAATGAAAAACAATGGATATCGTAAAATAAAATAATAAAATTGCACAGTATGTTACGCTTAAAGTGACGAAAACGGTAAGTTTAGAAAATTATTATTTAAGCTAAATTGTATTAGTAACTAAATAATTTCTAATTATAACAACCTGCAGTATCAACTATAAACAGAGTATGAAATTGATTATACGATTATGACTATACAAAGTTCGAAAAAACTATAATAACAATGCTTTGGTTGGTTTGGTTTTGTTGTGGTCACTGAAAAAAAACAAATATAGATTACAAAAAACTGATGATTAAAGAAAAAATGTGAAATTATGTTAAATTCGGATATTTTGGGTAGGAGTAAGAATCTGCTATTAAAAGTTTCGTCTTCATTATCACTCCAGATGAAAGCAACGAAATCTTTGTGTAGGCTCTGGGGCTCTGTTTCTGATTCGCCCGCATCCACGCGAGTGTTCGCCTTCTAATACCTGTCTTTTCTATTTCTAGCAACTTACGAATGTGAAAGAGACAGGCAGCGCACGAGATGCGAGATGTTCTAAAATAGGGATTAACAGCGGCCAAGTGTGATTTGAATTGGCATACAAAGGATTCTGTGCCATTAACACAAATAATTCACACTAATGCAACAAGATTTCGATGCTAGAGCAACATGTAATTTTTCCAATTCTATTAAACTCTAAAACCTTGATGCGCGAGACCGGATCATGCTTGACCGGTTTATTTGTTATAATTCAGTATTTGCACTCTTTAGTATCACACAAAGTTTCATACTTGTGTGTATTGCCGTTATTACTGTAGAAAAATAACAAAAAATAAAAAAGGCAAATTATTAATTTTTGTTTGTTTGTTGTAAGGAACACATACACACACATAGGAGGGGAAGGAGCCCCTAGAAACACATCATTATATCAGCCAGAAGACGCCCACTGCTGGGCAAAGGCCTCCCCCAGAGATCTCCACAATTAGAAACACTACGAAAATTTTAAGTATCTGGCTCTCACAGTTACAAGCTTCTAACAAAGGATGAACAGACGGACGGACACGTGACCGACAACAATATAGCTCCGTTTGGCCTTCGGGTACGAAACCCCATAAAAAATAGTAAACTGAGTAAGGTATTTACCACAAATCTGTTGACTTTGGTAGCGAATGTCTTCTGGACCGAGCTCTGCTGTACTTTCATATTTTCGAATTTCTCGCGAAGGCTACAAGAGAAAAAATAATTAAATCAGCACATTGTATCCAATGATTTGAATGCACCACTCATTATAAATTAGTATTGATTAAAACAAAAAAAAAAATTAGTTTTTACAACTACCAAAATGCCTGTGGAATATGATTAGCAAAATCGATTTTTAATGTATTGCCTAAAACCCTGTACAGGAGTTTGGAATCATTTTACTGAGGGATTAACCAATACCTCATTACTCTCCTTATTTTGGTTAAAGCCTCGAAGGATAAGTTTTAAAGTATACTATGCAGTGACAAACGAGCAGACAGCCCACTTCATGGTAACTGGTAACTGTCATCTATCTGTCAACGCAGGTGCGTTATCACTGTGAGCACTAATGAAAATCCTCATGTCATGCCTGTGTACTTTAAAAAGAAAATACAACATATACAGAGGTGTATGTGCATATTTCACCTTTTGGCAGTTTCCAGCTGTGACTCCCCATCCTCGTCTTCCTGGCGCTCGATGTACACGTTCGTGGGTTGCGGCACGTTGGCCTCGCGCTGCTCCGACTCGGACCAGTTCTCGAAGCGGTCGCGGAAGCTCTTTGTGCGGGCTAACTTCTGGGCCTGCGAGGAAATATTGTACTGAAGTTTGTCTTTGTTAGTTGGGACTACGGAGCGGCTCAGTAAAACACGGCGTTACGATTAGAAGGTATATTAACGACTGCCCGATACGAGTAGGACGCAGCCTACCCTCTACTTACTAACTAACATCCCTCCACCTTTAGCTCAAAATTATTGCCTAAAAATAAACAAATCCCTGAGAGGGTTGCGACTGGTTCGCGGAGGGGAAGGTGTGGCAAACGCATCAAAGCTCGAGTCTCTGCGGGCGTTGTGATTGGGGCTGTCAGTCGCGGCTGGGGCTAGCTGCGAAGGCGCTCCGGCGCGGGCAGGCTCCATGACGGCGTCGGCGCGTGGCGGTGAGCAGCCGCTGACAGGTCCGCACCGACTTCGCGGAGGCGATGACGAAGGCATCATAATTGGTGGCATCTCGATGGGTTCCTCGTCAACATCACCATCACTCTCGTGCGTAGGACTACTATCAGTACCACGATGGGAAGATGTACTTACACTTTCCCCCTTGTATCTCAAGAGTTGGTTGACGTGTCTTTTTATTGTTTGATTGCAACCATCTCCTAGTATGCGTACCATGTATAATGAGTTACCCATGATGCTGTCTATCACACCTTGCACCCAATAAGTCTTTTGTAATTTGTACATTTTCACTAACACTAATTCGTTCACATGGAACTTAATATTTCGCTTTCCACCGTAGTAGCTATTCTGTAAGCACTGTTGTTCTTTCACTGCACTGTCGAGGTCGGGGTCTAGTGAAGCTGGTTTATGTATCGTTAATAAGTCTAATCTATTTCTTAGTTTATGCCCGAATAGAATTTCTGCAGGTGACCTACCGGTAGTACTGTGTTCCGAATTACGATAATGAAATAAAAACTCATTTAGTTTTGCGCCGATGTCTTTCAAAGTAATTCCAGATAAAATAAACGATCTCAAAGCTCGTTTAACGATTTTAACACTACTCTCGGCTTGCCCGTTGCTACTCGGACTATAGGTTGGAGTTGTGTAATGCTTTATATTATTACGTTTACAGAAATCTTTGAATTCTGCAGAGATAAACGAGGAGCCGTTATCTGTGCAGATCGCCTTAAACAACCCGAACCTACTCATTACTTCGCACAACTTGCCTATCACTACTTTCGAGCCGTACCCCGTGGAAACGTCAAAACACTCGATCCATTTTGAGTATGCATCAACAATAATAAGGTACATTTTGTTATTAATGGGTCCAAGAAAATCTAAATGCACGCGATACCAAGATTCCGGCGGGAAGGGCCACGGCGTAAGTGGGGCGCGGGGCGGGGCGGGGCGCAGTGCGGCGCACACGCTGCACGCCGCTACGTACCTATCGACGTCAGCTGATAAGCCCGGCCACCAGAACCGGTTGCGCGCCTCGGCTCGCATCTTGTTTGCGCCCAAGTGTCCATTATGCAATTCATTCATAATGTTTTGACGGCAAGATAACGGAACCACAACCTTAAACCCACGAACTAGGCATGATTTTTCAACAGACAGTTCGTTTCGACACGTGAAGTACGGTCTTAGCACATTATTGGGTATGCGATTTGGCCAGCCCGATTGCACGAATTCACAAACTTTTGAAAGAGTTGGGTCTAACTGTGTATGACTACTAATGTCGTCGATATTTATGACTCGATCACTGCCGTTGTAAACAAAGTAAACATACGTAGCCCTATCCATAGGCACGGCGTCGTGAGTCGTTGCATCATTTTGTTGTTGTTTACTATTAACCGAACGACTTAAAAAATCCGCAGCGTTATGTGAACTTGTTACATACTCTAAGATGAAGTTGTATGAAGTTAAAAAAATCGCATATCGCTGCAGGCGATTCGCCGTTACTTCAGGTATACCTCGGCCAGGTTTAAAAATAGATAAGAGGGGTTTGTGGTCAGTTCTCAACACAAATGGAGTCGACCGCCCGTACAAATAATGATGATATTTCCTAACACCGAATATAATAGCCGTGGCCTCTTTTTGTATTTGACTATAGCTAAGTTCCGCTTTAGATAACGATCTCGATGCATAGGACACCGGGCGCTCGATTCCGTCCGCACCCACCTGAGCTAAGATCGACCCGAGTCCGCATGGCGATGCATCTACCGTCAGGATCAACTTAGCCTGCGGATCGTAGTGCGCCAAGGTCAAATCAGATACCAGGTCGCGTTTTATTAGTGAAACGGCGTTGTCCTGTTCATCGCCCCATTGCCATGGAACATTTTTCTGCAATAACCTATGTAATGGGCTTAAAATACTAGATGCATTTTTAACGAAGTTTCTGTAATAGTTAACCATCCCAAGGAAGGACTTTAACTCGGAAACATTAGTAGGCGATTTTGCTTTGATGATGGCATCTATTTTATCTTGACATTTGTGCAAACCTTCGCGATCTATTTTAAAGCCTAAATACGACACCGAGTCTTGGAAAAGCTGACACTTACTACGTTGCAAGACTAGTCCTGCTTGTTCTAATCTTTTAAATACCTCATGCATTTTTGACATGTGTTCAGCGTCATTCGAACCAGTTACCAATATGTCATCTTGGAATACCAAAACCTTATCAATACCACTTAAAATTTGTTCCAGGGTCCTCTGAAAAATAGCTGCAGAGCTAGATAAACCAAATATTAATCTAGTAAATTTAAATAGACCCTTGTGTGTATTTATGCAAGTTAACATTTGAGATTCCTCACATAATGGTAATTGGTTATACGCCTGTGACAAATCCAGTTTTGAGAATTTTTGTCCGCCATGCAACTTAGCGAAAAGTTCATCAATACGTGGCAATGGGTATTTATCTACAATTAACTGTTTATTTAGCGACACAGAGTAGTCCGCGCATAAACGAATGTCACCATTGCTTTTTAACACTGGAACTACTGGACTTGCATAATCTGATGTACTTACAGGCACTAGAATACCTACATTCACTAAACGCTCTAATTCGCGTTCTACTTTTTCTTTTAGTGAAAAAGGAACTTGCCGCGCTTTAAAAAAAATAGGTTTCGCATCAGGCTGAACGTTCAACTTGATTTTTGGGCCCCTATAACAACCTAAATTATCTGAGAATAATTTGGGATACAAAGCTGACATTTGACTTAGGTGATCATCACACTTGTTCACTGACGTAATTTGCATATTGAATTTTGACATGAAATCCCTGCCTAACAAAGGCGGGCCGCCATTCTCGACAATGTACACTTGTAGGTTCCTAGTTATCGAATTGTACGTACAAGGCAACATGAGGGTACCCAAAGTATTAATGTTGCTGCCATTATAACTTTGCAAAATGATACTAGTAGGTCTTAATTTTAATGCCTTAAAATGGAGATTGTATATTTTATCTGGAATTATTGTTACTCCTGAACCCGTGTCAATTTCAAAATTAAGAGTAATACCGCCTATCAGGACAGACTCCCGTATAGGCTCCACCCGAGCAGATAAAATATTATATATTATGCGCCTACCGTCATCACCAGGGTCATCGGCCTCGACCTCGACAAAGTGCTGCTGCACTTTATTACTACGGCACACACGACGCAGGTGTCCACGAGCCCCACAACGGCCACACTTGTACCGCTTGAACTTGCACGCATCCCTTCGATGACCGTAGTATCCGCACACCTCGCATGTGCCCGTGTCCTGGTACTCCCTGCGTGGCTCCGCCGCTGATCCACCGCCGGGCGCTCGCTGCGGCCGTGCATAGCGCGTCGCCGGCGCTGCGGTCCCCATCTTGAACACCGGCACCTCAGCGAGCGGGGCCGCCGCCGCCGGCGGTGCGCTCTGCACCGCCCCAAGCCGTGCGCTGCGAATGGCCTGGGCGGTCTCCAACGCTTTGCTCAGCGTTAGGTCGTCCATGTCCATGGTGAACAGCTTGTCGCGCTCGGGCCCTGCCTGCATGCCCAGCACGAAACGGTCTCGTAGTAAGTAGTTGAGACAAGTCGACGGAAAAGCACAGTCCACAGCGAGCCCGCGCACTCGCGCTGCCCACTCAGCTAATCCTTCCGACTGTTCCTGAATCGCTATATAGAAACGGTTTCGCTCGGCAAAACCACATTTAGCTGGTACAAAATGGCCATCCAGCAACTTCACGATCGCTTCATACTCGAGTGTAGTCACTTTTTTCGGTAATGCTAAGTCCCTAATTAACTTAAATGTGGTTTCCGCTAAACTGCTTAACAATATCGCTCGTTGTTTCACTTTAGATTTTACGTCCGTTTCCAATTCGTTTGCTAAAAACCATTGTTCTAGTCTTTCCTTGTACACTGACCAATCCTGGTTTTCGTGATTAAAACTGCATAAGGAACCGACCGAAACTTTAGCCATGGTGAAATTAGTACACGAAATAATTTACACGCGTAATTAGTTCGATTCGTCGCCACTGTTAGTTGGGACTACGGAGCGGCTCAGTAAAACACGGCGTTACGATTAGAAGGTATATTAACGACTGCCCGATACGAGTAGGACGCAGCCTACCCTCTACTTACTAACTAACATCCCTCCACCTTTAGCTCAAAATTATTGCCTAAAAATAAACAAATCCCTGAGAGGGTTGCGACTGGTTCGCGGAGGGGAAGGTGTGGCAAACGCATCAAAGCTCGAGTCACTGCGGGCGTTGTGATTGGGGCTGTCAGTCGCGGCTGGGGCTAGCTGCGAAGGCGCTCCGGCGCGGGCAGGCTCCATGACGGCGTCGGCGCGTGGCGGTGAGCAGCCGCTGACAGGTCCGCACCGACTTCGCGGAGGCGATGACGAAGGCATCATAATTGGTGGCATCTCGATGGGTTCCTCGTCAACATCACCATCACTCTCGTGCGTAGGACTACTATCAGTACCACGATGGGAAGATGTACTTACACTTTCCCCCTTGTATCTCAAGAGTTGGTTGACGTGTCTTTTTATTGTTTGATTGCAACCATCTCCTAGTATGCGTACCATGTATAATGAGTTACCCATGATGCTGTCTATCACACCTTGCACCCAATAAGTCTTTTGTAATTTGTACATTTTCACTAACACTAATTCGTTCACATGGAACTTAATATTTCGCTTTCCACCGTAGTAGCTATTCTGTAAGCACTGTTGTTCTTTCACTGCACTGTCGAGGTCGGGGTCTAGTGAAGCTGGTTTATGTATCGTTAATAAGTCTAATCTATTTCTTAGTTTATGCCCGAATAGAATTTCTGCAGGTGACCTACCGGTAGTACTGTGTTCCGAATTACGATAATGAAATAAAAACTCATTTAGTTTTGCGCCGATGTCTTTCAAAGTAATTCCAGATAAAATAAACGATCTCAAAGCTCGTTTAACGATTTTAACACTACTCTCGGCTTGCCCGTTGCTACTCGGACTATAGGTTGGAGTTGTGTAATGCTTTATATTATTACGTTTACAGAAATCTTTGAATTCTGCAGAGATAAACGAGGAGCCGTTATCTGTGCAGATCGCTTTAAACAACCCGAACCTACTCATTACTTCGCACAACTTGCCTATCACTACTTTCGAGCCGTACCCCGTGGAAACGTCAAAACACTCGATCCATTTTGAGTATGCATCAACAATAATAAGGTACATTTTGTTATTAATGGGTCCAAGAAAATCTAAATGCACGCGATACCAAGATTCCGGCGGGAAGGGCCACGGCGTAAGTGGGGCGCGGGGCGGGGCGGGGCGCAGTGCGGCGCACACGCTGCACGCCGCTACGTACCTATCGACGTCAGCTGATAAGCCCGGCCACCAGAACCGGTTGCGCGCCTCGGCTCGCATCTTGTTTGCGCCCAAGTGTCCATTATGCAATTCATTCATAATGTTTTGACGGCAAGATAACGGAACCACAACCTTAAACCCACGAACTAGGCATGATTTTTCAACAGACAGTTCGTTTCGACACGTGAAGTACGGTCTTAGCACATTATTGGGTATGCGATTTGGCCAGCCCGATTGCACGAATTCACAAACTTTTGAAAGAGTTGGGTCTAACTGTGTATGACTACTAATGTCGTCGATATTTATGACTCGATCACTGCCGTTGTAAACAAAGTAAACATACGTAGCCCTATCCATAGGCACGGCGTCGTGAGTCGTTGCATCATTTTGTTGTTGTTTACTTTTAACCGAACGACTTAAAAAATCCGCAGCGTTATGTGAACTTGTTACATACTCTAAGATGAAGTTGTATGAAGTTAAAAAAATCGCATATCGCTGCAGGCGATTCGCCGTTACTTCAGGTATACCTCGGCCAGGTTTAAAAATAGATAAGAGGGGTTTGTGGTCAGTTCTCAACACAAATGGAGTCGACCGCCCGTACAAATAATGATGATATTTCCTAACACCTTGTGAACGAATTAGTGTTAGTGAAAATGTACAAATTACAAAAGACTTATTGGGTGCAAGGTGTGATAGACAGCATCATGGGTAACTCATTATACATGGTACGCATACTAGGAGATGGTTGCAATCAAACAATAAAAAGACACGTCAACCAACTCTTGAGATACAAGGGGGAAAGTGTAAGTACATCTTCCCATCGTGGTACTGATAGTAGTCCTACGCACGAGAGTGATGGTGATGTTGACGAGGAACCCATCGAGATGCCACCAATTATGATGCCTTCGTCATCGCCTCCGCGAAGTCGGTGCGGACCTGTCAGCGGCTGCTCACCGCCACGCGCCGACGCCGTCATGGAGCCTGCCCGCGCCGGAGCGCCTTCGCAGCTAGCCCCAGCCGCGACTGACAGCCCCAATCACAACGCCCGCAGAGACTCGAGCTTTGATGCGTTTGCCACACCTTCCCCTCCGCGAACCAGTCGCAACCCTCTCAGGGATTTGTTTATTTTTAGGCAATAATTTTGAGCTAAAGGTGGAGGGATGTTAGTTAGTAAGTAGAGGGTAGGCTGCGTCCTACTCGTGTCGGGCAGTCGTTAATATACCTTCTAATCGTAACGCCGTGTTTTACTGAGCCGCTCCGTAGTCCCAACTAACAGTAAAATGAGTAGCGGTTCTCAGCTACTTTTCAGCGGCGGTTCGGATCTCTGTAAACGATCAACTTTCCCGTGGAAAGGTGTTATTTTCCCGAGAAAAAATTGGGTGACCTAGTAAATAGTTAACCAATCGTAGCTTGTTCTCGGGCGCGCCTGAGTGTCATAACTTAGGACCTGTATGTGGTCGCCGCTGTAGATCATGGCCCTTAAAAACCACGCGGTTTAACGGAGTCACGGAAAATCTAACAAACATCCATCCAATCATTCTTACAAACTATTGAAACCTAGGTTCGGATTCTCGGTAGTTCAACAGTTCGTTGCCTCGACGAATTATTTTTCGAAATCAAGTTTGTGCGTAAGAACGACGGTGCTGGATCGAAAGAATAATATTTCAGCGAACGTCTCATCAATGAATTACTCATGCCTAATTAACGGACTGCCCTAAGAAAATCCACTAAACGTGCACTTAACCGATAATCGATCATTAATGAAAATTAATGGTGAATATTGTAGTGTCATGCCAAATTAGAACTCAGTTCAGCATATGCTGTAGATAGATAAACTACAGCGTTGATTTTCAGCCGAGCCTTAGTGCGTGCGTCACTCGCCAAATGGTTGAACGAGTACGAAATGACGTACATTTGTAGATAAGGCTATTTTAGCTTTAAGTCCGCTACTGTACTTTTTGTGCATAAAGTTTTAATAAATAAATTTGTAGTTCGAACAAACTTAGTGATATCTGAATACCTGTTTAAGCGCCTCGTCCCTCTCCCGAGCCTCCAGATACACTCTCCGGCGCTCGTCCTCGCTGTCCTCCTCATCGTATTCCTCGTCGGAATACTCTTCCCCCGAGGAGTCGCCGTGGTGGTTGCTCTCGCCGGGGGGCGGCGGCGTGAAGCATTTCAGGGGCTTCGGGCCTGGGAGAGAGTTTTATGCTACTAAGGTGGCAAACAAGCGTACGGCCGGCCTGATGGTAGGCGGTTACCGTAGCTTAACACTTTCGCTGCTAACCCAAATATCAAAGGGTCAGGAGTCGTGACAACAAACGCAGTCATATGAGTCGTGTGCACAGCTGCATGACCGCCGAAATATACCATACGCGGTGTGCGGACAACTGGTCAGCCGAGTCCATGTTGGTGGATTGAGTTTGTATGGACCGGCCAGATGAGTTGCCGTGCACTCGCGTAGCGCCAGTTTTGTATGGACTGGCCAGACGAGTCGTGCGCACTTGCGTAACGCCGATTACGACTCAATTGTGCGGGCGGCCTCAGAGAACGAGTTGAGGAAGTTAACAATACCAGGGGCATGTTGTCAACCCGGTAAAATATGGCAGAAAATGACGAGGCCCTCCCACTGCCAACGACGCTGTTCCCCTCCCCCGATGGAGCACTGGATATCTTACTCCCGGCAGAAAATACTATTTAAAATAAGTAGGCAGTGTCGTTTGGCTGCGTAACCATGATCCAACCTAGTCAGGTTCCACTGTTCACAGGATCACAGAGGTCAGCTAGCAGTCGCTCCACTGGATTTGGCAGATCAGGTAACTACAGTGGAGCGACAGCCATCTGACTTCCATAACCCTGCTACCAAGGGAACCTGACCAAATTGGATAATGGTCATTTCGTCGCCTGAATGTGCAGGTTTCATCCCGATGTTTTCCTCACACCCAACGTCTTTTACATTAAAATGATAACAAGCTCATCCCCTCTTACCCTGAGCCTCCTCCTGCCTAGCGAGCTGGTCCTCCATGCGCCGGAACACGTCGATCATCCGCGACGCCGTGTGGCGGTCGGCCGCCGAGGCCGTGTCCGCGCCGCCGTCCTCCGCGCGGACCACCGCCGGGTCGTGGTACACCTCCGGGGAGGGGGATTTGGGGCGCTGGCCGCAGATAGGGTGAAATTAACAGGAGTAATAACGCAGTATAGGTAGGCCTCTCACAAGGGGACCGATGACCCGGTAAAGATCGCAGGTACCAGCTGGATGCGGAAGGCACAGGATCGGCCGCCGTGGAGATTTGTGGGAGAGGCCTATGCCCAGCAGTGGGCGTCTTCTGGCTGATATGATGATGATGATGATTGATTTCCCAACCGATTTATGGGTACAACCATAGACCAATATACTATCTACACTATTGTGGTCTATGGTGCAACTCAACCGATAGGGAAATCTCCGGTGAAGGGATTTGGGGCGCTGGCCACAAATAGGTTCAATTTAACAGAAATAAATTAATTTTACCCACAAATAAGTTAAAATATACAAATAATAGAAATAAAGGATTTTATATCCAATTTGTGGGTAAAACTCAACCGATGGGAAATCCCCGGTAAAGGGGATTGGGGGCGCTGGTTACGAATAGGTTAAAATAAATAGAAAACATTGACCTTTCCAACCGATTTGTGGGTACAACTTAGATTAAATTTCAATTATAGCTAGGTAATAAAAATATCAATATTTCAATTCAGACTTAACGTATTTCATTTCTTTCCATATATCATTACCATCTATGCAATGTTCGTTTCCTACCATGTCTTTATATTTCTTTTAATAACATTATACTACGTGAGTGCGTTTTACAAAATATTGCTCGAAGTGCCTGTTGGTACCATTCATTCTCTGAAAATTGCCAAACTTGGACGAAATAAGAGAAAGACTCTTATATGATAAACCTCCGTTCTTACTTCACCTATTCCCAGCCTCACCTGTAGCTGCCTGGGCGGCGTCATCCGGAACTCCTTGCGCGTGTTCTCCGGCTTATAGGTCTCGAAGAACTTGAACCGGTCCGAGATGTCGGCGGTCTCGATCTTGACGTCCTCCACCTTGTCTGCTGCGCGAATCACGTCCTTAGGGATGAACGGCTGTAAGGTAAGGTGAGTTAGGTGATCGTATCTGAGTGTATCTAAGTACTGTTTTTGTTTGCAGCTGCGCCGAGGAAGCTTTAGATGATAATTTAGAAGAGCAACCCTGTGGAGCTGCCGCCGGACGTTGTTAGAGGTAACTATTAGATGGTGTCTGTAGTACCAAAGATGCCTAGTTAGAAAATTGTAAAGAGGCATATGACTTGATTACAGAAAAAGTCGGATAAGCCCCGGAGTTTACATATGCTCAAGTATTTTCTAAACTACTGTGCTGATGTCAACAAAACAAAGCTAAGAACCATCTCGAATTCATCTTTTTAATATTAGAAAAAACCGCATCAAAATCGGTCCTTCCGTTCGGGAGCTAAACTGCCACAGACAGACACACAAAGCCGCAGTTTCGTCAGGTGTTAACAATTTAATAAGTATATTCATGCAAGATACTTATTAAATTATCATAATAAATGAGCGTATATCACTCACGATCTCCTTCCGCTTGGGCGGGTCCGAGGGCGAGGCGGGCGCGGCGGGCGTGGCCTTCGCATTGGCGTCCAGTTCCAGGAAGATCGAGCGCGACTTCTTGCCTATGCCTGCAATGAATAGAATAGAATACATTCATTTACACACAATATCACTAAAAATACAAAACATAATGGCTTATAAAGAGTTTGATTCACTGACCTAACAATACAGGTATTATTGGAGGTAGGCAGTTTTAGAATTAGTTAGGCAATTGGCCGTGTGGTGTCCGGCAGAGTAGAATAGCACCAACCCCTTACACTCGTGGGTGTACAAATGTTTTCGGGGAAAAATATCTAAAGTCTCTGTAGGCCGGAAAATGGGCAGCAGCGTTTTCATTTTTATATTTATGCCTGCCAAGTTTAGGGATTTTGGCAATAACCTCTCCTTTCGTGGGAGGGCCTAAGTCCTGCAGTGGACTTTTATGGACTGTGATGGTGATGAGGTAAATTCAGTCGCCTTAATTCAAAAGCAAAAAGCGTGAGAGCAAATCAAAGTGGAGTTAATTTTTGTATCACGGCTTTCGAAAAGTGATAGTTGAATAAGTGATACAAAAATTAACCTTATTACATGAGCATTACATTCCATTTCGATTTGCTCTCACGCTATTTGTTTCTGCTTGACATAGCTCTACTTGGTGAAAGAAAAGGCCCACCTACCCTCATTGAACATGGCCCGATCCTCGATGTCCCTGTTCCGCGGCGGGTGGTTCTCGTCCTGGTAGGCGGCGCCGGACTCGAACCGCTGCTTGATGGCGCGCGCGCGCTCCGCGTCCAACTCCACCTCGCGACCTATCTTCTCCGCTGAGGTTACGCCTGGAAGAAATCGTCGTCATCATCATCATATTAATAAATAAATATTAGCCTGTAAATAAATCTTCTAATATATAAAATTCTCGTGTCACAGTTTTCGTTGCTAAATTTTTTTATTTATTTTTTAGACGTAGGTAGGTGTAGGGTAAGTGTACGGTAGGTGTAGGGTAGGTCCACCCCTAAATTTTTATTTTTATTTTTTTAGAAAATTATTTATATGGCAAAACAACGTTTGCCGGGTCAGCTAGTATAATATATTGCCTGAGAAGAGTAATTCGAAACCGGTTGCAATTTAATAAAATTGTATAATAAAGTGGAACTAGTGTACAAAAAGTGATTTAATTCAAAATAAATATTAGTCGAAAGACGCCTACTGCTGGCCATAGGTCTCCCCAGAGATCTTCACAAAGGCCGGTCCTCTGCCATCCGCATTCAGCTGGTACCTGCGATCTTTATCAGGTCATTTCATTATCATATCAGCCGAAAGACGCCTACTGCTGGGCATGGAAATCCCCCAGAGATCTCCACAAAGGTCGGTCCTGTACCATCCGCATGCAGCTGGTACCCGCGACCAGCGGGCTATTGCGTAACTCAGTTGATAACTGAATTTGACATTAAATAATTGTAAACTACGTCATCTACGTTGGCCACTGGCAATAGCGTCTATCAAATTAGAGTAGTGACAGTCGGGGAAAATACTGTTTATTATAAATGTTAACTGCGGGCCAAAACGCGATAGAAAAATAATAATTTTAATTAATCAGGCGTTTCGGCCTCGGTGAGCGTCGCTGGCCGAGCGGTTAGAGTATGCAACTCGTAAGCCAGAGGTCCCGGGTTCGAATCCCGCTCCGGCCATGTACCAATGACTGTTTTCTGAGTTATGTACATTAGTTGAATAATAACCGATGCTCTTACGGTGAGGGAAAACATCGTGATGAAACCTGCACATTCAGGCGACTGGATGTGTAACCATGATCCAATCTGGTCAGGTTCCCCTGGTAGCAGGGTCATGGAGGTCAGATGGCAGTCGCTCCACTGTAATTACCTGACCTGCCGAATCCTGGATCATGGTCAAGGCGGACCCCAGGCCCTCTTGCGCGAGAGTCAACCGGGACATTAACGCCAAGATGATTTTTTTTAGTCAGTTAGTTTAGGTCCGCGGGCCAAACCAGGCCGGGCCGAAACGCCTGAACACTTCTAAAAATCCGAGACACGTTGCTCTGGCAGCAAATGCTAGGCCTCTCCACTACCAAATCCTGATTTCTCATGCAGTACTGGAGAACTTACTCACTTACTGTTTATTAGGTTACATTTTAGTACTTATTAGATAATTATTCAACTTTAGTAGGTAGGTATACCTTGTTCGCTTTGCAGCACCGATTGCTCGTACATCTCCTTAATCTTGGCTTGTTTGCCCTGTGAAAAGAAATGCTTTGAATAAGTGGCGTGTAGTATCCGGCAAAGTAAAAAAAAAAAAAGTAGAAAGTAGTACAGATGGCAGACATGAACATACCCAAAACCAGTATAAGATGAGCCAGCATCTCTATGGACGCACTTAGCAATGTTTACGTTTTTAAGCTGGTTTTAGGCTGGGTTATTGTGCTGCTGTGGTCAGGTCCCCTGTTCGGGGTTACGGAGATCAGACCGCTTTCGCTCCATTGTAATTACCCGATTTGGATCATGCTCTAGGCTTACCACGGGTCCTCGCGTACGAAATCACAACCGGGATATTAACCTCAAGATTAGGTATTTATTGTAATGCTGTGTGTGCATATGGGTGTCGTAGAAGGCGACTAATGACCTAATGACGAGCTCCGTAGGCCGGAAATTGAGTTTCGGCGTTGTCTGTTGTGTTTCCAACATTGCAATTTCCAATCCGCCTGCCAAGCGTGGAGATTACGGCCCATTCACTCACACTACTCCACTATTGTGGATAAGTCCTTCTAGCTCGTTCATATCTAACAATACTTGACAACGATTTGCTATGGTTTCGAATATTTCATTAGATTTGTAAACATTTTTACGGTTTAGAAATGGTGGCAGGATAGGACCCTTAGCCACTGTCCTAATTGGCGACGGTCGTGCGACCATGGCCGTACGTCGGACGTAGCCCGACCAATAGGAGGCCTCAAAACAGGCCGTCGCACGACCGTTGCAAAGGACATGTTATTCTGTGACAAACGAGCAGACAGCCCGATGGTAAGTAACTGTTGCCCATAAAATCTACAAATTATCTGCATTTAGGTTGCAAGTAACAAAAATTCAGAACCGCAGGTGCGTTGTCACAGGTTGGCGAGAATGGATCCCTAGCGTGACATAAAGGTTCTTAGTCCAAATTTATTGTTACTAACGTCACACCAACAACCCCTACCACCACTTACCATGAACAGACGACTCCTGATGTTCTGGATCTCCTGCTTCCGCTCCCTGTGTCTCTCTGTCGCATGATTCTGCCCGGTCTCGAACCTTCCGACGATCTCGCTCATATTGCAGAAGGGGACCGGCTGCTCCTTGCTCGCGGTATGCTTGTAGGAGTTCTTCAGCACCGAGTCCTCGTCTGAGGTTTGACCGGTTAGTCATGATTAGGTATCGTTGGCCGTGTGGTGTCCGGCAGAGTAGAATAGCACCAATGCCTTACACTCGTGGGTGTCGTACAAGCGACTAATGTTATCGAGGCAAAAGATCTAGAGCCGTAGGCTGGAAAATGGGCAGCAGCGTTTTCCATTGTTATAATTATAACGCTGCGATCTCCAACCTGCCTGCTATGGGCTGTGATGATGTTGAGATATTGTTAAGAGACTGTCTAGCCGGGTAGCCATCTGGATGGCTATTTATGAAAGTTATTTCTAACGATTTAACCACCTTTATACTTCTATACCTTTATATATAGTCTAGGTCCTAAAGGAACCTAAGTACTTATATGTATAGGTTCCTTTCTGTACCAAAAAAAGTGTAATTGTAGGCTACTTATAGCTGGTGAAAATAAATCATAGATATATCTAAGTAAGTAGGTACTCACTCAAGTAAATTATATCTCAATAATTTTATTGTGTAAAAATTATAAACCTACCTATTGCTTTAATCAAATCAAAATTTCTTTATTGAATAGGACATTCCAAATCTCTTTGAATCGTCAAAGTGAAGGGGGTAGGAAAGTAGGAAGGAAACACACAGTGACATGTTGGCTGCCCCAGGACCGGAGCACATCCACCCCATGCTAACAACGCCCGGATCGTGTCCGACAATACCAGACAGAGTCGGTTAGTGCCCGAAAATGCCAAGCATAATATAAAGGAAATATCTATGTACTGATACAAATATTTTCAAAATCATTGTCACAACTGTCTTGTATCTACAATATCATCAATATAATTACCTTCCTCATCCTCGTGCTCGCTGGAGCTGGCTTCCAAAGGCACGCCGTTCAGGCATTCGTCCGAAACACCAACGTCCATGCCTTTAGCCTTGAACCTGGAAAACAAGAAATTGATCTTATTATCAAAAGGTAAGTAGATAAGCCTAGACTAGAGAAGTTATCATCATTCTAGCGGTCAATTCCGGCTTCAATCAGGATACGCGCATTTTGTAGAAATGCAATTTACGAGGTTCCAGAGCGCTTTTCCACTAGATCCTTCCATAAACAAAATTGTTTATTTTTTTATTAGACTGCTACCCAGCTACAAACGAGCAGACACATAAATATTAGGTAGAGGAAAGTAACCAAATATGGAATACCATTTTGTTTTTTTAATATAAAAAGTAAACTATTCATAGTACGAAGTCAATTTCTTTATTAGATGAGAAGACATAATGTTTTACAACATTAGTGATAATCTCATGATTTATGTAACTATTTACAGTATCAAAAATCTAGTTTAATCAAAAAACGAAAATGGTAGTCCAATATGGAATAGGTACCCCAAATATGGACAATATATATTTTTTTTTTATGTCATACGGTAGACAAACAGGCAAGCGGGCCACCTGATGGAAAGTGGTCACCGCCGCCTATGGACATCAGCAACACCAGGGGAGTCACTGATGCGTTGCCCGCCTCTGAAGAGACCTCTAATAGACAATGAGAAAGAGGCACAACAAATTCTAAAAATATTATTAAATAATGTTTTGTAATACTTAATAACAGTCTCATTATTTACTAAATTGGTAATTAGTTGTAAAAATCATTACATTGTTATACGTCTTGCAAAAATTCGTAAATTAAAAAAAATCAAAATGCTGATAAAAATCATCATAGCGAATACCACCACTCATATCTTGAGTGTTCCATCCGACCTAACATATAGATAACATTTGATGCAAATCGGTTAAGTTGTTTAAATCTTGAAAAAAGGAGTATTTACAGTTGGTAAAACAGCTTTTCTTAAGTCTTTGTATGAAAAATGCTGTTAACCAACCGCAAATAAAAATTTTCGTTATTTTGTGATAAATCGATAAATTCTTGGTTTTCGAATATTTTTCTTTACTTTATGTGTTAGAAAGCACATAAATATATGAGGAAAATGGTATCACTCTTTAAATAATAAGTAATACATCGATTTTAAATGCCTAAACATGTTCTGAACAGCGACCAAACAAAACACACATGCCATGTCACCAGTCTTCGCCCTACTGACAAGATTGAACATATACACGTCTAATATGAGTATATGAAACAGAATGTGGCTCTTTATTGCGATATCAAATATTATTTCCGCAGAAATCAAGAAATTCCGTATTTGGTTACTTTCCTCTATCTTCTATCTTCTTCTTCTTCTAATATATAAAATTCTCGTGTCACAGTTTTCGTTGCCATACTCCTCCGAAACGGCTTGACCGATTTTGATGAAATTTTTTGTGCTTATCCGGTATCTATGAGAATCGGCCAACATCTATTTTTCATCCCCCTAAATGTTAGGGGTATTCCGCCTAAATTTTTTATTTTATTTTTTAGACAAAATTTTTAATTTCTTTTTTTTTATGATACAACATACAAAAATACATACAATCCTCAATTTTCACCCTTCTACGATCAACCCTTATTTTTATTTATATGGCAAAACAACGTTTGCCGGGTCAGCTAGTTATTAAATATTATTAACACATACAACCGACTCAAATAATATACACAGAATGTGAGAGAACTGACGTCTGTAGAAGATTTGACAATCAAACTGTAGCACAGACTAAGTCTTTTTTGTCTCATTTAGCCTGCATCTGCTCTTCAGCCCACTGTACAGGTAATGAATAAAAGTAGTATAGCATCTTGGGTGTCTGTCTGTGATTGACTGGCAGCTTTATTACTTTGTTGGATACGGCACGAATGATAAACATTAAACGAGTCCAATTTAAAAAAAAAACGTCTTTTAGTATCTAGGTAGAAGAAAATAGGTATTGGTATCCCATCAAAAACGATTGGTTCCTCGCGAGCTCCTAACGCTTTCACAGTTAAAAAGTTATCAGATCTCATAAAGAGGCGAAGAACAAAACCTAACGCTACATTTTGGTCAGAAAGTATCTCTGGCTTAATAGTTTCAATACAAAATAAACGTTGACGTGAAATAAAACACCTTAGTAAACTTAAAATTTACCTGTTCATTGCCACACTAAAACAACACTAAATTATATTGCCACTTTCACTACACACAACTAAACAACCGTCTCACACCGCCCATACAACGTGTGGTAATGAGCGACAAAGTATTTTATCATTACCATGCTGTCTTTAGAAACTGGAGTTCATATCCTAGTAAAAATAGAATCGAATGTAGGCAAAAACCAAGTGGAACAAGTGTTGTACGATACAAAAAGTTAGGAGGAAAGTTGCCGGGATAGTATAGAGATTATCGATTGGTTCGGTATAGATTGCTTGCTTGTTGATTGATTGTAAAATAATGGTTTTAATACAGTGTACAAAATTACCTACAAAAAATGTGTAAGCACCTAAACAAATTAATTTGGCAAAATGTTTTTCTCTGTAGTTATCTACCTCTTCGTCTTTTTCGGCCTTGCTATATTATTCCCATTTTATTTGGGGTCAGCTCTCCTTGTACATATTCGCCACAAGGCTCTAATTTATGTGTATTTATTGTATTTTTATCTTTTATTTTATTTATGTAGTTATCTACCTACTTAGTACTATTTAGACGGACCGTATTTTCTACGTTTCCTAAAAAAACTTCCTTTAATAACAAAATAATTAAAGAATGGATTGGATTCATTCACTTAACCGTCTTTAATAAAAACATAAATTACCACAAACAATATTTTTAATCATCTGGAATGAATTTTATTTCAGTAATAATGTGTACAATACGACAATATACCTTAACTAAAACTACGCTATTAAAAATAACCTAATTACCTAATGAAAAACATACAAAAAAAAAGTTATGTGTATCCACTCCATAATGATTAGACTTTCTATCTTTATATTTCTACACGGCGAGCAATGTATACCATACACATCGATACTTCCCATACACACCCGTATCGTCTTTGGAAGACCAAAATAGAATAACAGGACTCATCGCCTCCCGTATGACGCAAGAGCCACACGTGGGTTTTCTCTTGTTGATACTTTTATTTTACTATTTCTTTAGCATTTGCGTTGACATTGATATAATAGCGGGTTAATAGTTTGGACTTTCGGAGCAGTGTTTGATGTTTTTTTAATAAATTACTAACCAAGTTCTTTTGTGCAAATATTCCGAATGTATAATATGGAGGTTGTTGAACACTAAATTGAACACGTACAGTACTTACTGTAAGCGTCTTTTTCAGAATATTCGAAGTACAGTCGAGTTCATTAATATGTGAGATGTACATATGTTTGATTGATGAATCTACTCAGATATATAAGTACCCTTCCATGTACATTTATATTTGAAGCCTTGGCAATGCTCACATATTAATGAACTCGACTGTACCTACGTAACTCGTAGAAGATTAAGGGCGGTTTGCACCAAATTCTTAAGCGCATGTTAGCTGATAGATACTTAAACAAAAAATTTAATACAAAAAAAAGTTAAACGTCGCTCTTAAACGTGTTTAAGAATTTGGTGCAAGCGGGGCTAAGTCTAGGTACAGCTTCGTATTATGTTAAAAAATAGTTTATTAGATATGTTCGATTTACTCCACAAATTCCACAACTAGTCTATTTTATAATTTAATAAACCACGCAAGCATCAAGATGTACTAATCCTGCACAGCAACACGTGAAAGAAACACCCCTTGAACTTCAAACTAGTTTGACACATGCCAACTGAAACACAGAGCTCACATTCCATTGGCAAATTAGGTCGTTCTTTTTTAGAACACCCGATGAGAGAGAGATGAAAGTGGTCGCGTTGAAAGTCATCGTCAGTTCGTGGTTTTTCGTTGATTTCAATATATATCGCGTTGATTGATATCGAAGCAAGTTTGGATGGGTATTTGGTTGTAAATAGAGGTTTGTGTGATTGTAAATTTAGTCATACCTAACCCACACCATTAGTATTATATGTTTACATATTTTTTATAATGTACAGTCAGCTGTGTATGGACCCCCCTAAGCTACAATAAAGGTATGGTAGACTATTGAACGGTCTCGGTAGCTCATTATTTAAAACCCAACTTACTTGGCCTGCTCAACGATAATTTCGAATCAACTAACCACTAAGAACTAAACTTATAGCGAGCAACAAAGAACTTGGCTTCACACACAGTGATACAGATATGAGTGTGGAGCATCAGGAGCTCAATCCTGAAACTATACCAGATCTCTGAATATAAAGCCTTTGTCTGTTTGATCTTATGAGTGTGGAGCATGAAGAGGCAACGGGCCCTAACGATCCCTGCTGATTTTATCTAAACACTCCACATAGGCGATGTATCTGTTCGAGTTAGATAATCGGGCCCGATGGACGTACATATGTCTTCCTTGTATCTATCCTTATTATTGTGACATCCGTCTGTACAGCTATGGGAGATGTTTTACCATGTAAACCCTACTCGACTAGCTTTGCAGCGCTGCGCTTCGTTCCTTTTTGTTTGGGTGCATTTCTTTCTCGTCTCAATCGATTTAGGGAATAAACACATACCTACAATCATCTTCACTTGTTTGAATGGGTGTCTCTTACGTTTGGCTTTGATAACAAAAAATTACGTTCGACAATCTTAGCATGTAACGTATCTTCCTTTAGTTGGTTTTACTTACGGTGACATCAATTATTGCCACAATTTCCGAGTATTTATGGATGTAGGTATATACACACTCATACAGCCTTAAATACTCGGCGTTCTTAGTGCTGTGCTCCAGCTTATGGGAGACCTTAAAGCATGAAACGACAAGACTACTCACTTAGCCAGTTTAGCCAGCAACGCGGCGCTTCGCTCCCTAGGCGCGCGAGGCTCGGGCGCCCGTTCCGTTGGCGCCGCCTGCGTCGCCCTCTCGAAGACCTCGAAGCGGGACTTCACGTCCAGCTGGGACAGCTCTTCGAGACCGAGGTCCGGTTTGTCGGAAGCTGTGGAGATTAGGTGTTCGTCAGTAAATTTTCAAGCGTACAGCTGACTGGTGCTAAACTGCAAAGGCTCGGCGTGGGGTCGCACGTTTTTAGGTATTTAACCCATGACGAAAAAAGAAGAGTGTTATAAGTTAGAATGAATGAATGAATAACGCTTTAGTGCACATTATAAAATACAATGGGTTCTTAAAATTAACAGCAGATGCAACAGGCGGCCGTATCGTTGGACGTGTGTGTCTGTATGTTGCATCGTAGCTCCGGAACGGATGGACCGATTTGGAGGCCGTTTACTCAATTTTCTATTTAGTTTATTTCAAAATTGGTTTAGTAGTTTAGAAAACATTTGAGTATATGTCAACTTGGTTGTGGGTTATCCGACTTTTTCTTTCGGTTAATTATTTATAGGTTGTATTTCTTTGTGAAATTATGTGCCTCTTTACAGCCTTCTAAGTAGGCACCTTTAGTACTACAGACACCATCTAATAGTTACCTCTAACAACGTCCGGCGGCAGCTCCACAGGGTTGCTCTCGCAAATTATCATCTGATGCTTTCTCGGCGCAGCTGCGAAAGAAACAAAAAGCAAAAATAGTACATCATCCTTTTATGTGGTGTGGTGAATAGTGATCTGATGAAGTGATCACCGGGGACATCAGCAACATCATTGGGTGCTACCAATGCGTTGCCCGCCTCTATACAGCTGGGAGCTCATTCCACATCCGAATCGTACGAACGCGTACATACTATGCGAATTCATACTTGGATACTCACTTAATTTATATGTTACTATTACTACTATTATTATTAACTAGGTGCTCCGCGGTTATTATAAGCGATCAGTCCAAACTATTCTATGCTTGGACGAATACACAGCGCTACCTTGCCCCAAACTTAAGCTCTAAGTGGTAGCTATTATGGTTGCTAGATAACTGATATTTATTTTATTTTATTTTATTTATTTATTTATTTGCCAACAGATTTACACTTTTTGGTACATTAAATATTACATGAAAAATAGTAAACACTTAAATGTAAATCCAATAACAGGCAAACTTACGTTCACAGTAGAATCGATCGGTCCTAATTAAAAAATAAATCTATATCTACCACCACTAAAATTCAACTAAATAATGATTGTTAGTGTAAATGGCAAGATATAAGTATGTACCATTAATAATACTTGTACAATCTTTAAATATATAGGTACTTAGGTATTTTTTCATTATTATAGTAACATCTCGACCAAATTATAGGCGAAGCAGCTATCCTAGTATGTGGATAAGCGATGAGGAAAGAATGGTTGGTTGGTGGGATGTTGAAGTGAAATAAGTCGTGGAAAAGAAGAAATGATCGATCTTCTAGCGATCAGAACGAACAGATGCGTGGATGGTACCTACAGGGGACGCAAATCCTCAATTGGAGAAAGCAAAATGTGTTTATTATGATGCAAAAAAAAGAGAGTTAAGAAACTAGTAGAACAGCTTGATATGATTTCTCGGAAAACTGCAAGGCTATATTGAACTGTTTTGGAAACAGATACGGCTAGGTCATCGAGAGCTTCTAAGTTTAGTATGATTAGGGATGGAGATGGAAGAGTGTTGAGTAACGAAAGGAACGTCCGGACTTTGTCAAATCTGAATGTCAGTCAATTCTATTTCCGCCGCCTTATCAATATATGCTTGCATTGTTGTGTCCCGGTTTGAAGGTTAATGTACCTAGCCAGCGCAAACACGCATGAGACATTTCATCTTAGTCCCACAGTGAAAACGCACCATTTGTTGCCTGTAAACTAAATGCATGAATCTGAGATGTTATGGGCGACAGTTACCGCTTACCTTCAGCGTATGCTGTCTGCTCGTTTGTTGTAGAATAAAAAATAAAACAAGATTTTCAGGTTTCAAGAACAATCTCAGAGATATACGACAATCTCTGACCTTAACTTTCCTAATAAAAAATTGCTACGGCGCTTTTAACTTTTGGTACTTTGTATTTATATGTGCCGTGAATGATCTTCTTTCGCGGAGACGTAATTTGATCATTATAGTTGTTGAAGTGCGCGGTGGTAGCTGTTCGAGATGGTAGCTGGTCACGATTGTAGACGGAGCAGTTACCGTCAGTGTCGTCGTCGCCGTCCACGGGCTTCGGCTCGAACAGCTGCTTGAAGTGCGGCTTGCAGTACAGCGTGGTGTGGTCGCTCTGGTAGGTCTCCACGCTGTAGGAGATTTCATTAGTTAATTTTAAATACAGACATATACCTACTCTTTATTGCACACAAAATTACAATAAAGAAAATTTAACAGGTCAATTCAAACAATGTGGGCAGTCTCTTTCAGGCAATCCTTGTCTAGAAAGAGAAAAAGATAAACATTAGTCAGACAAGCAACAAAAATAGCATTCATCGCATGGCAACATTTCAATTACTGGCCGGCCGGGAATCGAACCCGGGCCCTCTGCGTGGCAGACTGGGCACGTTAACGAACTGAACCACTCAGGTCGCCAATCCTCTTCTTTATTCTTTACTCCCTCTCAATTCTGGTCTTGGAATTAGGAGGCACATCTAACGAGTGGCGAGCTCGTTGCGGTGCTGTAGTACATTTACTTAGTCTCAATGTAAGGTCCGGTCATCCGATAAGTCACCGGTATCGACCTGTCTAATACTAGTAACAGACGCTCCGATTTGGCTGGACCCGACTAACCGTCAGTTGCAGTCGATACTAATCCTTACGGCGTACAAAATAAAATCGCTTGTGGATTAATTCGGATGCGCGGTCGAGCCGACCTTGGTCCTTTTTACCTTTTGGGTAAAAGGTCTATATTGTGTGCTGCGTAAGAATTAGTATCAAATGCAACAGGCGGTTGGTCGGCTCCAGCCAAAACGGAACGTCTGTTACCAGTTTAAATTCGTTGTTCCAACCAGTAGCAAGCTCAGTGGGGTCAACAAAATCGGTCTCTCAAAACTAGGTTTATAATCAGTTCGCACTCCTCTCGTGGCTCAAACAAAGAACACCTTCATTGAATTCCACGCTGACAACGATACAGGTAAGTCTATTTTAGAACCGCGAAATAGTTAACTGAACATTTGAATATTCTGCACCTGGGAGCGACTGTTCATTCTCGACGTTTAAGCGATGTATTACAAGGCTAGTAATTAAGAAAATAAATATAAGCGTTTATTTTTAGGTTGAACCATAAAAAAGGGTAAAAGGAACTGTTATCGTCTCGCTCTGATGTTTGATCGTCTACCATCTGAGCAACTACAAGCTAGCAATGGTTATAAATTTTGCTGGACCAAAGCGATGGCCATTTTCATTTTTATTAGAGATGATACGGATATCCGGTTACTATCCGGTATTCGGCGTTAATTTACTATCCGGCCGGATACCGGATAGCAAAAAATTTATGAAAAGTACAAAGTGATTTGTTTCATAGGAAAAAGTAATCCTAAAAATTATAAATATTCCTTTATCAAAGCACCGTTGATTAGGTACCTACCCGTTGTTCATTTATTAGGTAAATATTTATTGCAAAGTTAATCTATCAAAAGTAAATCTAAGGTAAATTATTATGAATATTATGAAAATTATTATAAATTGGGTTAAAATCCGTATTGCTCCTACATTGAGAGGTAGCATGCGGTTTCGTGTGTCTTCTTATGCGAGCTTAAGATAATCTTTCACTACACTCTGGTCCACGATGCTGGGGCTTATTACCCGTATTTCAAATCGAGGGTACCGCCCGAGGTCGGAAGAATTGTTCAGAATAAAGTTCAAATTATTTGTATTTAACGTAGACATGAAATTAGGTAAACACATGCAGTTGTCTAATTCCCCACCCACGCTCATAGCTTGTACAGACTTGTTCAAAAGACTATGTTCTGCCAAATATCCGGCTGCCGGATATCCGGCTATCCGGCCTATGGGCTGACCAGATATTCGGTATCCGGTATCCGGCCAAACAACTATCCGTTTCATCTCTAATTTTCATTATAAAAACTCTGTTTGTTTTTTCGAACTCTGGACTGGACCCTCTGTCTTATCTTATGAGCAAAGACAACGAAAATATGTCTTTTCTTTATTTCGGACCTGTTAGTGTTCATTTTAGATAAGTAAGTACTGTTTATTTATTTCAGTCAAGACTTCGTAGTCGATATGAACCCAATCCCTCAGCAAAATTCGTATGCAGAATAAATTTTAACAGTCAACAAGTAAATTTACGATTCCGAATCCACAAACAGTGTCCGAACAAACACACAAATCATTTCTGTTCATTTGTCGAGACGGCTTACGAGCTATAGGTACGTATAACGCGTTTCCAAGAAAAGACATACATTGCGGGATTTGGCAGCGGCCGCTGTTTTGAAATGGCCATTAACAGCGACCTTGAATGACCTGCATTGCTAATATTTCCTCTACGTTGTCTTTATATCAAAAGATAGCTTCCGAACTCCCAGATACAAAACGTTTGTGAGAAAATGAAAATGAAAATGAAAAATTCTTTATTGCTTTTACATAGAATAAAACAAAAACAGAGGAAAAAAATTAAACAAATAAAAGCAACCGGCGGCCTTATCGCTTAAAGCGATTTCTTCCAGGCAACCTTAAACATCTAAAAACATTGTATACACTAGGATAGATGGTAAGTCCTGTTCTACTGAACATTACTGTGGCATATTTCATTAATATTAATAAACCTATATCACTAAAATATAATACTATAAATACATAATACCAATTAATTAAACATCACAAAACAATATAAGGATGATAAAATAAAAATAAAATACATATTTTGATGTTTCTGGATTTGGATTTGAGAATGGATGGACGCAAAAACTACTGGACGGGTTTTGATGGAACTTTACAGGATCGTAGGGTGTAAGAAAAGTCACCGAGTGAGCGTCGGTGGGCTAATGGCTAGCAGGACCGCCTCGTAAGCGAGAGGATATGCAATGCCAGAGCATAAGTGCAATACCACTTCCCTACTGTCACTACAGCAACATTCTCGGTATTTGATGCATCTTAAGCCAAAATCAGTTTGCTAAACGAAGGGAGCATTAGCTGTCCCTTATGCTCAAAGGACTCGTCCTTACCCACAGGGTATATTTTACATAATAAGCGAGTGAAATTTTTATTCAATAATGCTTTAAAAACCGTTTAACGACTGCACTCCAGTGCAAAGGAATTTGATTCTTAAGATGCTCATGCACTTATGCTCTTGTACTGTACATTGCCTCATGGAAGTAACAAGTTATTACCAAATTTTAGTACCTACGTGTAAGTTTAAGGAAAATGCCTAACCGAAATTGCATTGTCTTGTCCGTCGAGGAGGGCAAAGAGGTCATAACTCATTATACATCATATTTTTAACAGCGTAAAAGGTGATAAATATACAAACTTAAAACTTGCCAGCGAATGCCAAAATCATATAAAAATCCAGAAGTATCAGTATCTAGAAGTAAATATAAGTAAATACTCGTACTTATACGGCAACTCCTGATATACATTGGACGATATACATTTGTCATGGTACGTCGTCATTGGGACATCGGATTGCGTCGAAATATCGGGCTACCCGAAAACTAATTTACTTGGTAAGATAACCAGAAAAGATATGTTTTTAAAATAAGTATTAGCCTGGCATTCGACCTGGGCCTCGAGTCTGCTACTTTAATTGGTTCGATGGAATTGTAATCGAACTGTAATTGGATTGCAGTAGCAGCTCAACAGCAGTTTTAATTATAGCAGTATAAAAAAACGTGAACATTGCCATTGAGCTGCGATGCGATCCGATAACAATTGAATCGAGCCATTAGTAACAGCAGCAGAATACTAAAAATGCGCCAAACTGCCATTGACCTACGATTATTAGGCAATTAGCGGACTCGAGGCCCTGGTGATAAGTGACGTGAGGTGTCCAGATTATAATGGTGAGGGTACTCCCAGATAATTTGTTAACCATTCCTTAGCCGTACCTACGCATTATGAAGATTCAACCAAAGCGATAATTGAAAGTAAGGGCGTCGCAGGTTGTGCTACGTCATCCAGTACAAGTAAAAATAACTTTTCTTTTTGGTGACTACAATGCGTCTGAAAATCGTAACTACCAAGAGAATGTTAAGCATACCAGTTGTTTACTTATAGAACTCACACAAGAATGAAAAGTCTTTTCGCTATGAAAAGTCAAAGTTTGAGTCACAAAAATAACTGTTTTTGTGCCAGGTTGTGCAAGATCAACGTTTTGTGGGTCACCTTTAGGAGGTGAGTGGACATTTATGTCTACTATATAGCTATAAAGGGGATTTTTCCTGTACACGATGACGTAGGATACCGACGGCGCCCTCACAGTCTATAATAAATAACAATAATAATAAATCAATCTTTATTGGAACAAAAACAATTTAGTACATTAACCACAAGTGTACGGTAACAACAGCATTAGTTTTCACTGTGTCGCTGTCATTGACGCCCACCTCCGTTTCTCAAAGGCATAATCGTTCCAATGAGGAGTTTTCCAATAGGTATCTAAAGCATTCCTAACCACTCACTAGATGGCGCCCCGACAATTTTGGTAATTGATATTCGCTTGAAATAGGTTCTTAGCAAACACGATATAAACACTGGGTACGTTGTATTAGATAATATTGTATTTGTCAATAGTTTTCAACAATTTTAGAGGTTGTAATAATAATGGAGCATAGTGACAACTTCTATAAATATTTCTTTTTACCTATCATTCAACCTTTAACAGTTATGTTTATATTAATAAACATTTTATTTTTAAGTTACGTATTAATCGGCTGCATGAAATCACTGCCACCATCATACAGTTAATAAAAAGATTACCAAAATTGTAGGATCGCCATCTATTGATGCTTTTTAAAACCAACTATCAATACCTACTGGAAAACTCCTCATTGACACATTAATAATACGCATATTTGCTTTACTTAATATAAAACAAACATTCAATCAATTTTTACATTACATAGAAAATTATAAATGATGTGTGAGTGTGAGTACGTGTGCGTGTGCGTGTAATATAAATGTATGTATGTAACTCACGTAAGCTGCTTATTGCACTGGACGCATCGGAAGCACTCCTTGTGCCAGACCCGGCGCTCGGCCTTCACGCGCTCCATGGCGTACACGGGCCGGGTGCACTTCGCGCATTGCGGGTTCGATTCCCCGTCGGTGGCCTTCAGCTTCTTGTGCAACTTCTCGGAGCTCTTCGACTGCGGAGATGAGGGGGTGGATGCATAAGTATGATGTCTTCTACTGTTTGTGTCAAAATATTATAACCAAATTAAACCGGTTATTAATCATCTTGAAGATTATTGTCTGTCTTTTTCACAAATCGATGTTTACGTGTATTTTGAATGGCGATACAGAATCGGGAAGTATATGAATGCACATCCACATTGTTTGATTCGAAATAATAAAAAAAACCTTTTGAATTCGCAGTAGTAGGTTAGGTACTAATAAAATTATTTAGCTACACGAGGACTTCTATACGATTAACAATTGAACCCTAACCCTACAGTTTGACCTATTTTAACTAACTAAAATTGAGTAGGTTTATCATAGGGTAGAGTTAAAACCGAATATCGTAGAGTAAAATATCTAAGGGTTAAATCCCTTAGGTTCATATGGTCCACTATAATTTCAAAACTCACTAAACCAGAATGTTGTGGATATTAGAACGTCCACTTATCACATGAAATCAACTCCTACCTAAGTAGGTACTATTTACGTCAGTACAAGCAATTAGGTAGGTAAATACACATTTATGAAAGTGCCCACTTAACTTTTTGTCATTCATTTACCTACTTAAAGTTTTTTATTTAATAGGTCCTTGATAAGTCATTAAAAATAATTCGCTCAGCATAGATAGAGTGCCACAAACTAAACTGACCCGGTGGCTAATGCTGGAACTAAATGTGCCAATTTTGAACTGTCATAACAATTCCAACAACAACAACGCTTCACCGGCTCAGATAAGTTTGGTGCTCCGTACCTAATTTTGACATACAACATAAAATGGGGTTATTTTGATTTCTCACTTTTCTCTGATAAGTGCTAAGGGAAAGATTTCCGATTTACAGTACTGTCCCTTGACAGGGTTGTCATGCCATATGGTATGCTTGCATCAATGGAGCCCCATAATTATCAAATCACTAACAATATGATATCCTTTCCGACACTTAAATTCAGCTGAGTCTCTTCACTACACTATCCGTAACACTCTCAGGTTGAAACTCACCACAGAAATGGTCCCCTCATCCTTGTGCCGTCTCATAGACTTCTTCTTCTTCACCTGCCTCTCTGACCGCTCTGTCACCTGTCGCTGCTCCGTCATAGTGACCTCCTGGTAGCTCCGCTGCACCCTGGACTCGGACTGGATGAGGCTGGAGGACTCCATCTTGGCTGCCGTGGTCGCCATGCTCTGGTTGCCTTCTGAGGAACAGAAGATGGGTGCTTAGTTTTTGCTGTGTTGCCAACTTTGCGTTTTCGGCGCTTGATCTAGCGCTTTATTTAACATAAGTAATTTATGTTTGGTGCGAATCTACGTTTAAACGTTTCTTATAATTTTTTTTGTTGTATGCTTAGCACGCGTTTGTGACCGGTTTTTATACAAAATTCAGAAATCTAGCGCTTAGAAGACTTGGCACCACAAAGTTTCTGTAATTGCTGGTTACCTACTTGTCTTTATTTATACCACTATTTAAAATACTCAATAAGGATTTTAATTGAAACGCCCTGGTTACGAATATTTCATTAAAAACATTTTTGAGGAAAGATGGTGGAACAAGAATACTTTTTATAATATAATATAAGAATAAGAAGTCATTTCAAAATAGCAACATTAATTGACGCCAGTGTTCCAGCTTTTGCCACTAGATCAGATAAATTTGTGGACCATTGACGAATGAATGAGGAATTTATGGACTATTGACGCTGGATGCGGTTTTCGGGATTACGACAATTTTACATTAGGCGATGACTTTAAGGAAGACTTTACCCACCATAGGAAACGGGTATCAGCACAAGCATTGTAGCAAAATTTAAATACTTGAATTATAATAGAATAAAAATCAAATAATACTTTGAAAATAAATACTAAAATACAATATCACAGACTGTCTCCATTCGGAGTCAAACACTAAATGAGTGCGTTGGAAGGATTTGTCAAGTTTTATACATTTTTAGTTGAAGGAATTGAATCATTAGGACATTACATATTTTCAATTTTGGGACAATGACTAGGTATGACAACCACTCAAATGCTAAATGAACCTTATGTTGCTGTAATAAGGTTGTCAATTGACAATATGTCTCGTAACTACCTACACATTTACGATCACATAAACGTGGGAAGTATCCGTAGGTGTTTACATATACGACTATGAAAACATCGAATCAAAATAGATCGTTTTCAGTGTTACAGAATATAAATAATATACGATGCGATTATGGTTGTTGAATTTTTTTAATTTCCTGCCACGTGTTATCATTTTAAAGATTGATCTTCCTGCAGCGCTATTCCAGGGTCGATGCATTGAGATGCTCTTTACTTGCTTCGATTAATTGTAAACAATAGTAGCAGCGTTGAGCTCAACGGCAGTTTTAATTGTAGCAAAATACAAAAAACGCATAAAACTTCATTGAGCTGCGATTGCGATCCAATTACAATTAGATAAAGCCATTAGTAAATTAGCGGACTTGAGGCCCAGGTATTGCCAGTGGGATCCTTCAAACCGGAATTAAAACGCAATCATTATTACTTAGTGGGAGAAATACATAAACAAAAGACCTATCCATCCGAACTATTCGAAATGCATTATTTACCACCGACATATCAACGTTTTTTTATAAATTAATCAACAGCTTTTATAACAAATAAACAAAATGTGTTATTGCTAAATGTATCGTACCTACTTAGGTAATGTCAATTATAGACTACCCTGTATTACATTGTACGTAGAATTTTTTTTTAACATTCGGTTTAAAAACAACACAAAATTTATTTAACATTCGGTTTAAAAGCAAACTACCCATGAACCTACATAACTTGCAGTAACCGGATTAAGCCGGTTTCCGTTTTCCTAACCTACAAGGTGGTTTGAAAATGAAAATTAATGTCGGGCGGACATAAAAACATATTTAACACGGCAATCGTTCAAAGGTTTGAACCCATAAAAACATTCCGGACTGGCCTGGGCTGAAATAGCTTCGTGCATCGCTTTGGTAGACCATGGTAGTGAGATGTAGCGATTCTTGATAATGTTGTTTAATGTTTAAACAACCAAAGAACATGAATAGGATACAACTGAGGAGTCTATCTGGACGGGTATCATGGCATTTTCTACTTCTACCCCAAGCATGTTTTATTAAGTCATACGGTAGAGTCCGGTAGACGAATAGGAGAGCGGATTATAGCTTATTGTAATTGTTTGCATTGTTGTGCTGTACAAAGGCGCGCTTATCCTTATAAGATATCTCTTCCAGCCTACGAATGTCCTGCGTACCTGCTTCGTTTTGGAAAGGGTTGGTGCTAAATTCTATACTTCCGGACACCACACCGGACACCCGTATTTACAAACAATACTTGTCGGTTACTTTGCTACTCACAGTGCTCGTCTCCTAAGTGAACGCACTACATTGTTCGTCAATTTTGTGTGTTTTAACGGACGCATAGTGCAGATCTGGCGATCGCGCTCAAGTATTGTCACTTGTCGGTTAACCTTGTGCATTCGCGCGCACCATGAGTCCTAACACCTTAGAACGTATCTCTCTCGCACAATTCGGATGTGGAATGAGCTCCCAGCCGGCCAGTCCTTTGGACTATGACATGGGATCGTTCAAGAGGTATATATTATCTCTTCAGAGCCCCTAGCGCTAGTAGTGCCCTTGGTGTTGCTGATGTCCATAGGCGACGGTGACCACTTTCCATCAGGTGGCCCGTTTGCCTGTATAATATAAAAAAGTAATCTTTATAAATTTTACGGGTATTACAGTCGGTCGAAAGTCAACCCGCTGTCCGCTCCGCCCATAACCATCAACCAGCGTTCAGAAAAAGTAAAATCGCTAAATTTAGAGCGTCCCAATTAAAGCCGACATTAGGTAATGCGACACTCTTGTTTTCCTTCCATTAGTTAGATCTCCAGAAAAACAAAAGAGGGCCAACAAGAAAACAGAACAACTCTATTTACTAATAGAAGGGATTATTTGTTTAACGCTTTGGACAGCGACACTGCGTAAAATACCGTTCTAGAGGTATCCATGTTGAATTATATAAAATAAATAATCATCTTGGCGTTAATGTCAGGCTGCTGCCAGGGGAATCTGACCAGATTGGATCATGGCTACAAATTCAGTTGCCTGAATTTGCAGGGTTCATCACGATGTTTTCCCTCCCTCACGTTGAATTATATACATTAGTATAAAACAAAGTCGCGTCCCGCCGTCTGTCCCCATGTAGGTATCTATGAACGCTTAGATATTTTAAACTACGACAAGGTTTTTTATGCAGTATTCAACAATAAATAGATGATTCAAGAGGAAGATTTACAAGCGAGGAAAAATTGTAGGTAAAGTCGGGGTAAAGTCGAAGTCGCACTGGATCCACTAGTTCAGGATGGATGGGATGGGATGCATGGGCTTTTCTGAAAACCAGCGCTGTGACAGGCATTAGCCCTCACAGCATTATGCTGAGACTGGTCCATTTCGGTATCCATTACATCACTGGCTGGTCTTAAGTAATTTTCAATAATTATAATTTACTGTTCTTACCTTAGGTTAAGGATGTAATGAAGATCCGAATAAAATACTGTCTATGTCTATGTCTATGTCAGGATAAATTAAAACCTATGTGTTATGGACACTGCTGAATTTCATCATCACTGTTGAGTAATATTTCTATCCTAGAAACTTCGCGTTTTTCAGCAATGTTTGACATTTTATATCAGTAGGAAATAGTTAGTACTTACACCATTTTCATAAGTAGGCAAGATGGGAATAGATAGGTAAAATAAATGTAATAAGAAATACCGGGGACGAAATGTTTGCCTAAGGTAGCCTAACCTTAATGAGTTTTTATTTAATATCTGGGTAGTGTAATAAAAAAGGTACCTATAATAGGACGAGGAAAATATGTCGCTCAGCCAGTAAAAAAATATGAATCAAATCAAAACAAATACGTTTATTCAGTTTAGGTTTTCACAAGCACTTATGAACGTTTAGTCTCAAAATGTCCCAGTTGCAAAATGTCCACTGCTAAAAAAATATCCAAGTCGCAAAATGTCCAAGTTGCAAAATGTCCAGGTTGCATAATGTCCAAGTTGCAAAATGTCCAGGTACACCCATCGCGGCATCATCGAGCGGACAATGTATTCTTTGGCCAGTAGGTAAAGCCATATATAAAAATAATATAAATTCCGCGGTCAAAGATTTTGTTCTCTGTCCGCTATGGTTCCAATAGGTGCCTCATCGAAACCAAAATATGTAGGTGCTTAGGTATCTACCATAAATTTTGTAACTCTATAAATGTTGACTTAGGACTCAATGGAATAGTGAACTTTCATAAAAATATTAATAAATTATCACAAACAACAGACTTCATAAGTACCTAGCCTAAATTTTAGAATAGGTATTATAAATTCTTGTTTGATAATTAATTACGAAACACCGAAAAACATTTCCTCTTTCGCACACAATTACGAAGCTGCAAGTACGAGAACGAAGGAAATACAAACAAAACTAATAAGAATATTTACGAGCAGACACTGAGTTATAATCTTATTTAGGTGTTGAAACACAGTTATAACATTCCGAGGGACAGCGGTGTGGATACATTTTTAAATAGTATCTAATACTAGCGGAGCAGGTGCGACTTCGTTCGCGTAACCTTCCTCGTAAATCACTCTATCTATTGTTGAAAATCGCATTTAAATCCGTTGCTTAGCTTAAAAGATCTAAGAGTACATAGATATATACAGAGGGACAGACGGCGGGAAGCGACTTTATCTTATACTATGTAAACATTTTAGTATTGGTGTTTATTATTTATTTCTTACTTTCGTAAGGTGGTTGTAAATATTTCGGGTGTTAAAATAAAACACATAAAAAATAAACGAACCAAATCTTCTATCCAACACCTCATTTCCAATGCTTGTTTATATCTCTCTCTTCGAATGAAAGTACGTGGGAAAGAAATAAATTTCTATTTTCATCACCCGCACTAGATATTTTGGTACAATTGAACATTTGCACTCGCGTTTGTAGTTGAAAGATTTCCGATCTTCACTTTGTAAATAACAATTTACCTACGTACATCATCTTGGCGTCAATGTCCTGGATGTGCGCGCGCACGAGGCCCGGGGTCAGCCCTGACTATGGTCCAGGAAGATTAGGTAATTACAGTGGAGCGACTGCCATCTGACCTACGTGACCCTGCTACCAGGGGAACCTGACCAGATTGGATCATGGCTACACATTCAGTCGCAATGTGCTGGTTTCATCAGGATGTTTTCCCTCACTGCCAGAGCACCATAAAAGTACTTAGGTTGCAATATAGCTTATAGCCCTAAATAGCGTACCTATAGGCTATAATTTATTCGAAATTCAATATGGTTCCCGGGGTCTGGAACATTATAACTGAATTTTACACAGACGAAGTTGCCAGCAACAGCTGAGATAGTGCTTTTTAAATAGTTGTTTATATTTAGCAGTGGTTTCTCCAAAAAATTGCGAGAAAAATATATTAATACTCTTATTTTCCGGGTCATTCATAATAAGAGCCGAAAAATGGACTGGCCTACCCTTCCTCCTTTAATTCGCTTGGTTTTCAGCAACCTTGCGTCCTAAGCCATTGGCTCACGCTTTCCAATCGGCAACGTTAAGAGGAGTGTTGCCCGAGCGCACCCCATACTAACGATATTTGATCATATTTAAAATATTAAGTACGCTATCAAAGCCAACAAAATTTTGTAGATGTGATCCAGAAACCAATACCTATGCTTGTAGTTTGGCCGGTTTTACATTAAAATATATCGTTTCAAAGTTACGTTAAGTAATTTCAAGTATTGTATAACGTCTACAAAATTTGATAGCGTAATAATGGAAGTATGAACTAAACTACTTGGTCCTCGCAGGGGTCCCCCTTTCTTGATACTGTAAGTTTTTGGCACCTATTTCCAAGTAACCAAAGTGGTCTTGAAATCTACGTGATATTAAAACAGTCTGTCAAACAGACAAATAGTAAACGACGAAAATTCGTTCGGAACGTCGGCACTATATTGCGCGGAACTGGCACAGTCGCGGCCAGTTTTTCCGCGAAATTTTTTGTGTCTGACAGCCGAATATACGAAACACATGTGCTGGCTGTAAACAACGCGGAACGTTGAGCGAAGTCGACGTTTCCGAGCTACTGGTTCGGGGTTATGGACCGCAGTTACGTAGCGTAGCCTACAGGTGATGCAAGTGTTGAACATATTATTTCGAATAAATCAAATCTTAACATCCTACAACGATTTCAATCAAACACCCGCAGATTCATAACAAATACCTTTTGGTACATCTCAAACGAACGACTACATCAAGACCTAGGAATCAGAACTGTGGCTAAAGAAGTAAAATTCCATATTATTAGATATATAGATTAAAAAATCATCCTAACCAGGTGGTCTTATGAGATATGAGATAGCCTTATGAGAAATCGAAGCACCTTTAAGCAATTGGGAAGGAAAGCACCTCAGGATCTAGTCACACAAGTAAATAAATAGTCATAAATAAATATTCGTGGACAAATTCACACAGCACCATCTAGCCCCAAACTAAGCAAAGCTTGTACTATGGGTGCTAGATACCTGATATACTACTTAAATACTTTTAAATACATACTTAATATACATAGAACACTCAGACCCGTAACAGAAATTAAAATTTATTATTTCAATTTCTACCTGGCCGGGAATCGAACCCGGGACCTCTTGCGTGGCAGATCGGCGGCATGTTGACCATTGAACCACTCAGGTCGTCAAAGAGAATGCACACTAGTGCCTTCTCTTGCAAGTCTGTATCTCTCATACCTAATGTTGAATGTCAAGACAGATTGCATTAATAACACCTGATGGAAAGTGGCCACCGTCCTTAAGAACATATGCAACCTAATGGAAGCGGATGCGGTGCCGGCCTTTGAGGTACATGTAGACGCCTTTTGAAGAACCCCTTGTTGTAGTCACTACAACATGGGGTTGTAGTTATTCAAATGTAGTCCAAAGGAAAGACCAACTGAGAATTAAACTTACCTACGAATATTGCAAAAAAGTAACCTTATATCCTGATTTTCTATCCCATGCCCAGCTGGTTGTCGTGAGCCTTAAAGTCGGTGCCTAATTTATTTCATAACCTACTTAGGTATGTTGTTCTAGTCTATTACACTTGAGACAACAATTATATGTGTTCGCAAATTACTATCCGTATACCGTCGACAACTTACTGCACGAAACTTCGCACCAACAGAGAAATTCACCGAAAATACAAGCATATGTTTCAGGCGACCTCATAAACATACCTTCTCACCGAAAAGGAAACAAAACGCGAGATGATTCCTCCGGATTCTTGGCAAAGATCAAATATTCCGGACGACTGTGAGATGGAAAGATGTGCACAACAGAGATAGTGCTGTGCAATGTCGACATCGATATTGTCGATATTTAGGAATATCATGTTTGGAAAATGTCGGGAAAACAAATCGAAGCGAGGGCCAATGGCTTACGACGTGATGACGGAGATCGGGCAAAGTGGAGAATACAAAGTGGGAAAGCGGACCCTGGCCTAAGCCGGGATTTACCGTTTACTTGATGAAGATCATGTTTGTGCATCGCGTAAACAGAAGCAATATTCATCATTGTTACTTATAGAATCTATTTCATTAGATAATTATAGGAGTAAACCTTATCAACCTTTGCAGATAATTTTGGGTATCTATATTAGGTATCTACGGTCTAGTCGGTTGAACAGTTAAGAGTACCGTGACTATTGCCCTGAACTTCTCTTGTGTTTCTCCATTTCTTTTCTTATCTTACATAAATAAAACCTTATTCTTATTTTTCGGACAAATTGATACAAAAAATAAATTACAATTTTTAACCGATCGGACCGATTCATTGCGAATAATAAGTAACGTATGAATGTGTACTAAACTATCGATAAAGTATCGACTATCGGCCAGCTCTACAGAGCAGTTTAATATTAGTATGTAATAGCTTACGCCACGTCGGCACCTCGTTTGCGTATCGGCGGGCAAACCCGCGGTGTTTACTTGTATCTGAGTGGGTGTAATGCACTCGAACGCACATGTATCACTGCAAACAGCTATCCTGTATGATCAGATGAATTTCCTCCATGAGGTAAGCATATATTTCGATGTTTAAAAGGGTAAACCCAAAGATTCTGACATGTACTAGTATAATGTAAATCCAAGGCGACAGAGTAAACGACGTCATCATAAGATTAGAAAATGCCGGGCATAATTCATTAAAAACATTACACTTATACACAAATCAACGACAAACCCGTTCGTGCTAGCTCTCCTGATGGTAGATCTGGGAACGGATTAGCTCCATGGATCTGGAGTGGAGAGCAAAAATAGATATATTAACCATTTCTTAAATAAGTGTTTTATAAAAAGGTTAGAGGTATAATAAAAGGTAAGGCGGATTAATTACGGAACTCACACTATAATCCTATAAGGTATAGGAAGGCGATGCAATTTCCTTCATTACGTTTAAAACGGATGTCGGTAGCTCGTGTTTAGAGTTCGGATGAAGGACCACGAAGTATGTACTGTAGTATTTGTGCTCTGGCGGACCATAGGTCAGGTCGGGCTCTATATAGTTTAGGTAGGCTTTTAGAATTAAATAATGTGCAGGTTTCATCACGATGTTTTCCCTCACCGTAAGAGCATCGGTTAGCATTCAACTAATGTACCAACACAATGGTAATTGGCCGCAGTGATATTCGAGCCCGGTACCTCTCGTTTACGAGTCGGATACCTTAACCACTCGGCCACGGATGCTCCTCACAAGACTCACATTCATAAGTGTATAAGAATTGTCATGTAGAGTCCTGGGTTCGAATACTTACTGGCTTGGCAAATAAACGCTGATCAATATACGCTGGTAGGTACATGGATGTTTATTATGTGGTACATCTCCGTGCCATTCATTGCATAGAGATTTTTTTTATTGTAGTCATGTTCGAGAACCAGCATAACATGGAGTTTATTGTAAAAACAAGCTATTTAGAATCACGAGTACCTATAACACTTTACGGTAAACAAATGCCTGGCATATTGCATATCATCATCATCATCACAGCCCATAACAGTCCACTGCAGGACTTCGGGCCTCTCCCACGAAAGGGGAGGTCATTGCCATAATCTCCACGCTTGGCAGGCGGGTTGGAGATCGCAGTGCAGTTGATGTAAATCTACCCAGAAAGATGCTGCTGCCCACCTTTCGGATTTGTCCTTTAGTCGCCTCTTACGACACCCACGGGAAGAGATGGGGTGGTGCTATTCTTTGAGGTGGCGGCACAACACACTACTATTGCATATAGTGCTATATAATATAATACCGTGTAATGCTTGCTGTATTATAGTGAAACAAGCCTCTTTAAGGAAAAAATATGAAACAAATAGGATCAGACTTTTAGGACTTGACTTTAGGACAAAACCTAACCTAAAACAGTCTTGCATGTAGGTTGCATAGAATGTTTGGAAGAAGACACCCGAACCCTGCTAAAGCTGTATGAGTTTAAAAAATTAGTATAGGTGTCGCTAGAAATCACGCGAAGATCAGAAGTCATGCGGCAAAATGTCGCCGGTTCGCTAAGTATGTCGGACGAAGTGAGGCAGGTAGAAGTCGACCAACATCAACCGACGCTCTGGCATACGGCATATGGCATTGTTAAACTACGAAAATGCCAAAAGCCTAATCGAAGGACAGCCTACATCAACAAAACACCCAATAAAGCTTGCACTCTAGTTGCAGTGTCACAATTGATAAGTGCTCTCGCACCTGAATTCCGTGGCTTCTTGGCACGAAGCCCGCTACGCATATAGCCGCAAGCGACCGAAATGTCATAAATTCGCACCCACGATGCAACAGGCCTGCGTAATTGTGACGTAATGTTATGTTAAGTTGCCATGTGGGGTTCGATGGAGCAGACCCCGCCCTTCGGCACGATTTCGTCCACGCCCATGTTCTCCACTTTTAAATAGATATACTCTTTATTGCACTCAAAATTACAAAAATGAAAATTTAACAGGTGTATTTAAACACTGTGGGCAAAGGCGGCCTTATCGCTACAAGTGATCTCTTCCAGGCAACCCTTGTCTAGAAAGAGAAAAAGATAAACATTAGTCAGAAAAACAACAAAAATAGCATTAATCATCTAGGTAAACTACTATATTATAGCCTTTTAGACATAGACACACATTAAAGAAATTTTATAACACTTCCATACTAAACAAAAACAAAGTAGGTACAAACACACAATTACAATAAATCATGGACTAATGCGATGCCAAAATAGACCCCAGGTCAGCGTTAGCTATAGCAAGTGCTGCAGCGCTGATATTCAGTGGAATCTTGACGGTAAGGTATTTCTAACTCGTCCACGCCTGTGTTCTCCACTTTCCTAACTCGCTCTTTTCTTTTCTAACAAGCACCAACTTCGACGTACGGGTGTCTTATAAGGCGATTGAAATCATCATCATCCAATCTCCATAATCCAATACCGGCTTCTACTGGGATCTACTCTTCCAGCAGGTAAGCGCGTCAGTTGTACTGAAAGCTCATACTAAAAACTTCCATTTTTACTGTTTTGGCTTTTTACGTGTGGCGACCAGTTCAAGGTCGCTCAGCGTGCTTTGGAACGTGCTATGCTGGGAGTCTCCCTGAAGGACAAAATTCGAAGCAATCCGACAGAGAAGCAAAGTTACTGACATAGCACACAGAATTAGGACGCTAAAGTGACAGTGGGCTGGCTTTAAAAGCCGACGAACCGACATTTGCTGGGGTCGCCTTCCGGCCAGATGGGGTGGATGGATGATGATGTACTGGCGCTCATTGGAGAAGGCATATGTTAAACAGAAGGCTGCTTTTCCATCATTGAGTTGTTTTAAAAAATGTGTGCGTTTCGCGATTCAATACCATGGGCGTGGCGGTAGATATTTAAGCTAAACTTGTCACCAGAATTCGATGTAAAAGTGTGTACGTAGAGGTAGGTCAAAAGGAGACTAAATACTTTGAAGCATCAATTGAGGTTTGAAGTTGGGTTTCGCTGTAGGTACTTTTAGTAATAATTTAGTCTAACCGACAGATGTCGAAAAACCTCCAAGAATGTACAATAAGTACTCATATAATAAATAAATATTCGTTCACAAAAAAATCGCACAGCGCCATCTAGTCCGAAACTAAGCAAAAATTTTACTATGGGTGCTAGATAACTGATATACTACTTAAATACTTTTAAATACATAGAACACCCAGACCCGTAACAGAAATTAAAATTGATCATTTCAATTTCTGGCCGGCCGGGAATCGAACCCGGGACCTCTTGCGTGGCGCAGACCGGTATGTTGACCATTGAACCACTCAGGCCGTCGTCATATACTGTTTTTTCACTGATCTTAACGAAATAAAGCTAAGAAATATTTTAACTATGACCCTGGAATACCCCGCGACTTTGACAGTACTATGGGAATCAACGTAGGTGTGCGTTTACTTATGTAGGTGTCAGTTTCACTTTACTGCAGATGGTGTTAGAGCTCGTCTAATCTAAAATGACGCGCCCCACTATCGCATTAACGCACACAAGCAAGTTTAAAATATGGATGCAATACATATACAAATGCCGTTGTAATTGGTCATTCAGTTGCTGGTGAAATTCAAACGTAGGAGCACGCGTCGTTCATTGGCTCCCACACAGATTAAGCGTCGTTATCAATATTTGCACTCACACATCGAAATCAACTAACTAAGTAGTGGGGCGCGTCATTTTAGACTAGACGAGCTCTACTTACCTACATAAGACAATGGCTTTTAATTTTTATGGTAGTATTATTAAATTTGCTTATTAGGTCTTGTGGCAATAAATGTTATTATTCTTATGGTTCATACAATCGACACAAACAAGTACCTACACCACAACCACAGAAAACAGAATAAACTTAACTATAGCTACCAATCGCATAATAATCAACGACTCTAGACAAATCGGAACCTTACCAAAAGATTACCCGACTTCTGGGTAAAATTTTGCCTGCAGGCAACACCGAATGCACCTGCAGCTTGCGCGCGAGTCGGCCACGGATTATAAATAGCCAGTGGTTATGTCACATCTAGACAATGCTTCAGCACCTCGTAGACCGGTGCTGTATGCATTTGCGCTGTTGTTTCCTGGTTTTTACGGTCTGTGGCATGTTTGGGCACCAAATTCGGGTTAATATTGCTCATTGAGCGTCTGTTAGTGTTGTGCTCTATCTATAATGCTTCTGCTCGCCTAGTTTGGAGTAGTAGATGTATTTGTGACTAACTGTTGTTCTCTATTCATAAGTAGTACAAATCAAAGTCTCTGGACGCGTCTGTCAGCCGTATTTACAAAAACCGTAGGATCTCACAAAGTAATACAAGGATTAAAAAGAGAGTTTCACCAGTTTATCACAGAAACAGTTTCGCGAAGAATATAGGTATTATTTACAATAAATAATTTATTATGAGTTAGCAATAGTACCTAAACTTTTAGGTAAGCACTTATCTAAATTGTCAAAGACCTAATTTCTTTGTGCAATATCTGTCAGGCGGAAAAAACTACTTGTCTAACGGTTCACCATCATCCACCTGCCCTCATCCTTCTAGGACCTAGAATCTATATGGTCTGGTCGTCTTGGCGTTAATGTCTGCTTTGACCATGCTCCAGGATTTGGCAGATCAAGTAGAATGGGTGCCATATGATCTACGTGACCCTGTCAGGTGAACCTGACCAGGGGCCCTATTTTTTAAACCACGCTCGCATGCTCTATCTAACTCTTTCACACTCGTGGTAAGGTGCTAGAGATATACAAGACAAGCATTAAAAGGCGAGCGCTCGCGCACAAGCAAGCGGTTTCAAAAATATGGCCTCTGATTGAATCATGAATGCCTCTAAGTGGGATCGACATAATACAAGTTCATATAGGACGCAAATATCGATGTAGGCATCCTTGAACAATTGACAATAAAAATAAAAAACAACAAATAAATACTTATAAATGAATAATTGCATATTTCACTAATGACTAACTTTTGCCTACGGCCCCAGCCTACTTCTGTGAATGGGGTAATAGCTAAGTATGTGTTTACATGCAAATCATATGACGTGTCATACAATACAATTACTTGAACGCCACCCGACACCGTTCATCCTCCAGTCCAAAGACCACACAGAGCATACACACTAATCACACTTGTATAATAGGTACCTTATATGCACCTAATGCATTGCAGACTTTGTTTCGTAGTATAAGAACGAGTTAATATGTTATTAGGCAGAAAATGTTTTAGATAGCCACGTTGTATAAGTAGGTGGTTGAAATCACTCAGATTTAAACCGCAAATGGGCCTAAATACCACGCGATTTGTAAACCAATATATTGCACTGTACTAAATATATATAATTTTTTTAGGTACCTGTTTCTTGTGATATAATTATAAGAGATTAAAGCTGTTTGTCTATAACATATTGGCGTTAATGTCCCGGTTGGACTACTGCACGCGAGGGCTTGGGGTCCGCCTTGACCATGATCTATGATTTGGCAGATCAGATTAGGTAATTAGATACAGTGGAATGACTGTCATCGGACTTCAGCAACTCACCAGATTGGATAATCGTTACATATTCAGTCGCCTGAATATGCAATAGGCCTAGCACAAGTTGCTCTCGCTGATAAGCGAGAAAAAGCGCGACATATGTATTGCTATTGAGAGAAAGAGACAAACGCTCTCTCGCGGCGCGAGCTTTGTCGCGGACACACTTGTGCTAGGGCCACAGGTTTCATTACGATTTAATCCCTCACCGTAAGAGCATCGGTTAGTGTTCAACTAATGTACATAAATCATAAAACAGTCATAAGTACATGGTGGCCCTAGGGTTCGATCACGGTTCCTCGGGGTATGAGTCTGACTCCATAACCATTAGGCTACCGACGATCATTGTGCTACTTGTTATATCAACGAAAGTGATTTATCAAATTCAATTTTATTATTTTACTTTTATAATATGTCAGTTTTCTTTGATCTAGTAGGTAGTCCGTCTCACTTATGCGGTCTAAATTCTCCAAAACCGTCAATGCAGGTGGTCTCTGTCGTATTAGCAGACACTAATAAAATATTTTAAGCCATTCAGAATCGGTATAGGAGTTGTAAATAAATGTTAAGTACTTTGTTTGATGGCAATAAATAATGAACAATAAATATATATTTGATTTATTAGTTCTCACAAATGGTACATAATATTGTTGTTAATGAATTACAAAGGTAGATACTACATAAACAGCCTTTGCGAAAACCTGGAGTCTGAAAAGGGCTCCCCTCCCACAGATGAGATCAATCATAATTGATCCAGTTTTATAACTGAAAAAATAATATGTGAGTGCTTACATAGTAAGACTATATAAGTAACTAATATTTATGTAGTCGGGTTTACGAGATAGTCGGATTAGTGAGCATTACATCTTGGCCTCAACTTTAACTAATCATGCAGAATTGCATCAGACGTCGTACTTACTTATTTACTTGCTTACTTATAACTGTTATCTATTACTTGCTTTATAATTTGTTTAGTTTGGGTCGATACGTGTTAATTGCTCAACTAAATATTTTATTAATCATGTTTACAAATAATTAATTTCATCAAAATCAGTAGCTAGAGCGGATCTTGAGAGTGTAAGTAAAAGAGGATCAACAATGATCGTATTAAAGACCTATCAGAAGTGTGTGTTCTAAAGTATAAAACAAAGTCGCTTCCCGCCGTCTGTAGCTATGTACGCTTAGATCTTTCAAACTACGCAACGGATTTTTTCAACAATAGATAGAGTAATACAAGAGGAAGGTTTATAAGCTAGTGAAAAAGATAGTTAGGGGTAAAGTAGGTGTATGCGAACGAAGTCGTGCCAGGTCCACTAGTTGTTTATAAAATTAGGTACTCTCTTTAATTTGTAAGTAATTAATTATGTGATCACTTTTACTTAAAACCAAGTGTGTGTTCAGGCGTTTCGGCCCGGTCTGGTTTTGGCCCGCGGGCCGAAACGTCTCAATAATCAATATTATTATTTTTCCTCGTTTGTTTGGGCACGCAGTTAAAAATTCTATTAAAAAATGATTTTCCCCGACTCCTAAAACCATTTTAAGGACATTATTATCTGCGCGCCCAAACGCCTACGGAAAAATATTAATTTAAATGTATCAGTCGTTTTGGCTCACGGACCTAAACGCCTGAACAATCACCAAGTGTAAAATTTTCGTACCCTGTGGTGTACAACCGTATTAAGTACTGATTAAAGTATTTTATCTACACTCATAGCATAATGTTCCAATTACATATTCGAAAACAGTCGTTTAAGGATAGACTTTTTTCACGGCAGACTATAAAATTTTAAAAAATTACTTTTCGATACAGCATTTCCCATACTATTTTCATTACAGCTGTATCGTAAAATAACTTTTTAATCATTATCATCATCATCAGCCAGAAGACGCCCACTGCTGGGCATAGGCCTCCCCCAGAGATCTCCACAAATCATTATGCAACACTTTTATTTTTTAATTTTTTGTCGGGCGCCGGGACACGGCGTATTGTAGGCTGAATACTTAGATGTCTTTAACAAATTCAAATTCAAAATTTAAATTTTCCTGTTTATATTCTGTGTAATTATTTTCCCGCTAAACAGAATATTTATTGTAATTGTTGTAATTTGTGTTTGTGAATGTTTTCCTTATTTTAAGCAAATAAATAGATAAATGTGACAATACTTAGTTAAGTGAATTTCCCGCCGCTTGATATCCTTGACGCGTAGATACAACAGAACTGACTTACTTCCAGCTAAGTTGAGAAAATTATAGGTACGATATTTTAACATAAAAATATGAGTGTAGATAAAGTAGTGTATGCAACTGCATATATACTCGTGTCAAACTATTATCATACTCGGCTACGCCTCGTATGATAAACAGACACTCATGTTTTAATACCCCCTTTTATATGACAGTTGCATAAACTACTATTTAATACTATATAATGTAAATATGATTACTGTGGGTACAACCGACTGCAGCATGCAACAGCTATGCGCGCATGTGCTAGCTGGCTGATCTTGTAACAGTCTGCGCATGCGGCGGAGTGCCGTGACGAAAGCGGGCTCTCAGTGCCATATCTACAAAGAGGCAACATGTTTGCGCACAAGCATTACATTTCCGCCCAGTGTCGATGGAGATCTGGCCGAATTTACTTTGAATTTTACACAACAGAAAATGTGTTGCTCCCCTTTCTAGGGCCTTTTCTCAAGTAATATTGAAGATAATTGGCTAACAGGGGCAATAAGGCGTTCACAATAATTTGTTCACATTTTGTTGACGACATATCGGTTGTTATAAAATTGTAGGAAGAAGACTGAAGAGGCTCGCCTACACCGGTTTGGTCCTAAACTCCAATTCTACAGCACAAATAAGTGCATCACAACTTTTAGAAAAAGACTATTATGCTACAGCATTATATATGGTATTTGGTAGAAACTGAATTGCCTGAAAGACTGGACCATTGGATTCATCATTAACACTAGAATATGAAAGGAAAAAAAAAACGAAAATTAATTTAATGCAGTTGCATAATTTGCCCTATACATTTTGACGACTACGGAAGACCTTCGTCAATCTCGCTTCGCCAACGGTATTAGGAGACACCTAACGAGTGACGAGCACGTTGACGAAACGGTCACCCATCCCGGACTGCGAGCGTTGCTTAACCTTGGTTATCGGTCTCCCAAGCATACTGCCGCTTCTACAATCTTGTGTCTTGTTACCAAGTGTCTAACGCTCGCATGGAATGTCTCGGTTATTAATTTAGAGAGCTAATCTAGAGCGAAATGTGTCGGCTGGAGACAGAAATAGTTGATCCATAGGTAATTACTTAATTAAATCTAGACATCGTTATTTGCGAACGTCTTCGCGCACTCGCGTTTTCCATTTGCAAAATGATATTATAAGCTTTTGTCTTATTAAATATGAATAAATAAATAATCATTTATTTCAGACCATGGTCCATAGTATGTGGAAAATAAAAAATAATACCTATCTAAAGTTGGTAACAAATGGACAGAGTTTTAGCATTTTATTTTACATTAAAAATAAGGCCCCCAGTATGTATATTGTTCCAGTGTCCCATATATTTAATATAATAACCGGCGTTAACATCTCGGTTGTGTTCTCGCGCACGAGGGCCGGGGTCCGCCTTGAGCATGATCCAGGATTTGGCAGATCAGGTAATTACAGAAGCGCGACTGCCATCTGACCTCCATGACTCTGTTACCAAGGGAACTTGACCAGATTGGATCATGGTTACACATTCAGTCGCCTGAATGTGCAGGTTTCATCACGATGTTTTCCCTCACCTAAACAGTATCGGTTACTATTCGACTAATGTACATAACTCCGAAAAGAGTCATTGGTTCATGGCTGGAGAGGGATTTGAACCCGGTACCTGTCGCTTACGAATCGGATACCCTAACCGGTCGGCCACCAACGCTCCAGCATTCGCAATAGTTGCGGTTATTAGTCAAAAGAAACAATGACTGACCCAAGTAGGTACACATCTATTTCTTTCTGCATGAATAATGTACTATGATATTGATAGTAGGCCAAGAACTTTGTAGTCACAAAGCAAATAGAATTCCTTATAAATTACTTAATTCAATAACAAATATCTAGTGACTAATTTCAATGCACGGAAAACCTTTTTGCAATCACGTAGGCATTGGTATTGGTAAAGAACTCGTTACACTTTTAGCGGGAAGATACCTTCTTCAGAAAATAAGGATAAATCATAGTTAAGTCGGATAGGTTTAACATATTTGGCGGTAAAGGAATAAGGTAGCCATCAACGTTTACTCAAATATTTTCTAAACCACTGAACCGATGTTAATGAAACAAAGCTAAGAACTATCTCGTTTGAACTGGCTTTCAAATAGAGGAAATCGCATCCAAATCGGTCCATCCGTTCTGGAGCTACGATGCCACATGCCACACAATACACAAAGCCACAGATGCACACGTAACATTTATGACACCCCTCTTATTTTGTCGGGGGTTAAAAATGATGGCGGAAAGAAAATGAAAGTTTATGTAGACAGAGATCCGAACTGCGCGCGGGTGAAAGCCGCTGGGAACGGCTAGTGTAAGAAAATAAAGAAAAGAAATCAGGAATTTAAGTAGATATGACCTATCACCCGTTGCCCGAATAGGTAAATATGTCCATCGACTTCTATAGTCGGTAGGTGCCTACCTACTAATACCACCAACCTATAACAGAAGGCCGGGTGTTTATCGTATGTTTATAATCTAATGTTTGAAAACAAACTCGGTCTGTCCGTTTATAATGATCGTGCTCTAAGAACAAGGGATTTTTGAACAATGCCTTGTAACTTAACGGTAATTATAATTATTTTTTCTGTACGTGCATCAAGGTAACCATTGAATACTCTACATTCTGCGTGAGTTAATTAATAAAATATACCAATATCGTATTAGTAAATACGAAAAAGAACCTAGGTAAAATTGATATATGGCAAAAACTCAGGTGCAGTATACCGACCAACCGTTGTGTCGCTGGGGTTCAGAGGTAACTTTTTCGCCGACATACCAGTGTGGATCTGGGACGTGAAAGGTCAATAATCTGCGATGTGACAAAATGTCAAATCAGCAACTCTTTATGATCTGTTAAAACGAATCACTTCGATGAATGATACTTCGAACTGTGACGTCATTGTACAAATGCGTCAAATGTGCTCCTTTTTATCGTATTATTTTATTTAAAAATTATAAATATTACGATTTCATTTCTTTTCGTTTACTGGAGGCTGGTTCTACTTGAAGCTCTTTAACTATTACCTAGCTTCCTTATTCATTTTAAATCTAGTCAAGTCACCATTGTCCGCTACACCTAAGTTAGAAATAGATCGGTAATGAACATCAGTCCGCAGGTGTGCAAGTTTGGCTGCATTGGAGTTACTAATCATCATCATCTTGGCGTTAATGTCTCGGTTGTGCTCTCGCGCACGAACGCACGACCACGAACCTTGACCATGATCCAGGATTTGGCAGATCAGATCATTACAGAGAAGTGACTCCAAGACCCTGCTCCAGGGGAACCTGACCTAATTGGATCGTGGTTACACATTCAGTCGCCTAAGTGTGCAGGTTCCACAACGATGTATTTCTTCACCGTAAAAGCATCGGTTAGCATTAAAGTAATGTACATAACTCAGAAAAGAGTCATTGGTATATTTCCGCAGTAGGATTTGAATCCGGTACCTCTAGCTTATGAGTCTGATACTTTAAATCTAATTTAATGAAGCGCGGCTTAGATTGTAATTATGGACTTCAAACTATCAAACTATCACAACCGAATCAAACTGACAAATACAAAGAGAAAAATTATAAAAAAGATTTTTGGGCGTAGTTACGTCCCAGAATACTATCCCAATTTTTTTGGAAAAAAATCTGCAATGGTTTTTTACAGTTTAGTAAAAATGTTTCTTTAGATTTATGTGGATAATACTTACCTTTGTCATGCCATTTCCTTTTGTATTTTAAAGTTACCTACTTTATGACGTTACTCAGTGGTAACTTTTGTAAGCATAAAGTTTGCGCAACAGAGAAGATAAGACCGAATCGCTTATAAAAATAAATAAAATAAAAATCTCAGCGTGGCAAGTTTTTAAACGTCATAGAACGTAATTCATAAAAGTCATAAAAACAATTTCATTTCTGTAGGATTGCTTATTTTCGTGAGTTATGAAAAATATGAATGAATAATGGGCAAAACAGTGCGGGAGATCATTTTCAGCATAATTAATAATTTAGACAAACTAAAAGTACATGTTTAAGCTAATAGTGACCAAATAACTGAATGTTTACAATAAGATTATAACCAGATTATTGCCATATCCCACACTTTATAATTTTTACTACTGTCAGTCAATACGGACTTATCGTGGTCCTATTATACTGATGTATATCAATACAAACCCTAAGGCGGGCTTCTGCGAATTTCACCAAAATCTTTTGACGACCTAAGTGGTTCAGATGGTTTATATGCCGGTCTGCCACGCAGGGGTCCCGGTTCGATTCCCGGCCGAGCAGAAATTGAAATGATGAATTTAAATTTCTGTTACGGGTCTGGTTGTTCTATGTATTATCATCACAGACCATAACAGTCCACTGCAGGACTTAGAGCTTCAACCACCAAAGGGTAGGTTATTGCCAGACTCTCCACGTCATAACAATGGAAAACGCCGCTGCCCATTTTCCAGCCTACGGAGACTCCAGAAGTTTTGTCTCGAAAACATTAGCCGCCTTGTGGGTGTCGTCCACGAGTGTAAGGGGTTGGTGCCATTCTACTTTTCCGAATACCACACGGCCCCCAAAACCATAATCTTTAAGAACTCAGTACCAACTCAGTACCAAAACAAAAACAAACAATCTTAGCGACACCTCCATTGAGTTGTAGGTAAGTGTCTTATCTAGCAAGTAACCACTTCGACAAATCCGAAGAATGCCCCATTCCGTACTAAGTAATGGCCATTAGCTGGGCATCTTATCTTCGGAGTTATGACACTGTGTCTGTCATTTGTTTGTACAGATACGGCAGCTAGGCGGTCGGGTCGGTATGCTCGCGAGGTAGTTGTAATAGCTAAATAATCGAGGGCTTGTGTACCTTTGAAGCCAATTCGGTACTTAAACAATCTTATTAGTATGCCACTAAAAGGCAGGAATAAGGTAATATTTGCACATAAATTGTTAAGGTTTTCTTTATTTTTTACAAGGTTTTGTTCAGTTTCACATGTCTCTATGTCTGTTCGTAATAAAATCCAATTTCCATTTCCATCCAAACCTACGCATGTTAAACCCATCGAGTTTGGGCTCGTTTGGTTAGTCTTGACAAATACGCGCATCATAGAAAACGCGCGATAAATGTTTGATAAGAAAACAAATTTTTCATTTGAAATTGTTTATTTCTAACCCCCGACGCAAAAAGAGGGGTTTAATAAGTTTGACTTGTGTATCTTTGTATCTATGGCTTTGTGTTTCTGTCTAAGGCGTCGTAGCTCCCGAACTGAAAGACTGATTTGAATGCGTTTTTCTGTATTTCAAAGCCAGTTTATTCGAGATGGTTCTTAGCTTTATTTCATTAAAATGTGTCCACTAGTTAGTAAATATTTGAGTATTTGTTTTTTATGTTACACGGCAGACCCCGTATGTGGTCCGCTTGCCTGAAGCAAGCGGGCTACCTGATGGAAAGTGGTTGACATACATATACCATAATGTTAAAATACCTGATCCTACGGCTACAATAATTATCTCTAGCCATCCCGTTTATGGTGGTAGGACTAATACGCTTACAAAATTTGGCTCAATTCAGAAGCAAAAAGCGTGAGAGCAAGATAGAAGAATAAGGAAAATTTTTGTGTTACGCGGCTCCCCGCTTTTTAAAAGGCGTGATGCAAGAGCAATACATTTGATTTGGTCACGCGCTTTTTGCTTCACAAGTCTATAACACAAGACTATAATTGTGTTCTTATTCTTCTAGCCGGAACAGAACAATACACACAATGAAAAATTTTGAAACACTTTGAACGTAGTTCCCAAAAGACAACGCAATAATTCGCAGGCGAAGCCGCGGAGGTGTACGTACAGAAGGCTGAAAATCGGCCCAAAACCTGTATAAAATGAGCTAGCATTGCTATGAGCATCTATAGAGACGCTAGCTCATCTTGGATATGCTGTTGACGTACAATCTACCTGTGCGAAAACATTAAACTTCCTGTGTTAGCACTCACTGATGGCTCTAACTAGAGAAAGAAATTGTCATAATGTACCCAAGCTGTGCCCCAGCTGACTCTACATCTGTGCCAAATGTCGTCCAAACTCGTAAATCCTTTTTGGCGTAATACGCGCTTGCGTGTTGTCTGTTTAGACAAACAACTTTAATTTAAAGAACCAGGTTCGAATCCCGCTGCGGTCATATAGCAATGACTCTTTTTTAAGTTATGTAGGTACAGTGCTCTCAGCAGCTCTTACAGTGAGGGAAAACATCGTGTTGAAACCTGCACATTCAGGCGACTGAATGTGTAACCATGATCCAATCTAGTTAGGTTTTCTTGGTAGCAGGGTCATGGAGGTCCTGGATAATAGTCAAGGCGGACCCCGGGCCATCGTGAGCACAACCGAGACATTAACGTCTAGATACTTCATAGACAAACTTCTTTAGTTTCTTACGAAATGCCGTACACAATATTCATACAAAGTGACTAATATGTTGGGATTGGGACTTCCTCAATGGAACAGAAAATGGGAAGCTATGTCTTTTATCTCTATTTTGAAAGCAATCTGCTGTCAATATACTGCTTTTTACACGAGTATACACTATTCCATGTTTGTTTAGTAATGTTACATACATACTTAATACCTTGTTTTTAGTAAAAACGAAAATGAAAAGTAAATCTGATTAAACAAATAACAAAATCAACGTTTGACAAAGCTGAACATGTCATGTCATTAAGTTTTGTATGTAATGTAAGTTAGCTCTACAAAATATTAAATACGACGATATGGTAGAGCAGTACGGTCGTTATTTGTAACAAAGTCTTTCACCAAACATTTAATAATAATATGTCAATCCTAGAGTATGTTTTGATACACTGATTGTTTAAAAAAACGTATTAAGCCCATTTCTGCTCTGGATACTGTTTGAGTAAGGATCCTCCGGGAATTTTGAACGTTAGTATTTGCTTAGGCTATTGATTGTTTAAAGTTGTAAAGATTTACGACTAAAAAGTTGTAGAGACGCATGTACGCAGATGGGTACCTGCATAAAATATGTTTGTATTACATTGTTTATCCGCTCTGGAATCGACAAACCGACTTGAAATTTATATACTATTAATAGAAACCTGCACTATTCACACGTTACTACTTTGCAACCTGAAATATCGCGGAAAATTATTAAATTTTATAAGAGCCACGGGGGAAACCGCTGGTAGGTAATTAAAAGGAAGAAACACAAAAAAATCGTCAATAGGACCTAGGTACATAATAATAACGTAGGTAAAATACTTTCGGTTAACCCGAATTCATGATACTGGTCCGTTGAAAAAAGAATGATCTTGAAAAATAAATTTAGATCAAACTAATTAGCGCAGAAAAATTATTTAGGCTAAGGTAAATACAACTCTTATTTCATACACCTAACCCTCACCTAGTGACACATTTTGTTTCCAAGTCATTTACCGGTTGCCAATCATCTCCCGTTTTCTATTTTAAGACTTTACAGCTAGCAATAGCAATAAACAGAAAACACGGGCACAGAAAATCATTCCCGCCGAAAAGTTATAAAAACAACTTAATTAAACCGCCGCACTACGTAAAGAGATCGGAATGCAACAAATGATGCTGGCCACAAAACTTTTTTCGCTTTTTCTTTTTATAAATAAAACCGCACGTAACACATTTCCGGGAACGTTCTAAGAAATGATTGTTTAAAATCTTAATTCACAACCACACGAAAGAGGGAAACTAGATACGTGTAAAAGAATATAAAGTTTCAGTCAAAAACTTACGGAATTCCTCGGTTTCACTACATAAAAATATATAATTTCGACCAAAACTTCACACGCGATCACTCGTTACACTACTCCGGCGAGATCTGTCAAACTTTTCTCGTGTTCAGAGTGGCCAACGCTGGGTAATAAATTCCCTATAGTGTTTCTCGGTGGCTGTCTTGTCGGCAGAATCGTGACAACAATGTGAGTTTTCGTAGATGTATTTATTTGCTGTTCTAGATTAATATGGTTTGCAATCAATAATGATATTATGAATATTTGTATTATGAATTTTGTGCACAAAATTATTGATTGCAACTTTCCCAAACGCACACACGCACACACCACAGACTGCGAGGCACGTTGGTGTTGCCACAGTCTAAAAAGAAGTCCCCACATGATACATTCGCGAACGAAACGATCTCTTCACCAGCTGAGAGGTTCACGTTACCTACCTTTTCTAATTATTATTAGTTGACTAAAAATAGGTCAGTTATTTAAAAATGCTCATTGGCACGCCTCACAGTCCAGAGCGGTCGTAATCACTTTCGTAGTACAGTTTAGGATCGATAGTATAGTTGATCACTGTAGTTTATAGGTGCATTCCTATTTCTTGGACATAGTTCAGGTGGTTAGGTTAACGTTGGATGGTAGGTTTTGGTGTTTGTAGGTAGGTTCTGGTAGTAGGGACTTTGTTCTTTGTGTGTAGAGGGAAATTATATTGAACTAGCGACCTGCCTCGATTTCTTACGGATTTTCTTGGGTTTACTTTACTATAATATGCATATAATACATAAAAAAATCACTAACTGATTGTGAAAACGGCATCAAAATTCATTGTGTGGTTTAGGAGGAGCTAGCGGAAATACAGGCGCCGAGAGCAACTTTATTTCATTGTAGGTATGTAATGATAAGGAAGAATAAGGATAGAGTAAGGTAGCAGTTACTAAAGGTACGACTTACACTCTTACTATCTAACGTTTGTTTTATTGAAGTTAGTTTTTACAAGATTTTGTTATTTATCACGTCTTAGAAAAGTATAAACTTTGACGCATATAAATGGCTTCGTATGCGGTAGAGGGTTAAATAGGTAAGTTTAATAGGGTAGTACAGTCGAGTTCATTAATATGTAAGCATTGCCAAGGCTTCAAATACAAATGTACATGGAAGGATACTTATATATCTGAGCAGATTCATCAATCAAACATATGTCCATCTTCTTGATAATGCTCACATATTAATGAACACCTAAAATAGACGGGTACCTTGGATAATAAATATTTACATACATTTGGTTTAACAAATTGAATTATCTCAATCTCAAATCTGTTACCAAACTAGGATTACCCGTTGGGCTAATATAAAGATTCTTTGAAATTTAACCGAATTCGGCTCAGCCGTGTCGGAGTCAATACTTTAGCCTCCCGTACACGGGTAGAGAAAATAGTAGAGATAGCTAGCATACTATTCTACCAGTTTAAAGTACTCTACCGGTTTTGGTAGAGTAATTTTAATTTTGGTATAAAGTGTACAGGGGTACCCCCGTACCTTGACACCAGACGGTAGTCTGGGCGTTGGTTTAACTAAAAGAATAGATACGGTATAAACTGTACATAATTAGGTATGTAAACTTATAACCATTAGTTTGGTTCTTTGAACAGTGTAGTCCAGGGCTTCGATTCTGGTACGGAAATCGTCTCAGTTGCAGTAACGTTACAATGACAGATGTTGAGTCTCAACTTTCATGTGATTGTTATTCAAATGACAGATGTTGAGTTGCAACTTTTATGAGTTCGAACTTTTTCACAATTCGTTTTCTGGTACTTTAGTTGTATTATGGTTTTATATGGCTGCTGGTACTGCAATAAGTAAGTAAATTACTAAGTTGCATCTTTCTTAGTTGTCAAACTGCCTTCACTTCTGTCAACGAAAACGTGTCAAAGGTCGAACAATGATTTGACTGCAATTTAACTGGGATGATGCTGGGGCTGACTCGATACCTCGACGTAGTTATAGTAACATCACAGTTACATTGCAAGATAATAAAAACTGCATTGCACACCAGAATCGGTACCCTGTAGAGTCGAGTGTGCGCCCGGGATGAGTTAAGAATATTGGTAGAGAAGCTTGCCCGTGTTGCTCGTTACTCTACTCTACCAGTGCTGTCTACATTAGTATAGTTAGTACTATACCATGCTACTTTACCGTATTCTCTACCTGTGCTTTAGGTATATGAGTAATACCAAAATATTCATGTTGGTGTTAATGTCCCGGTTGTACTCTCGCGCACGAGGGCCCAGGGTCCGCCTTGACCATGATCCAGGATTTGGCAGACCAGGTAATTACAGTGCAACAACTGCCATCTGACTTCCCTGACCCCGCTATCAGGGGAACCTGACCAGATTGGATCATGGTTACTGCATATTCAGTTGCCTAAATGTGCAGGTTTCATCAAGACGTTTTCCCTCACCGTAAGAGCATCGGTTAGCATTCAACTGATGTACCTAACTCAGAAAAGAGTCATTAGTACATGGCCGCAGTGGGACTCGAACACGGTATATTTCGCTTATGAGCGGATACTTTAACCATTCGGCGACCGACGCTCCATATCAAAGATACTACATGTACTTATTCTATTTAATTTTATTCTGTACGTTCAGTCGCTTTCACTTTAGATACATATTAGTTCTTTTACCCGCAACTATGAAGCGCGTAAAATTCGGTAGCTACTCTTACACCACACGAAACCACAAATAATTCCGAAATAGACTATGTTAGCTTATGTTATATCCTGATAATGTAGCTATCAGTGAAAGAATTTATAAATCGATTAAGTCTCGTTTTTGAGTTCATCCATTACAAATAAACAATGAAATCTTTTCCCCTTATGATATTTAAGAGAGGTAGGGCATAACGGGGTATCTCGTTCGAATTGGAGCCGCCCGACTGGGGAAATACATCCACCTTACAGAATATCGCAGCTAAATAATACTCTTTTAAATAGTATTGTGTTTCTGCCGGTGAGTAAGGTTTCCAATGCTCCATGGGGTGGGGATTTTCGGAACCGTGGCTTTGGCAGTGGAGTGGCTTTTGCCGTTTTGCTGCCTGAGCAACGTGTTAGAGAGGTGGGCAACGCATTGGCGATACTCTTTGTGTTGCTAATGTCTATAGGCAGTGGTGACTACTTCCCATCAGGTGGCCCGTTTGCCTGTTTGCCTATCGTATGTCATTAAAAAAATTAGAAATGACTAGTGGACCCGGCTCGCCTTCGTTCGCGTACACCTACTTTACCCCTACCTACCCTTTTTCTTATTTACTTCCTTCCTCTTGAATCACTCCATCTATTTTTGAAAACCGCATTAAAATTCGTTGCGATGTTTAAGCGTTCATACATCGATACATATGGACTGACGGCGGGAAGCGACTTTGTTTTGTACTGTTTATGGATAAGAAACGTTACCACACACATCCAAGTCATCACATTGAAGGAAGTTTCGCCAAACAGAGGGCTTATTTAAGCTCTGCGTAACCAAAGCCACGTAATGCAGTTAATGTCCTGCAATGTGCGAGTCCAGACGGAACGCGCGTGCCTCAGCTCTGAAGTCATTTTGCGGTTCGTGACTCACGGCTTTACTTACTGTATGCCTCTACAGTATTGTTTTGTAACTTGTTGTCTTGTGGAGTACCTATAAAAAGACCACTTATAAACTTTCATGTACTTGAATATTGTCAATGGTAGTACTTGTTGCTTATACTATGATGTTATGGGCGGCAGTTACCGCTTACTGTGAGCTGTCTGCTCGTTTATCTACGAGTAGTATAAAAAAACTTTACATAAAAAAATAAGGTACTACTGGACCCATCGCGACTTCGTTTGCGTACACCTACTTTTCACCTACCTATTCATTTTTCTACTTATAAATCATCCTCTTGAATAACTCTATATTTTTTTATCTTTTATTGAAAACAGCATTAAAATCCGTTGCCTAGTTTAAAAAATCTAAGCGAACATACATAGATTCATAGGGACAGACGGCGAGAAGCTACTTTGTTATAAACTGTGTAAAAATAATCTTGAAACTTTTTGTGCTATGTGTACCTACTTCCTTACTCACTATTATAATAATGATTGAACAACCCAGATATAAAATCGGGAATTTTCGGGAACCTCAAGGGTGAACCAGGATCCAAAATAGGAATAGAAATAAAATACCCAAAGTTCACAGTGGTAGGAAATGTGTATTTAATAAAAATTCCCATTCGACTAACCATTTCTACAGCGCAACTTGTTACCGCGATGTAGAAATATATCGATCTCGTTGACAGCGCTATCTATCGGCCGCGGGTATTAACTTTTACATACGCTTTAACATATTCGCCCACCAAGGACAAATATGAGCTTTGTCCTTAACCTACCGTGACAATAATAAATGATCGACAATATAAATTACATGCATAGTTTTAGAATATAGAAACAACGCACGTAAAATACAAAATTTATTAATTAATTTCGGATTAAGTTAAATTAAATCATTTTAAGATAATTGAAATTGACAAATTCATTAACCGACTAATAAAATATCATTTATGTATATTTAACAAAATAAAATTTAAAATTGACATAGTAACTTAATAGAGTATAATATTTACATGCATTTCAAATTAATTCCAATATCAATTTGTAAAAATATGATAGAAGTATAAAAATTTAGTAAAATAAAATAGGTCATTGTGTGACAGGGAGGAGACAAAACTTGGATGTAGGTCTTTTCATAGTGCCATTTTTAGTTTTTAACGTAACGACACGGACAATGTTATCGGCTCCCGGATGGATTGCAATCACTCTGCCGTAGAGTCAGCGACAGGCAGGCAAACCGTCTTCCCTAACTATAACGACATCGCCTATTTTGGGCTGCGAGTTTGGAGATGCCCACCGATACCGCTGATAAAACTTTGTCAGATATTCTTTACACCACTGCCTCCAGAAATCTTGCATAATTTTTTGTGTATACTGCCATCTGTGCAATGAACTCACGTTGGCAGTTTCATAATTACTATCTGGTGGAGAAACCAATGGTTCGCCGACAAGAAAATGTCCGGGAGTCAGGACCGTTATCGCCTCCAAATCGCTGTTAAGTACGGAATTGGGCCGCGAATTTAAACATGACTCGATTTGATCCAAGACCGTAGACATTTCTTCGAACGTCAATGTTGAAGTACCGATGACACGTTTTAAATGGTACTTTACTGACTTAACTCCAGCCTCCCATAGACCGCCAAAGTTAGGAGCTCGGGGTGGAATAAAATGCCAGTTACATCCGTTAATTGCCAATTCCTCTGCTACTTCACTAGTTATAGAGTGCTTTTCAGATTGAAAAAGCTGTTTCAGCTCTGCTGATGCTCCCACGAAATTGGTGCCGATGTCGCTCCAGATGTCCTTACAGTATCCGCGTCTGGCAACAAACCTCTTAAAGGCCTGTAAAAAGCCTTCAGACGTCAGATCTGAAACCACCTCTAGATGTACGGCTCTAGTCACCATACAGACAAAGAGGCATATGTACCCCTTCTGGGTCTTATAGCCTCTACCTTTACCAGTTCTGATTTGAATGGGCCCAGCAAAATCCACTCCACTGGATTTAAAGGGCCGACCAGGCGTTAACCTCGCGGTCGGCAACTGTCCCATCAATTGCGCTTGTGTTGTTGTGTTATTCTTCGCACAGATGACACAACTTTTATAATAGGACTTTACCAATTGTTTACAGCCCAAAATCCAATATTTCGCTTGCAAATAACATAACATTAATTGCGGTGCCCCATGCAATGTCTGTTTATGAGCATCAGCAATTATAACATAGGTTACATGACATTTGCGTGGTAACAGGACTGGATGTTTTCTATCATAACTTAGTCGTGAATGTTCCAATCTTCCTCCAATTCTCAATATATTATCTTGATCTAAATACAGATTTAACGAACGGAGACGGTTTTTTCCAGAGAGACAGCCTTTCTTTTTAATAATAGCTATCTCATCGCAAAAACTGGTTCTTGGCATTGTTGAATGCAAGAGTTTAATACACTCATCAGCTCTACCGTCGTGAGATACCTATGCCGCCTTTCTTCTCGTTTCGCTCTAGCGTTGTTAATAAATCGTCGACAATATGCCAAGACTCTCGTCATTCTGGTGAGTGATGAAAATCTGTTCCATACAGCTTCCTTCACAGCTGCACAGTGTACTTGGATTTTCTCTACAGTACAGTGTGCCCGGACTTCTTTCATGTCAGTGGTAATATCCTTGGGCTTTCCATATTTTATCTCCGGTTCATGCAGGAAATCGGGCCCACGAAACCAGAGTTTATTATAAATCAGATCAGATGGATGTGTACCCCGTGATGCTAGATCTGCTGGATTCTCCTTGGATGCCACGTGCGACCGGCTATGTGAATCCAAGGTAGCTAACATTTCAGATACCCTATTTGCCACAAACACCTTCCACCTACTCGGATGACTATTTAGCCAAGCCAAAACAATGGTCGAGTTACACCCTGTATGTATGACTTTTTGATCCAGTTTCAAAACTTTGGCAACCTCCACTATAAGTTTGGTCAACAGGAGAGCTTCACACACCTCCAACCTTGGAATAGAGACCTGTTTTACAGGCGCACCTCGAGTCTTGGAAGCTACTAATGAAACATGAACATTTCCATTGGAATCGATCACGCGAATATAGGTGACTGCCGCGAACGCAACCTTCGAGGCATCACAAAAACCATGCAGCTCTACCAATTTCGCATTATGTTTGGTTTGTATCCGACAAGGTTTTCAGTTCCTCACGATACACAAGCCACTCGTCCAACAGATGTTCTGGTACAGCTTCATCCCAGCCCAAGCCAGCTAGCTACAGTTTCTGTATCATAATCTTTGAAATTATGATGCAGGGGCCTACCCAGCCAAGAGGATCATAAAACCTTGAGATATCCGATATGATAGATCGCTTTGTAACAGGATTTCGAAGTTCCGGTAATACCACGGCGTAGTGAAAGGAGTCATCGCTTCGGTTCCAGGTAAGTCCGACTATTTTTATTAATTCATCCGTTTTTATTTGTAAGCCTTCTTTCTTTCCCTTTCTTTCATTTTCCGTTTCTTTATTATTCAGGTTCGTCGTTCCTTCTAGAACTTTGACGCTGTTACTTGTCAATTTTTGCAGCTTGAAACCTGCCTTCTGTAATATATCATTTATTTCCTAATATACAGTAATTGCTTCTTCTTCAGTCTGGCATCCTGATAAGAGATCATCCATATAAAAGTCTGTATGGATTCTTTCAGCTGCATGAGGATATGCATCGCCTTCATCCAGAGCTACTTGCTGCAATGCCTTTACGGCTAGGTAAGGGGCTGGCGGCGTGCCAAAAGTAACTGTTAATAATCGGTAATGCCTAATTTCGTCCTTTGGATCATCTCTCCATAGGCTTCTTTGGTAATCGACATCCTGATCGTTTACCTTTACCTGCCTATACATCTTCTCGATGTCTGCTGTCAGGCATATTGGATGAAGTCTCCAACGAATGATAATATGCCTCAGATCAAGCTGTAACGTTGGCCCAACCAGTAAGTTGTCATTCAAAGACTTTTCATTAGTTCCTTTCATAGAGGCATCGTAGACAACTCTGACTTTCGTGGTTTCTTTTTCCTCCCGTACAACTGCGTGGTGGGGTAAGTATATGGCCTTTTTACAATTTATTTCTCTTTCAGGTACCAACTCCATGTGCCCCAGACTCAAGTACTCGTTTATTACTTCAGTATATCTTCTTTTTAAATCTTTATTTTTGTTAAATTTATATTCTAATGATTTCAATCTTTTTTCAGATCTCCTCATCGAGTCGCCGACTTCCGGGTTTGCTGTTTTTAAAGGAAGACTAACAATGTATCTGCCATCCAGATCCCGTGTTGTTGTTTTCTTGAAAATCTCCTCACAGCGTTTCTCATCATCTTTGAACATTTCGGTTTTGGACAACTCCAAATCCGATTCGAGTTCCCAGAATCGTTTTAGCAAGTCATTGTCCCCTGAACAACAGTGCATAACTTTGATGCTTGTTGTCGTGTTGGTATTATTGTTAATGGCGCCAGAAATAATCCAGCCTAGTTTTGTTGACTGCGCCACTGGTGAACCAAGTGGACCTCTCTTCAAACCGTCGTTGAGTGTATGGCCGTACACCTCCGCCCCCAGCAGCAAATCGATGCGATTTGGTGTATGATACTGCGTATTAGCCAGTTCCAAACACTCAATTTCCGGCCAGTTGAGTGTATCAATTTTTGACGAGGGTAAAAGTGATGTAATTGAATGCAAAACATAAGCTTGTACAACAGTCACAAATTTTAGATCAACTCGTGATTTCATTTGTATATTAACCTTTGCCTTGCATATGACACCTTTGTTACCACCTAAACCTGATACTTGCCCTTGAATGAAGCTTGTGACCCCTGATCTAGCAATGCCCTAATCCACAAACCTTGGCCGTCTTTCGAATTGGTGCTTACTAACGCCGTAGCTAGCAACACCTGACTACAACTGTTTCCCGAAGAAAAACATGACACCATCGTATCTTCCTAACAGTCGCTATCCTGAGAATCACTATCTTCATCATGTGCATTTGCACTCATTAAAGTAACAGCCCCTGTGACCCCATCGCTATTTTTGACACTTCCTGTAGCCACATTACCCTTGGGGTGCAAAAGAGAGTGATTTTTTCTTTTACATATCCGACAACTGACCTTAACCTGACTAAACTTAACAGAGTGATTGCTTCCCAAACAATTGTAACATAAATTATTTTTTGCTACGTAGTCTCGCCGCGAGTCTACGGTTTCCTTTGCAAACTTTTTACAATATCCTAACTTGTGTCCCTCTGAACAAAAAGTACATTTCAGTTGACTTGCATGCAACGATTTGACCTTATTAACATTTACCTGATGTTGAGGTTTATTCTGTAAACTGGACCGAGAAAATAAAAAATTCCAATCCACGATATCTGCTTGTAATAAACTGTTTAAATTGCTCGTAGGTTAATAACTCTAAAGAAGTATCTTTAGTGACTGTAAATTCCCATTCTCTTTTTGTTTCTGGGTCCAATTTCAGGGTCAATATATGTATAACGATTACATCCCAGCTTTTGACATCCACTCCTAAGCTAGACAATGCTGACAAGCAATCGTTTGTAGTGTCTATCAAATCTTTAAAACCGCTAGCCGATTCATTTGTGATATTTTTTTGACTTAATAAACGCTTAAGTACTTGATGACATATATATTTTTTGTTGTTATAGCGTTCTTCCAGCAATAACCAACATTTAGTATAATTACTGTCTGTAATTGGAATGTGTCTAAGGCATTGCTCTGCCTCGCCCGCTAAGTACCCCTTCAAGTCGTGAAGCTTTTCAACATTGTCCAATGACACATTAGTGTGGACTAAAGATTTAAATAAATCCCTGAAAGTACACCACTCGGAGTACTTTCCCGAAAAAGTCGGTATATTAATTTGAGGCAGCCTTACCTGAGACATCTTCCCGCCGGAGTTTACACGATCGGCGCCTTGAGCCAAAGGTTGAGCAGAGTTATCACGAGTAATCTCATCAATAGCTATTTTTAACTGACATTTATATTCAGAATATATGTCCTCGGTTTTATCGTACAATTCTTCCTTTACATAGGCTGTCAATGACATAACTCTCGACATCGCACTACGCATCACCTCTTTATGACCGGATAAAAATTCAAACCATAATTGCTCTAAGCTCTCCACTCTTCCTTCCAAATATTGTTTAGTTATACGACTCTTTGGACTTTTTGCATAATTCGTTTGATGTTTCACAATACGTTTATATAATTCAATTTGAAAATAAATTTGACACTGTAATGCATTCGTTAATTCAGTCGCCATGGTATAATAGTTAATTAATTTACAAATTTAATTAGAATTGTTAAAATATAACAAAAATTTTTGATTTAAAAGAATAAAATTAAAATTCCAATAAATAATGTAAATATTTAAAATTAATTAATTTTCAACTAATAAAATAAATTGCAAAGTTCTAATTTATTTTAGGGGCAAATATAACAAGATCAAAATGTATTTATATAATTAAAGTAAAATCAACCAAATATTTTCTAAGTGTTTTAAAACCTTTTGTGGAACCAAAATCGGGCATAGATCTCCCGTACCTTCGTTTTTATGGTAATTATTCTAAGTCTAATACAATTTCCATTGAAATATTTCGAAGTTTAGACCGGTAAAGAAATAAAGTTCAAAATGGCTAAATGTTCCGTTGAAATACAATGTTGTTCAAAATATTTCAATGTTAAAACTACCAAACAAATAAAGTTTAAAATTGCACCAAATCTTCTCACACGGAATAAATCGCCAAGTTAAATTGTTCATAGGCACAAGGTTGAAATTTGCTAGACGATGAAAATAAATGTTCAGTACTCACAGTCTTATGTCACTATTTACGTCACCACCTGATACGTCACACGATGTTGCTGTCGTAGGTCCTCTACGTCACTTGTGTCGTCACCAGCGCCGCCCACGGTAGATAACTCCGATGACCAGCTCCTTGGACTCCACTCGCCCGGCACCACCGTCTGCACTCCAATTCACCTGACAGGTCTCGCCGTCTGAAGCCCGACGTACTATGGCCGGCTCCTGCACTTTTCTTGACGGCAACTTTTCAGTTGCTATCCCCCGTTCCTGACAGCGATCCACTGTCTTTCGGCAACCCCCCGCCGAATGTTTTAACAAAAAGCACCACCACCCGGGTGCACAGCTAGTTAACCAGCTCCTCGAAGGACCATGAACAACCCAGATATAAAATCGGGAATTTTCGGGAACCTCAAGGGTGAACCAGGATCCAAAATAGGAATAGAAATAAAATACCCGAAGTTCACAGTGGTAGGAAGTGTGTATTTAATAAAAATTCCCATTCGACTAACCATTTCTACAGCGCAACTTGTTACCGGGATGTAGAAATATATCGATCTCGTTGACAGCGCCATCTATCGGCCGCTGCGGGTATTAAATTTTACATACGCTTTAACAATGATTATTCATTAATTAATACTTTATCTGACAATTATTATTATTAATATTGTGACGACAACTTCCGACGATCAACTGTTGGGCCCTTGGTCTCCTGGTCACAACATCCGGCCAGGTGGGTAATTACCCTTTTCTACCTTCTCACCATCTTCGCTTGCCAACATTGGCGGCTACCTTATCCCTTCACCGCCGAAAGTGGTGACCCCGACGTGATACTTACGTCTTCCCTACCGACTTACCTACGCTACCCTGACCATAGGCGGCACGGACGCGTGCTTCCTGTCACGACCCTCGACTGCACGGACACTAACTACGCTACTCTAGTCAGCTTCAACACGACTCACCGCATCGCCACACTGACTACGCTACTCTAGTCAGCTTCAACGCTTCTCGCTTCGGTATCGACCTCCAGTCTCCGGGGGGAGTACTGTGGCGACATCTATCGCTATACTGCTCCAATAGGGAAGACTCAAACGATACTCACATTACGAGTACACGAACACAAGGTTGGCAAGCATCCGCACATAGATGGCGCTAACCGTCCTACATCGCGCTAGAGAAATGTGCCAACTTCCACGGCATATATACAACTTCCGACGATCAAGTTGGGCCCTTGGTCCCCTGGTCACGACACCCGGCCAGGGTGGGTAATTACCCTTTACTACTACATCCTCACCATCTTCGTTTGCCAACATTGGCGGCTACCTTATCCCTGCACCGCCAAAATATAAATATGATTAACACTATAGTAACTACTTGCTTATTATGTATGTAGTAGTTATTTGAATATTGCTAGTTTACTCCGAAAGAATATTACAATGTATTAATTTTAAGTCGACACAATATTATTTATTGTATATTAATTGAATTAGTGATTACTTTGCTCCAAATGTAAGTAGAATTTAATTGAATATTGTATTGATACGAAATACTATTAATACTTAAATGTACTTATTAATTTCAAGCCAACATAATGTATGAGAAATGCACGGCAAAACGTAAAAAGTTGTTGAACTCAATTAGGATCGGGAAATATCAAGGCTGGAAAATGTAGCAAGTTCCCAAATGATATATATTTTTTCATAACAAGCTTTTATCACGTATCTATGCCAGAGCGTCGGTGGCCGAGCGGTTAGAGTATCCGACTCGTAAGCCAGAGGTCTCGGGTTCGAATCCCGCTCCGGCCATGTATAACCTGCGTCACGAAAGAAGAGATTTGTCAAATGGCAGTGGAGGGGATTTCGAGCAGGTAATCGTATACAGCGCAAGTCGAACCAGTGACCCGCCAAGTCTCTTCTTATTTGTTATACCAATGACTGTTTTCTGAGTTACGTACATTAGTTTACTAACCGATGCCCCCACTGCGGCCATGTACTGGCTCTTTAAATAAATAAATAAATAAATATTCGTGGACAAATTCACACAGCGCCATCTAGCCCCAAACTAAGCAAAGCTTGTACTATGGGTGCTAGATAACTGATATACTACTTAAATACTTTTTTTTTTCTTAAATACATACTTATTATACATAGAACACCCAGACCCGTAACAGAAATTAAAATTCATCATTTCAATTTCTGCCCGGCCGGGAATCGAACCCGGGACCTCTTGCGTGGCAGACCGGCATGTTGACCATTGAACCACTCAGGTCATCTTTACTGAGTTAGGTTAGTAGTTAGGTGAGTCGTTTCTCGTCCGAGTGCTGTAATGTTTGTACTCTGCAGGTCCCAGTTTTGTGTCAGACGTGTTAGGGGGTGGGCGTGACAGGTTGGCGCGGGGGCCAGGGAGACCCGATGAAACGGCTCGTCGCTGGCCGCCCGCCAGTTAGTAGGGGACCCGAACCTGGGCATCACTTTTAACCTCTGGCCCGGGAGGCTGTCCCGCCAACTGCGCGAAAATTCCTGGGGATGTCTGTCGTGCCGGGGTAGGAGACCGGAGTGGACCCGACAAGTATCTTCACGGGGGATCGGGGGCCCTTCCGTCCCCCGTGCCAGCTTTTCACACAACCCATCCCTCAGCAGCGTCCTGTAGCAAAACATCTTTGCCCTGCCGGATACCAATGTTACAGCACTCCTTTTTTCACCCCTCTGATAATTCAAATGGCAAAACGTAAAAAAAAGAGTATGGTTTTTTCAGCGGCACCCTTTTTCACACTTCGAGTGGACTTTTGCAACATCAGGGGCCTCCACTCCAACCTGAACGCCGTACATCACCACCTTGAGACGGCGAAGCCCGCCTTACTCTTCCTGACTGAAACGCAGATATCACCTCCGGCCGACACTTCGTATCTCCATTATCCTGGGTACAAGTTAGAGCACAGGTTTCTTCCTCGCGCTGGTGTGTGCTTATTCGTCAGAGGTGATATCTGCTGTCGGCGTCTTGCCATTGAACAAAGTGACGAATCTGTTTTGTGGGTGTGCGTGGAACAGGGAGGTTCTTCCCGTGTCTACGCATGCCTATACAACAACCGTCACGGCGTAGGTGAGACAAATCGGTTTTTCGAGCACGTTCAATGCGCTACCGACAAAGTTCTTGAGCGATGTCCTTCCGCTGCGTTGGTAGTCTTAGGAGACTTTAATGGTCACCACACTGAGTGGCTAGGGTCAAGCCGTCCTACTAACCCAGCCGGGAGATCCGCCCACGAATTTGCTCTGGCCAATGGTCTCACGCAACTGGTATTAGAACCCACCTACTTACCGGATGTTGTGGGCCGTGATCCTTCTTTGTTAGACCTTCTGCTGACCTCCCACCCAGACGGTTATCGGGTGTCCGTCGATGCTCCTCTTGGGACATCTGACCACTGCCTGGTCCGTTCTAAGGTGCCTCTTGCTATACCCGAACGGGCTCGCCCCAGTGGGTCACGCAAGGTATGGCACTATGGCTCAGCAGACTGGGATGGATTGCGAGAATTCTTCGCGTCGTACCCGTGGATACAGCTTTGCTTTTCCTCAAATGACACCAACACCTGTGCTGCCGATGTAGCTGATGTCGTACTGCAGGGAATGGAATGTTTTATCCCATCCTCTGTAGTCCGCCTCGGCGGTAAGAGCCAGCCCTGGTACGACAGGCCTAGTGCTGAGGCAACTCGCCTCAAGCAGGATGCTTTTCGTGCCTGGACAATGGCTCGGGCCCATAAGGACCCTAACACCCAAAATTTGAGGAAAAAGTATAATGCTGTATCGAGGTCTACAAAGAGGATAACGGCTGGAGCAAAATTCAAGTTTATTGGTGGAATTGGGGAGAGACTAATCAGCTTCCCATCTGGGAGTCGTGCTTTTTGGTCTCTCCAAAGCTGTTGAGGGGAACTTTTGTCGGACTTCTTTTCCACCTTTGCGCAAGCCGGATGACCTATTGGCCCACACGGCAAAGGAGAAAGCCGATCTCTTGGGTAATCTCTTTGCCAAAAACTCAAATCTGGATGATGGGGGAGCTGCACCGCCTACCATCTCGCGGTGTGAGGGCAGCATGCCCGAAGTTCGTTTCACCCAAAAAATTATAAGACGTGTGCTTCTCTCCCTAGACATCCGGAAGTCCAGTGGGCCTGACGGCATTCCGGCTATTGTTCTAAAAAAAATGTGCTCCCGAGTTGTCTCCCGTGCTAATGCGCTTATTCGAGCTTTCCTATACCTCTGGAACGGTGCCGTCTTCGTGGAAGCTAGCCCTTGTGCATCCGATACCCAAGAAGGGTGATAATTAAGACCCATCAAATTACAGGCCTATAGCGGTAACCTCCTTGCTCTCTAAGGTGATGGAGCGGGTTATCAATATCCAGCTCCTCGGATACCTAGAGGACCACCAGCTGATTAGTGACCGTCAATATGGCTTTCGCCATGGTCGCTCAGCTGGTGACCTTCTGGTGTACCTAACGCACCGGTGGGCTGAGGCCGTCGAGAGCAAGGGGGAGGCTCTGGCTGTCAGTCTTGACATAGCCAAGGCATTTGATCGGGTCTGGCACAGGGCACTTCTATCAAAACTCCCGAAGTACGGTATCCCCGAGGGGCTCTGCAATTGGGTATCCAGCTTCCTGTCTGGACGGAGCATCCAAGTCGTTGTCGATGGATGCTGCTCCGATACCAAGACTATAAATGCTGGAGTACCCCAAGGTTCAGTAATATCTCCCACGCTGTTTCTTCTGCATATCAATGATATGCTGAATATCCCCAGTATTCATTGTTATGCGGATGACAGTACGGGAGATGTTAGTTATACTGGCCGAGCGAATGTCCCTCGTTCCGAGGTGTCGGAGAGCCGAATTAGACTTGTGTCGAATATCGAACATTCCTTGGAGCAAGTTGCTCAGTGGGGCAGACTAAACCTAGTCCAATTCCACCCCTTGAAGACACAGGTCTGCGCATTTTCCGCCAAAAAAGATCCCTTTGACATAGTGCCGCAGTTTCAAGGAACACCCCTTTCCATCTCAAAAAGTATTGGGATCCTCGGTGTCGACATATCGGATAGCGTGCGATTCCGGAGTCACCTGGAAGGCAAGGCCAAACTAGCTTCGAAAAAGCTTGGAGTGCTTAACCGGTCCAAACGATACTTCAACCCGGGGCAGCGCCTGCTGCTGTACAAGGCACAAGTGCGGCCACATATGGAGTATTGTTCCCATCTTTGGGCCGGCGAAACTGCCGACCTGCTTAATCCTCTAGACTCCGTACAGAGATGCGCTGTACGAATTGTCGATGATCCCATACTAACACGCAAGTTGGAACCACTGGCAAACCGAAGGGACTTTGGCTCCCTGTGTGTGTTCTATCGGCTGTACAATGGGGAGTGTTCCGAGGAACTTTTCGATCTGGTGCCCACAGCACAATTCCGCCATCGCACCACCCGCCGTGGGCTTGGTACTCATCCTCACTACGTGGACCCTCTGTTGGTCACGACGCGAAGGTTCGAAAGAACGTTTCTCGCTCGTACGATTCGGATGTGGAATGAGCCACAGTGTTTCCTTTGGACTATGACATGGGATCGTTCAAGAGGTATATTAGAGGTCTCTTCAGAGGCGGGCAACGCATCAGTGACTCCCCTGGTGTTGCTGATGTCCATAGGCGGCGGTGACCACTTTCCATCAGGTGGCCCGCATGCCTGTTTGTCTGCCGTATAACATAAAAAAAAAAAGGTACATCAGTTGAATGCTAACCGATGTTCTTACGGTGAGGGAAAACGTCTTGATGAAACCTGCACATTCAGGCGACTGAATATGCAGTAACTCCCATTTCGGCCAGATTTGCTTTCAGGAGCACAATGTCCTTCAGCAACCGGGCGACATCGACGTGGTCGAAGGTGACGGGCGGGAGCTTACTCAGGCCCCTCGCCACAAACGTTGGCACGTCGTCAGGATCTGTCTCTTTCAGCAGCTTGATAATGTCCTGTATGCTTCTCGGCGTCCCGTCACGCCGTCGCGACACCATCTTCTCCATCACGTTGAGTGAAGAGTACAGTAACACCTTGGCATCAGATATATCCGTCTCCGAGAAGTTGGTTTTACATATCTGCACGGCACTAACCTCGTCCATAACGTCAAATTTTTGCTGTAAGAACGCGAGGAGCTCTTTCACAATGATGTTCGTAGCCATCGCAGTGACGCACGCGCGACCGGAAATGAACAGGAAAACGTAAAAAGTCGTCCACGAAGTCGGGGGCAAAAGGTAATGAGGCAATAACAGTAGTTTCAGCAACTCGCATATAAAAGTGGGTACAAAAACATGAGTTTTGTTAATGATGATGGTTTAACCCAAGTGTTTTAATGCCTAATTTTATGCAATTGCGTACACCATTTTCTAGTTAAAATTTCGTATCTATAATTTTATCAATTTTGCTGGAAGTAAGCTGTGAGTCAATTCTGTTTCTGTTTCTAGGAAATTCACATCACACACACACACACACATCACAGCCCGTAACAGTCCACTGCAGGACTTCGGGCCTCTCCCACGAAAGGGGAGGTTACTGCCATAATCTCCACGCTCGGCAGGCGGGTTGGAGATCGCAGTGTTTAAATATAACAATGGAAAATGCTGCTGCCCATTTTCCAGACTACGGAGACTCTTGATCTTTTGCCTCGAAAACATTAGTCGCCTTGTACGACACCCACGAGTGTAAGGGGTTGGTGCTATTCTACTCTGCCGGACACCACACGGCCGGAATTCACATCACTACTTTCAAATTTATTTATTTATTTTATTTATATATTTTAAAGCACCGCACCGGCCAAAAATTTAAAAATAATAGTGTTGCATAATTATTTAAAACTATTATTTTACTAGGAGAGCTTACCAAGTCGAAACTTACGGGACTTTGCAAAAATAATAGAGTGAACATTTTGTTCTCTATTGATGTATTAGTGCTGAACTACTTATGAATAGAATTCATATTATGCAGCTTTATAAAATTAGAACAAAAATCCTGAACAAAATATAAGAAACCTATATGCCAACGGTATATAATTGATTTCTTAATAAGTTTTTTGAAGGACGAGTTTAATGAGTAACATTAATTAGTTTTATGACACATAGTATTAATTTTTACGCATTTTCGGAAATTGACACTAACTTCGAGCATCGTTAAATTCTATAAAGGTTTATTACAAGTGAATAATAAAAAAGGGGTATGAACGAGCTGTCCAGCATAACGTGTTCAAAATCGTTCGGGAAAAGGTACGACCATGTCCCTTCATAACTTTGCAGTGGTGTTGTGCGTTTTCACTGCAGGAGTATCATGTTAGTATCTGTGATATTAAAAAAAATAATAACTAAGATAATAGTTACCAGATGATAGTCGATGTGGCCCAATGTAATATCTAGGTGAATTAAAATGTACTAGTGTCGCATAACTTAAGGGAAGAGCATCTGCGCGATATCGAAGAGATCTGGGATCTATTTCTAGTCCCGGGCTATCTGAATATTTTTTCGGTTCTTCTAGATTCCCATTGAGAAGATCACCTACTTTTCGGCTTCCTGGTTTCCAAATTTCGAATATATATTCTTTATTGTAGCTACTAAATGGCATTATTTAATTGTTAAAATTGTTTTAGAGATACACGCAGCGCCTATACAAGCTATACAACCTGAAAACGTTATCAGCCCGACCTCCGTACGACAAAAAACCCAAACAATGTTGGTGAACACTGAAACCACACAAGGTTTCCCCGAATTTACCATGTCGGGTGGTCAAGAAAATCAGGTTCAGAGTTCCAGGTCTCCTAGAAAGAAGCGAGGGCTTTTTGACTTATCAGCTTTTTGAAAGCTGATAAGTCATCTTGGGATCCTCCAATATGGTGTATACTAGAATGGTTTAAGAGCGATAATAAACCTTCACAGAGCAGCTCAGCAGCACACTGGGATTACTATTGACTGTCTTATATTTTTAATTTTGTTTATTTTTTTATGCGCACCAAACTGCCCTGTAATCAATTATTGTAAATGATTTTATATTATAAGTTATATTTATTTTAATTATCAAATAATAACCCCATTAAACTTAAGTATATTGGGTTTTATCAATGAAGTGATAAATATTACATAGTATTTCGAGTATACGTTGAATTATAATGGCAATAGTTAAGTTCTTAGTGATAAGATAATACGGGTCAGCTTCATTACTTAGTAATAGTCTTTCGATCGAATCAGCGCTGTTTGATGAGACATCTTTGAATCTATAGGAGGTTTAATGCTGTGACTTTTAAACTTTTTAAATCTTTATAATATCTATAAGACTTAAAAAATGAACCGAATCTGTGAAGTCTCATAATAGTTCCGATGCAAGAGTGTTGGGTACCTATTAACGAGCGACAGGCTTACTAAAATTTTGCTAAATCAAATAATCTTTTACTTAATAAATTGACGCCATTAAGTCTCAGATAACTTTACCTATGTGATATAATTTTTTATATCGGAGGCTTTCGAGTTGAGAATAATACTATTTATCGATTTATAATATTACTGAAAAGTTATTGATAGATCTGCAATAATGTATTTTGAATAAGGAAAATGAAATGTATTTATTTAATTAATAATTCCTAATAGGGAAATTGAATAATTTAGGCATCAAAACAAAAACGCTAACACCATGGCTGATTTCATCATTTTACTTATACTTGTGCAATTTTACATTATTTGTATTTTGTATTGGTTATCAGAAAATCTATTATTAAATTACAATGAAATTATGTTTTAATGAACAGCAATAAGTGGGTAGAATAATAATCACTAGCTCATCCTAAAAACGAGTAGGTATTCTCAGAGTTTAAAAGCCTCTTTGCTTACTAAGAAGTGGGTATGAGGTGGAAATCTTGAGATGGTTCTGCTTAGCGAAAGAATGTCTAGTAAAAATAAGAGTTTAGTAATTAATAATTTTAAACAACATGTATCATGACACACAAGTGTGTTATTTGAATACGCCAATTGGGAAAATATAAACAAAGAATTTTAGGTAATTCATATCATATGAAGTTTAGCTTCCAAGACAAATCTATTAAAAATGTTAGAATATATATTTTAGTTTAGTTCTCAAGCGCATAGCTGAATGTATCAAAAACATTGAAATAATCGGGATACCAAGTAAGCGGAAGATTTTCAGTCCCTTTCGGCCGAAGCTCTCGCCTACTTGACGAAATGTAAATTGAAAATTTAAGGAGCAGTAGGAACTTAAAAGCCATACGATAAATAAAAAATAATTGAAATAATGTATAAATGTTAAAAAAATATTGGCGTAGGATGAAAAAAAGAAACGCAATATGGAATTACCGTAAGTAGAGATTTAAATAACTCATTAAGTGAATTGATTTCCTAAATCTGTATTAAAACTGGAAATTTCAGTTTTAGATTTTAAACGAATGACGCCGATTTATACGAAATAAGCCGAAGTTCCTAGCAAAAGATGTAGGTAAGTGATTTAATGTACCCTGAAATTGTGTTTATTTGAAAGTATGATCTCTGTGCGGATTACATTTAAATCTATTTTGAAATTATGGTGTAAGTTATGAGAAAGATAATATTCTTTTATTAAAAATAACATTTAATTAATTCCATATAGCAATTTTACACTATCTAGACACATTTACTTTATTAATTGAATTTAAAATTGTATTGTATATCAATATTTACAATTGTATTGTAATTTAATTGTGTTGTTATTCATTTGATGTTGTCGATACCTTATCTGATAATTTAATTGCAAAATATCTTTTAAAATGTTACAACACAAATAATTGCAAAAAAAGATTCTGTTTGGAGTATAATTAATATAGTTCATGTCCAAGTATAATACGTTGTCAAATCTGCTACATACAAACTTAATTTCATTATTTAGTCTATTTGTATTAAGATATCTATTAAAAGGTGTTTCGCATACATTACAATTTTTAGTAATCTCTAACCATGAAGCGAGCTTAAATCGAATGTCAAACGGAACATTGTCATTCATAAACCTATCAAAATAACGTAATCGTTCATAGTGAGTTCAGATATTTCTGATATGCAGGAGTTCAAAACGTTATCAATTTTTGCACCTGTTTTACAATAAGATAAAACGCTAAATGCTGGAGAGTTGCCCCTCAGCCTTACATTTAGATTAATAGGACTAATTTCTGTGTCATCATTTATACTGCTTTCTTCTGCCATAAAAGTCCCATTGATTGTGTTATTCTGTGGCTCACCAGTGGTCGTCATTGCTCTTGTTGACTGTTCATATGCCTGAATTTGTCGAATCAATTTTTCATTTTCTGATTTTTCCCTTGTAATGTTCCTTATTAATCTATTGATTTGTTGTCTCCGCTTTTTAAGTTTTTTGTTAGATTTCCGAATGAGAAATGGTTTTACTCTAGGATCTAGACTATTTGGTTTAGTTTGTGTAGATTGATCTGTTAGTTTTAATTTCGACTTTATTTGATTTTCCTTGGGACTATGGTTGGGAGTACAGGTTTGGCGTAACAATGCCGGTGTAGATAGAGAATTGAAAAAGTCCAACCTCTTCCCCAGAACCTTTTTTTTGTGGATGAAATAGAAGTCAGTTGTTTGATTCGCAGCTCATATTCCGAAACTTTCTTAATAAGATTTCCATTTTGTTGCAATAATTATTCGACCTCATTTTCAGCGCTGTCTAGATGTTTTGTTAGTTGCTGTAGTTTTTCATGTAATTCCAGAACTTGATATTTATTTTTCTGCCGTATCTCAGAGAAACTTCTATTCATATTACGCATACTACTTTCAGATGCCGTTGAACAATTTAGTGTTTCATAGTCTTCTCTATTAAGATTATCAGTAGGAGTTGGTATGGTCTTACTATGTGTGACGTAGGATATTGAAGTATTCAAGTTATTTGATTCCATACTTTCTTGCGAGTACCTATAGGTTTAGGTATAGGTTTAGGTATAGGCATTCTTGCAATTTAACAAATGGCGTTCGAGAACATTAAAGTAATACTTATAGTTTTCAAACCCTAGTTGGTCCTTAAATTCAGTAAGACTGAGACGCCACAAGTCTGTTGCAACCTGCTACCCCCATCTCGTGAATAAGCGTTAAAACGCTTGCTGTATGAAGAAGCAAAGAAGAAGAGAAGAAGGGTTGCCACCCATTCATAAAACGGATGCGTTCAAACTATATAAAATATATACCTACTCGCCTATGGGTGACATAAGACGAATCCGAAATCAAATGCAACGACATATATCATTGGCACCTCATAGAAGCGCACTAATAAGAGGCAGGACACACGTTAAAATTTCCCCAAGCGTCGGACGTATAACATCCAAGTCCGCTAGGGGTCTAGCTCTTAGCGACCCACTTCGGAGGCTCAACTTGCTGTAATATCATAATTTAATTCATATTTTATTTTATCACTCGAATCATCGCCATGGACGTAGTGGAGTTTTATTGCAAGTTCCTATCATATCATTCTACATAGACACTAGAAAGGAATTACCCATTTATAAACCAATAATCAAATCTTAATCTCATAAAGTAAAATGGGCTGTCGTTAACGGCCTATGTACAACTCATTTTATATTGGACTCACACACGACAGTGAGACCGCTTCATGTTATGCGTGAGGCGCATAGACTACGCTAGGTTTCTAGACATGTAATGAGTGACTAGATCGACCGTAGAACCACCACATCTGGTGACCGTTGCTCAGAATAGCTTCATTTAAGCGCGCCGGACCTTCACAATTTCAATGTATTTGTTGTGTTTTTGAAGACTTGTACATGGTGCTGTGTGAATTGTTGTTACTTGTATCATCTGTTACTAATTAAATAAATACGTAATAAATTATAGAATAATTTATTTACTAATACCAGTCGGACGTCCCAGTGGAATGGAGCTGTTAAGGCCAAGACTCATTTTTTAAATCTATAAATTGAGAATATTTACAACGCTCCCCATACACAATGTTATATTCTCTATTTCACCTCAAAAGTGTCCTTCATAAGTGGTCTATGCCCTTCCCCAACTTGGTATCTCCGTCAAATATAATGAAACAAAGTTTCTATTACTACTTAGGTACTATTTTCTCTGCATCTCACCAGATTGGAAGCAATAAGAAGAGGGAGCATGCCTGTCTAGGAACACCCTACTCTCTCTGTGCATTGCAATACATATAAATACTACAGTGACTGTGTAGTAGTGACTACTTCCAAATGTGCCGGTGCCAGTGTAATAATCCAGGCCGTTTCTAGAGAAACTTTTTACTAGCAGTCTGGATAATAGTCTAATCATGTATTTAAAGAGGTCCATGAACCAGAAAAGGGGGCGTAGCATTTTCTGTTGTGTCTTCTATATGGGAATCTCCGTCAATCGCGTCTAGGGTCTATGGAGGAATATAGGCTCTAAAACACAATTTTCTACAAAAAAATATTTATTTATGTATTAGCATTATGAAAACCAGTGTCTTTCCGTAGTTCGTAGTATCTGTTTATCACAAGGAATGTTGTCTACAGGTAACAGTAACATAAACACACTATCTTCAAAACATATTTCAATCTTGTGATCCAAACTCCTGAATGCACAGGGCCATATGGTGAGTTGTCTTCCTCCTGGGCATCGGGCTTCAACGCCCTTTGTGAACTTGCCCTGTCAACGCAGCAGCAGCCTAGTGGAACTCTAGATGCCACGGTGCGATTAACCAGTCGATGGTGCTCATTGTCGACGTCGTTGAAGGTCTTGATCGAGTTGTTTAGCCTGTGCAAAGAGGTTAGGTGTGGGTGCAACCAGCTGAGCTACTGCGGATGACAAGTGACATCAAACTCGGCTCGGTGACAGTAGTACAGACCAAGTAATCTTGATCTAATGCAAGTATCGCTGTTATTTCAATTTCCAAATGCAGTTACTTAGTTTCAGTGGCCGCCGGGTTCGGTAAATCGCTATTTTGCCATCCCGTCAAATTCTCACCCGGCGGACCAAGAATCTGAAATTAGATTCTTGGTCCTAGCCGACTCTATTTATCCCTCTAAATAATGGCTACACCTTTTCACATTGATACCATAATCGAAAAACGTACAATATTGCAAATAAAGTTAATTATACCAGTTTTTAACTGAAGAATTTGTAAGTAATAAGGCATAAAGAAATAGTATCCATGTCAACGGTTATCTCCTAAGCAGTTACCTAGTGTTCGGCCAGCGCAAAGAGAAGGGCCGAGGATAGCCTCACTTGCGCGTTTTGAAGGAAAACCGAAGTAAAACTGAATACCAGATATCACAGACTAACTAGACGAACCTACATATCCAAATACAGAGTAGGTCCATGGTACACACTGACACGGCTATCTGTCTTTGATTATTGATCCTAGTCATGGCTCCGATTCAACACCAAAATTGTGTCTATTTTGCCATCTCGTTTTCACTCACACAAACTTAAATCTATGTAGTGCTTGTGTAACTGTACTTTCCGCTCGAGCCTATTTTCACCGTAGCAGCGGCTATTTCCACTCTTTCGTTCGTTCTCCATTCGTTCTGAACGAATGAATTAGATGGTAAAATAGCGACGGCCAAAATACAAACGCTCTCTCGCGGCGCGAGCTTTGTCGCGGACATACTTGTGCTAGGGCCGCAGGTGGGCTATCTGCTCGTTTGTCACTGAGTAGCATAAAAAAAATCTTAACGCGGTGAATTACTGGGCTTCACAAGAAAGCTTAAGATGGCTCGTGCAATGTAAAAAGCTATGCTCGAAATCTCTCTATGTGATAAATTATTAAATTAAATAAAGAATATAAAACAGCGTTGGTGGCCTTCTGGTTTAGGGGTCCGACTCGTAAGCAAGACGTACCATGTTCGAACCAATGTATCAATGACTCTTTTCTGAATTATGTAGGTACATAGTCAAACACTTACTAACCGATGCTATTACGATGATGAAGGAAAACATCGTGATAAAACCTGCATATTTAGGCGACTGAATTTGTAACCATAATCCAATCTGGTCAGGTTTCTTTGGTACCAGGGTCACGGAGGTAAGATGGCAGTCGCTCCAGTGCAATTACCTGATCTGCCAAACCCGGATCACTGTCAAGGCGGTCTCTATGTTTAGAAGTGGACGTCCTGCGTCTGAGATGATGAATGAATAATTTTATTAGTAATTTCTGTCTACCGGAATTCCTCATGCCTGTAATTTCGCTGGCTACCTTATATTTCAAACCGGAACACAACAATGCAAACATTGTTGCTTAGCAGCAGAAATAGATAAGGCGGTGTTACTCACCCAGGCGGATTCCTCAGGCTTGACCTACCTTGAATCCTACCACCTGATTAAAGATAAGATATTGAGTCAATGTTAAGGAAAAGGTTAATTGCGAATAAAGTACAAATGAACAGTAAACATTTTTATTGTAAATATTTTTTATTGTATCCCGTTTGCAATCATGATGCACTCAATGCTTTCAAAGCTTCATCTGAAGACTTACCATATCCAACTTGCGTTTAGGTATGACAATAGTACGTACGGTAATGCTCAAGAAACTGGGATTAGTTAGCGTTGTCTAGGTAATACAAGAGATTATTTAGATGCAGTAAGTCCCCAGCGGGTACCTATCGACGCGAAACAATACGTTTTAAGCAATTACAATTTTCCAGTCGGCTCGTAGTGCACTTATAACACTATTTAAAATGACCATTTTCTATTGAGCTCGACACCCTAATTTTGGAACGAAAATATAATCACAGCGGTCGGGCAAACCATTTTAATTACCTAAAAATATAATTAGAAAGGTAGATACGTGATTATGGATTATTTAAAATAAAATTATAAATTAAAAAACGAATCGATTTATGGTGCGATTTTTTTTAGAACTTGACGCAAATGATTTGATTATTAAGTCTGATGTGGGTTGTCCTAATTTGAATAATGTCAATCTAAAAGATTCCAATTTTTGTTTTCAGTTTGACTTCAATTATGAACATGCTTAAGAGAGAATGCATAGAACGAAACTATTAATGTTATGGAATGATGGACTTAACGTTCTGACTTAGGAAAACAAACAAAACTTAATAAACATGACGAAATACCTAGTTTGTGAATATTTACCTCAAGTGTACCCAAAATAAAGTTTAGCATAAAAGCAAAATTTAGAATCATACAGTTTTAGAAAAAATAATAGGTAAATGGGTGATGATTAATTTTGAATATTATATTTATATTACGATAAATGAGTAGGTAGGTACTCACTATTTTTCTTCATTTTTCATACATTATCCTTATTGTGCCAATACAGTTCCTATGGTGTGTTGCTGATATACCTACCTCTATTTATTATCATTCTTATATTTTATGGTTAACTTGTAATTACGTTATCCGTTAAAATGCTTAGTCGTGACAGTGACGAAGTAATTTTGCAAGTAATGCTAAAACTAAATAACAATAGTGAATAATTATGTTCAGATAATAAAATCGATGTATAATCTTATAAAATAATATTTCCAAATTGCAATATGCCTATTAGATTGTACTTTAGTGATATGGATGTAAGGGTCAACATAGTGGTGGTTGATATGAAAAACACTGAAAATAGATGAAAGATAGTGGGAGTAGTGGAGGTGAAGTGAAATGTATAGTACCTAATTTAAATAATTATATGAAAACATAAACACTACGGCCATACGCCATTGAGAATATGAAGCATTATAGAGTCCGTTACTGGAAGTGTTAGCTCTGCTGCTCTAATGTTGTCAATTTAGATTTTTTTTTATTCAAAAGCTCCAGTATATCCACAGAATATTAATACTAGCATACCTATCGAAAAAATATTTCAAAGTAAAGAAGTAATGATATTATGATATTGATGGAGGCACTTTCAGCGCGGACAGTATAGTCTGATCTGACGAATTCACTCGCGTCACAAATCCGGCTGCTGGTATTTTGTCCCATTTTCGGCGAACAGTGTGATCTTTAAGGCATTGTTTTTTTATCGGAAAAGATAAAAATATTTTCAAGTTTTTTAGCCACTTTCCACTTTTGTGCAGCGTGTGAAGTTTTCTGCGACAGACTCGACTAAAATAATGAAGTTACTCTTACTCTTACTCGCGCTGTTCTTTCAACAAGACATTATTAAGGCGAATCAGCATAGCGACTAGCCGCTATTTTTAAATTTAAATTTATCTAAGAACTTTAATTTTTTCACTACTTCAAAAAATTGTAAGGTGTTTAGCGTAGAAGAATAGTTTTTTAACAAATATAACTATAATAGTATTTTTAGTAAATAGTTATGTATTATCATGACGACTAGTGTCAAGGTAAAGGTAAAATCACTAGATCATACTTAGATTCTAGGGAGCATTCAACTATAGAAAATTACACTATAGCAAAAGATCTAACTGTAGCAATGCTTTTTCATAAAAACAAATATTGATGATCCTCGAAAACGATTATGCTATACGCAGCACATGAAATGTGTGGTCGAAAACTATTTACTTCTTGTTTAGTAATTTTTCAAATGCTTTGTTTTTATAAAAATGCATTTTCATAAGTGAAAATTTATTGAGGTAAATTTATTTAGAGATTTATAGTTAGATTCAACCAATAACTTCAAAAAGTTGATAATTATTATAAGAATTTTTAGAAAAATACTGATTTCTTAACAGTATTATTAGAAAGATTGCATTGGATACTTTGCACTGTTGAAATTATGTGCTATCTTTAGGTTATATCACACTTAAATGAAATAGTGGAATAGGGCATAAGAGAAAGTTTTAAAAAGATTATTATTCAACCAATCACGCACTCGCAACCCGCTCCGACAAATAATACCCATTACCTTTTAAATAACTATATTTTTGTAAATAATATACCATATTATGTTTTTAACGTAATTATACTTGGCCAAAGCGATATGTTTTATTATTGTAGCATTGTGTTCATGTATGCATTTCGTATATATTTTTCTCATTATATTATTCAATCGTGATATCAAATACTACTCTTATTATACACACCTATTACATGTTACTTGCTCCAATAAACAAATGATGTCCCTAACTGTACATAAAGCTTTTTATAAAATAAAATCTAGACCTTGTTTTTAACACTAATTTAATCACACTAAGCTATGCATTAACTGGCGACTTACATATTAATTTTTCTAGCGGGTAACGCGCCATTTTAATGGAATACCTTGGTTTCCATAATGGCAGACATTCAAGAATCTTGTCGAATGCAAAAGAATATTTTGTTATCGTCATCACAAAACAATTAAACACTTTTTATTACTGGTCCAACGAACGCAACTCCTCTAGGAGGGGCTCGTTTTCCCTCTACTCAGTATGTATTGTACAGGAATAAAAAGCATTATCGAAATCTCATCTTCAAACGTCAATGTAGGCAAATAAAGGTATGGTAATGGTTACATGGAAGTTTTCAGGGCTCAAGCGCTAAAACCAAGACGACGCGCCGCCCAGCTTCGTTGACAGTTCTCCGATGCCACGTCCAAACATGTTTCCGACCTTTAACAAAACAAAGAAAAATTAGATTTATCTACAATCGTTTATTCAACAAGTGAGCAAAATTATACTTTGTTGCGAGTGCCAATTTGACTGATACGAACTAGTGAAGTAGTCTGAGCACAGTAAGTGATTTAGAGGCCTATTAGTCCCTGCAGACTAATCCCATTAACAATGACAATACATCTCACAGACATCGCTGTATCCAAATGTAATGAAAATATTAATTCAATAAATGAGTTCATCGAAAAAAGAGACCAGAAAATATTAGAAACGATTCCAATTTTTTTTTATGTAAAACGCCAGATAAATAGGCAAGCGGAAACCAACCTGATGGAAAGTTATCACCGCCGTCTATGGACGTAAGCAACACCAAAAATTAAAAAATTGATACTTATTAGTGTCACTTATGTTTCTCATACACAAGTCTCGTACAGAAGAAGAAGAAGTCAAACGTATACTGGTAAGGTAAGGTAAGGTAACTGCATCCCAGTAGAGCATGTCACTCGGTTGTTAAACAATTTTTTCCTTGGGCGGCGTACTTTAAATCCCTTGCTAGCTCAAGCAGGGTTGTACTTTACAGGGTTTTTGGGTTCAAAATAGCGCTCTGGCCTTAGAATATCAATAGGCTGCCAGTAACATAATCAACCATTGTAGAAAACTAACCTTTCCCACGACTGCGGTGACATTCCCCAGCTTTGCTTCCTCAGTGAGCGACTCAAGCTTCGATTTTCCACCTCTGGAACCTTCCTCCGAACCCTCATCGCCTCCACTGTTGAAAGAACAAACTTTTTAGTAGCTTACCGAGCAGACAGACTGTTGGATATATCGCATTTTGCATAACTTAAAAATAATATGCTTGGATATATTCACAGATCCATTAAGCCCCAAACTAAACTAAGGTTGTACCATTGGTACTGAATTGAAGACTGAACTGATATGAAGCTGTCAACAGAATTTTTTGATTGGACATGCCAATGATTGTTAATCGTAATCTAATTATTTCAATTGTATTTTGATTGTTGAAATTTTATATAATTTATTATTATGACGATGTATGTATAATACTATAAATAAATATGAATATGAATACTATTTCCGTTATATTTCTTTCGGTGTACTTATTCATCTACTATTTCATTTTCTTTTCCAGTTCTTTTCGTTTTCTATTTTTACCCGACTACGGCAAAGCCAAACAGAAGCGTATTGTTTATCCTGTTAAATGAAAGGGTAATTCTGTTAAATTTAGGTATAGTAGACCCTCATATTGACGACCTGAGTGGCTCAGTGGTCAACATGCCATTTGAATGATAAAATTTAATTTCTGTTACGGGTCTGGGTGTCCTATATATAATAAGTATGTATTTAAAAATAGTATTTAAGTAGTTTATCAGTAATCTTGGCCGTGTGGTGTCCGGCAGAGTAGAATAGCACAAACCCCTTACACTCATGGCTCGACACCTACGACCCACGACACGACTACAAGGCGACTAATGTTTTCGAGGCAACAGTCTCCGTAGTCTAAAAAATGGGCAACAGCATTTTCCATTGTTACATTTAAACACCGCGATCTCTAACCCGCCTGCCAAGCGCGGAGATTATGGCAAAAACCTCCCCTTTCGTGGACCCTAAGTCCTGCAGTGGACTGTTACGGGCTGTGATGATGATATCAGTAATCTAGCATCCATAGCACAAGCTTTGCTTAGTTTTTGGCCTGATGGCGCTGAGTTAATTTGTCCATGATTATTTATTTAAAATATGTTCTTTGGTACTAGGTATTTAAAAAATTGATTTTCTAGAACTTACGCTCCATCCTGCTGTGTCAGTATCAAACTGCACGTAGCTTCTTCAGTGTGCATTCTCGTTGCCACACTCTGATAGGTCTTAGAGTTCAATTTGTCATCAATAACCCCTTGTAACTCGAAATCGCTGTACATTTTCTGGAAGAGAAAAACGTAACCATGAATGAAGGATTGGGAGTACCTATGAATGTTCTTATAAGCGATACTGGTCTAGTGGCAACGTGCTTGCGAGACTGATCATCAAGGTTAAGCAACGTTCGCAGAATCTGGGAACTGGATGGGTGACCGCTTCGTACTCTGAAACTTATTGAACTTGAGCACCTAAGAGCTCGCCACTCGTGAGGTGTGGCTTCTGATACAGTTGGGGAAGCGAGGTTTGCCAAGATCTTCCGTCAGGGACCCTGAGGCTGGTAGAACAGTCTCGGAATCTTATTATCTCCCAGTGACGGTATACTGCGGTCTCATGTCTCCCCTAGCGTACCATCATACCAGAATGTCTATGTATGATCCAAGGCACTTGCCACTCAATGAATTTTATAGTTTGAATAACAACTTTACTATTTACGTTATCCTGTCCCTGATCATCATACCTTCAGAACGATGGACAAGCAGGCAACTTGCTGGGGATGTAGTGCTGGCCGCTCCCCAAGCCAGGTGCTTATCATTCCCACCTGGATTCCATACCAGTGCTCGAACAGTTGCAGGATCCAGAGTTCATCTGTCACCTGGAAATTTTCATGATGAACTTAGAAAGGTTGAAGTTGCAGTGGGCAGATGAGGTATGCCGATAAACCGGAAACTGCTGGTGTAAACCAGTTTTTTAGTGGAGAGCACTAGTGTGTACTGTAAGTGGTGTAACGATTTGCGAAAAGCAGGATGCGGCGAGCCTTGGTGGAGGCCTACTTCCAGCAGTGGACTAGGCAAATCACTATAATGTTGATTCATCATCACAGCCCATAACAGGACATTATTGGCAATTGTTATTTTGTTGATTAGTAAGTTGAAAACAGTTTCAAACAACATCCCGGGAACTCTTCCCCTGGTAACAGGATCACGGAGGTCACCTCCACTGTAATTATCTGATCTGCCAAATCTTGGATCCCCAAGGGGACCACCCCGGACCTTCGTGCGTAGCATCACAGACCGAGACATTAACGACTAACATGTAGTAAAACAGTTTAAAACACCTTCCCGGGAATTTTTATGCTACTTTTTTTTTTATAAGGCCATCAGCCATTCTACGTTGTTAAATTGAGAACGAGGAAAACCAAAATATTACCTACCTTTGATCTGATTTGGTCCATTGAATTTCGCATGAAGTTGACGTAGCCCTGACCGATGTCCTTGCCGGAGCCAGACACGTTAGCGATCGTCAGGATCGAGCCAATCAGACTGAAAAAGAACGGCAAGATCTTTTAGACTGTTTTTACAAACAATTTTGAGAAGTAGATATATTATGAAGGTTCTAATGTCAATTTGAGCTTTGCGTATGTGGTTTGTGGTGCTTTGGTGTGATATGTGGTTATTATAAATTCAATTCAATTGAGATATGTGTTGATGTGATGCTTCTCCGTTCTTCAACATTAATAACGGTATTAAAAGCATTTTTTCTGAGATTTTTACTATCAAGAAAAGCAGTTTTATTTTATTTTCTTTTTTAAGCAATGTATTCCTTTGTAATTATGCAAAGAAGAATATTAATTGATACTGACCTCCCCTCATCGAACCTGGCAATCTTGCCAAGAGTAGTTTCCAGCACCGCAGACAGTCTTGTCGTCATCCCCGTCATCATAGCTTGAAGGCACGTGTCAATCTGATTATCCATTTTGACGTGGTATTGGTACTGTGGATCGTAAAGACAATTATTATTACTGTGTATAGTGTGTATGTCTAGTATTGCAGAATTCTTTGCATGGTTACTTTTACTATTTAATTCTTTTTTCAATATCTCTTTTAAGAAGGTCTGTGAAAGTAAATTTACTTCCTATTAGTAGGTATCATAAATAATTATTTATTTATTGTCGTCGGTATAATCGACCTATATCTAAAGCATCATTCATATCCGCTTTCATGCCTTGATTTTGTCTAAAAAAAGATTTATTAATATTTTAGTCTTCCATGAGGCAGACTTAAAAATTTCAATCATACCCGTTGTCCCCCAAATCTAATATCTCTTTCACACTTGTGGTAAATCGCGACGAGTGTGAAACAGATAGGTAGATTTAGGGGACAATAGGAATAATCGAAAAATGTCCTGTACTAGGACCTTTTTTTTACAAACAGGTGAACCAAAGTTTGATGTTATATTCATTTGCAGACCAATAAATATATTCTACACACTACAGTGACTTACTATGTCCACGCCTTCTACTGCACAAAGCTTCAAAGCCTGGTTCTTAGCGTCGAGTGCCACATTCACCATAGCACAGGTCTCCGCTGGCAGGATGTAGTCAGTGGACATGAACGCCACGCTCTTCTTTTGCCAGGACTGAAATGAATTAAGAATTATCTATGTAGTCGTGTTTCATGGAATTAGAAAGGTATAGGTGATCACTGGAAAATAATTTAGAATCGAAGTGTGATGATTTCAACAAAGTTACGACTTTTTTTCATAATCATCATAATTTCGTATTCCTGTTTGACGGATAAAATAGCCAGCGCTTTTGCTGCTTTTTTGTTTCCTGCGTCGTAGATGTACCTACGACAGTTATCACTTACCAAAAGGTGGGCTGCTCATTTGACACTGCATGGTATAAAGAAAACTATATTCCAAATGAAATTTGTTCAATCAATTCCATGCACTCACGCCTGCATCCCGTGACATTGGGTTAGGAACCTGGTCAAATAAAAAATTTGACCTGGTCAAATAAAAAAAAGACATGAGGTCACTTTCGTAAACATGTGTGCCATGGCGTAGTATAAACACAGACAGAGTATACCTCATAAAACTACACCGCAGACGTGTAAATACTTCTCGACGCGTGATGTGCCAAGATAACATTACCAAGTTTCAGGAGTGCATGAGGTCTTTAACTTGGTCAGACGTGTACCAGGAGGATGACATTAAAACGGCATTCGCGAACATGTATTAAGTTTTCACGATGTTCTACCTACGATCTATACTTTCCAATTCATAAAAAGAGATGCCATCTTCAAAAACATCCTACAGCCTGGATCACAATAGGACTTAAAAAATCTGTAATCACTAAAAGACATTTGCGGTTCAGTTATAAATCGTATATCTGTAATCGTTCAGGTAAATCGACATCTTTAGACACATTCTATCTCGTAAATAATATCTTTAAATGTCTTGACAAAAGATCAGCAGTTACAGCAGTATACTTTGACATGAGCAAAGCATTCGACTTTGTATCACACAAGAGACTGCTCGACAAATGTGAACGTTACGGAATAAGAGGGCTAGCTTATGAATGGCTTGAGAGCTATCTAAGCGACAGAAGACAGTATGTCGAAATAGCAAAAGTATGTAATGCAGAGCGTAGAGTGTACAGATCCTCAATAGAACTAAATAAGGTGGGGGTTCCTCAGGGTATTGATTTGGGGCTATTATTATTTTTAATATATATAAAAGATCTGCCAAGCGTAACTAACTATGCCTGCACCCTATTTACTGACGATATATTGGTGGTAATATATGGTTAAGGTAAAGATGTTAACAATTACAATGATGAAGTGAATGAAACAGTACATGACATTATAAAATGGCTGGATAACAATAATCTTAAAGTAAATTTAAATAAGACAACATACGTACTATTTGTAAATAGAAATGGTCATAAAAAACTTTAACTGTAACAGCAAATAATCAAATTATTGCGGAGTCTAGTCAAACTCCATTTTTGGGCATCTGGCTGGAGGATAGGTGTACATGGGCCACGCATATTTCCAACTTGTGCAATAAAATAAACTCCTTTGCGTATACACTTTGGCGGCTCTTAAAGGTTTGCAGTAAGAAAATTGTTTTGCATGTATATCATGGTTACGTATGCTCCATTATGAGAAATGCGATCATAATATGGGGTAACTCATCCCACGTAAATCAAGTACTGATTTGCCAAAAACAGTGCATTAGAGCAATTTGTGATGTTGATTCATTAACATCTTGTAGACTTCTATTTAGATCTCATAATATGTTGACTGTCCCGAGCATGTACATTTACGAGATATGTATATTTGTTAAAAGTAACGTGCACTTATTCACTAAGGTCTCGGAAACGACTGCTTTCAACACAAGGTTTCCAGATAGATTGGTGGTACCTACTCATTCAACAACACTATATGTGCCTAAGATAAGTTACGTTTTCTACCACAAGATGTCGCTGGGCGTACTTTAGAATACGCTATCGAATTCTTTTTGTCAATCTATATAGGGTATTTATTAGTGTTTGAGAATAAAAAGTACAAAAGTGAGTAAAGCATTTATACATTGGTGCCGAAACCGGGAAGTGAAGTGCAACAGTGGACTTGGAAAAATCGTGAGTTATAGACTTGGAAAAATAGCGAAATCAGAACTTAGTGCAATTCGTGGTAACTTTGGACTTGTAAAAATTTACGATTCGTGTAAGGCTTTGAAAATATTAGCAACATTTTGGACTTAGAAATATTTTGTGTGATATCGTAAAAACTTAGAAAATTTTGTCAATACTACTTAAACTTGTGAAATTTTACACTTCAAATCGAACATTGAAAATAATTGGCTCATTCTTTGAAAATGATTGACAATGGCAGATAGATTAATAACATTCAAAATGAGTTGTTGGAAAGACTTAGGAAGTCTGAACTTAACTATAAAAAGAGTCCAAAAGACAGACTAAAATTACCTTATATTGAGACGAGATTGGAAGCTTTAGAGGAGTATTTTAAAAAGCAACACTACGATATATTTTCTTGTGCATCTTCAAGCGAAAGAAAGTCATCTAAGTATTTTATCGATGATATTTACGATCAATTTGATGAAGTGTACACTACATACAAAACTACGTTGAAAACCACGTTTAATGAGTTTGTAAAACAAGAACCAATATAAGAAGTATGTTCTGAGCCAGCTAAAAATGTGGACGTTCGACTACCTAGAATACAATTGTCTACTTTTAGCGGAAAGTACGATGAGTGGCAAGGGTTTTATGACATGTTTTCTGTTTTGATACATAAAAACAAATAGTTATCAAATGTTCAGAAATTACACTATCTAATAGGTAATTTATCAGGAGAACCAGAGCGGTTACTACAAAACTTTCCTACTACTGACTTAAACTACGAGGCATGGAAACAGTTAGTAAGGCGGTACAATAACAAAAGATACAATGTTAACGCCGTATTAAAAACATTCTTTTCACAAAAAGTACTTACGTCAGAGTCAGTCAGCGAAACTATGCAGTTATTGGACACTACAACGTCATGTCTAAAATCTTTAAAAAATATGGGCATTCCTGACATTTGTGATGTAATGGTAGTATATATTGTAGTATCTAAATTGGATACCGAGTCGCACAAACTATGGGAACAGCACATGTCTGAGCTATCATAAGACTTGCCGACTTGGGAACAACTTGTAGATTTCTTGGTATCCAGATTTCGTAGTTTAGAAATGATAGAGGCGGGTAAAGCGACGAATGCAACACCGAGTAACAAAGGATACGGTCTATCGGTTCATACAAGGTGTTCACTTAGATCCAGCCGGTACAAAGTGAATGAAAAACGGAAGTATGTAAAATACGGAACTCGTATCAGTTGAAAAAATAAATCTAGGTCTAGCCAATTCTTCACAATTATATTTTGAAAACTAAATATTTTTAGCAAAACTGCAACACTCACGCGACACTCATGCAACACTGGAACAAGCCGTAGAGTAAACGATGAAAGAAGAAACTCCTTTTACGCCCGGAGTAAGAAGTTTTTTTCGTCATAGCGAAGAGAAATCAATGAGGAAAGAAAAACTAATTTCAAAAGGAGAGGGCATTATGTTCAATAATGCGTGTAATGCGATTGCTTTGAGAAAACACTGGTAATGTGGCGTGCCGCGTGACATACCTTTTGATGTTACATAAAATAGCCGACGGATGTGCCCAAAATGAACTAGCACAAGAACTAGATTTCCTTAGAATCATAATGCGTACAATGCGTGACACACACCTTTTGATACATAAAATGGCCGACGGATGTGGCCAAAGAAACTAAAATAATAAGTAGAATTCCCCAGCATCATAATACATATTATTATGGCTAATTAACTCGCTCACAGCCTCATAGAAATCACAACCACAGGGCAGGTCTTCCTAACGGAGTATGGAGTTTCATTCGTCATTAGTGGCAGTGTATGACAAAGACAATGACATGCCTGTCATTGTCAATGTCCGAACCTAGGATTTTTTTACCTGTCTGTCTATGCAGTGCCACAAACTTAATCTTACCCAGTGACAGCGTCGCTGTTAATGGCATTGACATGACATTTCAAAATGGCGACACTTGGTTCTAGTTTTGGCCACCGCGTCAGATAAGTTTGAGCATCCATAACTTTTTCGGGTGTGTTCATAATTTCATGCCAAAAATGCGTTCATTTTATAGCAAACTAGTAATATTTTAAACATAAATTTAAAAAAATTGGCTAGCTAAAGAATTTAAATAATTACGAGAGGACATTACGTTTTATAAGCTTTATCCATTACAACTCTCATTATGCCGGCTGGTGGTCAGGAAAATTATAGACTGTCTCCTTTAGACCCTCTGCTAAAACAAAGTCATTTCACGCAGTCGTACAAGATAATCGTAAAACTGATATAACCTGCTCAATGTGTAACGATCAACATTATTTATTTCACTGCCCCAGTTTTGACAAACAAACTCTAAAAGAGAGAGAAGATTTTATACAAACTACAAGGCTTTGTTTCAATTGGTGGTCACCATATCATGTAGTCAGTAAATGCCGTCAACCGACATGCTGCAAGAAGTGTGGAAAAAGGCATCATATTATGCTACATTTTGAGATAAATAGTGCTATTGAGGATAGTACATAGGATGGCAAGAACGATAGAGATAAACAAATACAGAAGACATCATCATCTAAGGAGACTAAACTTGTAGCTCACTTTGCAAAAGGAGAACTTCAGAATTACAATGTTTTACTAGCTACAGCTTCGATTTACGCATCATCAACATATGGGAAGAAATACGTCATTAGAGCTTTGCTTGATCAGGGCTCACAAGCGTCTTATATTACTGAGTCTACTGTACAATTACTTGGTCTTAAACGCATTCCTATAAATAGTGTGGTGTCAGGTTTGGGAGATGGTCAAACGCGAATTAAACACATGGTATCAATGAAAATAGAGGCGCGCCATAATCCAGATTTGTCATTACAAATAAAAATTTTACACAAAAAAATGCTTATGTGTTAGGTACACTAACATCGATGCTTCCAGGCGATAAGTTGAATACTTGTGAGTGGATAGAGTTACAAACTTTGGAGTTAGCCGATCCAGGTTATGCAAAACCAGGTAAGATCGACATTTTATTAGGAGCAGAGATCTACAGCGAAGTCATCTTAAATGGGATTGTCAAAAGTCCACAGGAGAACCTCATAGCACAGAATACAATCTTTGGTTGGGTATTATCGGGTAAAGTTTCTAAAAACTTGTCTTCTAGATCGGATGGAGCTATAAGCATGCATATACAAGTGAAAGAAGATGATTTGTTGAAACGATTCTGGGAGATAGAAGCGGAGACCCATAGTATTGAGAGGAAACTAACTGACGAGGAGATAAAATGTGATAGAATTTGTAACGAGACTACGACTATTGTGTGTACGAGTGTACGAGAGTGTGGAAAGTTCGTTGTGAAGCTACCTTTTAAACAAGCTGATCCAGAGTGTCAGTATGGAAATACGAGAGAGATAGCAACGAGGAGGTTACAATCTTTAGAGAGAAGGTTGGCTAACGATCCTTACTTACGTCGTGAGTATGAGGAGGTAATGGAGGAGTACCTTGCTCTAAATCATATGACTGCTGTCGACGAGTGTGATATAGAGAATCCTAAAGCAGTGTATCTTCCTCACCATGCGGTATTGAGGGAAGATAAGGAAACCACTAAGGTTCGTGTGGTTATCAATGCATCTAGTCCGGGTGAAAATGGTGTATCATTAAACGATGATCTGATGGTTGGACCTAAACTCCAGCAAGATCTACGTCACCTTTTGATGAGATGGAGATTGCATCCAATATGTATAGTGGCTGATCTAGTAAAGCTGTACAGACAGGTACTTGTAGCTGAGGAAGACACAGATTATTTTATTTTATTTTATTTTATTTATTTATGTATTTGTATCAGGCTACAGATGCCCATAGATATAATACATATAACATACAAAATTATAATAACAACAAACAATACATTATAGCCAAACAAAATAATATAACCTATACAACAATACCACTTATAAAATTAACAATAGACTAATAGATAATATAATAATTTTCAAAACTACACAGAGATTTAGTGAAACACTTTTCACTAAATATCTGTGTAAATACCTAATGTCGTTTCGGCGGCACCGGAAATTCTGGGTCGCCCACGGAGTCGCCGGTACACTACACCCTTCGGCCAATAATCTTCCCTCATGAAGAAATCCAAATCTGCAGTGGGAACCAATACCACGAAAGAGTTGAACGTACGTTCGTGGCTTGATTCCAAGAGCCGGACTCTCACTAGGTACTTCTTGGTTAAGCGGATATGCTCTTCCACGTCCTTTGCCGTCACTGTGTAATGAAGGCGGGACAGGTAAAGCGCCGTCGTCGGTGTTGCAGGGCGCAGCAGAAAGTTGGGACCGGTTACTGCAGTGCCGCGAAAATTCTGAGCAGCACGACGTCTACTCTTCTTCTGGACCGTGATAAATCCTTCCTCATCACAGTCCACGTCAGGGCAGGGGGGCTTTAACACCCCCGTTTCTTGTGAAGCTGAAGCCACCACGCGACGAGGGTGGCGCGATGCCGGTGCGCTGACGGGAGCCGCGGGCGCGGCGGGCGCTGGCGGGCGGGCAGCGGGTACGGGCCGGCGAGCGGCGGGTGCGGGCGGGCGCGGCGCGGGCGCAGGGCCACGCGGTGACGCAGCCGCAACGTGTACGCCGATGCGAGCGGCGTACGTATTGGGTTCCAGCGTGGACGGCGGCGGCGGCGGCGGCGGTGTTAAAACTGCTGACTCGAAACTCGTGTCGCTCGCACCGCCGCGCAGAATTTTCATTGTGGCTGTGTCAGCAGGTGACCCGATGACTGGCATAGAGTTGCGCAATGTATTCATTTGATCACGCAACTCCAATACAGTTTTTTGAGAGGCCTCGAATTTTGCTTCAACTTTCGCCAGGTTTTCCTTCAGGAGCACGATGTCCTTCAGCAACCTGGTGACGTCGACGTGGTCGAACGTAACGGGGGGGAGCTTATTCAAATCCCTCGCCACAAAGATTGGCACGTCGTCGGGATCGGTCTCCTTCAGTAGCGTAATTATATCCTGAACGCTCCTCGGTGTCCCGTCACGTCTTCGAGGCACCATCTTCTCCATCATGTTGAGTGATGAGAACAGCAGTACCTTGGCTTCAGAAATGTCCTTCTCCGAGAAGCTGGACTTGCAGATCTGCACAGCACTGACTTCGTCCATCACGTCCAACTGTTGCTGCAGAAACGCGAGGAGCTCGTTCACAACGATGTTATTATTAGCCATCGCAGCGATGCACACGCGGCAGATTGCGCCGCCGCTTCAGTAATACGATATAAATATTACTAAATCGACAATACACGACCTACTCACATAGCGCATACTGAGAGACTGATTTATTAAAGGATTTTGTGGAGATTCAATTCTGGAGATTAAATACAACATTATAAATCATTAACGTTGACTTTTGGAACCGCCTGTGCACCTTATCTCGCAGTGAAAACGATGCAAAGATTAGCAGAAGAGGAGAGATTCAAATATCCAAAAGCAGCTGAGATTACTTTGAGTGACTTTTACATGGATGATCTTATCACAGGATGTAACACTGAGACAGAAGCTATACAAATTTATGAAGAGATGATAGAGCTTATGAATTCAGGGGGTTTTCTGATCCAAAAGTGGAGCAGCAATAATGAGAATTTATTTCAACACATATCTAGAGACAAACATAATTCAAATGTATCTGTGCCACTTAAAGGCGACAACATGTTAAAAGTTGTAGGTATATGTTGGAACAGGATATCTGTTGAATTTGATTATACTGTTACTTACCGACCCCGAAGCATCCCATTACAAAGCATCAAGTGCTTTCAGACATTGCGAGACTCTATGATCCATTAGAATGGATTGCGCCAGTTGTAGTTACTGCAAAAATTATGATACAAAAGCTTTGGAAAACTGAATTAGAGTGGGACGAGCCACTGCCTGAAGAGTTGTTAGCTGAATGGTTACAGTATCGTCACGAGTTGCAACAAATATGAAATATCACTATACCTAGAAGGCTCTACTGTGATTAAACATTTAACTTAGAGTTGCACGCTTTTTCAGACGCTTCTAGAGCGACATTCAGTGCTGCAGTGTATCTTAGAGTGGCAAATGAGTGTGGGAAATCGTTCGTGAGTTTAGTATCTGCTAAAACTGCCGTAGCTCCCATTGAAAAGGAACTGTCAATACCTCGGTTGGAACTAAATAGAGCAACGTTAGCAGCTAAACTGTTGAATGAAATAATGCAAGTTATGAATATACAAAAGAACCAACTATTTGCGTGGACGGACTCGACAATAGTTTTAGCTTGGTTAAAAGGAGGAGCTAGCAAATGGACAACTTTTGTTAGTAACCGAGTCTCATTCATTCTTACTATATTAGATTACGAACAGTGGGGACACGTGACCACAGACACAAATCCGGCAGATTGTGCATCGCGAGGAGTAAAACTTGAAGAGTTAAAGAATCATCACTTATGGTGGAATGGTCCTGAATGGCTGTCTCAGTTTAAACTAGAGAAAAAGAATGTTCATGTAAGGGAAACACAAGAAGTAGAACGAGTAAAATCCCTGACGATCCCCTACCCCTGATACCAGTTCATTTTTTGATAGGAGAATCATTAATTGATGTTAGTGATGTAGATTATTCAACCTGTAATTTGTCAAATTTAGAAAGATGGTAATTAGTTCAAAAGATAGTTCATGATTTTTGGAAAAAGTGGTCTAAAGAGTATTTAGTGAATTTAAATCAAATATATAAATGGACTTCTAAAAGCTCTGAACCTAATATCGGAGATATTATTTATTTATTTATTAAAGCTTTATGCACAAAAGTACAGTGGCGAACCTAAAGCTAAAATAGCCTTATCTACCAGTCAACCGGGATAATCTAAGCCTGAGAAAGGTAGGCGGTGCAGGAAAAGAAAGACATATTGTTATTGTTAAGGAAGATAATATTCCACCTTGTGTTTGGGTAAAATTGTTCAAAAACATACCGGCCTTGACTATGTAACTAGAGTCGTAACACTTAAAACTAAGAATTAGAGAAAGAAATATGTTAAAGCGACCTTTGAGTAAACTTTGTGTTTTAGATAAGCAAACTCTCTAATTTCAATTTTTTTACGCACATGTGTATGATAGCTTATTAAGTGATGTCAAGGTGGGCGGTCAATAGTTGCTATTTTTTTATTTTATTGCAAGTTTGGAGTAAACTCTACCTTTTTTGTTAGTTGTTAACTCTACTTTTTATGTTAACTAATTTTTTGTTTAAAGTGTAATGAATATTTTAAAGGACAAGGTCCTTGGTAGGCGGAATGTCTAAGATAAGTTCCGTTTTCTACCACAAGATGTCGCTGGGCGTACTTTTGAACGCGCTATTGAATTCTTTTTGTCAATTTATATAGGGTAAAAAGTACAACAGTAAGTAAAAGCATAACGTGTGTAAGTATTATTTCGAGTGGATTCATACAATATGACACAAACAGTAATAGTTTTGAAAGTAATATGAAATTATTGCCATTGAATATGTTCAAATGCAAATTAAAAGATTGGTTGATACAAAGCTGTTTTTACAGTATTGGCGAATTCTTTGAGTCATTTCAGCGCCGTCGCTGAATTGTATAGGTACTACCTGCAAATAATACAATGTATGTTACAAAATAAAGTGATTTTTTATTTGATAATAAGATTAACAAAATTAAAAATATTATGTAGACTCACCTGCGTCGTGATCATTACAGGAAAACCGGATTTAGGTTTATTAGCTCGCCAAACTATATTTGTTTCACTAGTCGTTTTGCGAAGAGACAAAATGGCCGTTGGCTTTCAAACTAAATGCACTAAAAATATGACATCGGAAGTGGTTGTGACGTTTGTGAATGTTGCCAGTGTAAGTAAAAGTTTGCGTTTGGTTACGTTGACTCTTATTTTGACATTTTAACGTGTTAGCACAAGTTCTATGACTTATTATTATTATTATTAATTATTTGAAGTTACATGATTATTTTGGAGATTTATATACTATTACTTAATTAATTTAATTACTTATGAACTTTGTTGCGGACATTTAGATTAATTATATTAATTATGCTTCAAATAATGCATGCCAGATACTGTTAAAGTGTAAGAAACGAGTATAAAAATTGTAACATCTACCATGTACCACATTTTACAGCAATAAATCATTCATTCATTCAGAGCATGGTGTGGTTTTGCGTGCGTCAGTACGTTGTTCGCAGGATTCTGACTTTATTTCTTATTTGGTCTGTGATGCTACCATGTTGAGTTTGCTGAATCACAAATTTTCTTTCACATTCATAAATATTGTCACATATTACGGAAAAACTACTCCTCACCTGGAAGGCTGCGTCGGTCCTCTGGATGCAGGTCTCCATCATATCCGAAGCCATCAGCTTCAAGCGCTGCTCCAGGTGCGACCGGAACTCTGGCTCCGGCCAATGCAGGTCCCTGATGAAGCACTGGAGAGCGTCCAGCTTCCAGAACAACTCTTCGCTGGTTGAGCAACCGTTACTGGGGTAAATGTATGTCCGTTAGCCCAGAATTATTGAGGTTCTTAAAAGCTTTGTGGGTGCTTTTATTGATGTTGAGATTATTTGTACGATTGAATGCTTAAAATGGTTGAGGTTAAAGCAATGATAAAAACGTACCAAGATTTTTTATTATAATTACAATTAAATCGATTTCTTCCAGGAGTCGAACTACTAATGCTACCTAATCCAATCTGCTAGACATTCATTTTCGTAGCAATACGTCGGTGGTAAATAGAGCATCACGGCTCTCTGTCACAACTCACAGCGTGAGTGTGAATTAGTGACAGAGACGTTGCTCTACAAAGCCGAAACCAGCCGGTGCGCACTATTTACTCCCGAGCAGTGGCAGATACAGTGCTGAGCTTACCCTTTGATTTCCCATCTCTCCTTCTCAAACCCTTTGTGCAAAGATTGAGCTATAGATGACTCCATGAGATCAACGTATCTCACCACCAACGGAGCAAAGGTGTCTCGCAAATGCTCGTGGAATCTACCACCTTTCAGGTTCTCTGCAAAAGTTTTCTGGTTAATACTTAATCACTTAGGTAAGTTTATCATAAATATTTTACTCGAAGACGCAATATTACCGTCGGTCCTCAAGTAATCGTTGAGGATTTGGAATAGCGGGAAGGAATCCCATGTGTCTGGGGGCTGTTCGGATAGTACTCGATCCATGTCGACCCCAAACAGCGCCCAGAAGATCTCTGCGTGCTCAACTAGAAGCTCCGAAAACCACGCGAATGCCTGAAGAAAAGATCTTGAACTCAATTTTGAAACTGTGCAGTCAGACCGATATCTACGGCAGAGAATCTTGCAGTAATTTTTTTTAAAGTATTCAACCCTTGTTCATGGAGTAAAAAGGATGCAATGTGCTATTTAATTCAGCAATTTAGTTGTTAATTGCTTATTAATTAGTTACCAAAGTGAAGAATTAGAAGCTGTTAACAAAGTAGTTTCTAAAAGTAGTACAAGGTGTCTCAAAAGAAAGTTTATATTTAGTGGATCGATTAAAAAAAAAGTAAGCCGTGTATCGAAAAAATTTTTATTGATCATTAAAATACACAATTTGGGAATTTATTTCTTAAAAATAATATCGTCCAAATGTAGACCCTCGTGTTCGCGGCACTCATTTAATCGAACAGTAAAATTACTTATGACGGCTCGGCAGGTGGACTCAGTGATGGCTGCCATTTCGTGACGGATATTTTCATTCAAACGCGCCAGGGAATTCGGTTTATTGGCGTAAACTTTAGATTTAAGATAACCCCATAGGAAAAAGTCCATAGGGGTTAAATCAGGACTGCGTGGAGGCCAATTTATGACACCTCTCCTGGAGATCAATTTGCCCGAGACAATTTCACAAACTCGTGGCAAAAGTTTTGCAGTTCAGGCACCAAGAAGTCGTCTAACATCTCCACATAACGCTCTGAATTCACTTTAATTGCACGCACCCTTTCGTCTTCAAAAAAGTAAGGGCCAATAATTCCTCGCGCCGACATCGCTGCCCATACGGTCACTTTAGGCGAATGAAGGGGTTTCTGATGCTTGCGTTTCGGATTCGTTGCACTCCAGTAGCGGCAATTCTGCTTATTTACGTGTCCATTAAGATGAAACGAGCTTCATCCGAAAACAAAATGTTGGTAAACGTTGAAAAGCGCTCAATTGCCTGATTTACGCAATCAAGCCTCTGACTGGTATCTTGGGGCTTTAATTCTTGCACCAATTGAATTTTGTAGGGATGCAGCTTTAGATTTTTGTGCAAAATGCGGAGTAATGATGATCTATGCACATTTAATGCACTTGCGCGCTTCCGAATTGAAAGGTTCGGGTCATCACGAACGGACTGATTAAACACTCTCCACGTTTTCTACCGTTCTTGATAACCATGGTCGCCCGGATTTTGGTTTTTCCAGCGTTGTACCTCTTTAAACTTTTGACCCATTTTCGAATAAGAGAAATGCTTGGCGCATCATTTGAGTGGCGAAAACCTCGAATACTGCAGAATCTCCTACGCGCTACAGTCGTCGAGTTTTTGTAAAACTCTCGCACGCACAACGCGCGGTCTGCTCCTGAAAAACGCTCCATAGCGACTGAATTCCCAAAAGCCAGGCTAGCGATTGACATAACCCCCGCGCCCCTTAGACTCGTTGCGTTCACGCAATAAACTAAATAAATATAAACTTTCTTTTGAGACACCTCGTATTTTGGTGCTTACGACATGTCTTATTAAGAATTGAGTCTGATTTCATGTTATCATCAATCACAAAAACTCACCTTCGACGCGATCAAAATATTTGCGATTCTCTCATTGAGAGCTTACATATACTACCGCTACCGTCAAAATTCGCGAATATTTTATTGGAAAATAAAAAATATTGATCAACTACTAGGTTTGAAATTCGAAAAATGTATACATGCAATGACAAAAATGTGGCTCTACTCTGGACCTGTGACTAAAAGCCAATAGTAAAATCATTGTGTATATTGACACTAATAATGTTGAGGTATAGTATGAGTCATGTGCAAAATCCAACAAGATGTATAATGTAAGTAGCGGTTGTTTATACACAGTAAGTAATGTTGAGCTGAGAGTGCAAGCTTGAAACTTGTATAGACTAGACAAAGTTGCGTACTACTGAAGCGAAATTTGTTGTAATGTAAAAAATGTTCTGTAACTCCTAGAAAGTTTTATTGAGAAGCTCATTGATAATGTTCTTTAAATGTGAATGGTTAATCAGTTTGGAGTAGATTGGCCAGTGAGTAAGTGTCACTTTTCATTTTAGACGTTATTATTTTATAAAGCCCTGCCAATTTTTTTAAACTAATCGATCACAGTCTGAATAATTTTTTTAATTTCTAGCCCAGAATGAAAAGTTCAAGTCCCGGTTTGTATTGCAAGACTAAAAATCTATTCTCAATCGAAATCCATGCAATGCTGTTAAATTTTCATCTATCAGAAACATCTAAGCAATTGCTCAAGCGAGTGTCCTTTCACTATCGAAAGAGTTTAGTCTACTACGTTTTTGAAAACGTGATCATATCAATTCAGAGTAAAATATGGTTCAAGTTCGAGTGAACAAACGATTGACAAGTGATTCGATCAGCCGAGCAATTATCAAATGAGTAGTTACATTTGGTTGACCGCTAGAATCCGGTTTTGTGTTATAAACCTGCGGAGAAATAAAAGATAAGACAGAAGTGGAATAATATAAAAAGTTATACATAGTACTTAGCGTACATCCAACGTCGTGGAGTGAATCGATGGGGCCAATTCACTAGACGACCAAGCCACAAACATATTGAGGTAAACAAAATGTAGGTATCCTTACGTTTCTATAAAGACAAATAAATCATAAATTATGTGTACATAACGAACATCTATTATCCTTACCATATACCATAAAAGCTTTGATAGTTTCGTTACATACCGAACTTAATTGAAAATTGATCGGGAAACAGCGATGTAAATTTTAGACCAATTTCCAATTTAGTTTTTAAAATAAATACTTATACTGCCATCGTTTCCGATACTAATAGCGATAGAAGAGAAGGGTGCTATAATTCAGTCAACATTGATAGCTGGTAAAACATTTTAAGAGAGATTCCACCTTCAGAGATTACCCTCAATAAAGAAACTTATAAAATTCGACCGAAAATAAAGCTTAAAAGGTTTTACCATAACAGAAACCACGACATTCAGGAATAACATATAGTATCGTTGATAGGAAATTTTGTAGCATATTTAAAATGTAATTATTTTATCCCTATATTTTGAAATGATTCTCCAAAATTTCCATCAGAACAGAGGGTTCTCAGATAACAAATACATAGATCATTTCCATTACCTCTGCGTAGTGTTCTTCATTCTGTTGCAGTAGGTCTACACAAAGCTCTGCTAAATGTATGAGATCCTCGAGTTTCTTTGCTGGTGTCACCATTTTTTCTCCTCTCAGGTCCTCTGTTGAGAAATTAAGTAACGCTTTAGGATAATCTAATAATTGATGTCATGTCGCTCATAGTTCCGGTTAAATCTATTTCTAGAATATCCACAGTACTAGTGCATTTTGGTCCAGGATCAAGTCCAGCACTTGACTGTTATCATCTATTGGTGTGATGCATTTTCAGTGTAAATACGTAGAACTCAACATAAGCAGATCTGATAATTAGTGTGTAGTGCACTTTTTACCTTCGATGTTGGCTTTCTGACTAAGCTGGGTGTAATTTAGCAGAGCTGCATTTTCCAAGCTGGTCTGAATCATCGCTCTAACTTCCTCGGGCGCCACCGGCGTCACCACATCCTTCATTAGAACTCGCTCGAGCAGTGATAATGTTGCCTGAAATAAATTTAATTATATGAACTTCTTGTTTTGAAAAAGCTTCAGCCATTGTCGATGAGAAGTTTTAGGCAACGTAAACTGGTAAGTACTTTCTTTCGAAACTTTTGAATTAAATGTCTACTTATCCTTTTACATGTCTAATATCAAATAAGTTGAATTATAATTGCCCAATTAGTAAATTATAATATTATATTTCCTGTTGCATATCTAAGTTGATGGTAAGACTTAGGACTTAGAGACCTCGATATCCTATTTCCATTACAAAGAGTACTTACTTCAATCCCTTCAGATCAGAGCGAACCGTACCTTCAATGCGCCTTCCGGCCTCCCGAACGGGAACGCATATCTGAAGTTGGTGATCTGATGCTGCAGCAGCGATTTTAGACGATCCTTTATCTCAGCGAACTTCTCCTTCTCTTGTACGGTGATGCTCCCCACGCCGTCTGGCCTGCCAGGCAACGTCGCGGTACTGTGAACCACTTCCATCGTGGGGCTTACTCTAGTAGGGCACAAGCAGGATACAGATGGGCGATGGAGTTGGCGTGTACCAGTTAGGTATGTTGCGACTGGTATTCATTTAAATAATTTCGTTTATTTCAGTAAATAATTAGGTAGGTAGATATCGGTTTATTCATCCATCATGTAAGGTATGAACCAAATCTGAGTGAGTATAAAAGAAAATCCGACAAATTTATTATGAGATTTATGTTTGATTCAAAGTGAATAAATTTTTTAGAGGTTAAGCATAAATAATTTAAGACTATTGCAATATTTTCTACATTGAAATTAGTTAGAAAGTGAGTTTACACTCCATGTAAATTATGTAAGTAAATAATTTTGAAATTAATCTAAATTAAATTCTCAAAAATTATTGAAATTTTTGGTATATATGAATTTGAATTGATATTTCGCCTGAGAAATTTAACGGCCAACTCCACTACCACGGAGATAGAGAATATTAGTAAGGGCAAGCAGTTGAATAGTCAATAAAAGCACACACATACATTACAGCATAGTTAGTAGATACGGAATAATTATGATCAGTAGATATGGAGGGGCAGACATTATAGAAAACTAGATCACGACAAATTATGTGCTGCAATATTGGGAACGTGATTCACATTTATTATTGGAGTTACGTTTTAAAATATATACCGATATTATGAAATTTTTGTGGAAAAGAAAGTAGTTTCACAAAGTTGAGAAACAAAAATGTGAAATACGCAAAATGTAAAACAAGCAAACGTAACTCCAGCATATACTAAACCATTTCACCGCCACAATCACTATATTGCGATAAACCTAAACTATTCTGAGTTCTCATTATTATTTTATTATTGTTATATTTAGTTATTTATTTATGATTTACATAAATTTTAATTTTTTTTTTTTTTTTTTTTTTTTTTTTTAACTAGAAACTAATTATTAATCTGGCTTATCAAGAATGGTTTGTTTAATAAACTTAAAAACAAACTATTGTATAAGTACTTAATATCTATTCCCAGAATTGTTACTAGCTTTCGGAATGTCATTACGTTACATAAACTACTGCTTAATAACTTGGCGATGAAAAGGTTAATTTTATGTTAACATCAATATCTATAATCAGCATTCAATAATAAAGAATCTCTACACATCCTAGTGGTACACCACATCTAAAGGCTAAGTCTAAAAATGTTTTATTATTTTTTCTCTCGATTCAGTTTATATTGCATACCTATCATGGATATATCGAGTTTCATATCAAGACAAATTCAATCAAAATCAGTCCATGATCAATGTATCGTAAGCCAATGCTAATACTAAAACCATCAGTAGTCACCATATAAAACCAGACTCTGTAGAGTCAACAATTAGTCTCATTTCATTACCTATAGATAGAGAATTTGAAATATCTACCCACCTATTTCCGTGAACATGGCTGGCGCAGAATGCGAACGAGTAGTGCATCAATGTAGGGTCGACGGTCTGCTGACCACTTTCGGCTACGTCCAGCAAGTCTGATAGATAACAAAGGTGGCGGTAGCAACCTCTAACCCCGTACCGGGCGCAGTATTCGTCCAATACAAACACTTGACCAGGTGAGAACCAACCCTGGAAAAAACGGTTATAAATTGCAGTTTGTACAGACATTATTACGGGTTGATTTTTGGTATAATGCCTTCCCAAGTGAATTATAAGTAATTCTACAGTCTGGCAAGAAAGTCGTAAAGAGTTAGTCCATTACTTCCTTTATACCAGAAAACAGCAACATAAAAGGTATTTGTTGAATCGTTAGCCATATTTAATTGGGTGAAAGAAGGAGTAGGCCCCAAGAACTCATTCTTTACCCTAGTAGATTGATTAACTAATAAATATGTATGTAAAGAGGGAGAGGCCCGTAGTCCTGCAGGACCTAGGCAGTCCTGGACTGTTACGGGCTGTGATGATGATGTATGTAAAATTAATTCTTTACTACAACACAAGAATCTAATATACAGGCATTGTACTATACATACGAGCGAACAATACGGATCTTGGAGTCGATACTTCAGTGTCTGTGATTGCAGCACTGAGAATAGTTGGTGGTGATCAAACTGGCAAGGGTCCGCTTGTATGTAATCTTCCATACCATGTTTACGCGCCTTGTCTGCATCTGGAAAAATTAATTGGACGACAACTTCATTATTTTATACGACTTTTATGGTCTTACATCCGGCTATATATAGAATATCTTCCCTTAGCTGTTATTAAAAATTCATGTATTATACGGTTCAATATTACTTAATTAAGAAAAAAATATATGGGTTGCGTACTCTCATCCTGGTCCTTCTATGGGGCTGCCATGGAGACAGACAATCTAGTAGGCAACCCAAATATTGTTTTCTTAATTGAGTAATTTTTTTTCATATAGGTAACGCATGATTTGTTTAATAACAGATGAAGGAAGATATTACTATCTCTGGATCTCCTACTATTACTTAATATTTGTGATTGTGAAGTTCTTATTCTTCTTCTTAAACTCTTTTACATGCCCGTCTATACTTGTCGGTCATATCTTTGCCATCTCTCCTCGCTAATCAGGCTGCTTTGATATGCAGTTTGCTGCTCTTTGTTGCACAAGAGAGCGCGAGATAACTATAGCTAGCTCTTCGATTTGTGTTGAAGTGAACGATTCCTGCACAAAGTTTAAATATCTCGCGCGGCAAAGTCGTCCATCTTACACACTGACTGCCCACCTTCCTTTTGTAGGTCTGTTTTGCAGTAATTTTCCACTCTATGTGTTATCACTCACTTGCTTTTCTTATCGAATTTAATAATTATTAATATCTGGGACATTAAATATCTTATTAAAGGTTTATTTAAATATTAGGTACTTGCTATTTATTCCTTGTTTAATTTTGGCGGTTTTAAAATGATAGTAACCTTCGTAACCATTAACTTTTACCAAAAATTAATAACTACTATTTTTAAATTCTCATAGTAAACTAACTTACCTCCCATGATCTTATGGTGTGTATCCGATGTTGTTGGTGGTGTCGGCTTATGACTCTGCCCTGTCGCTCGATATAACGCCATCACCCATAAATGACACTCATTCTCATCACCGACACCCATTAGTACCGATTCCCCATCACGTACCGCATTCATGAAGTATTTTGCACCTTCCAGTTCTGAAATGGTAAGTGTTGATTGGTTTTCTTTCAAATTAAATATCCCAATTATCATACGAACCTGTTATTCGTAATAGATTTTGTAATTTTTTAGTTTGTAATGTGTAATATTTTTCATTTATATAAACAATTATTGTATATCCTATCCAGAAAATGATAAACTAACCATTGAGTGTGTCGCGGAAGCTCACAATTTTCCCGGAAAAGAATTGGAATTCGAACGTTTGCTTACCTTGTCCAACCATCAATTGTGCTGTAATGCAATACAAAATATTAATATTAGTATGAATAAAACTCAATGAGGCATTAAAAATCAGGAATTAAAAGGATTCATTGTAATGTCAACACACAATATCAAAGTCGAGTCGCCTGAATATCTCACCACTAGCCAATTCGATATAGTCCACAGTGAAACCATCCAATTGCATCATCTCAGCTGGCTCGGACTTCTTATCCTTGTATGAGCACAGGGCGAAGGTGTACTGGCTTACTTGCACCAGAACCATGTAGCGGCGTTTCCACTTGCGCCATACAGCCTTCCCGATGACGTGGAGGTAACTGAGGAAATGAATAAGCCCCAAACTGAGTACAATACTAACAATTATTTGTTTTTAATAATACAGCAATGAATATGTTACTGTAGTACAAAGATTCAGAAGTCAATGCTTGGATTTAGGAAGATCCACCGATGCCAAAAATGAAAGCATGGCGAAAAAACATTACAAAGTTTCTACATGATAAAAATGTAAATTATCTTCTTCTCAGTCGATTACTTATTGCTTCTCCCTTCTTATACCTATCACTTTTATTAACTAGCTTGGTTGGTTGAGTTCCTTCTCGTTACCCATATTTAGTTCTTTGGAGGCGCTGCCTTGCGGCGATTGGTCCCTATCGCTATAGGATATGCTGGCAGTGTTCAATTCGAGTTAGACGGTTGGGCTGCTAATGTGACCACCATTTGGGACTTACTTATTATTCCACATGTCATATTTGTTATGTGGCGATAGAACTATAAGTCAGTAGGCAGGTTCATGCCGCAAATAAAAATAAAAAAACATTAATTCAGTCCCACTTCCAAGTTAGGTCTCAGGCAGCAACATGCTAGCATTTATTTAAAAAGGCTTATCAATTAATTGGGACACCTAATTTAGGAATTGGATAGGTGTTGTTGTGTTCAAATTCAGCCGAAAACTAAAACTTACCCACAGTGCTTCATGTTTAAGGGTTTGTCCATCCGGCAGGCGATTTTGATCCTTAGATCTTGGTCAGGCAGATTCTTAGGCACGGTCATGCGGTGCCATTCTGGTGCCTGAAGATCAGATTGAATATTTAGGAAATGCAGTTTAATCACATATTCGCTCTATATGCAACTTATGGGTCATCTTGGATACCAGTTTTTCTATTTTTTTCATTAAGTATGATCTTTTAAACTACGATTTAATTTTATCAGGTGGTAGGACTCTGTCAAGCCTGAGGACTCCGCCTAGGTGAGTACCACTCCCGTATTTCTGCCGTCTAGCAACAATGCTTGCATTGTTGTGTTCCGGTTTGAAGGATAATGTAGCCAACGCAATTACAGGCATGAGGCATTTCATATTAATCCTCACAGTGACAAGGCACCAGCGTTTCTGCATTTTCGTTACCTGCAACCTAAATGCACGAATCGTAGTGGTTATGGGTGACAGTTACCGCTTACCATCAGGGCTGTCTGCTCGTCTGTCACTGCGTAGTATCATTTAAAAAATAAATACTTTTTCCGTTTTTTTCATGACTTACTTTGCTTGACAAAGGCGTAGGCCTCAGCACCACCTTCCCCAGCTCTTTGTCTTCTAAAGCTAGCACTCCAGGATTCTCCGTATACAGTTTAACCTTCACGGCGGGAAGGGGCTGCGTGGTACTGAAATCACCTTGTGTGTCCCACCTGCGTTTCGTATGAAATTAGTGTCTATTTAAAGACTGATCATACAAACATATCTTTACCTAATTTTTTATCAATAATAAAAACAAGTCATAGAAAATAGAATGAAGGAGTTACAGCCTCTAATAATCAGTCTTTCATGGCCTTTGTTCAGAGGGCTGAGTGTAAATTTTGCTTTGATGTTACTTTACTAGAAATAGTACTTTAGTAGAAATTAGTATGAAGAAACACACTTCATTTACATACCACTAGATGGCGCTATCCATTTTTCCATACTAATTTCCATGTAAACACAAACGCGATAGTAAAGTAAAATCGAAGCAAAACTTACTTTCAGCCCTCAGAACAACATTTACCTATCATACAGGCGTTACTTATAGCAAATGATGTCACCAGGTATATCGTAAATTATTGTGACATTTTTCACAAAATATTCCTTCCTAATAATATTATCAAATCTAGCTCTTTAAATAAATTACAAACGGCCATAGGCTGCGGTGACTGCTTACAATCACGCAGGCCGCAAGCTTGTTTGCCAACGCAGTGGTATAAAAAAAATTCATGCATAAACTTCATTCGTCATATTAATAATAAAACAATGTGCGGCGGTAATTAATTTACATCGGCTAGTTTCGGATTCCGGATCCGAATTTTAATGGCCACATCTCTGAACGTCCGATTTCATTGAAAGACCACATTCCTGAACGTCCATTTCCCTTGAACGACCACATCCCAGAATGTGTAACAGCGACGCTGTATGAAGCCGAATGCTGAATAGCTGATGTGCATTATTTACCGCTGACATCTGTACTTATAATAAAACTTACATAGGCTTGGAAGCCTCAGCTTGATCGGTCTGCAATTTGTCTCCACCTTCCACCTCCATAGTGCAATAGACTATTCTATTCGGAGCTAGTGACTTGAGTCCCTTCACTTCCATCACAACCACCTAAACATTGTCATTGATAAATTTTAATTAATTAATATATTCTCTTCTGTCCACGCATTGATCCAGGCATTCCAAATAAAACACCTAAAAGTGATTTTTATGTGATTTTCTATATTATAAATCGTACTTAGTTGTTTTCCGATAATACTGCTGAAGATTAACACGAGGCACTAGTTGTAATTGAAATTAATGAGCTCCCTAATTCATTATCAGTAAAAAGAGATCTCCACAAACGGCAAATTTCGTGACAACTATAAAATGTAGGGTGATCAATATATAAAGTTTAAAATACACAAAATATGGAAAAAATATAACAATTATTTGGACTATCAAGAATTCAAGCTCCTGAGATCCCGGGAAGCGAAGCTAGAAACTGAATGTTATAATAGATATGTAGACTTTGCAGAGGAGAAGATTAATACAGCATCCCGATATTTTTGGTCGTTTATAAAATCCAAACATTCCGATAATGGCATACCTACGCATATGACATTCAAAGGCGAGTCCTCCTCTGATGGTGAGGTCATCAGCAATATGTTCAACAACTATTTTAACTCTGTGTTCGTTGATCGTGGGGTAGGTGATGGCACAGTGTCTAATTTGATCCAACACACACATACTAGGTCTGAGGGAGATGTATCTACTATTGATATAGACCAAAAATTGGTTTTAAAAATGTTAAAAAACTTAAACGTTAATAAAGGTGCGGGTGCTGATGGTATACATCCTTTCTTGATATCGAAGCTTGCTACTTAACCCTCGCTACCATTAACGATAATTTAAAAAAAATCCCTTAGCGAAGGTTGTTTCCCTTCCATCTGGAAGGAGGCATTGATCACACCCATTCCGAAGGGAGATGACAAACATAATATAACGCAGTATAGGCCTATATCAAAATTATGTATATTCGGAAAAGTTTTTGAGAAGATTGTCACTAGTGCTCTGTTCACATTCCTTCGTCTTCATATTTCGGAGCATCAACATGGGTTTTTCCGGGGACGCAGTGTGGACTCGAATATGATATCCTATACAGACTTCATTCTGAACGCACTGGATGCGGGTTATCAAGTGGATGCCGTGTATACCGACTTCTCGAAGGCATTTGATAAAATAAATCATAATACTCTTATAAACAAGCTTTCTGAGGTAGGTATGCACGGAAACTTGCTTAGATGGGTTACTTCATATATAAGTGATCGTAGCCAGGCGGTTGCTTTGAAAGGATTCCAATCAAGGTTCCTTAAAATCCCTTCTGGAATTCCCCAGGGCTCTCATTTGGGACCGTTCCTGTTCATGTTATATATTAATGACATGGGTACTTGCTTCCAGGAATCCCAACACCTCCTATACGCGGATGATACAAAAATGTTTAAGGTCATAAGAACTATAGAGGACTGTTATAGCATGCAAAGCGATTTGGTAAGATATGAGAGTTACTGCTCCTCGAATCAGTTATTTCTCAACCTCGATAAGTGTCACACAATTACTTTCACTCGGAAGCATACCAGCATCAAGTATGATTTTAATTTTTCCGGCAACCAAATTAACCGTGTAGATGTTATTCGGGACCTTGGGATTGCTCTGGACTCGAAACTGCATTTCAATATTAATATTGATAATATAATCTCCAAAGCATTTAAAAACCTGGGATTAATCCTTCGATTGGGAAAACCTTTCAAAAAAGTTGTTACATTAAAAACGTTATATTACTCATATGTCCGGAGTAATCTAGAATTTGGAAGTGTAGTTTGGAGCCCACAGTATATCGTTCATATATCAAGATTGGAAAAAGTTCAAAATAAGTTTATAAAATCGCTGGACTACCGGACTGGTCAACAGTTCATTGATTACGAAACAAGTGCATCGAGACATAAAATCCATTCACTGGAGGATAGGCGTCCTTCCTGGATGCATTATTCCTGTATAAAATAATTAATAATCATGTTGACTCGGGAACACTTTTGGGCAAGATTACGTTTAAGGTACCTCGACCCTCTTCACGTTCTCATGATACTTTCTATATAGCACCATTTAAAACGAATTATGCCAAGAATACCTACTTCAGACGATCCTTTTACTATCACAATAATAATCTAAGCGGTGTTGACGTATTTTTCTTAAGTATCTCGCAATTTAAAAATAAATTAAAAGAACTAATGTAGTTCACAATACCTTTTAGTGAATATTTTGTGAAATGTCTACCTTCATACTGAATTACGATGTTAAACCTTTAAGTGTTGCTAGCAATGTTGTGTCGTATTCGTGCAATAGTCTCTTTCTGCTCGACTAGTTATAGTAAGACTTGTTTAATTTTATATGGAACTGTAGGTCTGTTTGTGAAATGAAATTGCATATAATATTGTTAAAGACTGTTTGTTTCCTGAATAAATAAATAAATAATAAATAATGTGATCAATACAAAATAGGATAAACTAAATTAAAATGAAAAAAATAAAAAATAAAAAAAAAATACATACTCCAATAAAAGAACTTAATTCTATATAAAATTAATATATTTATATATTTTTAATAAGAATGGACTGGAAAAAGCTTTGATTCACGATTAAAAAATTACTCGATGTAGAACCGCAATTGATCCGTTGAAGGCGTTTTATTTGGAAGTTTGGTCTTTAATACAATTGTGCTCTTACTTGATCTGGCGTTTTAGTTTTTAGTGGGATTAAGAATAATTTAGTTCTACACTTCATGACTTTAATGCCGGTAGTGCAGCAGCATTAAATAAAATAAAAAATGTATCTCGAAATATTAAAATTCTTCTGATCAAAATGCTTAAAAGCGCTTTTGTATTCAACACAATTACAGTAACATTTAATCAATACTAACTATAACTAAAGTCAATCAGACTCACAGTTGACTCGTCACACTAAACTTTATTAATAGGGTAGACACTATTATTATAGTGCTAAAAAGAAATTTCTTCCGGACCTTAAGGATTTGGAGAGCAAAACCCAGAAGAGAAATCTTGATACCCGATAAAATAATAAACCAAACCATTACTTTATACTTACAAATATAAAAATAGGTAGGTAACCTACTCACACCCAAAACACAATCTTAGACAAAAATAATATCAGTACCAATATTCCAACTTTCCCATTACCTCAATCTGGAATGTCAGTACGACATCCATCTTAGTTAGCTGAGTGTCGACATCCCCGCTATCACCTTCGCCGGTCAGCTTGTTGGCGAGCGACCCTTGCGATCTGAAACACAGCTGCTTACTCAGCCTTGGACTCGGGTCTGGTCCCGCATTCGATCTACTCCCCAATCAATGCCATGAACCACCACCATTTTATAGTTAATTTTGTTTGTTTGATTTTTATTATCAGAATTAAACAAATCGATGAAGCAATTTGAATCATTTGAAATAGTACTTAAACGTAACGCATTTAAATTTTGTATACATATAATTTCATAACGGTCAATTTAAATGCATTCAATTTAAATGTCAATCAATTTTCAAATAGTCAGAATTGTTTTAGTAACAATTGTGTTATTATTAGATATATTGCGATAAATGAGTTAACAACAATGCAGCAATAGGAATCAGGTTAGAAGCCCAGTATCGGACAAACATTTACAAGTCAAGGTACACAATGCATGGCAACATATTGAGGAACCATCACCGATACCAAGAATGATTAAGCAAAGGACAAAAGGAAACGTTACAACGTTTCTATATTTTACATCTACCCGCTATTATATCTAGGGTGAATGCTAATATGAAAAGGGTGATTATTGAATATATTCTTGTTGATATTAACAATTTTGATTTTATTGATTTGTGAAGTGTTAAATTTATATACCAATTGCATTCAACAAAAATATAATCGAAAGTTACGTTTAATACTAAGCGAAGCCCTATCTCAAGCTTGAAGCGTTTTAATTAAGTAATTAATTATTATTACATTATTAGTATAATCTATTCAAGCAGTTTTATTTTAGCTTATTAAATATTTAGCTTATTAGTATTTTGTGGGTGAAAAAGAATTAAGGTAAAGTGAAAGACAAAACCAAATATGAAAGACTGAAGTATGAAAGAAGCTGTGATTTATTAAGCTTAGTCATTGAATTTCAGTGTCTGCTTGCGAGACTACTTGTAAATGATATACACTAGGTAGGTACGCTGTTATTTTACTGCAAAATCTATCGTTAGCTGATATTTGTCGCTTTAATATTTATTTATTTATTAAATCTTCATGCACAAAATAGTACAAAGGCGAATATTGTGTCGTAATTATCTGTAATGTAACTGTTGAGAAATCTTCGTCTTAAATTCGAAAACTTCTATACAAGCTGAGAGAATAACTGCGGTGTTGTGAAAGCTTCTGTATTATCCTTTATTGTCATTTACTGTTTTCAATGAATCGTCTCTATTTGACGATGAGCTCTATATCAGGGTATTCTATTTTCTATAAAGCTCTACATTATGTTCATCTATTTCTACAAAGGTATTAATGACAACATTAGGATTTGTTAATTCATCTTTTCAGGCCAAGGTGGGGTAAGGTCCGGCTACACAAGACACGTGCTTGTAATTTAATCAATTTTTTACTCATTACTTGTACTTCCTTCTCCAAGAAAAAGTGCCAGGAACAGAGAAAACCAAAAAATGAACATGTTGAAACATAAATAGTCTGGACGAACGTCTATAAACTATCGAGGACTGTCGAACATCCACAAATGATTTATAATTGAATAAAGTAGGTGATGACGTCACATCCAGTAGTAAAGTAGTAAAGTTAGACAGTGTGCAAGGAATGAAAGTTAGTAAACTTGTTTATTTTATTTGTTTCGTTATTACATCTTCGATTTTATTTATAACATTTAAACAAATCCACAACAGATTTTTTGGGACTAAAGATAGAAAAATTCTGTAATGCATTTGCACTGTACAATTTTGGATTGACTAATTGTAAATATCTTCACCGTAGATATTATTTAAAGATAATTAAGATCATTACTGCACTTGATCAAAATATTTACCATAAATTAAAAAGCTGGATATTTAGAATTATTTAGTCAATCCAGTTAAATAACATTGACCACAACAAATATTATGAGAATGACAAAAATACAACAAAGTATTAATTGTAATCCTAATATTTATTTTGTGAGTTTTTTATTTAAAATGTATTCTGTGTTTATTAAGTGTATTATTTACTATATCATATAGTATTTAATTATACTGAGGAAGTTACCAGGTATTTTAATAAGGCTCCAATCAATTTAATATCAAATTAACAAGCAACCATATTCCCAATATTTTCGTTTCATGTTTAATAGACACAAATCATTTCACTAGGTATCTAAGATATTATACACAGGTGGAAGAAGTGCTTGCTTTTCCATGACTTTTATAGATCAGAATTAGGATGAAAAAGGAACCAATCATTGATTGTATTAAGTGCCTGATAATACGAAATTGTGCATTCTCCGTTATATTTGATACTAAATTACTGTTTCATCCATGTAGCTGTTTATTGTTATATAATTTTTACAGATACTAATTAAATATATTTTTATGTATTCATTAAAAAACTCACAAGTTTCGTTCATTGATATATTATGCTGACCTGTGATTATACCGCTTGATTTTGTGTAGGCCATATTTGGAGTCGGCACCACCCTTGGACACGGGCAGTGACTCCAAATTGGCCATCAGAAGGTTGATGGAGGACTTCAACTCTTCAATGTACAAGGATTCCATCTCCTTCAGCACAAATTTCGGCATCAGCTTCCGATTCTGTAAAAATTTGCTTGCTTTGAATATATGAGTTAACAGTATGTAGGTATACCTTAAGGCATCCGTCTTTCTTGTATCTACCAAACCGAAGTTCACATGCATTATTTATTGCACAGTGATACTCTTTAATTTAACGCTATGCATAATATGTGAGTGGCCCCTATCTCCATTTGGTCGTTGTACCTTTTACGAATGAGAAGGGGTACAGGGAAGAGGTATATATGGACGCAGCGAACGAAGTTGCATCTTTTCAAAAGACTTCAAAAGAAGGGGAAGTTCTATATTCGGCTGTTTGTGTGTTATTAAACTCAATGTTGTGACCTACTAGGTGCTTCCCTAGCTTTGATAACTATATTCCTATAGTGGTAGTTTACGAGCTGTTGACCGTACTGATGCCAATGTTATCTTGACATCAGTGGCGTTACTGTTATACAAGCCCAAAAGCCAGGCTTGCCTTATAAAAATAATTATCGATCAAAAATCAAAGAACTATTTAAAGTTCGCGCTCCTAATACTTTTCAAACTACGTGCACACCGCCGCGCCGCGAAGCAGCGCCATCATGCGCCTAGGTTACGAAACACGATCCGAACGCACACGCAAGTTGAGACTGAGTTGAATTGAGACGCGGCCAGTCATCTCGCTCGCACGCGCTGGCTTGTAAGCGGGCTTCGATTCCGGCCGGTATGTCTCCTTCTTACTCATGAAAACTGTCCTATAATGAGATATAACTATACGATTGTTTATATAGTAAATTGTACGAGACTTTAAGCCCTGCATGCGTATGAAGTTGTACACGGATGCAACTTCGCTACGTTTGTTGAATGCTGGAATTCGTACCAACTTCATTGTTGTTTTGAGCGGATAAGTAATTAGTTTTTTGTGGTGTTTGTGTTGTGTTTTGTAGTAAAAGTGATTTAATTGGATTGATCAACAATAGAGGAAGTAAAGCCCCTTGTGATGATTTAAAATGTGCACAAGTTTTCATTTGCATGGAAAAGGTAAAGATTTTAAACATCGCTCAGAAAATAACAAAATATTTCCAAATATTTTCTCAGATTATTAAATCGCTTATAAGACAATTTCATAGATCGGTGTACCAAACTCATTGGATTGTTGGTTATTCTCTCTCACAAGTTATATTGCTGGAATAAAACTGAAGAAAGTCTCTGCCTACCCCACCTGTGGGACACAGGCGTGAGCTTTATGTATGTATGTATGTATGTAAAACTGAAGAGTGATAAGTGAGGATTGATCAGTAATGTGGCAAAAAGATGGATTTATTTTTAATAACCGTAAAAACTACAAAAGCTTCATTTCTCGGCTTGCCTTACTCTGAAACCCTAGGCACGCCACTGCTTGACATAAAGGTTAATCTAATAACGAAGCGCCATTTAATTAATCTCTGATAACATTATCATAGGAGTTACCCCAAATCGATCGGAAACGTGCTGGTTTTATCAAGGCTTTCATGCTCATAATTTTTCGTCTCTTACCCTCTCCATTTCGTTGACTTTCTGCATTCTTCCATCAAGTTCTCTTCTTATAGCAGCTGCTTGCTCATCCGCTGAATCCAGCTGTAAAGTTATTCAAAGCACCATTTAAAACCTGTAAAACACAACCTTGTAAATAACAAGTTTACTAAAATTTTATAGACGTCCATAAAGCGGGATTAAGGGAGTTTGTGAAAATTTTACGATCCGCTAACTCTAAATTGTATAATATTTTTGAGAGCTTATTGGTGTTTAGCAGAGACTACGCTAACAGTATAAAACATAATGTTTTAAACTATCGCGGTAATTATCACATATTTTAAAACAAACAAACACAACACACAAACAAAACCAGTATTAAACATTGGGGTGCATGAAAGGAGCCTCCCCGTGTGACGCATTAAATAATCCTATGCGCCCGGTGCACCCTGGGCGGTCTGTGGATAGCAAGTCGGTAACGCAGACTGGCTGATCCTCTCACCACAATGTTTAGTAGGTTAATACCCAACGGCCCTTATCAGGGCCATCATCTGATAAACTACCCTTCTCAGGGCAACATCTTAGCAAACGAGCTTTAGGCGTGCTTACAATAAAGATTGAAGGTTTATCCTCAGAAAAATCATCCATTCTCGCCCAACTATGCCAAAAAACACGCTGTGACATCCTGTGCGTCGAAGAGACTCATCTAGGTCACAATCAGTCACACCCCTCAATACCTGACATGACCCTTGTTGGAGAAATTTCTCATCCCAAACACGGCAGCGCCATTTTTACCAGATCTGACATCCAAAAAAAAACCTCAGTCACAGCTCACAGCTCCAGAACGGATTTCCATAGATACCGGATCTTGTATTGTCTGCTCCGTATACAAATCTCCAAATCAGCCTTTATACCAATAACCTCCAAATAGTCCTTTTCTGCTATTAAGAGCGTCGGTGGCCGAGCGGTCAGAGTATCCGACTCGTAAGCTAGAGGTCCCGGGTTCGAATCCCGCTCCGGCCATGTACCAATGACTGTTTTCTGAGTTATGTACATTAGTTGAATACTAACCGATGCTCTCACGGTGAGGGAAAACATCGTGATGAAACCTGCACATTCAGGCGACTGGATGTGTAATCATGATCCAATCTGGTCAGGTTCCCCTGGTAGCAGGGTCATGGAGGTCAGATGGTAGTCGCTCCACTTTACCAATTACCTGACCTGCCAAATCCTGGAGCATGGTCAAGGCGGACCCCGGGCCCTCGTGCGCGAGAGCGCAACCGGGACATTAACGTCAAGATGATGATGATGATGATGAGTCCTTTTCTGCTATTATATCTACAGTCCTCTCCTGCTATCTATTACATCTACAGAATTGGTATTGTACCTACCAATAATTGTTTCAAGAACTAACCATCATATCAAACCATGAGTACTGAAACATCAACACTTACTTACCCACTTCGACACTGTTTCAATATTTACTTACCTAATCCTTTCGCAAATTATTACAAAGAATACACCGTTGTCAGTAAATGGCAGTGATTGGGAAATTAAAAGAACACTTACAAGCAACGCATTGAATAGAAGCTGGTGTTCGAACTTCTTAACGCAGAGTATCTGTTGGAACATATCGTAGAGCTGTTCCTTGCTGAGGATGCACTCCGCGTTGAGGCTCTGCTGTTGTGCCCGCGACGGCCTTTTGGAGTCGTCGTCACCAGGGATGCCTGATGAAGAAAACTTGAGCTGATTTGATGGACTGGCTTCTGTCAGATCATTTCTAGGAGTTGGATTTACTTATTATAGTTCTAACGAGGCTCTAAACATCCTAGATGGTTATTTCAATCTTCCGGAGTTTGATTGGATTGTTTCCTTCTATCTATCATATGCCTCAAAGATATATAATCTTCTTAACGTAAATTTATTATTTAATTAATCGCTTTTGGCAATGTCTATATAAAAAGTAAAATTATCTTTTGCTATGTATCTGGCTATTGGAGAAATCATTACAATTTTAATGGAATTTTAAAATAGATATTGCACAAGTTTTAAAAATATTTTTAGGAATAGATTTAAAAAATTGAAACTAAATGTATTTCTTATGAAAAAAGAATGATTATTACAAAAACCCGAAAAGACTGTATTACAAGAAGAATACATAAAACAATTTTAAGGGATTGTGTGACGAGACTAATGATTACAGAATAGTAAATTGATAAAAAAATTATAAATAAAGAAATTTAAAATTGTGAGTGATCACTTACCTTTACATGTTGCTATATTGGAAATATTTTTCATAAGTAGGTGACATTAAATTTGACTTAGAAGTCTTTGAAATTCAATATTTATATTATTGATAATGAAAAACGTGATCTTAGAGTTCCAGAATCAAACTACCTACTACAAACCAGATATCAAAAATCACAAGCAACCGCACATGACAAAAGCAGCAATAATGATTAAAAAGATAAGGAACAACCAAATGTACAGTTAAGGTGGGATATACCTGTTATTCCTGCTCAGGATGTGTGAGAGAGCCATGTCGTGAGAGAGAGGGACAGAAACACAGAGAGTGAGACAGATGCAGGCGACACACATTAAGGTACACTTAACAATAATATCAGCGGTGGATCACAAACACACCAGCAACTGTTTTTAAATAATTCGGTGACTATATTTTTTGTTAATTCTTTATGTATGTAGGTAACAGAAAGCCTCTTCGTTATAGATAATACTTCATAGGTTACATATAATCCACATCTGATTCACATTTTCACTACGTTAATCAAACATAATATGATGGCTACCTTTTTTATGTAGTTCAATGGTTACATTTACGAAATATTAATCTAACACGATGTTGTCAGACTTATCTAAATTAAAATTGTAAAATATTTTCTTTTTTTAGTATTAGTGTAACCATAACCATAAAACTTTGTATCTGATATAGGTACTCGTGCGTTAAAATGAATTAACAACAATTTGAATAATATTATTATACTCTTATTGATATTGAATAAACTTATGTTATCGACAATCTCTTTTGAATTGGTTATAAAAGAATTAATGTGTAAAATCGTAATAAAATAAATCTAAATGAATAAATAAATAACGTTTATTACACATAAACTCAAGATACGATATATATATTTTAATCTAATAAAAAACCATTAAAAAGTTGTTGAAAATTCATTTCGTAACATTAAATATTTTCATGGGTTACATAGATTACACACTGAATATGACAATTGTGCAGTTAAGTTTATGTTTGGTTTCGTTATCAATGGTATTCGATATGTTACTGAATAAAAGGATGTCTGATAAATGATACGATACCATTGGGCAAACATTTACTAACTAAATGAGCACACAGATTCCTGTAACGGACATTCAGAGGCAATGGCAAGCTTTAATTCAGCATCAAACACATTGCTGCATGCTTTCGTTTTTTTCATGTTTATTTTTATGTCGACCTGATTTGGACTGCAAATATACATATATTAACATCAAATATTTAAATGTTTGCAGCCCACACTAAGGCGAAGTCTTCAGATGTATTATATAGTACAAATATGTTTCTACAATCGAAATTTTAACTGATAATATATCCAACTTACCAGTGCCTTTCATGATACAGTCAAATTTGGCAAGCCAGGATGTTAGGACTGTTTCTTTACTTAGTCCGTCAATTTCCGGCAAAGACCTGTGGAAACATTACGAAGATTAGAAGCATAAGAACTGATGCGATTAGTAATTTATTTATGAAGTGAGAAGTTGAAATCAAGAAGCCGACTATCTTGTCCATGTGTAGGCTGAAAACTTGCTGAAAACAATTTCTTCCAATTCTACTAATCTATTTCTAAGAATATGGCATATTTGTGTCATTAAAATTTATAGCTATAGCATAAAGCTTTTCATTGTCCAACCTTACCACATCCTAAGTTGAGCATATCCTGAAAATTCTAAAGGATAAGTTTACTAACCAATATCCATTCGAATAACTATGTCTATTTTTAATAGCAAAAGTAGACTGATAAGCAATTGTCATCTTATAGTATATAAATACATTTGGAGCTTCGAATTCCACTACGCCATAATAACTCTTTTCTGAGTTATGTACGTTCGTTGAATACTAACCGATGCTCTTACGTGAGGGAAAATATCTTGATAAAACCTGCACATTTAGGTAACTGAATGTGTAACCATGATCCAATCAGGTTAGATTCCCCTGATAATAGGGTCACGGAGGTCAGATGGCACTCGCGACACTATAATAACCTGATATTAACCCCAAGTTGATAAATATATGAATATGAATTATATGTGTATGAATTTTGCCAAACCTGACTCTTTTCTCGATATTATTTCGGAACACTTCACGGAAGTCGTGGTGGGAGCATGCCCCGGATTTGACCATCTGTTCAACTCGTTCCGACTTCAGGAATACGTCGTGATAAGACTGCACTGCGTTTTGGAACGCCTCGTCGGCTAAAATCTGAGTCTCTCCTTTGAGGAATGCCTGGTCGGAAGATGTGAAATGGTTAGCTTGAGTTACTACATTTTCTAAACAAAGCATACCTTTAATTATTCATGACGCATTTGATATATTTGATTGACTGATGACTTCTGCGTTAAAAACAGTAGTAGTGTGCTAAAGCTACGATAAAATAAAATTTTCAATAATTCCTTAAGTTCAAATTTATTCATATCAAGGTGTGAGTCAGCCTGTACCCAGAAGTGGGCAATACAAGAAGTCATGATGTTGTGTAATAAAATGCCTTCGTAGAATCCAGAACTAGAGGAAATGAACAGGAGCAAAACTCTCCCATTGATGTATTGCCATTCATTCTTTCCTGTTACCAAAGATTCTGTGGGCCCAACATTTGAATTGGTGTTACCTGAAACCTGGCCTGAATAGTTTCCAGCTGGTGCGGGGTCAGCTTGGTGTGCCTCCTGGTCATATCGGTCGGTTGTTTAGCGTTGAACGGATGAGCGACACATCGTGACACGAACACGTACAGTTGCAGACGGCGCTTCTTGTCCTCCTCTAGCTTTTCGATCTTCTCCTACGGTGAAATTAATTCATTGAAATCCACGAATTGCCGAAGAGACCTGTTTGAACTCCGGACTGACTGTTGGCTGGAGGTAGCATAGGGCAGAGTGGATGGAACATCTAAGTGTCGGAGGCCAAGACTCATTTTGGGTCGTTTCGTCAACATAGTAAGTAAGTAATTGTCAAACAGCATTTTTTTGTGATTATTAACAGACAAATAAGCAAACAGGTCACCTGCTGGATAGAGGCCACCGCTGCCTATGGACCAACAGCAACACTCACCAATGCATTGCCCCTCAAAAACCTCGAAACATGTTGCTCTGGTAGCAAATAGGCATATGCTAGGCCCATTCACTGCCACAACCGCGGTTCCAGGTGCACTGGAGACCTTTCTTACCAGCAATAACTTATTAGAAATATTTCTTGCTGGTAAAAAGGTATGGCATTCGAGTATTCGAGTTGCTATGTGGTGTCCGGCAGAGTTGAATATTGAATCAACCCTTTCGATTTATGGCTATCGTAAACGCGACTTGTCTTAGAGGTTAAGAAGCTGAAATCTCCGTGACCAGAAAACGGGCTGCAGCATTGTCTGTTGTTCATTTTAAACACTGTGGTCTTCAAGCCGCCTGCCAAGAGTGGAGATTGTGGCAAGCACTCCACTGATTTGTCCAGGACGCTCTTGTTTTCTGTAGTCGCTAAATAATTATATATTGCATGGCATGACAAAGATTAGGCTTCTTAGCAAAGGAACCCAACTATAATTAACCTGTCACTTACATTAAAAAAGTTTAATATATTGGAGCCTGCTGGCAGGTAGATGCTTGTTACGGCAAGCCATTAACAGGCTGTACTGGCGCTCATTGGGCCTATGTCCAGCAGTACATTAGTAAAGGCTGATAAAAAATAACATCCACTCGCTTGAAGGGAAGAATAATATGTAATTCTGTACCTGAGGGTCCTGGTCCTTGTCCGAGTGGCTGGCTCCGGACGGGCTCGGTGACGGCGCAGGCGCCTCCCCAGAACTGGCACTGCCCGTCGACGTCCTGCGCAGAAAAGATCTACACGATCTATAGTATTAAGTCGTCAATGTAGGTGAAGAGCGTATACACAAACTGACCTTTTTTCAATTTGAATATTAGTCTGTTTTCGCCAGTGTATGTAAACTGTTATGGTTTATGTTATGACTCTACGTTCTAGCTGACTTTGTCTGATAGTTTTAATTATCGGTACTCTAAAAGCTAGTACTTAATTTTAAGCTTTGCTTATTTAAAAATACTCTACATTTAGAGAGAGAAATTTAAAATTCAATTTTACACTTTCGTTTTTCTGATTAGATCTACTAAGCACAGCCTTCTAAGATGTTCAGCGAGACGAAATGGGGGTGAGAAGATTTTAATAGTCTACTACTTGATTTCGAGGTTACTGACTCTACTGAGCACCTGAATAGTAATAAAGGTGCTGCAATTGGAGGTATTGAAGGAGGAGATAGAGGCAAAGATACTTACGCGTGGGGTGGTGGAGCTAGCGCGCTCTGAGCGGCCTCTGCCCTTTGCCGGGTCGCCGGGTGTAGCGGGGCCGCCAACGGTGCTGTCGTTAATGGACTGGGTCCTGTCCAACCACATCGAACGTCAATTAACTTAGATCCTTAAATGCTACAGCGATTGAAACAATTCTAATTATTCCGCAGCTTCCGCTTGTCTAAACTTTATTGGGTCTTTTGTCTCGTCATTTTCAGTTGGCTCCTTTTTGTGACGATTAGTATTTATATTGTCTATCATAGTCGTTAAAGATTGAACGCTACAAATAGTAAAGGTGTTAGCCGCAACATTAAAAAAACTGTACGCTTCGCTAGTCATAAGTTCTACTCATTAATTTGAAACCCGTTTGTTTTAAACATTTAAGCGCTACCTGTATTAGGATAGGCAATGAAAATAGAAATTCATTCTTCCGTAATGAGGACATCTTTACCTACGTAGTACGTCATATTGTATACTATGATGTGGTGGGTAGTTGCACCACTACCGGTAACAATGAGCTCCGCTGTATATATTTATTTTATTTTATAAATGAGTTCAAAAACTGTGGAAAATCTCGTAAGAGACTTGGTAAAAACTGTGACTAACTTGTGTAGTAAAGTGAGTGACCTGGAAAAGAAAATTGAAGAACAAAATGCTATAATTATGGCTCAAACACCCCAGACGAAATTGGAGACGGCAAAACCTACCCTCAACTCGGACCCGGAATCAGCGCACAGCAATTCCAGCGCTGCAGAACGCCCGGTACGACAAGCGCGTCTAAGGGCGGCTGCTGCATTAAGCGCCACTGCGCTGCTCGCGACAAAGACGAACTCAAAGTCTCGTCCAACAAACGGCTCCGCAAGCGCAGGTGCGAAGATAGATAAAGATTCTCGATCGGCGCCGAACCCCGTTGCTCCCACCGCAACGCCCGCTATTGACGAAACACCTAAAGATGTGTACACAGTGGTGTCTCAGTATGCCAAACACTAACACAAAAATAATGACTGGACTCAGGTTATTCGTAAAAAGAATAAACCAAAACAGCGTAGGAAAATCCTCATTGGCGCAGGTGAAGAGGATGACGAGCTCACTAGTGTCGAGCGCACAAAGTATACAGGGTGTTTCATAATACATGTATAAAGCCGTGAACTGGATGGAGTGCTAAACGTATTAAAACGATAGGTACAATTATTTTTTTCGTGCGTGGAATAGTAAGCGAGAAAATGACTATCGAACTTTTACCTTTTCAATGTCGATAATCGACATTTTGAAAACGAAAGACCGCATCTCTAGAAATCAGTTGTAAAAGGTCACTCAAGTTCATAGTACTAGGCGCAATGGGATATTAAGGAGATCTAAATTAGCCGTTTTGTATTTTTTGGTTTGAGGGTTCTGTACAAAAAAATATTGTAATTTTAATTTAAAAGGTTCCTTCATAGTTTTTTCGAAAGTGCACCACCACCTAACTAATAGCAAAGTAGTCTAATTCAAATTACTGTGGCATATTAATGTAGCAAACTCTAATTAATGTAGCATATTTGTCTTTATAAGTTTGCTTTCTCATGTCATGCCTGTCAGTCATGTTTCAGTGTCGCAAAGGTAATCGTACCTATCTGCTATGAGATTTTTCAGTAACTACACACACATATTTTTGTATTAAATAAAACAAATAAAATACCTTAGTGTAATGAATGAAACATAAATAAAACAAAGACAGTAGAGAGTGGAGTTTAAGACAGAACCCTCCACTAATGTGGGGAAGGCTTAAACTCTCAGAGGACTGTTATGTTAAAATCCGTACGATTTCACGAATATTTCTCATCAACAAAAATTAGCTATACCTGTAAATATCCCATGCTTCACCCAGTTGGAGAACCTAGGCAGGGGCGCAACAACCGCCGTATCAGCCGTATCAATGATACGGGATCCCAAATCGTTTGTAAGCAAAAATACGTACTGTTATCCTCAATTTCAGTTAAACACTATTTCCCGAAAAAAAAAATTTTTTATTGATTTTCAGACCAGGGTCGGGGCCCCCTCCGCCAAAGATGCAAATGAAATCAAGTGATACAATCCGTTTTCGTTCCCCTTTCGCTTAGAGATAATTAACATTTTTAATAAAAAACAACAACTTAGAGCCCCTCACGCGCACTCACTCAATACTTTATTGAAATTGTGTAAAAATGCACCTATGTGAGAAAAATCTTGATCTCATGTACAACATATTCAGCACTATCGGTGAGATCATAAGATTTAAAAAACTCCTTACACTGTTCATTGCTCAACGGGTCAGATGGACCTGGCTCATAATAAAATCGTTTTGGCCCACACGATTTTCGAATTTGACTGTTTTTAAGTTAATCGTGAAAACTTTATAGCCAAAATGTCAGAAATAGAGCTCGCACGCTCATTAATTAATTGTTTGCGAAGTTAATTTTATTATAAACCAGATGTCAGAAATGTCTACATCGTATGTCGTCGTATGTCGTATCGTCCATTTACTGATTTTATGTTATTCGCGCAAGTATTCTGAAGGGGTAGTTTGTGAAACTATCGAGCTCGCTACGCTCGCTTATTCAACAAATTATGACATTATTATATTTATCATGCAAGGTTTTAATATACCAAAGTCAAGGGCCAATTTACAAAAATTCCGATGTCCACCCCGGCCTTTAAGGAGATTCTTGTCATACAAACTACCAACATAAAACATTAACAAATTATACACCTAAATCTTCCTCAATAGACAAAGTAATTCCACTTTGTCAATTGGTGAAAACCGCATGAAAATCCGTTCAGTAGTTTTTGTGTTTATCGCGAACAGGCAGACAGACGCGGTGTGGAACTTTCTTTCATACATATGTTATTCTTACTATTAAGGTGATTCAACGCCCATACTAAATTTCTCTCGATATTCTTTCATTTGTTTGAGTGTTTAGTGATTGTATTATGATTTCTACTCTTAGTAAATGTATTCAATGGTGCGCAAAGTGGTTTTCTTTTCAAAAGCAGTTAAATCGAAAAAAGCACAAATCGCCGCTTGATAGCGTTGTTTTGTGATTTAATTATTTTTCTTTTTCATTGCTTTGTTTTACATTATTAACATGTGGAAATCTATTTCGCGCACAATTGAACATATTTTCTAATAGCCAATTGCACAAAAACGTTACATAAAAATTGTATGAAAATCGTACCGCCTTAACACGCGAATGGCTTGGATTTAAGTTACTCATTAGCATCCCTTGTAGCCGTGTGGTAACCGGTAGAGTAGAATAGCACCAACCCCTTACACTCGTGGGTGTCGTACAAGGCGACTAACGTTTAGAGGCAAAATATCTAGTCTCCATAAACTGGAAAATGGGCAGCAGCGTTTTCCATTGTTATGTTTGCAACACTGCGATTTCCAACCCGCCTGCCAAGCGTGGAGATTATGGCAATAACCTCCCCTTTTGCGGGAGAGGCCCAAAGTCCTGTAGTGGACTGTTATGGGCTGTGATGATGATGATGATGATCCCTTGTAGTTGGGGGTACTAACTATGGGGCCCCAGACAGCTATTGACCCCGGGGCCCCTGGAAGGCAAGCAACGCCACTGAACCTAGGTCACCTAGGTGAAACACGGACCCAAACACAATTTTAGTAATTACTGTCTGTACAAATTACCCGATAAAATAGTGGTAAGCAAATGTATTCCATCACCGACATCATAAGGATTATTATTAGTCCACTGTTGGACTTGTTTGATTCTCACTTTATTAAATAAACACAATCAACATTACGGTGCACCTACCAGGAGAACATAAGAGGCGAAATAAGTACGACCCCTAACACGCGGATCCCTAAAGCCAGTGTTACCAGCAGTAGTTTCCAAAAAAGTACGTCTGGGCTCTTAAAATAGTACGAAAATGGCTAAAAAGTTACGATTTCTTCTTATTATCTTCTATATTTTATCGACCTTGGGGGGGGGGGGGGGTGATTTTTAGTCAATTAATGACGTTATTTTGTTGCCGGTGGCAAAATCAACCCTTCCTTCCCATTATTTTACGTAGTAGACTACCCCCCTCAGCTAAATTCAGCATTTTGTAAAAACGTACTAAATAGTACGATGTGGAGCAAAGTACGCTTAAGGTACGACAGTCGGCCAAATAGTACGTAAATCGTACTAAAAGGTACGATCTGGCAACGCTGCCTAAAGCGCTGCCTGCTGCCACGCCTCCCGCCTCGCCTCCCGCCACCCGCCGCCCCGTGCGCCGCGCCGAACATGTGTCGACACGCCGGAGTTTTGGCAGTGTGCATGCTGCACTTGGGTGTGTCGTTTGATTGAACCGCTGACGCCGACAGCGTGGCTTCTTGTGTTACCTATTTTCGAGTCGTGTTCGTTTATTCGGTTTTTAGCTTTTCGCGTGATCGGTGTGATTGTTTGTTGCGTTGTATGTATAGGATACCTAAGTACTGTGAAAATAACTGTGATAAGACTGTAAACGATATGAATGAATGAATGATTTATTGCTTCAGGTACCAATATTAACGTAGTCTTGTTTGTGTACAATGTTCAACAGTTTAAGTATTGTGATAATCATTATTCTGTGCATGAGTGCAACCAAGCAGTAGGCCAAAGACCATGTTACCTACCTACTTACGTATTGCATAGCAACCAGTGCATGCTGTAGTGTTGTGTAGCTGTGTGTATGAGTGTATTTACCTATCGGTCATCGAGCCACAAGAAAGCAAGAAAGTGTGGTTAACTGCGCTGGCACCTGACACTGTTTGTTTCCATAAAATATCGTTTAAAAGGTACGTACCTACATGCTTTAAAGGTCTAGGTGCTAGCTAGACTAGGAGACGCTACCTACCACCTAATAGTGACGTTAGAAGCGCAACCGCCGCGCTCGGTTCTTTTCCGACGGGAAATAGGTAGAAAAGACAACGCTTTTATCTTTTCATAAAAACATGTAGGTATTTAGTGGAACCTGTCTGTAATGTGTTTCACCAAAACTAGATTCATAAGTGGTTCCCTAGGTACGTAGGTACTTAGATGAGTGAACCGTGTTAGTAGGTACCTAGTACTTACCTATCTGTGTAGAGCCATTTTGTCAATTGAACGAATCCCGTTTTAGTGTAGTAGATATCTACTTTAGTACGTAGCTGACTATGTTTATTTTTATTTAGTTTAAGTACCTGCGGCAGTCCACACCGCGGGTCCGGCTGTCTTCCAGACTGATTAACATGTTTTGTTTTTTATTTACGTAGGCCTACCTAACCTACTTAAATACTGTTTTTAGGCCTTTAGTTAATAAGTACCTAAGTATTATGATTTTAATTCTTATTTTACTTTTGTTGTGCTGGGGTGGTTTGTTCTGTTAGGTACCTACCTAGTAGAAATCATCTCGGTGTTAATGACCTGGTTTTGCTCTCGCGCACGAGGGTCTGGGGTCCGCCTTGACCATGATCCAGGATTTCGCATTTCTGGTCATTACGTCTGACAGTCCTGAATCCTGCCTGACCCTGCTACCAGGGGAACCTGATTACCTGACCAGATTAAAATCATGGTTAGACATTCAGTCGCCTAAATGTGCAGGTTTCATCACGATGTTTTCCGTCAGAAAAGGTCACTGGTACGTGGCGGCAGCGGGTGTCGAACCCGGTACCTCTCGCGTACGACTCGGATACCGTAACCTTAGGCCACCGACGACGCTCCGACTATTTAAGCATACCTACCTATTGAAAATAATTAGTGTAAGTAAGTTCCTAGTTAATTTGGTAGAGATTATTCATGGAGATAAGTAGGTAACATTTAGTTCGGCGCCTGGTAGCAAGATGTAGGAGGTTCGTTTGTTTTGTTATGAATGGCGCGAGGTTATTAAACTCTTCTTTATGGTGTGTACACACTCAACTTACGCCAACGAAGCGTTGTCGGCCGATTTGGATTTCTAAGGTCCAATAGGTAATTGCATTTCGTGGTCAAGCAAACGATCTTTGGGAGTTTTGGGAACCTATTCGGGCTCGTAATCGCACGTTTGTTCGTTGGCCTTCGGTATCCGCCCAAGCTGCGATTGGTCGATTGCTTCTATCCGTTTGATGTTACCGCCACGCTTTTTTCATAGGGGTCGCACGCGGTTATTGAACTTCTCCTTCTAGGATCATCAACTTGAAATAGAGCTGCGCATCAACGTAGTCGATATGGTTATTTTTCTTTAAAAACGAAGATTTTTTATAAAAATTAAAATTCAATGTCTGGATAATATGAAGTCGCCAGTGTACTCTTTGCAAGCTATACTTTAACACCCTTTCGGCTTTATACATGTATTATGAAACACCCTGTATACAGGCCTGGTCTTTTAGACCCGAAACCACCTCAGATATGGTGATGAAGTTTTTAAATAAAATTGTTAAAAACGACAACTACTCCGTCGAAAAACGGAAAATAAAAACTGACAAACATTCAGCTTTCGCAATTGGGATTCCCGAAACCTTATACGACACTTTCAACTCGGCCGCAGTGTGGCCGCCGCGTGTGCGATTCATGGACTGGTTTCTGCGCCGTCCCCGCGCCGAGCGGGGCGACAGCGACGACGCGCGCTTGTAGTACATCGACTACGACTATGAATGACCCGAGAGGATGTCAACAACGCTTATCTATCTGTGTGCAAAACGTTCAATCGCTTAACAACAAAACAAGACAGTTGGAAGTGCTACTAAATAATGAAATGGAATGTGATGTGTTATGTTTGACGGAACATTGGTTAGACGATTGTAATTTGGACCGAGTGTGTATAAGTGATTATACCCTCATGTCGAAATACTGCCGTAAAAACTCTCAGCATGGAGGTTCTTGCATGAGACATGGAATTAATGCAATTGAAATTGACGAGTTAGGTTCTTTGACAACTGAAATGCATTGTGAAATTTCCGCTGTAGAACTCATTGATTATAAATTGCTTGTGGTATGTTTTTATAGTAATATGACGAATTATTGCGAGTTTAAACTTACATTAGAACGCCTGTTCGAAAAAATCTATGCGACTCGTTTGGACTGCATTATAGTGGGTGATGCTAATATTAATTGGTTGGGTAGGAGCCCGGAACGCAAATCTTTGCACGACCTCCTCGCCGTGTACAACTTGCATAACGAAGTGTGAAGAATCTACTCTTGAAACTACACTGGTCTCCCAAAGGTGCGCAATAAAACGTCTGTACTAATGGCATACAACGTTTATTGTTGTTTAGAAATACTGCTAGGTATTAGATTGAAAGCATAGATCATAAAACTCGTCTAGGTATTATACATTCGTAAGGACACAAACGATACCGCGTTCTAAAAACCCTGCAGCGACATCTTGTACCATGTTTCGAAACTATATAATATAGACTTAGGCAAACATCGTGAATTGGCGTTAACAAAGTGGACTTTCCAACTAGGAGGCAAGGTAAGTCTGCAACTGCAATCGATCACTTGTACACGAATATCGACACAGCGCATATCGACGTGTCCTCAGTGATCAGCAACGTAGGTGACCACGACGCAGTACGTGCGGAGCTAGCGTTGCCGCGCGCCGCGGCGCCGGCGCCCGGCGGGCGGATGGTGCGCGACGACTCGGCCGCCGCGCGCGCTGCGCTCGCCGCCGCCGTGCACAGCGTGGACTGGGCCGCGGTGCGCGACCGCTACCGTACTGTTAATGAGCGCGCTGAAGCTATCATCAACATATTAGTTAACCAAATTAATAACTGCCTCCGTATGAAACGTAAGCCGAACGTGCCTCGTAAAAAAACATGGGTCACTGAGGAAATCTTAAACGTAAAAAGTTACTTGTTTGATTTAAAAGAAATTTATCGTCTTTTCCCAAGCAATAAAGATATTGAAACTAAACTTGACGCCGCAAGTGATCACTACAATAAGTTAATACAAACCGAAAGACTAAACTACATGAATAAATTAATTTTAGGCGGCTCAAATGTTGTCCGATCTATGTGGCGAGTAATTAATACGGAAAATGGCAAATCCCACAAAAATAAAACCGACGTTACCGATCTTATTAAGACACCGGAGGGGCGCCCATTTGACTGTGACAAAAGCCTGGTAAACTACCTAAACAAACAGTTCGTCTCCGCCGCGTCCAACTGCGGTGCCCCTAACGCCGACATAGCGCGCCTGCGAGAAGAGCTTTCGGCCGCGCGCCCGCCGGCAGACAGGTCTCTGCGATTCCCTAGGTTTTCACCAATGGAAGTATTTAATATAATAACCAAACACGTTGCAAAAAGCCAACCAAAGACTTGTACGGGTTATCAATAAAGTTGCTTGTACGGATGGCGGACGGCATTGCGACTCCTCTAGCTGACTTATTCAACGAGTGCTTGGATAAAGGCGGGTACCCAAAATCTTTCAAAGAAGTAAAACTATGCCCCTTGTATAAATGGAAAGGCAAAAAGAAAGACCCTGGCTGCTACCGTCCAATATCAATTATCCCAGCTGTCGCCAAGATATTTGAATATGGGCTTACCACGAGACTCACATGCTTCCTCCAGCAGACTAACGCAATTTCGGATCGACAGTTTGCCTATCGCGCGGGTCATTCGACTACGATGTTGGTGCGGGAAGTCGTTGAGTCTGTGTTGAAGGCTAGAGAGAGTAAACAACACGTAGCCCTACTGTGCTGCGATCTCTCAAAAGCTTTCGATGTAGCAGACCACAACGCCCTCGCCTGTAAGCTAAGGCACTACGGCATCGATGGCCCAGCGCTGTCACTGCTGACGGACTTCATGAATGCTAGGCGTCAGTATGTAGTGGCTAGGTGCGGCGAGGTAGCGTCAGAGGGAATGACCACCGAGAAGGGAGTTCCCCAGGGATCTTCTCTCTCGAACGTTGCTTTCTCGATGCTCCTCAATGATTTGCCTATCCATATAACGGAAGCAGACGCGTTTATGTTTGCTGATGACGTAGGTGTAGTCGTGACAGCCCCAACGCTCGAAATGCTTCAACACAAAATAAACGTGGTAGCGAGTAAGTTGCTGAACTGGTTTAAAATAAATGGACTGATGCTAAATCTGACAAAAACTCAGTTTGTCCAGTTCACCCTGTCAGGGCGTAGACAGCAGTTGCTTTCGGTGAATGTGGATGGAGTGACAACCGAACGTGTACCTGTCGTATCATTCCTGGGCTTCCAAATGGATCAGTCACTATCATGGGAGTCCCACATAGAACATCTTTGTGGTAAACTGGGAGGTGCATGTTTCGCGTTAAATCGCATGAGCTCTACCTTGCCTTCGCATGCGGTACGGTCGTGTTATTTCGCCGTCGTGCAGTCGCTGCTCCAGTACGGCGTGGAGTTCTGGGGGCGCGCTGCCGATTGGGAGCGTGTCTTCCGAATGCAAAAGCGCGCTGTGAGAGCGATTGCACGGCTGGGGCACGATACGTCTGCGAAACCATACTTTGTCTCTCTGGGTATTTTAACTTTGCCGTGCCTGCTAATCCTGCATGTGGGTGTATTTGTAAGGGAGCACTTACATGATTATGCCCAGAGGTCAGATGCACAGATACGTCAGCTTCGTTTTGGCAACCGGTTGTTACCAATTACACATAAGCTCGCAAAAACTGCAAAAACAGTACGTGTTATGGGCCCCGCAGGCTACAACAGACTTCCAGCGGAAATAACCGATGCGCCTAGTATTGGTTCGTTTAAAAACAAATTACGTCGTTGGCTAATCGAGCAGGCGTTTTATAGTATGGACGAATTTTACGCGCTAAAAATTGAATAGAGAAATCCTACAATGCATTTCATACTTTAATTGTTATTATTTATTTATTATTTATTTACTATAAGTAAATAATTAATGACATTATGATTATTATTGAATGACATCTTGTATCTACTTTTATTAGCTAGATAGAACTACTATTGACATTTTGATTAATATGCTTATTTATAATCTTGACATTTATTAATTTTTATGAGTAATTCCATTAATTAATACAATTTTGTATCACATTTTATTTATTATGTAACTTAAAATGGTAATTGATTTAATTAAGTTAAATAATTGGAATATTATCATAATTTTATGACGTGTAATGAAAAGTTACCAATAAATAATGTCTATGTCTATGTCTATGATTTCTATGATGCTACGGAATTCTAGTCCTTATGCTGCTTCTTTTTGAGCACATGCGTCGGCCATTTTATAAATCAAACGCATTATTTGACAGTATGCCGTTCTCTTCAAGGAGTTTCTCACACTGTCTAGATGAGGGCGACATGACGGCGTTTTTCAAAAAAATCTTCTGTTAATATTATTTGAAAAATGCTAAATTGTCATTGTGTTGCAGTCGCGTAAGCAGTATCTACGGCCACGGCCTTAGTATAGGTATCCTTCAATCATTTGAATAATTATGTCAGTTTCGAGAAACTAATTTATATAGTGGTGGACAAAAAATGGTTTCTAGGTTTATTGCATGACTTTTAAAGAAATAACTCTTTTTTATATTTTTAATTTTTTATAACAAAATCTCTCATTATACTAAAAGGACGACACTTAAGCCTTTCAAATGATGATTGCTACCTAAATAGATCTTTTCCTAAAGTCGGGAAACAAACCTAGAGTCGATTTTTAGTCCACCAGTGTAGAACCACAAACAAGCTTTTACAGTGAATTCGTACGGTTTCTGTTCGGCTTAAAGCGGAAGCCTTACCTGGAAGACCGGCTGTGGATCCTCTTGGTAGTTCTGGTTTCCCCCTCACGGAAGGTCGGCCCCCTGTCAAGGCTCCTGGTGGTACCACTGTAGCAGGGAAAATGCACTTTATGGATGATCAGCTAAGCGAATTACGTGATTTGCATTAGCTACTACTTTTGACCCATTTGCCAGACCAAATGTGATGTGTGAATCACGTTATAACAATGGCGTCTCAAAGAAATACCATACTGAGTTTAGTGAGCGAGGGTGATGTGATGTACTTAACATTTTTTAATTTTATTACTTATTTGTCTTTTTTTTTGTTAGGCCATGTATTTGACCGCCATCTCTTCTGTCTAGGAACAGCTTATTCTCTGTACTCCATTGAAGCCATAATTGACTCTTTGACAACTCCGATATTTGTATTAATAGTCCATCATTCATTTAAGCTTTTGAATTATGTTTCTATGTTATCTCTAGTTTTTAATGTTTTATAACCATAGGAAGAAAAAAGCAGAGCAAGACTAAGTAATGCCCTTATAATCTGATTTATGTACATAAGATCTGTTTCAACATTGGATATGTATCAAAAATTTAATTTATTTATTATAGTTATGTTCCTTCCAAACATGATTATGAGATGAAATTACCTCTGTGTTATGATTATGGTTTCTTCATTAAGCTCTAGGGTTAGGAGGTTCGTTTTATAAATACCTACTCACTAATATGTTAGTTATAATCAATCTATTTTAAGCTAATCTAAATACTTTTGTTTATATCAATTGATTTTCAACGTAAAAGCTGCTTCTGTAATACATCTAACTAATTCTGATGGTCAGTTACAATTTGTTGTCACTGCAATAGGATGTTTCTAGTTCACCTGGCAATTTTGAGGGTTGCTTCTTGTGTTCATCATCGCTGTCCTCCTCTGACGAACTTGGGTCTATCATCTTGTTTCTGTAACGATAAAATACTTCCTCTTACAAAGTAAACAGAATACTTACTTTATCATCATCTTGGCGTTTATGTCCCGGTTGAAATCTCGCGCACGAGAGCCCGGGCTCCGCCTTGACCATGATCCAGGATTTGAACCCTAGTACCGGGTTCAAACCCCAGTACCGTCATGTACCAATGAACCTTTTCTGAGTTATGTACATTAGTCGAACACTAACGTATATTCTTACGGTGAGGGAAAACATCGTGATGAAACCTGCACGCAAATCAACGTGTAACCATGATCAAATTTGGTCAGATTTACCTATTAAAAGGATCACGGACGTCAGATGGAAGTAGCTCCATTGTAATTAACTGATTTGCCGAATCCTGGATCATGATCAAGGCGACCCCGGGCCCTAGTTTGCGAGAGCACAACCAGGAAATCAACGCCAACATAACCTTTAAAGTTACGTATTCGAGGAAAGCCTTAAACATTACATGCAAAGAACATAATTACATATTAAAAACTACCTACCGATAAAAACTATAATCTTAAATAAGTTAAATAATCCCAGGTCCCCCGAATGCGGAAATGTGCCCAGAGGGCTGGCCGCGTTGCCCCGCTGGATTACGTGGCTCATTACTAATGTTGAGGCGCTTGGCTAGTTCCCAATAGGAAATGTGCGGCTGGACCCCACGGCCAAGCTTAATGTGGATCATAATCATTGGAGATATTTCTATGACGGCTACTAAAGCAAGATTGCGGGCGAATAGTAGGTAAAAAGAGACACATTTGCCAACCTATGTAAACCAGTTACAAATTATAAACAGCAAATTGTTTTATGTTTCATAGATAAAGTAACTTCGTAAGTTATCTTCGTAGTTAATTATGAGAGATTATTATTTTATTTTGGGTACTTAAATCTCGTCCTATGTCCAAACTTGTGCTAAGGCATTCTTAAATATCAGGTCAAGAAAATACCAAACAAAATGTAAGAGCAAATTTTGTTAAAGAAAAAAAAACGTTTCCTAATTTTACTAAAATACGCCCAGCATGTTTCAGTTACCAAAGGTCTCCTTGCTGAAATTTCAGGATAGAGCCTAAGGCTTTCCATAAATTGTGAACATGACGCTCAAGGCTTTACTTGGAAAAGGATATTATTCCACAAACACGCACGTATGTTAGCAAATATATTATAATACACACTTCGCTTCAATAGCTAATGCGGTAGATATGTACATTTTAAGTACATTTTAAGAAGGAAGACGCAGCCTCGCACATAGGGGTATTTTGCTGATCTAGCCGGTTAAAATTATTTTTTTATTTTTTTACTCTTTACAACCTCCCTGATTAACTTTAAGACATCGAAATATAATTTGTTTTAATAATGGCTTAAAATGTTGGAAAAAAATATAATAAAACAATATTTTAGTAATTTATGACTTAGATTTTTATTATTTTCTCAAACAAAAATTTATATCACTAAGATGATGATGAGTGCCATGGTTCTTCATCGTCTTGATCACTTTCTGTGTCTCCAGGAACCTCCTCCTCAGAATCCGAGTCACTGTCAGTGTTAGGTACAGCAGGAATCATCAAAGCGATTGCTTCCTTCGTAAATTGCAAAGTTCTTTTTTTGGGGGTTGGTCTCATGCCAGTAATGAGTGGGTCAGAACTGATTAATAGTCTATTTATAATATCAGTATTACAATCGATCCTAGAAAATTTTCTTGCGAAATTTTGCCTGTACTGACGGAAATGCTTATTTCGTGCGTCAGCAGCTTCTTCCGAGAGCAACCCAATTGGCAACAATGCCTTTTCTATTACAGTAGCACCATGCACCAGTATCTTGTGCATCGTAGGTGTCTTAGGATGCTATGGATATAAACTTACATAAAGTTTTACAGTGTCTTTGCAATATTCTGCAAACTTGTGTAAATGGACTTTGTGACCACTTAATATGAGTTCAAGGATGATTTTCTTTCAGTCGGTAAATCAAATTATCATTATCCGCTTATACGTAAGATTTCAGTTTTCCTTCTCTTGCTTCTTTCGCTCAGCTCAGTAAACAGTTTTGATGGTTGACCCGAACTTCTAGGCTGCGCTCTCGGTATTTCGAATGTCTTTTTAAGCCATTCGTCATTATTATGAAGAAATCTGGTTTCCGTTTTATCAGCTTTTTTCCACCTTTGTTTAAATTCCGACTTAGTATGCGAAAACATCTTCAGAATAGTTTTCTCTTTGAATTGAAATACTTGGAAAATCCAATTTTCCAAGTATTTCAATTTTTCTTCAAAACTGGGCAAATTTTGCTCTTGCATTTTATCGAAAAGTGATCTACGGGTCACTTCTCTAACACCTGAGTGACCAGATGACCCTGAAACCAAATATTAACGAGAAATATTAACACGTTAACATAGTGTACATTTCTAACATAAATTTCCAAGTTTTTTTACTGTCTGTCGCCTCTGGTAAAAAAGTGGGCGGGTATGGACGGCTGATTGAACCATAATTATTTTGTATAAATTATGACCTTCCATTATCAATTAATATAAAAACCGGGAAGAAACCGGAAATACAACAAAAATCTTTTCAAACTTAAAATTGGGTTAAAAATTTTAAGAATTTTAAACTATTTTTTCAGACGTCAAAAAAAGAATATCTTATCGATAAAAAATACAGCATCATGCTTTAAAAATGTGTGTTCTTACCTCCTTGATCAATTTCCATTTCAATTTTTTTTAAGAAATCAGAAGTCACGAAAGTGTTCAAATTTTAGTCAGATACTTTCACACTTAGGAAACCCGTAAGATACGTGCAGTCAAAGGGACGATGAACTTCCGACTAAAACAAGCGCGCGGGTGCAGCCGATAAGTGACCGGTACGGATTGCCTATTGTGTTCTAGTCATTCGGCAACTATAATAACCGTTCTTTTTTTACCTGCGACAACTTTTAAGAAACTGATTTTTGACCGGCTAGACCAGCAAAATACCCCTATGTGCGTCGGTAGGCCTCTTACTAGGTTGACCGACGATCTGGTAAAGATCTCAGGTACCAGCTGGATGTGGAAGACACAGAACTGGCGTTTGTAGAGATTTCTAGAGGAGGCCCAGTAGTGACGCACAGCAATGGGCGTCTTCCGGCTGATATGATGAAGTAAATGTAAATAATAATATCAAAGACTTGATTTGTCCAGTCGCTAACCGTACTAATGAGTATCTATAATTGAGTTGACTATGTTTACTCATAGTATTTAATTTGTATTATAAGCTGTTGGTACTCCTACAATTTAATAAATAAGCATTACAAATGAGAAAGTTTATGTTATTACCTATTCACGCCAAAACGGATGAACAAATTTGGATGCAATTTGGTAGGTTGATATTAGGATCTGGAATAAGACATAGGCTACTTTTACTAGGTAGGCATTTAACTCACCTTACCTTATCAGTTGAAGTGGTGGTTAAATTATATTTTTCGACTATTTGTACGTAAATTAGACGCAATAACTATCGTGCCCCAGTTAGATCATATTTTAAAGTAGTAGAAAAAAATTGGTTGTTAATTTTAAGGCTACGGGTATTTTTTTCCTCCGAAGAGCGAACATTTAGCCTCACAAGTTTCACCCTGACCTATCATCGGTCACCGTTGGAATAATGGTACGACCGATTCGCGGTGTAGGGTAGGGTAGTGGTAGGACGCCACGCGAACGAAGTCGCGTCGGATCGCCTAGTATTGATACTAAAAGAAAGTCCACAGTTTGCTTAGTTTACGTACACTGTATCCAGATACGGCCTGGTTCCAATGAGAAATCAAATTATAGGATTGCGCACCCTCGCCGCTCGGGGCTCTGATTAAATGAGCTGTATTAGAGCCACTATCACAGACTAGCGATACCCGATTTGGCTGGAGCAGGGCGTACATTGCTTCCTTATACAATTATACATAGTTACCAAGCTTTTATCCTTTATTTGTGCAATTTGAAAAAAAAAAATTAGATCTAAACATAATTTTGTACCGACACAACGGAACGGAACGGACACATTTAAATGTTGAAAGATAACTTAAGTGAGTAAGACACTCCTTTGCAGCAAGCAATTGGATGAGGACATTAATCTATACGTCAATCAACCATGAATCCGTTTTAAATTCCGAAAATGAGTCAGTCTACCTCTATACAAATGTTTTTATTTATGTAGCTTCTAAGTTTAAGTTGTCTGTGTGTGCATGAAATATGAAATAAACCATATTTTATTATACTTTACATTACTTTAAAATCATATCTAGCAACGAACGAAACGATGACAGGGATAGATCATCGCCCACGGTTTATTCTATATTTGTAGCTATTGGAGTCTAGAGCACCCACACGTTTCACTTTCACTTCCCACGGGGTTCCCGCTTCAGGGAACTTCCCACTGCGGTTACCCTTGGGTGCTATAAAAGACATGTCAAGATAATGTCTGAGGGTAAACGAACCCATACGCTATTGTAGTACGGAATCTGTAGTAGAGGTACAGTTCCGTATTGTGAGTGTATTTTCCACGGGATTTGATATTTCGAAAGGTACACTGCACGGTAGAAAATGTATGGAAATGCAAGCATTTTTTGCGAACTTTTACCAGGCCCTATTTTTGAATCAAACGGTTCGAACGGCTTTTAATTTTTATTTTGGGCATGTAAAATTTGATATTTTGATGCATGATGCTGATTTTTCCTATTTTTAACTGTCCTCTTTCGGTGTTGCTAAAGAGATTTAAAAACTTTGGATATTTTCATGCCGAAAATCAAAATTGAAACCGTTCGAATCGAGGCGAGCGATTCAAAAAGGCCCCTGGTGCGAAAATTAGCTAAGTGCCTCAAACGCATAATAATTACGTATAATTACACATTTTTTGTCACCAAATTCAGCACACATAGTCACGCCACAGCATTCTACGTGGACGAATAAAAATTATCCAAAATAACAAACAGACAAAAATTAAGCTTCGCAATTGTGTCAAGCCGACGGACCCAACACAGCGGCGGCAGTATACCATTCTCATCTCGCTACGTCTGTCTCGCCCCGTCACGTGTAAAATATAGAGACAAAGATAACTAAAGGGTGCTAGAACCCCGTCGCATGCAAAGGCCTCCTGAATTATTCAACATCATACGCGGCCTGTCCGAGTGAATTTGATGCTGGTATGTGGATGGAAACAAGGAACATCAGCGATGATAATATTGGGCTCAAGCACAATTTTGTTTGTCACTTCGTAAAGGAAAAGGGTAATGGAGGGACCATATTTGAGTTCGGGCCTTCGATTTTGAATACCGATGATAAGGTATCGCTGTATGTTTAAGAGATACGTTTTTAGGTTGTACCGTGTCAGCGTGTTGTTTTTAGATAGTTTTCGAGGCCTACTAAACCCAAATGTATGAAATTGATGTTATGAGCGACTGGTTTGTGATTGAGGTTAAATGAAAAGTGGCAACTGTCATACTTTACATTAATAGGAAAAAAACATCTAGGCGTTAATGTCCCGTTTGTGTTCTCGCGCACGAGCACCCTGGATCCGCCTTAACAATGATCCAGGATTTGTTAGATCAGGTAATTACAATGGAGCGACAAGCATCTACCTCCGTGCTACCTGACCAGTGGCCTGAAAATACAGGTTTCATCACGATATTTTTTCTCTCCATAAGAGCATCGATTATCATTAAACGCATTTAAGTTTATACCTAAACAAAAAACTTCGTACAAAAAAAGTTAAACGTCATTCTTAACAGCGTTTAAGAATTTGGCGCAAGCTGGTTTAAAAATCGATGTCTATCTCTAACCTGAAGACAAAGTATGTTAAACACAAACGTATACATAAGTACGACACAATCACACAATACCATTACAAATTACGGAACATTGAGAAAGGTAACGAAAGGTGGCATTTAAATTTTCGCCAGTCACAACCCTAATTAGTACAATGGAGTCCATCCTTGGAATACGGAACGAGGCAGATGCGTCACTTGAAAAATTTATGTTTTTAGAGACCTACGCACGTATTTTAACATGGTAATGCCTGATTGCAACAAAGCGTAAAATATTCCTAACAAGAAAAAGCATTGCGCCAACGATGCGATCCATACAAACGTAGTTTGATCATATTTTCAATATAACGCTGTCGAAGCCAATGAAATCCATAACTATGCTTGTATTTTCAATTCTATGCAACTTTAAAACGACATAATATTTTAACGAAAATCAGACAAACTACAAGCACAGCCAATTGATATTGGTTTCTGGATCATGTCTGCAAAATTTCATTGGCTCTGATAGCGTAATATTTACTTTTGTATAGAGCGAGGTGTTGCGCGCTCGGGGATAACCAGCGTTTCGTGAAAACTGAACTCGCGAAGGCACTCTTCCTTAACGTACGAGTCATAAATTCGATTAGGTTATATTACGAAAAAGAAAAGTAATGGAACAGAATTGTACGTTACTAATTTAAATTGGACAAAAACGAATTGGGCCTGGTTTATTATTTTGAATGGAATAAAACCCTGCTCATCTTCTTTTTCGTTTGATCTTCGGTTTCCCTGACAATGCCGTACAGTCAAGGGACCAAAGGGCTATTGACAAAATACAATTAATTTCATTACGAGCAGCAAAATGTTCTTGGGAAATACATTTTATTGATGCTTCAAATGTATAAAGTATTACTTCAACCGCTTCCTTCCTTCAAAAGACGTTGGGTCTGGCCCGCTTTCCTTAGTTACGTGGAAGTAAATGGTTAATATTTGTTAAAAAATTAATGTTAGGGTGTATTTTCTGAGGTGGAGAGAGTGGAAATTAGTATTTATATCAGTGAAACTAGCTTTATTGAAAAAATAATTTTACATCATTTATGTTTGAATATGATTTCAGTCATGCTACCCTATCCTTAGCTACTCCTACCCTACACCTAACTTCCTACCTACCCTTTTTTGTCTTGCTTATAAACCTTCCTCTTGAAACACTCTATCTATTTACTTCATCATCATCTTGTGTCTATACATTGTGCTGAGGAGGGTCTACTTGCGCTGGATGCCCACCAACGAACAATGCCACTAGGAACCTAATAATTGTCTCAGTGTTCATTACTTTATTTTTTCGGGTTATTGTATCGTAAAATTACGTGTCGTGATCGTGTCGTGGCGTCCATTCGTAAAAAATATTTCTTTCTTTCTTTCTATTGTTGAAACAACGCATTTAAATATGTAACCGTCACATACGTGGACAGACGGCGGGAAGATACTTTATTTTTAAATATCCATTCTATTCATTTCAATGAAATATAAATATGAAATATTTGAAAAATGGACGTACCAATTTTATACAATGCGCAAAAAGAGTAACCATTACCCAAGTAGGAAGCAACAGTTGAATTATCCTTTAATCAAAGTTCTTTTAGTGTTTTTTACTTGAAAGACCCGCAAATAAACATTTATAGGTACCCGTATTCTCTCATTATTTTAAACCTTCGCATATTTATTATTAGCTTGTATCAACGCAACGGTTAAAAATATTAATAGGACTTAGAAACATATCTTAACAACAGTGAAAGTAGACAGTAGTTGCGCAACCAATCATTACATGAAAGCCTTGAAATCTTGGCTCGAAGCCAAACTAAAAGATGAAAGAAAAGTATTCTCAAAGCGCATGCTCCACAATATATAATGTGTATACTGTATATAACTATCAATGCCTACCTAATATAAAAGTATACGACAACTGTACAATATTTTAAATATTAATATTTTAATTTGCTCAAATATGTTTAATTGTACATAACATATTAAAAATAGAGTATTTTTAGATGCAGATAAGTCCCTTAATATACCCCTATTCAGTTGTCGTAACAATTGCCTCAGAAGTAATTTTATAAAGATGGTAGCTATCACAAAAAATTTGTATGCACCAGTTGTAATAGCTTAATATTGTCTGATTATATCTAAAAGTTTCATTATCATTTCCAAGAAATTTTAAAAAATTTACTTATATGAAAATTACAGATACTGACATTTTGGCCATACAAAACGCAAATTTCATAGATAAGGACCTAATTCATAAAACTGAATATAGACGTAGCCACCCACACCAGAGTGTAGGTGGGAATTCATCCACCTACTAAGGTGGATGAATTCGAAGGAAAAAGCAACGCTTAACATTCTATCAGAGTTAGCGCCGACGAAATCATGGCTAGGAACAAATTTTCTAGCCAACAAACGAGCAGTGCAGGACGCAGATACTTAACTTTGATTATATACGTACTTAAGTACCTACTCTTGCTGGTATGCTGAATTCAGGGGGTCAAAAAAGGCCACATTGGCGTTTCGTAATCGTCTTCTTCTTAGTCGAGTCAATTTTCAAAAACCCATATTTATTTATTTATTATCTAGATCTGGCTTGTCCAGTAGTCGGCTACGGCAACGATATGAATCTATTCATTTGTCACAAATTTATCTGCAGCGTCGCCGTTGTTGACATCGACATGACAATTCAAAATGGCATCTCTTAGTTCCAGTATTGGCCACCGGATCAGATAAGTTTGTGGTACTCCAATATGAATCATAATATGAAACGTTATCTAATGTGGCGTTTTAGACCCCCAGGGCTTCGATTCTGGTACGGAAATCGTCTCAGTTGCAGTAACATTACAATTGCATCGCATGTCAGACGTGTGATTGTTATTCAAATGACAGATGTTGAGTTGCAACTTTCATGAGTTCGAACTTTTACACAATTCGTTTTCTGGTACTTTAGTTGCATTATGGTTTTATATGGCTGTTGGTACTCCTATAAATAAATAAATAAATAAATTTCTAAGTTGCATCTTTCTTAGTGGTTAAACTGCCTTCAATTCTGTCAACGAAAACGTGTCGAAGATCGAACAATGATTTAACTGCAATTTAACTGGGATGATGCTGGGACTGACTCTATACCTCGACGTAGTTATAGTAACATCACAGTTACATTGCAACATAATAACAACTGCATTGCACACCAGAATCGGTACCCAGAACGGTCATTATTTTTAGCAAGAGTAACATCCTCAGGCAAGTTAGTCGAAACTTCACAAATAATTTAAAAAAAAAGCAATACAGTGGAACTAGTTGTATTTGATTTATAATAATGGAGTCCCATCAAGAATACACTATACAAAGTATTAGCTCAAATAATTATATTGTCTAGTTCTTATACAATTTCTCCTTAACCTAAGTAGGCACTGTTTTCATGTTAATGTATGATCGTTGAGGCGTGGAAGGTCGCCAAAGGCTTATTCGAATTACGCAGAATAACAAATTCATTGACGCTCCCATCTCGACGTAGGTATTTTTACGCATATTTAAATTTGGGAACAGATTTTTGAAGAAAGAAACAAAAATTGTTGTCTGTCACTGTCACTTTTTTGCTCTATATGTAGTATAAAACAAAGTCGCTTCTCGCCGTCTGTATCTATTTACGCGTAGATCTATTAAACGGATTTTGATGCGGTTTTCAACAATAGATGGAGTGATTCAAGAGAAAAGTTTATAAGCAATAAGGAATGGGTAAAGTAGGTGTATGGTACGTGTGGAGTAGAATAGGGTAGATGTACGGTAGGAATAGGGATTCGGGTAGGGGTAGGACGTCACGCGAATGAAGTCGCGCCGGGTCCACTAGTTTATTACAATCTAAGTACCTACCTAACTGGAGCTGACATATCAAAACAAAAGTTCAACAATAATTACATTAGAATTGTTTGAATACGAATATTTTTTTTAGATAGCTATTTCCACAAAAAATATATCACAGGCGCTTCAGAGGTGCTACAAGACTAACTCAACTAGTATAGAGCTTTTAGAGGAAGCCCTATCTCTATCATACGTATCTAATAGCACTCTCACTGAGAGACAGCTTTCCCACATCAAACTTAACAGCAAATCAAAAGCACTAAGTACTAAATTTAAGCACATGTATTTTTAATAACTATAACATAGCAAGTAGGATATATGGAGATGTATCTGTCTGTGACACCGTAGCTCCAGAACGGATTGACCGATTTCGATGCCGTTTTCTGTATTTGCAAGCCAGTTCAATCGAGATGGTACGTAATTCAGAAAACATCATTAGTATTTATATATGGCAGCACGGGGGTTCGAATTCGGATACCCTTTGCTTTCGATTCGGGCAGCCATTAGTCAACCGACGCTTTTAGCACTGCAGTAACACCTAAATAATTCCAACGCTCCGAGTCAAGCATCCGTGCAACGCCAGTTCTTCTCTCTGAAGAGGGTTTTGTACCAAGAGTAGGGCAATTACGAGTATATGTAGCGATTAAAGGACGATGGGGAAGATTGTAAGAGTCCTTTATTTGGATAAAAATAAAAATAATCATCTTGGCATTCATATCTCGGCTGTGCTTTTGCGCCCGGGGACTCGGGGTCCGTCTTGACCATGATCAAGAATTCGGCAGATCAACTGTTATCTGACCTCCATGACCCTGCTACGAGGGTTTAATTTTTATTTATTTATTTATTTCAGGCAACTGACCAGATGGGTTCCTGATTACACACAGTCGCCTGAAAGTGCAGGTTTCATCACAATGTTTTCCCTCACCGTAAGAGCATCGGTTAGTATTCAACTAATGTACATAACTCAAAAAAGAGTTATTGGTACATGGCCGCAACGGGATTCGAACCCGGTACCTCTCGCTTACGAGTCGGATATACTAACCGCTCGGATACCGGCGCTCTAAGAGTCCTTAATTTGGATACAAGGACTATAATAAAACTTAAGTGAGCCTATCATAACAATAGGGTTTTAAAATTAAACTCAACTGCTATGGCTAAGGTCGTTTTCCCTTTTGTACGCGTACTTAAATAAATTAGCTAAAAAGCAAACAACCCAACAAAGTTTACTTTAAAAGGCTATAATTAAACGCTGGATAGTAACTGGAAAAGGACTGGCTAGGTCAATACTTGTACAACTGAAATGATACTAAAACTCAACACCAATGGTTTTGTTATTAAAATTAATTGCTCACGTATTTTAGGAGCAACCTTTTTAGAATTCAATACGGGTACCTAAAATAATTAATCAATTTTTTAAATGTACGACACCCCCTTTGCAGCGTGTACTTAATATTTAAAAACCTACCCCAGAAGAAACACTGACAAACCAACAATTACCTGGAGCGTAGAACATGGAGTTCTTCAAGAAAGGGATGAAAAGATTTTTACGGGGTCGGCAACGCGTGGGTGATGCCCCTGGTATTGCAAACGTCCATAGGCTACGCTGACTGCTTACCATCAGACAGGCCGTAAGCCTGTTTGCCACCTTACTAGGATAAAAAAATTTACAACAACGGAAAGTAGTTTTTGGGCTTGCTTGGAAAGTAGTGTTTGGAGTTGGTTTGGACGAAATCCACGAATACTTGAAAGTGCCAACCATCCGTGAAGAAATAGAACGATACCACAAAAGCTACAGGGAGCGTCTATCACTACATCCAAATCCTTTGGAAAATATGCTTTTGACAGCCAACACTGCTAAACACCACAAACGGACTGACGTTTTGGTTTAGTACCCTATAGAATTGTGGGCAATGGCCCATTGATTCAAAAAAGTCATTGGAAGATTCAGCAGATTTGATTATAGTCTAGCGACTGACGGCAAATAAAAAATTGAAGAGAAAAAAAATATTCACATGACAAACTAGTATGACTGAGGCATATTAAAGCCACTTTTCTTGTTGGTGACTTTAATAGGGCTGAAAAGCTAAACCGCTAAGGGGATTTAAGGTACCCCGGTTTTTCTTTTACTTTTTTTACTTTTAGAACAAGAGGTTAAGTAAGTACTATAGAAAAGTCGCTAAGAAAAGTCGAAGTTTAAGTCAGCAAAAAAATTTTTTATTTGCCTTCTTGTGCACGGGCAGACCAACGTTTAGGTCTCCTAAACCTCTACTATTGCTAGTGCGTGTGTTTTTCTTGTACTCGATGACGCCTACGCCGCCTTCACAGTCTATTGTATTCTTCGACAAGAGACATAGGTACTCTAAAATATACGATGATGAATTTGGTTTTAGTCCGAAAATAAAGCAATACACCAGTTTACACTCGTATATAATATAATATATTATTTATAATCTGTCCAGACTGACTAGTCTTATTTGATTAAGGCAATTATGTATTTAAATGGATAATGTGCAGCAGTATTCGTTGAGATTCACATACTATGTGTTTCTTATATAATTCTATACACAATGTACGTAGCGTGATTGATACGGCAATTCGTGATTTTGGGCATTGTTTGTTCACCAAATAAGACAAGTCAGTTTAAACAGATCATTGTACAAGATGTACCTACTATATAATAAGTAATACTAAATTAACCATACCAACTCCTATCTGATGCATACTTAACGAGCTACCGAAGCCAACAATGGAACTTTACTTCGGCAATTTTAATTGAAAATTGATTTCGAAATTGGTACGCCTAAATTAGGAAGGTGTCTTTAACGCAATTCTTCGATAAACTTGAGATATTATTGTTGGTGTCAATTATTAGACTAATTGAATTTGTTTCCTAAACTCGCTTTATTTACACATTTTATTATCAATCAATAAATTATTTAATGAAATGGCAACGGGTCGTTCAACAGCTTGACAACCATTATTGCCAGTGTCAAAGAGCAAGGAAAATACACTGAAAAAGTTTGATCGGAGAAAAACATTTTATTATATTACCGCAGCTGTCACCTCTCCAGTGCAGGGGGTCTAAAAAGGCCACATTAGCGTTTCATAATATGATTCATATTAATTCGTCACAAACTCATCTGCAGCGTCGCTGTTGTTGACATTGACATGAAAATTCAAAATGGCGTCACTTAGTTCCTTAGTGCTAGTAAAATTATTATTATTAGACTATCTAGGACTATCGGTTGTGCTCTCGCGCATGAGGGCCTGGGGCCGCCTTCACCAAGATCTAGGTTTTCTCTCAAAGTAAGCGCATCGGTTCGCATTAAATTATTGTACATAACTCAGAAACGAGTCATTGGTACATGGGGTTCGAACCCAGTACCTCTCGCTTACGAGTCGGATACCTCTTGGCCAAGAAAGCTCCTGTGAGTGAGCGTCACTAGCTCGGGTAATTTCAGAAACTAATTAACCGATTTTATGAACTCTTTCACTCATAAAGAGCTACGTTCTCCCCTATTGTCATAGAGTACTTTATGCACTGGAAAAGTAGCAGAATTTCCGGACACAGTCGAATGTTAGCAGAGTTTCAAATTGAACGCGGGAAAAACCCCTAGGAAAAAGATAGGTGTTATAAGTTTTACGCGTGTATCGTCTATCTTTCTGTGGCACCGTTGCTCCCGAACGGATTTAATGATTTGGATGCGGTTTCTTCTATTTAAAAGCCAATTTAATCGAGATGGTTCTTAGCTATGTTTCATTAAAATCGGTTATGTAGTTTAGAAAATATTTGAGTTTAAGTAAATTTAGTCAGGGGTTATCCGACTTAACCGGTTAGTTAACAGAGGAAGGTGAGCGAGCAAGCTATACTGCTAGGCTATTACTACATGTATTCATATTCTTCGCGATTATCCCGACTTCAGGATCAATTGCGTATCAAGCAATCCCTTTTATTGCTACCTGCTTCGACTGCCAAGAACCTGGATAAAATTACACAATGATCAAGAAACCCTCGAGGAGAAAGTCATTTACTTAATTGAAAATAATTTACAAACAAAAACACAATAAACTTCAAAACTTGTGCCCACGCACGTTCGTATCAAAGAAGCTGTTTCGCCATAGTATTAAATCGCGTGGAATTTGGGTTTCTGTAAAGTTCCACGAAGTTTAAATTTAGCGTGAGATTCAAGTACCTAGTGAATAAGTTTTCGATTCACAGTCAAGACACATCTTTATAGAACTTGGTGAATACTAGATTTTGACTACCTATTTATGTTACCTATAAACTCTATTTATAAGGGTATAGGTTGACTAACTAAGGACTTATACACTATCACACAGCACCAGACGGACCAGGAGTTCTATTTTTGAACCGCTTGCCTCGATTCGAACGCTTTTCAATTTTGATTTTTGCATGTAAAATTAAATGTAATGATGCATGATGCTGTTTTCCCTATTTTTAAGCCGTATCCTTTCGGTGTTGCCAATGTGATTTAAAAATATTGCATTTTTCATTGCAAATCGTTCGAATCGAGGCGAGCGATTCAAAAATAGAACTCCTGGTCCGTCTGGTGCTGTGTGATAGTGTGTAAGTCCTTAGTTAGTCAACCTATACCCTTATAAATAGAGTTTATAGGTAACATAAATAGGTAGTCAAAATCTAGTATTCACCAAGTTCTATAAAGATGTGTCTTGACTGTGAATCGAAAACTTATTCACTAGGTACTTGAATCTCACGCTAAATTTAAACTTCGTGGAACTTTACAGAAACCCAAATTCCACGCGATTTAATACAATGGCGAAACAGCTTCTTTGATACGAACGTGCGTGGGCACAAGTTTTGAAGTTTATTGTGTTTTTGTTTGTAAATTATTTTCAATTAAGTAAATGACTTTCTCCTCGAGGGTTTCTTGATCATTGTGTAATTTTATCCTCATCGTCATGAGCGTCCTACATACAAATGAAATCAGTGTATAAATAAATGGATCGCACATTTACCGCGGCGACAATTACCGCTTACCACACGGTGGACTGTCGTAAAATAGAATTATACAAGAATTATTTTAACGATTGCCAAATAAATGCATATAGAAAGACCTAAAATGTTTCCTTAAAATAATAAATCTGTCACCAAAATCGAATCCAACCGACGTACGAAAGAATATCAAAAAGCTCCTTAAAAAGGACTCTCAGTATCGAATAGGCATCTCCATCTCATTGTTTATATTATGCAAGCCAGCATTTTCTATTCACAATGTGCATTTAAAATTATTTATGTCACAGTGTCTGAATATATATCGCGAATTTGTTTGGGAGCAAAACCGAATCAGCATATCCCAGAAGGCATTCCTTTGGAAGGCCTTGGGATTTGCGAAACTGTCATTTGTCATTTCATTTGTCATTTATTTATTGCTTCACATGGTAATATTATAACATTAGATCTTAAAAATAGGTAAGTATCTCATGTGACCCTGTGAGGGCCGTGCAAAATAATAAAAAATATAGAAAACAAAATTATCTTAACAATTAAATCTAGATTCCACATTGCATAAATTATTACATGTTCATTAATAACAAATTAATTAATTAATCAATTAGCGACACGTCAAAAATGAGAATATATCAATTATTTAAATAAAATTAAGTTAAATTTCACCTTATCAAATTTAAGTACATGTCAACAATCAATTCTTATTAAACTGTGACAAATAACGCAAAATTTGCACGGCCGAAGAAGTCTTCGGGTTTTATTGGGTTTTTATTATTATGTTGTCTGCTGAATCTTAGACGTACTGCTAGCCTGAAGTAATAGGTAGGTACCTATAAAACACACTAGTGGAATTTTCATTTTGTTAGCATTTCTTAATTTCCTATCAGTAGGTAATTAGGTGCTAGATCATGCTTGCAGCGAGCCTTTTTCCATAACTATAATATGGTTTTTGTCGGAATTATTCTTGTGTGAGAAATAAAGAATTAATCTATTATATCTATGTATTTGGCCGTGTGGTGTCCGGTAGAGTAGAATGGCACCAACCCCTTACACTCGTGGGTGTCGTGGGTGGCGGCTAATGTTTTCGAGGCAAAAGATCTAGTCTCCATAGACTGGAAAATGGACAGCAGCGTTTTTCCATTCTTATATTTATAACACTACGATCTCCAACCCACCTGCCAAGTGTGGAGATTATGGCAAGAACTTCCCTTTTCGTGGGAGAGGCCCTAAGTCCTGAGTGGACAATTATGGGCTATGATGATGATCTAACTATAATACTTAGGCATACTCGAATTCCACTTAGTTCGAAATTATGGAGAACGTCTTCAAGAAATAAGCCTACATCGAGCACAAGACTACATAAATAAGTAGATTCATATTCATTCATTCACTTCTCCTTAGAGAAGCCTCGAAGATCAGATGAAATCTGAAACTTCCCATGCACTGCGAGTTTCTGCAGACTGCAAAGTTTCGCCTAAAATCCAGAACTCCGGCTCCGGAACATATGAGATTGCTGCGTCACTGGTGAACGACGTATTCAGTCATAGTCGCGCATGAAACCAAACTTGGTTATTGTGTATGGCAGGGAAATTCAGATCAGAAAAGGGATCTGAACTCTCTTGGTAGGCGAAACTGTTGCAACTTAAATAGACTACGCTCGGGCCATGGCCATTGCGTTTTTTTATCCACAGTTTTAATTATCTACCTGAACGAATAATTTCATAAAATCAAATAAATTGGTAGGTAGGCTAAGTATATTATAAAACAAAGGCTTCTTATGTTTAAAGTATTTCAATTGCACACAAAATAATTATAGTATTGTAATACATACACAATAAAAAAGAAATCATAATGAGCACTAAACTAGTTTGTATAAAGCTTAATTAAATTTTCCGACCTTTTTATAGGCCTCACAGAATTGAAACAAAAACTACTTCCAACTTTATTTATTAGTACTGAAAACTCGTAAAGGAAATTGGTTCATTTGAGGCTGTGTGATCCCATTAATATACGCTCTAAGAAAAGTTTATTTGTTTTACAATGTTTAGCTAAAAATTAGATAGATATACTTATGCACTTTTATTGTGCCGATTGGCATACTGTGACGGTATATTTTTTGCACACTATTTGTTGCAGAGATTGTTTTATTATTGCGTTGTAGTTTATGAATCAAAATCTAATAGACTGTGAGAGCTCTGATGATCCTACCTTTCAGCCACATTAAAGTAACTTTTCTTTTATGACTATAATATGGCTGAAAAGCGAAACTGCCAAGATGGGATGTAAGGCATCCCGGTTTTTTTACTTATAGAACCCAAATAAGAGGTTATGAGGTTATTATCGCTACGAAAAATCGAAGATTGGGTCACAAAAAAATTGTGCCAATTTGTGCACGGGCAGACCAACGTTTTGTGGGTTTCCTAAACGTCTACTATCACTACAAAGTGGAATTTTTCCTGTATTTGATGACGTAAGATAACGTACGGCACCCTCACACTCTATAAGTAGATTCTGCGTTCAATAGTACAGTATTAAATTCTCGTTGGTGTTTGCGCCTTCAGCCTTCATGCTCAAGCCAGTCTGGCCGCATAAAACTTTCATTTCTTTTTTATATTTAAATTCAGAACTCCGCTTTGCGAGTCAATCGCGCCTTAAGCCAAATGGCCATGACTTGCTTTATTTAAGAAGGTTCTATGTAAACGCAGACGCACTACCGAAGCTTGGTACGTGGCAATCCGTTGGTACCGATCTTAATTACACCAAAACTCTATCTATCATATTAGCCTTTATAAAGCGAAATTGTTGTTTCTAATGCTCTATGGAGCAATCTAAGGGTGGGTTTACTTTAGAGGAACCTATGTTCCTGTGTATGTATGTACCTACGTATTTTCTTGTTCTATAACAAGAAAATACGTAGGTGGTAGGACTCTGTTAAGCCGAAAGAGTCCGCCTGGGTGAGTATCACAGCCTTAACTATTTCTGTCGTCAATCAGCAATGCTTGCATTGTTCCTTGGCGGTAAGCAAGGATAAGGTAGCCAGCGTAATTACAGGCATGAGGCCTGAACGCCATGAAATCAGAAACTAATGAACCAATTTCCATAATTTTACTAAAAAGCTACAATTTCCCGAGTATCACTTTTTGTCTCGGAAAAGTAACGCGGGATAGTCAAATGTTAGCACAGCGTTTCATATTGACAGCGCGTGAAAACTCTAGGAAACCGCTAGCATATTTTAAACCTGAACACTCATCGACAATATCCAGTAAATAATATACCTTTGAGTAATCATAACGGCACATTCCTGAACGCTGAAACGTTGAAATTATAAATTATGGATGTAAAACAGGGCTAATCTAGGTACCCTCGGTCACGCTATCACAGCCCAATGCATGCCTGTTACTTAGTCCTACTTTTAAACACTCTTTTCAATTTCTCATTTACATTTTAAAAGTACTTTTACTAAAAGTGCGAATATAGCTTGTTTGTGACTACTGACTGCCGATAATGAAACCAGTAGCCTAATTACGTAACTATGTTGCTAACAATTCTCTGATTTCAATTATTTAAATAGTTACTTTGAGATTACGTATGATTGATTAAAAAATTTCAGTTTATTGCAATGGAACCTTGCTAGCAACTGAACCCAAGAAATTGATGAAATTAAATCACATGAGTATCATTGAAATCAAATATTTGTTAGCAACAGAGTTATTATAGCCTACAGATGGTGGTAGAGGAACTAGTCATTGTGACCAATGTATCTGGGAATAAAGTCGTCCATCCGTAAGACAATACAAACGAGTCTAAACTCAATAGAGTTGCATTGTGATAGTATACTGAAGAGGGGTGGAAGTTTGACGTGTCTATCTGTGGCTTAGTGTATGTGTGCAGGTGTGTGTCTGCTGTGGAATCGTAGCTCCCGAACGTATGGACTAATTTCAATGCTGTTTCCTTTATTTGAAAGCCAGCTTCATCGATATGGTTCTTACCTTTGTTTGAATTAAATAGGTTTGTTAGTATAGGAAACGTTTGACTATGTTTTCCGACGTTTTTCCGTAAGTTAGGTTAGGGTATCTATGAATTCATTGGGCACATTTCACGTCTATCAACAGACGGAAGGTGGCCGTAGGAACTCTTGAAGATATCGAGATTGGGCTTGTTGGGAATGGTTTTAAAAGTGAAAGGTTTCAAAACTGAGTACTGTGGATGCTGACACCTCTCCTGTAACCCACAACAACAATTAAAAAGTAAAACTAGTAAAAGACGTTCCGTTTTGGCTGGAGCCGACCAACCCTCATTTGCAGTGGATACTAACCATTACGTAGTATAAATTAAAGACGCCTTTTGGGTGCGGGACGTGGTCGGACGGCCGACCAAGGTTTGTTCGCCAGCGCATCCGATTTAATCCAAAAGTAACTTTATTTTTTAGAAAATAAGGATTAGTATCGACTGCAGCTAACGGTTAGTCGGCTCCAGCCAAATAGGAGCGTCTATTACTAGTTTAAAAGGTAACAATTACTAGGTAAAACATGTTTCAGACTTTTCTACGTCTCTGGGGACAGTGCAAAATGGAATTGGCGGAATAAACCAAAAAAAGAGCATGCAGATGATTCACGAACCACTGAATCAATGAATAGAATGAGCAGAATTTCTAAGGTTTCCTCGGTAAGTACGTTTTTCTTTCAGAAGGGGGCCACCCGTTTCATCCGTTAGACAGTTTGTTATTTTTGCAATTGAGTGATTTGATAACTTGACGATTGGACATTCTAACTTTTGGACTAAAACCCCTTGGAGAGTTAGCTTGGTTCAATTAAAGTTGTATGTATAGACTTTGTTGGAACTTTTCTGACATAAAGCCTCTATTTTTGAAAAGGCATTTTTTCAGCATAATGTATTAAAATATCGAAATTTTCATGCCGAAAATCATTATTGAAAACCTTTCGAATCAAGGCGAGCGATTCAAAAATATAGCCCCAGGTTATGCTTTCAGTTTCGGAGATAGTGTTTAGCCGTATTTTTTTTTCATACACCTACTGGTTCTAAATTTAAATTACAAACCACGAGCACTGAAAAAAAACCGGCTCCTACAAATAAAAACCGTCGATCATTACGCTGGTCTCCCTGCGGATTAATTTACCGCCATCATACCGGCAGCCCAAGGGAAAGTGGACCTTAATTGTGTAACGTTAAGGCCCTAATTACTGTGCCAGATAAGCCCGAGCCGTTGCCTTCCAATTGTATATACTAGAATTTAATTACGCCAGTGAAAAGGCTTCCGAAGATGTAAGGTGGTCTATAAAAAGTAGAACCACCAACCAATCACTAACTATGTATAAAAATAGGTAGGTATAGGACGCTGCTAGGTATAGGACGCTACTGTCGATGGAAAATGAGTCGGTTTTCAATAGAATATTGGTTACGTGTTCAAGGTTTTGTCCTCAGTGAATAGCTCGCAGTCCCTAGTAAATAATGTTTTTGTCAAAACTGACGTTTGATTCGGCATTCTCTACCGAGGTCAAAAATACTTGGCAGTTGGCTTGCCCGGAGTCGAAGCCTGTAGTATGACATTACATATATCTCTCAATCGTCAAACAGGAAGGGGTAGGAAAGTTGGATGGAAGCACACCGTGACATGTTGGCCACCCCAGGACCGGAGCACATCCACCCCACGCCGACAACGGCCGGACCGTGTCAGACAATACCAGACAGAGCCGGTCAGTGCCCAACAATGTCAAGCAGAGCGGGATAATCCTTGCTCGCAGAGGCTTTGGGACGAGCCGCTCTGCAGATTGGTACGAAAATTATTTTAAGCGCATCAACTAATTCTGCAGAGTCCTCACCTCCTGGCAGCTGACGTAGGAGTCGGGTCTCTGGCTACAGGCAATGCCCTCTAAGGACATCGACACTTTTGTTAGAGTTAGGTTATTTTTAAATATTATTAATTGTATTTTGTAATATTTGTCACACGCGTTGCCGCGTGGTGTCTGGCAGAGTAGAATAGCACCAACCCCTTACAAGCGTGGGTGTCGTACACGGCGACTAATACTTTCGAGGCAAAACTTCTAGAGTCTCCGTAGGCTGGAAAATGGGCAGCTGTGTTTTCCATTGTTATATTTATAACACTGCGATCTTCAATCCGCCTGCCAAGCGTGGAGATTTAGGTATGGCAATAACCCCTTGACCTAAGACCTACAGGGTACTGATTCTGGTGTGCAATGCAGTTGTTATTATGTTGCAATGTAACTGTGATGTTACTATAACTACGTCGAGGTATCGAGTCAGTCCCAGCATCATCCCACTTAAATTGAAATTAAATCATTGTTCGACCTTTCACACGTTTTCGTTGACAGAATTGAAGGTAGTTTGACAACTAAGAAAGATGCAACTCAGTTATTAATTTATTTATTGGAGTACCAACAGCGATATAAAACCATAATGCAACTAAAGTACCAGAAAACGAATTGTGAAATTTTTGAACTCATGAAAGTTGCAACTCAACTTCATTCTGTCATTCTTCAAAATCTGTCATTTGAATAACAATCACACGTTTGACATGCCCAGGGCTTCGATTCTGGTACGGAAATCGTCTCAGTTGCAGTAACATTACAATTGCATCGCATGTCAAACGTGTGATTGTTATTCAAATGACAGATGTTGAGTTGCAACTTTCATGAGTTCGAACTTTTCCACAATTCGTTTTCTAGTACTTTAGTTGCTAATGCAACCATAATTGGTTTTATATGGCTGTTGGCACTCCAATACATAAATAAATAAAGAAATTACTAAGTTGTATCTTTCGTAGTTGTCAAACTACCTTCAATTCTGTCAACGAAAACGTTACAAAGGTCGAACAATTATTTAACTGCAATTTAACTGGGATGATGCTGGGACTGACTCGATACCTCGAAGTAGTTATAGTTACATCACAGTTACATTGCAACATAATAACAACTGCATTGCACACCAGAATCGGTACCCAGTGGACTGTTATGGACTGTGATGAAGATCTTTGTTACAATAAACTCACTTCGTGTTCAAAAATACGTGCGTACTTCATCAAAACTCGAACCTATAAACCCATTAGTGTATGGGTGTAGTATAACATAGTAATTGGCCCCTTTCGTTCCACGCACGCAACCGCATGACAATTTGGTAAATACATTCCGTTGGTACAGTCGGCTACGATGAAATAGTAGTTAATACATAAGTGGTAAAAATATTTACCTCTTTTAAATAGTATTGTGTTTCTGCCGGTGAGTAAGGTTTCCAGTGCTCCATGGGGTGGGGATATGGTGAACCGTGGCTTTGGCAGTGGAGTGGCATTTGCCTTTTGCTGCCAGTGCAACGTGTTATAGAGGTAGGCAACGCATTAGCGATACTCTTGGTGTTGCTAATGTCTATAGGCAGTGGTGACCACTTTCCATCAGATGGCCCGCTTGCCTGTTTGCCTAACGTATGACATAAAAAAAAAAAAAAAAAAAATTACCGCGGACGTGTCAGTGGATAAAATAACTATAAAACAAAGACGTTTCCCTCCGTGTGTATCTATGTACGCTTAGATCCTTTAAACTACTGTCATTCAAGAGAAAGGTTTATATGCAAGTAAAAAAGGGTAGGTAGGGGTAAAGTAGGTGTACGCGAACGAATTCGCGCCGCGTCCTTTAGCAAGTAATATTATTCTGTTCTTTTTCAAATGATTTTAATGTGATTCGTAAATACAGTTATTCGTAGATACTTAACCCAATAACATCATACAAAAATACGTTAAACGTCATTCTTAAACCTACCTATTTGAGAATTTGGTGCAGGCGGGGCTTAGATAATATTACATTATATTCCCAAGCTTTTTTTGTGTTTTCGACAAGGTTATTTTGTTGCTACTAGCGAGGACCTGTAATTGGCTTATTGATTCTAATATATTACTTATTATGTTTTATATAGCTGTTGGTACTCCAATAAATAAATAAATAAATTAGGTCGTGCCAAGTACCTATTACTTTAGCGTTTACTCTTGAGGATTAGTAAAAAACATTGTTACTTATAATAAAACTATCCTAACAGAAAAGAATTTACAGTTCTTTGATTTTATAGGCAAAATGTAAAACGTGTCATTTAATATTGACGTAAAACTTAATAGATCGTAAGGACCAAGTTATTTTAACAAATAAAAATGATGCTCTAAACTTAAATTCGTCCTTAATATAATTATATTTTGTCATTATATATTCGTCACTACTTTTACTTTTCATTATTCCTCATTACGTTGTTATTAGATATCATCATCACAGCCCGCAACAGTCCACTGCAGGACTTAGGGCCTCTCCCACGAAAGGGGAGGTTATTGCCATAATCTCCACGCTTGGCAGGCGGGTTGGAGATCGCAGTGTTTAAATATAACAATGGAAAATGCTGCTGCCCATTTTCCAGACTACGGAGACTCTTGATATTTTGCCTCAAAACATTAGTCGTCTTGTACGACACCCATGAGTGTAAGGGGTTGGTGCTATTCTACTCTGCCGGACACCACACGGCCATTAGACACGTTATTAGATATATTTCTTCGTTATCATCTGTCCTCTTAATATCAACATTTTATGGCTTAGTTTTTGCGGTTTCTTCACAGATAGAAAAACATCGGAGGACTTCATAGAAATAGGAAGGTATAGTTCGAAGGACTTTACAGAATTTAACCATTTGACATGCAAGTGATAGTATTGTGGTCATCTTGGCGTTAATGTCCCGGTTGTTTTCTCGCGCGCGGGGGCCCGGAGTCTACCTTGAGCATTGTTAAGGATTTGGGATATCAGATAATTACAGTGGAGCGATTGCTATTTGACCTCCGTGAGTCTGTTAACAGGGGAACCTGACCAGACTGGATCATGGTTACACATTCAGTCGCCTCAATGTGCAGGTTTTATCCATCGCCGTAAGAGTACCGGTTGCGTGTTTAACTAATGTACATAACTTAGAAAAGTGTCATTGATACATAGTGGCACTGGGATTCGACTCGGGACGTCGGGCAGGCGAAATTGTAATTTGCATTAAAATAAAAACATAAATCTAAAAAATACAGAAGTGAAATTATGTAATTTTTATAGGTACGTCACCCACAATAGGCATGACTGTACATATAGGTGTACAGTTATTAAACTGAGTTATTTTAATTGATCATTAATTTACTAATGGTGAAAGTACTATAAGCTGCGTATTTGAGAGCTTTTTATTTTGTAATAGGTGAAAAAAATGGTTACCGACAAAATAAAAAATAAATAGCTCATTATAAATACCGTCACGAGGCCCTTAACCGTTAAACCAGTCTCCGGGTCCACAGCGGAAGACCTTGGTCAACCTCGCTTAGCCAACGATATTAGGAGGCACACCTAGCGAGTGGCCAGCTCGTTGCAGTGCTGAAGTTCGACTATTATAGCTTTGTTATAGTCGGGCAACGCATTGGTAGCGGCCCTAGTGTTGCTGATGACCATAGGCGGCGGTGACCACTTTTCGTCAGGTGGCTGGCATGCCTATTTGTCTGCCATATTACATAAACAACAAAAAAAAGCTTTAGAGTACAAAACGGTCATCCATCTAGTTCCAGGACATTCTGAGCATTGCTTAACCGCTCACATCCCAAGTATCCGCTAATCTATTGTTATCAAGTGTTTTTGCGACCCACTGATGTGGGACGTGACAAGTTAACCATGGTTATCGGCTACGCAAGCACGCTGGCACTAGACCAGTGCCGCTCTACCGCTCTAGACAGTGCCAAAACAAAAAGTAAAAAAAGTTGCCTCTAATAAAAATTGCTCGCATTGCATTATCGCCAACATTACCAATCTCGTTAGATATATTATAAACTACCGATTTCCTCTACCGTACGGTGACAGATATAAACTTTAATCGGAATATTAGTGATTTTGTGTTGATAGACCCAAGAGATCATGGATGGAGGATGCGTCGCAGAAGGAGACCAAAGAGCGGGAGCGGGATCCGCTATCTCTGCCGATCCGGAGAGCGCGGGCCAGGCGACGAGCCAATAAAGGCTTAACGTAAGCCCTTACGAATTATGAGACTAGAGGAAGTAAGAGGTGTTTGCCATACTAGCAAACTACCAATGACAGGCGAATCATTGGTTTCCGTAAATTGATTTCCCCACGTAAACAAAAAGAAAAGGTTTTGGTATTATACATACAAACATAACGTCACGCCTCTTTTTAGGTATTTCTGAGACCGTGTTAGGATGACGTAAACGAGTCGTAAACGAAGCTGTTGTTCGTTAAATATCTCCTTGATGCCTAACAAAGCCTTAAATTAAACAAAAGTCATGACATGAGTATGTTGCATCATCCTGGGATTAGTTTCGTTCCAAATATCTTAATCTTTGGCTGGAAAAATCCCTGAACTTGGGACTCTGTTTTTTGTCATAAGTCCTTGCTCTGCTGACAACCATGAAGCTCTTAATAATAATATGCTTGGACAAATTCACACAACGCCATCTTGCCCCAAAGTAAGCACAGCATATGTTATGGTTGTTATGTAACTGATAAACTACGTACTATGTACTATTTTAAATACATACTTATTTTACATACTAGATCCAAACCCGTAAAGGAAATTAATTTTTTTTTATTGTAATTTCTGCTCGGCCGGAACTCGGGATCTCTGCATGGCGACCGGCATGTTAACCAACTGAACCACTCAGGTCGTCCAAAATATACGATGATGAGTGGTCTCTGGTATTTATTGATAAATATTTAATGGTGGAATACATTTTTTTGAGAAATACAAGATACATAAAAATTGTGGCAACTAATCTTCAAACCTCTTTTTTTTTCATTAGACTAGCCATACTAGTAAGTGACGATACGGTAGAAAATGGAGCAGTGTCTAGGAACAGACTATTCACTCTAGCCTTGAAGGCGGCCTATTCACTCTTCAAGCACCTATCCTACAATAGGAGACCATCCATTGTAGAACTAAACTTAAGTTGAACCGAAAGAAACATTCGCTGATATTCAAGAAAATTCGGTCATGAACAAAGCTCGAACGATTAAGAACCATAAATAGATCCGTACAGTTTTAGACAGCCAACAGCTATATTTATCAAAAATCGATCACGAAAAGTCTGTTTTTAAAACCTATAATTAATATTAGGCTCGATTTCAAACAGAAACTTGAGGGTGCCAGGGGTGTTTAGATTTCGGGTGTGAATTTAAGTTTAGAAGGTGTTTAATAACCTACTCGTTTATATTATATTATATTTATTCATTTTCATTTTTATGTTGATAAGTATAATTTACAATTTCATAGCGTAGACGATAACAACAATAAAAGAAGAAAAGCATTACTCTAACTATACTATGCTGAAGCTAAATAAAATTACCTAGGTCTCCAGATTGTGTACTGATGTATGCACAAATCTATATTCTATCCTATAGTATTTGGATTGTTACAGGAGTAACAAACATCCAAACATGCGTGAAGGACCACGCAAAAAAATTTTGATCGGTTTTTGATGAAATTGAATGGTCCTGAATAGTAGATAGACCACAATTTATACCAAAATTCAATGTAGTACCCCTGGAAACGGGTCTGGACGTGGGCGAAGTCGCGGTCAAAGCACGTATTATGCAAATCTAACTATATGCGAGAGATAAAATAGACTAATATACTATATACATATACCAGCATATATAACAAGGGCTTGTCTTTATTATGGTATCATAAAAATTGTTTTACGAGCGTAAACCGTTGGGTTAGTGAACCAATTCCATTTTTATAAGAGACAATAATGAAAGCCTATGTTTCCATATTGTTCGGTACTTAGAATTTGTTTATTGACTTAAATTATGTACAGTCCATATTATACTGTATCGTATACAGTCATCATCATCATCATATCAGCTCATAGTGTGCCCGTCTTCGAACTTAGGCCTGCTCTCCAAGCTTCCACGCCTATCTGTTTCCGGCTACCTAAAGCCAATTTATTCCGGCTTATCCTCGGTCCATCATAAGCGCAGGGTCTTAACTCCAACGTCCTTCTCTTCGGTTGTAGTCCATTCTGGCTATATGCCCTGCCCATCTCCACTTCCGGCTTTATATTTCTTCCACAACGTCCACCACCTTTATCTTTTCTCTGATCCACTCGTTTTTCTGACCATGCATTAAAGTTATACCGAGCATTATTCTTTTCATTGCTCTCTGTGCAACCCGTAGTTTGACAGCAAACTTTTTTGTTAAAGTGGTGGTTTCCATTTCGTACGTGAATACCGACAGGACACACCGTATCGTGTACAGTACTCAGTACTAATGTGAAGGTGTCTCACGTTGAGCACTGATTGGACTGTTCGTGGTAGTGGTAGTGGACTGTTAAGGATTGTGGTTGCCACTTTCATTCCGAAATTCTGTACGAGGAGACAAGGCGGTGGGCTTTTTTATTACTCTAGCCAGGCATTCGACCGCCATGAAACATGGCCGATGATGTCTGTCTAGGAACAGCCAATTCTGACTATGTGTTGAAATCTTTAAAACCTGGCTGAGTTTCTTAAATACAAACTCTGCTAAGTGCACAGGCAAAGCTTTTGATGGCATTAAACGGATGGAGCGCGCTTAATGACTTTTCACTTAGTTTCCAATAAAATTGATTGCACGAGCTATTTGCGAGCGATTGCATAATGAGTTAGTCGGCTTGTGTGTCGCTATTGATTTTAAATTTATTTTGAGACATACACAAGATACACTCATAGTACCTTTTTTTGTTTCAATAAGCTACTAAGGTTCACTCAACGTAAGTAATGGCTGTACCAAGACGTGCATGCTCACTTGGAATTGGTCACTTTCCAGCAGGTGAGATGGCGGTCAAATGTCTGTATAGTCTAATATATGAAAATAAACATCCATGTTACTTGTTACTAACCACTAAACCGCTTCACCATTAAGTTTTTTTTTATAGATTAAGTTTTTTTTATTATTAAGGTTGTATTTTTAAACTCTTTTTGGTTACATTTAGATATAAATCGTAAAGTCATGTGCAACGTACATACCGCCGATTTACCTATCTAAATCAAATTTTGTAAAATGATAGGGTGAAGTTGCAAACAAACTGGCAAAATGAAGTTTCTTAGCACAAATCTTAGTACACTAGCATATAACAATGGTCAATACCAAGGCCTCCATTTTACAATCGCTCGCCTCGATTCGAACAGTTTTCAATTTTGATTTTTCAGCATGAAAAATTCAATATTTTTTAAATTACATTTGCTATACCCAAAGAGTACGGTTTAAAAATAAGGAAAAGCAGCATCATGCCACAAAATATCATAAATTTCATGCCAAAAATCAAAATTAAAAATCGTTCGAATCGAGGCGATCTATTCAAAAGTAGCACCCCAGAACTTAGAACTGAGATCCACGTAAAGGACAAATTGGCGCATACCAACAAAATAAATCAGTCATGGACTAAATACAAAATGTTATTTTATTATAAAATACCTACAAAGCAAAGAAAAATAAGTAACTGAGCGAGCTGTGTGGGAAGGATTCCCGGGAGCCCGGTTTCATAGCTGCTCCCAGAATGTCAAGGTCTGCCTTTTATTAGGTAGGTGCCTCTATTGTTTCTTTTTTACGATTCCGAACGAACGTCGAGCGAAAAAAGGCCAAGTTCGAAGGATTGGGATTTGAATGCGGTTGTTGATTATTGTTGGAGTGGATAGAAGAAAATAATTATTGGCTTTATAATTTACCAGCTGGCCCGCCGCGACTTCGTTCGCATGTTGTCCTACCTTATAAACCTGAAATCACTCTATATATTGTTGAAAATCGCATTAAAATCCGTTGCGTAGTTTAAAAGATCTAATTCGTTTGTAATTTTACGTTAATTAATTAACCGGAGAATCATCCACTCCAATCCAATCATTACTGTGCATACTTACAAAGTACCTAATCATCATCAACTACCGCCCATAACAGTCTACTGCAGGACTTGATCTTCTTTCGTTCACATCAGTAGGAAATTGGCTGGCACGCTTGGCAGGCAAGGTGGAAATCGCAGTGTATAGATCAGGGATGACCAAGAAGGCGATTTAGCTAAACCGCAAGAGTAAATTAAAAGAAATAGAAAACTACGAAAGAATCGAATAATTTATAAATAATGTGACAGGCCGTATGGTGTCCGGAAGAGTAGAATAGCACCAACCCCTTACACTCGTGAGTGTCGTAAAAGGCGACTAATATAAGGCCTAATCTCCGTTATATCACTACGATCTAAAACCCGCTTGCAAAGCGTGGGGGAGGCCCTTAGTTCTGCAGTGGACTGTTATGGGCTGTGATGATGATGAATATGACAGGACTTGTCCTGCCTTGTGTTGAGGACCTTGGTTTAAAGCGCAGCGCAGACAAGCCTCGTCAATCTTATACGCCATTAAAAATACAACAAACATGTCACATCAATGTTTAATATCTCTCTTGTTAACTGCAGTCGATCGCAAGAAATATTTTTGACCACCAGTAGACCTCATAGGTCAAAAGTTTAGCTACCCCTGGTATAGATACACAACATAAACCGCTGCTGCCTACTTTGTGGCAACGAAGGTCCTAGCTGATCTTACCTTCCGATACGCGTACATCGAAATAGTTACGCAGGAAGATTTCTTTTTATGTAATACGGCAGACAAACAGGCAGTCACTCCACTGTAATTACCTGATCTGCCAAATCCTGGATCATGGTCAAGGCGGACCCCGGGCCCTCGTGCGCGAGAGCACAACCGGGACATTAACGCCAAAATGATTTTTTTACGGCAGACAAACAGGCATGCGGGCCACCTGATGGAAAGTGGTCACCGTCGCCTATAGACATCAGCAACACCAGGAGAGCTACCAATGCGTTGCACGCCTCTAAGGAGACCTCTAATATACCTCTTGAACGATTCCATGTCATAGTCCAAAGGAAACTAATCGTACGAGGTGTTATAAAAACCTCTATTATAACACTTAACTATATGTTTAATACATTATGAGGTCAATTTTATATCTGGGGACACGGAAGTACCCTGCCAAGGCCCAGACCTTCCCAACCCCGATTAAAAAGTAGTGTTTGTAGAGTTAAACTTTGTAGACTTTCTCTCTCTCACTTAATGAGATCTGATATCTTTTCAACAGTAAAAGTATGAGCTAATGACTCAAAGTAGTTTTGGTGGCATTTTTAAAATCGTACATAACATCACATTTTTTTTTCTCCTTAAAATCCCACATTTTACTTCTTAACTTACTATATTTTGAGGATTTTTTTATTTGTAGAAACCCATAGAAAGACATACGTATAATATTATAATGGAAAGAGTAACCTAGAAATAATGAGAGCGTCATAATCAATCAAAAGTTAGTTTTTAATATTATCTATATATTAAACAAGATTCTATTTTGGGAAAGTAAATACACGAAAAATCTAATTCATAAATTCCAAGAGAAACAAATCATAAATCGATTGAACACTACAAAACACATGTAAGAAACTATTTTTCCCAGTAAACCCCATCGCGTTATTACCAACAATCAGGGGAATGGGGACAAATTTATTGTCAAAACGACGTGAGCACGGAACGAGAAAACTAATTAGTTTTTATCAAAAGCATCGAGCGAATGAGTCAAGTGGCACTAACATGGAACCTAATACAATTATACCTATACTTACATCCGCATTTCTATAACTATAAAAAAGTAACTATAGAACATTGTTACATAAAAGTTAAGAGTCCGGCTCGTAAACTATCGCTACCCTTACACTAACGTAAACAAAATGACATCGTTAATCCAATTTGCAATGCGCGATCACAATAATGCGATTATGGGATAATAAAAACAAAAGAAATCTATAAATATCCACTCACCTCTAGCTTACTTCTGTCGCGTATAAAAAGTTCATTTACAGATCACAGAACATCTCCGTCTACGGTCGTCGAGCGTCTTCGAATTTTTCAAAAAAGGAACTGAATTAAATATATTTTTTTCTATAATACAACAATTTATTTACAGTTGTATTTACAGAGTGCGGTAGACTCGCCGTACTGGCCGGTCGCAAACGTCAGTCTGAACATTCCGCATATTTTCACGCGTGCGCCAAAACAATATGGCGGGTGGATCGATACCGGGGCATGTGATAAGGTATCTGAAGGCTGCGCCCCCATACCGCGGTGACATTGTAGAAGCGGGCTAACGGCTGAAACGAGGTCACGGTTTTGTATTAGCCCGCGCTTCCGCCCCAGTGATACCAGACGAATGAGTCAGGACAGTGTTGCCAGGAAAATTGGAGGTTACGTCCGACACAGGACTGCCTCCTTACTTTTATTGCATTGTAATCAGGGGCTAGCGCAAATTAGAAAGAATTGTATTTTGAACCATTTAAATATGGTTACCAAACGATGTCGCTACGATGACAACTAACGATACCGGAGATGATACATGCATTATCAACAGCCCATCTGTCCACTACTGGGCTTAAGACTCCTCCACATTAGTGGAAGGTTTTGTTATAATCTTCACGTCTGGCAGGCGGTAGATTATAAGAATTTGCAATACAACAGAAAATGCTGCTGCCCATTTTGTGGTTAGGTTAGCCTCTATCTAAGTAAGACATCCGACTCCACTCATCACCTTTCATGACACTCGTAAGTACGTAAGAACAGGCATTCTGATAGTAAGCCCGACTGACACCAAATTCTTAAACGCGTAGAATGACGTTAAACGTTTTTGTATCAAGTTTTTTGCTTAAGTATCAACTGAAATACGTTATAGAATTCGGCGAACTACAGTTCGCTTCAATAAGAAAAGACAAAATAAGTTCTCAAAATAATTGTTTCTCATAACAAGCTTCTGTGCGTTCTTTTTTAAACGTATACAACCTACGACCCGTCAGAGTATTTATCTAGTCAAATTAAACTCGCCCGAAATCGATGGGTTTATCAATAGTTTAGGAGTACATATGACTACCTTCTATCAATGATGACGTCATATTTTAAGTTCTGATTATGACATCAGAACTTAAAATATATCCTAGGGGTCATTCCAATGAGCCTAAATATGATGGGGTCGCCTTATCGCGTTTATTAGTTCCTATGATCACCATCTGACTCCATTATTAGACCAACTCCATAGTACCAACCACATTTAATGCATTATCATCCAACTTACATATGTATACTAAATTGAACGCCGGAAAGTGGGTGAAATTAGGCTTGCAAGATTTGAATCAAAATATATTTTATCATATTATTGTAAGATTAAACTGACAAAAACATTAAGAGTGGCATTAAGTGGCAGTCCATAACCTCTGATTAAACCATATTAAACCACCTGTAGAATACAGGCTTGAGCTTTATGTTATGTTATGTTAAGCTGACAATTGTTAAATCCGTCGAGCTTGGAACCCGACAAGTTTGGACTCCGACGAGTTGGGAATCCGGTGAGATTGGAATCTGGGGAATAAGGAATAAATAAATAAAATAAATAATCGTGGACAAATTCACACAGCGCCATCTAGCCCCAAAGTAAGCAAAGCCTGTGTTTTGGATGCTAGATAACTGATAAACTACTTATATACTTTTTTTAAATACATACTTATTATATATAGAACACCCAGACCCGTAACAGAAATTAAAATTCATCATTTCAATTTCTGCCCGACCACTAACCACTCAGGTCGACAAAACATAGCAAACATTATGTTAAACATAGCAAGTTAAATAAAAGCCTTGTAATTGAGCGCGATCGCAGTATTGGTACCGAATGCGGCGTAAATCAAGAACTAACTGCCGCTAATAGGGAAACTATTCTAAAGAAGTCAACCTGGTGCCCCTCACGGCCAATAATTCTGTTTTGTCATTTTCTATTGAAACGTAATTTGATTTTTATACCACTAAGATGGCAAACAAGCTTACGGTCTGCCTGATGGTAAGCAGTCACCGCAGCCTGGACATTCATTTAGGGGCCCGACCGCCTAACTCCAATAATTGACATCAGGGGCCCTATTTCTGAATCGCTGGCTTCGATTCATACGGTTTGCAATCATGATTTTCGGCATGAAAAATTCTATTTTTTTATGCATGATGCTGATTTCCCCTATTTCTGAACAGTACTCTTTCGGTATTTTATGCAAATGTAATTTAATAAATATTAATATTAACATGCCAAAAATCAGATTTGAAAACGGTACGAATCGAATTCAAAAATAGAGCCCTTGGCTCGCTTTCTAAACGCGCCGCGAAACGAGCGAGCGAGATGAAGTCATAAAGCTGTCGCTAATGCTATCCCAAAGACTTAGGCAATCGAGCCCAAGGTAAAAAGGTTTTTAAGGGTATTGTAAACGTCCTCGGCTGCGGTGACTGCTTTCCATCAGGCAGGCCGTAAGCTTGTGTGCCACCTTAGTGGTATAAAAAAAGGTACGCAGGCTTCGATTCGGGACACTTACTCTCTAATTATGTGTTATTTCATAACTAGGTGGCCCGGCGCGACTTTGTTAACGTAAGGTCCAACCATATAAACTTTTTTTCTGGAATCACTCTATCTATTGTTGAAAACCGAATTACATACATGGGGTGAAAGACGGCGGGAAGCAACTTTGTTTTATACTATGTAAAAATCATGAGGGTACCTACCTATCCACCTTTATTTATTTGAAAAGTGGGCTCTCCAAGGCTTTCTCAGTCCTAGTATCACTGCGACCATTCCTGCTCTATTGTGATCGCTTATTTCTTACAGTTTTTTTTTTTTTTTTTTTTTATTAATAATAGGCTTGCATTTGACCTCAACTCACCTGATGGAAAGCGACGATGAGGTCGAAGATGTAGCATGCGTGCCTAGAAGATACCTATTCACTCTTGATTTGAAGACCCCAAGGTTATACGTATCGGGGAACAATGACTCAGGTAGAGAGGCAGGTTCAGTGCTAATCTCAATAGCTTCTATGAACTGTAATAGGTTCTTAGTACTGATATACAAGGTACTGGAGGACAAGGATTACTCGCGTCCGCAGGATATTCACCCCTAGTTACCCTGCACGTGTCCTCCGGGTGGTGCTAAAGAGTAATCAACTTTTGGCTGCTGCACTGCTTTTATCTATGTCGATCTATGATAATGATAGCCTCGCAGTAAATTAAAAAAAAAATAGATTTAATTGTACCTAATATAGTCTTTATTTTTATATTAATATGCCATACGAATAAATAAATAAAAAGTACTGATATCGTGCAGCTCATCGGGTAGTAGTTGGTGTTTACCCAGGTGGATGCTACGTTTGCGCTTCAGGGCTGACCCCTTACTCGATATTGTCATGTGGATTATCATAAAGTCAGGGTGTCAACTAATTTGTTTAAAATGACTGTACGTATTCCAAACATCATTGTACTATTGATAGCTACCCTGGTACATTAAGGTATATTTTATATTTTGTATATACAAGCAATTAGCCGTGTGGTGTCTGGCAGAGTAGAATAGCACCAACTCCTTACACTCATGGGTGTCGTACAAGGCGACTAATGTTTTCGCCTGCGAAGCGTGGAGATTATAGAATAACCTCCCCTTTCGTGGGAGAGGCCCTAAGTCCTGCAGTGGACTGTTACGGTGTTTGTACGACTGTGATGTGATTATGATACAAGCAATTGTCTGCCATCTCCACTGCTGATGAAGATAGACACGGTAATTGTTGAAACGTCATGTGTCCCACTGTAAACTTTCAAAATCGTGACTGATTATCGGATTGTCGGAGGCAAACTGAAACTAAGCCCTGCTTGCACCAAATTCTGAATGACGTTTAACGTTTTTGTGTGATGTTTTTTGTTTAAGTATCAACTTAAATACGTTTAAGTATTTTGCGCAAGCCGCCCTAAATGTCTCGTAATGTGTGATCTCAATCGGTGAAATTGTGTGCCCCCGCCCGCACTTCAAATCCATGACCCCGCTTTTGGCTCCAACTTCAAACTGGGACAGAGAAGCTGGCGACTAGACCACGCTCAATACTTTTTGAAGGCCCTACCTATACCCGCGAGAAGAAAGTTTCTATTGTAAAATTCAACACAATGGTTGGCGATATTATGGGGCTGTAACGGGGTCGTAAAAGAGTTGGTGGCCCAGTGGGTGAGCTAGCTGAGCTAATGACTCTTTTCTGAGTTATATACATTAGTGGAATAACACAATGGTTCAGTTGGTTAACATGCCGGTCGCCACGCAGAGGTTCGATTCCCGGTCGAGCAGAAATTAAAATGATAAACTTTAATTTCTGTTACGGGTCTGGGTTTAGTATATATAATACGTATGTACTTTAAAAAGGATATAAGTAGTTTATCAGTTATCTAACACCCATAACCAAGCTTTCCTTACTTTGGGGCTAGATGGCGCTATATATAACACTAAAGAAAACACCCGAAAATAACACAAAAATAAATTTTATTCACGTATTTACAGTCTTAGCCTCAGACAAAATCAGTCGTCATCAGCATTGGCGTTCAAATATCGAACTTCTGGGTCGGACGCGGCGCGTGCGCGGAGGTGCGTCATCGCCATATATGGCCGCCAGCCGCGCGCGCGCATCGCCATGCAGGCAGCGCCGACCACCAGCGCAAGCACGAGCAGGGTAATCATGCAAGTCCTTAGAGCGCTGCCGGACTGTTGCGGTGGGCGTTCTGGAAAGAAGTATTAGTAAGTGACTAGCCATCAAGTCCCGAGTTCGATTCCCGGCCAGCAGAAATTGAAATGATGAATTTTAATTTCTGTCACGGGTCTGGGTGGAGTATGTTTAATAAGTATGTATTTAAAAAAGTATATAAGTAGTCTATCCGTTTTCTAACACCCATAACACAAGCTTTGCTTACTTTGGGGCTAGATGATGCTGTGTGAATTTGTTCAAAAAACAAAAGAAAAAGCCCCTGAGGGAAACACAAATATAAGTTGGATTTGAGCCTGTTTCAAATTAGGTTCTGCCTGTTTTGGTTATTGACCAATCTCAATCTCTCTCTCATCAAACTGATGATGACCTCTGATGATGAATCTCTTAATCTGATGAACTGACTATATGAATAGGTTTTCAGTGCGAAACCTCAATATTTCATGTCGGGCGGAGAATAAATCGCTTTTTGTTGTTTCGAGTCACTGATGACAAAATTAATGTTGAATAAAGAAAGGAGATAAACATTACCTTCTCTTGAAGAAAATTATACTCTATCTTACCTATTGTTTTCGCATCCTCGAATCCCATTGATTCGATTTCACGTTCTTGTTGAAGCTTCATCTTATCGTTTACTTTAACAGTTTTCTCTGTAACTCGTTGCTTGACTGTACCCGCAGGTGTAGTAGCTTTAGGAACAACTTTAGAAGTATAATTCCTGCCCTTTGTGGTCTTTGGAGGAATTGGTTTCGTTGAAGTCTTCTGTTCTGATCGTGTAGTTTTAGTAGTTAACTTGGTAATCGGATTGATTGTCGGTTTTCTAGCTATAACTTTGTGTATAGGTGTAGTGGAAGAAATAGGCAATCTAGTTGAAGATCTTGTCGTAGATGTTAAAGTTACAGTCCTAGGAGTAGTTGAACTGGTAGTGGATGTGGGGGTAGATGTGGAGGTAGATGATGAGGTAGACGTGGATCTGGTGAGAACTGCAGAGGTCATTGTGGGTGTACGGACCAGTTTTTGTGTTTGTGGTAACAGCTGTGGCGTAGTTATCTCTTCATCCGCAGCGGTTGTTTCTAGAAAAGGTAAAGTAGCAAATTGTCAATAATTTTGGAAATATGTTAACGAAGATATGAGATCGACAAGATGAGCGAATGGAAGTTTGTAAGGAGCCCTGGGATTCAAGAGGCACAGAAGCAATCAGAGTGGGACGGTTGATGAAGACGTCCTGTTGCTGGTAATGACGAAACTTAAATTAAATTAAAACGAAAGCAAAATGTCGGGCGGGGTCTGGCTCTGCTTGGTATTGTTGGGCACTGACCAGCTTTGCCTGTCGGACACGGTCCGGCCGTTATCGGCGTGGGGTGTGCTTCGGTTCTGGGCGGCTAACATGTCACTATGTGTTTCCTTCCTACTTTCCTACCCTCTTCTCTTTTACGATTGATAGAGATATTTAATGTCGTACTCAATAAACAATTTTTAATTTTTTAATTTTTTTTTGTCTTTGCGCTGGTTTTTAGTATGCCCCTCAGTGAAGCATGGACGAAAGTGACAATATAATTATATATGAAAAATAATTTGTCAGTATCATCATGTTTTCATAATGCCGTAAAGAGATGGCCCAAAAATGCAGCCCTGTGGTACGCCATTACTATTGTGAAGATACACCGTTACATGTAAATCTTACCTGGGAAGACACAGACATCAAAGAAGTCTTCGCAGCAATTGCTGAGGTAGACGCAGTAACTGTTACAGCGACACTGGCCGTCGTTGTCGGCGTTGACAACCGCTGTGACCGAGGTCATGTCGTCACACCGGCCGGCGCAGGAGTCCGCTGAAACAATAAAATTAATAAGTTTTCCTGATGTTGTATTACAGATTAAGCGGAAGGAAGCGGGTCCGGTCTACTTCACGGACCTTGTGTCCTGTTAAGAGAGTTTGCGTATGCATGGCAAAGCGTGATGTGAATGGAGGAGGAATAGGAGCAGACGAAGAGATAGAGGAGGGAGCGCAGGAGTATGGCAGCTGGCCGACGGAGCAGGACTGTGTATTGTGACGTAAGCCCGCTAATGGAGAGTGCATAATGAACAACTGGATTTGTGGGTGTCAAGAAGTGCGCACGCCCAAAGAGCTATCGGCAAGTAAACGTGCGCATCACCCGTGATTAGGTCTAACGCGGTCCGTATGACTGAGAGGTCGATAGGACCCTGGAAGTGGACAAACGAAAAGAAGACAAGCTCAGAACCTCACTAGTTAGAAGATTATGTTGCAAAAAACAAAGCAGTTATAAGAATTTTTCGAGTGGTAACTATAGAAACGCAACGCAATTGCATTGTCACTGTGAGGACCAAGGTGAAATGCCTCATGCCTTGTAATTTCGATGGGTACCTTATCCTACGACCCGGAACACAACAATGCAAGCATTGTTGGGTGGCAGCAGAAATAGATAAGGCAGTAGTACTCACCCAAGCGGACTCCTCAGGCTTGACAGAGTCGTACCTACCACCTGATAATTTTGATTTGAAAGATTATGAGAAACCAATGGGGTAAGATAAGGAGGTCAAGTTCAGGCCGTTACAGACAACTGCTGGGCTACGACTAATAAGACAGTGCTGAAAAGCGAAACTGCCAAGAGGATGTAAGACAGACCGGTTTTTTTAAGCCTAGAACCCATACAAAAGGATCTGTAAGTACTATCGCTACGAAAATCCGAAGTTTGGGTCACTAAACAAAAATTTATTTTGATCACGGGCAGATCAACGTTTTATCTCCGAAACGCCTACTATCACTACAAAATGGTATTGTTACAAACTTTTGTTACTATCACTACAAAGTGGTCTAATGCAATCCTATTTACGTTTTATAAGTTTTAGCCCGTTTATACGTCACCGCTTACAAACCGCGTACGCATCGTAGTCACCGCGTAGCAACCGGACAGAAAAAGTGTGGTCTACATATTCGGCATGTGACTGACACGCGGTGAATACGCGGGCGCGATACGACGACTAAAAGGCGGATGCTATACGTGTTAGCATAAAATTTTCTGTTATCAGTATATCAATCAAAATTGCAAAAACATTTGAAATAAACCGAGCAGAAATTGTATGGGCTGTAAGTGGTCATCTTGGCGTTAATGTCCCGGCTATGCTCTCGCGTTCTGGCCCGCGGTTCACCTTAACCATGATCCAGGATTAAGCAGATCAGGCAATTACAGTGGAGCAACAGTCACTATAAAGTGGTATTGTTTTTGTACTCGACGTCATAGGATAACTTACGGCAACCTCACAGTCCAATAGCTGAGCACACGTGGGATGCGTTTGCCCACATGTTAATAATGCAGTTCGACGACCTGAGTGATTCAGTTGGTTTACATTGTGGGTGTACCGACATTGTGGATTGTCCAAGCATGTTTATTATTTATTTATTACTGAAACGTTAGATACCATAAATGCTAAATCAAAGGAGTGTTGCTTCCGTACTTTACTATTATCTATTTCTTGATAGGTAAAACAGCTTCAATCACTCACATGGTGGCGGGGTGGTGGTGGAAGTCGTCATCGCAACAGTGCAATTGTTGCCTTGCAGCAGCGATACGTCATCGATAGCGATGTCGCTGGTGAAACTCTTGCCTCGAATACCCTCAATCACGATCTGGAAAGAAGAGAAGATAGTCGGCGTTAAATAACGCACGTGGACTGGTTTCGGCTTCGTATTTATTTACGTGCCGTGTGGTGTCCGACAGAGTAGAATAGCACAAACCCCTTACACTCGTGGGTGTCGTACAGAGCTACTCATATATGTTTTCGAGGCAAAAGATCTAGAGTCTCCGTAGGCTGGAAAACATATTTTTCCATTGTTATATTTATAGCACTGCGATCTCCAACTCGCCCCCCAAGCGGGGAGATTATGGCAATAACCTCCCCTTTCGTAGGAGAGGCCCTAAGCCCTGCAGTGGACCGTTAAGGGTATATTTACGAACGAAGCTGAAATAGCCGATTTCTATTTCACGCAGACATTTGTACATAAACATGTAACTCTGAAGTTTTAATGTCATAAGTAGTATATTCTGGTGGTAGCGGTGTGGGACAGAGAAGATAAATATATGTATGTACATCCTTTTCACTTATGACTATGGATGATGTATCAGTCAACTTTTACCTGTACTGAATCTATAAAATATAATCGTGTAATCGTGGACAAATTCACACAGCGCCATCTAGCCCCAAAGTAAGCAAAGCTTGTGTTATGGGTGCTGTATAACTGAAAAACTACTTATATACTTTTTAAATACATACTTATTATACATAGAAGACCCAGACCCGTAACATAAATTAAAATTCATCATTTCAATGTCTGCCCGGCCGGGAATCGAACCCGGGACCTCTTGCGTGGCAGACCACTGAACCACTCAGGTCGTCAAAATACGAGTAAATATTACATATAGTCTATAAGTTGTTACCGATTTCCATCAGACCTACTTGTCCATTTGCCTACCGAATATAAAAGTCTTAAAACATATTTTCGTAATAAAATATATACTTTTGTACGTTCCATGGAAGTTAGTTGTTAGATAACATAACCGACAGAAAAATGACGGAAAAAAACCTACCGATAATGTTTATATTTCCTAAACTAAAGATTTTTAAACAACGCTAAGAACCATCTTGATTAAACTGGCTTTTCAACCAAGAAAACCGCATAAAAATCGGTCAATCCGTCCAGAAATTACGATGCCACAGACAGACACACAGAGCCAACAGCCCCTGTTTTTCGAGGTTTAAAAATATAAAGAATTACGCCATTTTCAAAATACCGGTAATATCTAGCTAGACTATTTAATAGGTCATCACAATTTAAGGGCTAAAGATATTTCTCACAAGATTCCGCTGTGTCTAATTTTTTTTCACCTTGCGGCAGTTCTGCAAATTCAACTTTTTGCAAACTCATCATTTTAAGAATTCAACTGTGTGGTCTGAAAGGGAACCTTCGAACGTGTCCCGAGGTTCTAGAGGTAGGCAAAGAATTAGTGATTCTCCGGATAGGCAGTGATGACCACGCACCATCATGGTCCCCCTCCTTCCCTGTTAGTCAACAGAATGACATAAAAAATATCATTTAAATAATTACCTGGAAATCTTCATCGTAATCGATTAACATGGACACGCCTCTATACCAGACATCGCCTTGGTTACCCCATTTTTCGAACAACGTATATTTCTGCTTTTCAATATCGGACATTTCTGTTAAGTTGGACATTGGTAGTCTTTTCGGTTTCTGATACACCTTCAAACCACCAGTCGCTCTGGAAAAAAAGAAAGCTTTAGTGCATCTACAAAGGTTCCCTTATAAGTAAAACCTTGGGGTCTTCAAATCAAGAGTTAATAGGTATCTTCTAGGAACGCATGCTACATCTTCGACCTCATCGGCGGTTTTATTTCAGGTGAGTTGTGGTCTAATGCAATCCTATTTACGTTTTATAAGTTTAAGCCCGTTTATACGTCACCGCTTAAAACCGCGTACGCATCGTAGTCACCGCGTAGCAACCGGACAGAAAAAGTGTGGTCTACATATTCGGCATGTGACTGACACGCGGTGGCTACGCGGGCGCGATACGACGACTAAAAGGCGGATGCTATACGTGTTTGCATAAAAATTTCTTTCATCAATCAAAACTGCAAAAACATTTGAAATAAACCGAGCAGAAATTGCATGGGCTGTAAGAGGTCTTCTTGGCGTTAATGTCCCGGCTATGCTCTCGCGTTCTGGCCCGCAGTTCACCTTAACCATGATCCAGGATTTAGCAGATAAGGCAATTACAGTGGAGCAACAGCCACCTGACCTCCGTGACCCTGCCACCAAGGGTACCTGACCAGATTGGATCATGTTGCCTGAATGTACAGATTTCATCACGTTGTTTCCCTCGCCGTAAGAGCATCGGCTAGTACTCAGCTAATGTACATAACTCCCAAAAGAGTCACGTACATAGCCGCAGTGGGCTTTAAACCCCTTACCTCTAGCATACAAGTCGGATACCGTAACCACTCGGCCACCGCTCCAAATATTGTGTATAAAGACGGTACGGAAGCTACGAAACGACTTTGAAAGAAGTAGAAAGGAACTGAAGTATAGAAATTAAGTTTAATATTTTATTTTATGTATTAGTTTATAATCCATAATTATTTGTATGTATTTATAAATATGAGCCTCAGTTGCCTGAAATAAATGAATAAATAAATATATGGCCCGCGTCTTATGTCTATGCTTGCCAGCCACGTACGCGGCTACGCGCAGCAACTGAATAAATTAATATAAATAAAATAAATATATGCTTGGAGAAATTCACCCAGCGCCATCTAGCGCCAAAGCAAGCAAAGCTTGTGTTATGGCTGTTAGATAACTGATAAACTACTTTTATACTTATTTTAAATACATACTTATTATACCCGGGAGCCTCGGATTCGTTCACCATGCAGAACAAGCTTATAGAAATACTTGTTAATATAGACTCAAGAACAGTTGTAAACCACACTTCCAAAGAAACTGTATACTTACACTGCCATCTTTGTATAGATTTGAGGTCTGTATGTTTGTTTGACGCCGCCAGGAATTTTATAAAAGGCGGGATGATATACAGGGAAGTCATCAGTCATTGCGACAGAGGAACAGGCTGATATTACAAAGCCCTAGACTTGCAATACACTCCGCGAGTCCCCTAGCCATAACTATAAAAACATTTAATAAATTACCAGATATAATAATTTTTTTAAAAAAAGGTAAATGCTTTCAAAAACTTCTCAAAGAATTATTAATAAATAAAAGTTATTATTCCTTAGATCAGTATATGAATGATAAATTTTAATAACTATTGATAATATAAAATGTAATAAATAAACATTATAATTTACATAAATTAATTTATAATCATTAAACGTAATTAATAAAATATTATATTAGATATTCTATAATAAAGATAAAGGAATAATGTAAATATTGAATATAATAGATACTAATAATATAATACATGTAAACCAATAACGAAGGAAATGTCATATTACTCTATATTACACGTATAGAGTATGAATATGAAGCAAATAAAAAATGATTAACGAAATGTTAATTAAGGAGGCCGGTCCCGGCTTGTACCAGGATTCGCTTTGCTACTATGCTCCTCCAATTCGCTCTGTCTTAAGCCTACTAGACAAGTATTGTACTCTATATTTACATATATAGAGTATTAATATTATATTCTAAAAATATAATTTTGAAAGTAGGTATATTATTAATAAAACAAGTGCCTCCTCTCTACCAGTATGCTGTGCCCGATCCGGGTCCATGCTGATACCCATTATACATACAATTTTGTATTATGTAAAACTACTACCTTTGTAAAACACACGGAATGCTAAATAAATTGAAATTGAAAATTGAAAATTGAAAATTGAAAATTGAAAATTGAAAATTGAAAATTGAAAATTGAAAATTGAAATTGAAATATACAGGGTGGGACCTGTAACAGGGGCAAAAAATTTAAACGCAGACTCCTCAGAGTATCCGAAGTTACCTTGACCTGAACCTAATGCTCCAAAGTGCTAAAACTCAGAAAAATATTAATTTACAGCTACAATCCATAATCAATGAATTATATCATCGCGAAATTATCGTTAGATGTCTTGATACGGGCATTTCCATACAGGGGATCGTAATGTCAATGTCAAGTATACCGACTAGACACGACGGTATGCAGTACATTGCTGGCTCGATTAATTTTGTTTGAAAATAATAATACATTTATTTTTCGTTTTATAAAATTTAAACCACGTGGACTTAGTTATTGATTAGTAAAAGGGTATATATTTTAATTTTATGCCCTTGTTTCAGGCCCCACACTATATATTCAACCAGTAACAGAAATTAAATTAAAATTCATCATTTCAATTTCTGCTCGGCCGGGAATCGAACTCGGGACTCAGGTCGTCAGGGGTCTTGTGTTATACTAAAAAAACATTGTAACAACCACAAGAAAGCAATGTAGTTCATGATTATATTTACGCGCAGCTACTGCCTAAAGAACGCACGAACAGAGTCATCATATCAGCTAGAAGACGCCCACTGCTGGGCATAGATCTCCACAAAGGCCGGTCCTGTGCTCTTTCGCATCCAGCCGGTTCCTGCGATCCTTACCAGGTCCTCGGTCCAACTTGTGGAAGGCCTACCCACGCTGCGTCTTGTGGTACGCGATCGCCACTGGACAACTTTACTGCCCCATCGGCCATCTGTTCTTCGAGCTATGTGCCCTGCCCACATGCACGAACGTAGTAATGAATGAAAACCACCGGAACATCATTGATAATGGCGCGGACGCTATGCAGTAGTCGATAGCTTCGATACCGAATGATCGGTCGATGCATATTTGCTGTTCGGTAGATACTGTAGTTTTTTGTTGAGTGACATGTCCGAGTTGTACGCTCGTTTGTGACTGAGATGTTGTAGTTAAATGGGTATAGGTCGACCAGGGACTTAGGTTACTTTGACAGGTTTCGGAAAAATGAGTATACTAAAGTTATTTTACTGGCAATAATAGACGAAAAAAAAGAAATGTAAAATGCTATTATTAAATGGCCTACAGCCTTTACCACCGTCTTCGTCATTGTATATCTGTTCAATGTAATATTAATATTTTTGTCGATAACCAGAAATGAAAGGGTTTACTGCTTCATGTCGAATGTCATGTGCCCGATGGCTGGTACGCCAAAGTCTATAGCACCGATGTACCTATACAATTTCGACAAGCAATTATAGTATCATCGTGAGGGATACCGCGAATAAGGTTGAGGGGGCTTGCCTGCGCTGGTATTTATAATTTTATGACAACCAACAAGACTTACACAAACAAAAGTTATAGTATCTTATAGCTAAAAATATGGTCAAGTGTTTCGAAAATCCCAGGGAGGGATACGTGGGGAAAAGGTGCCTGAAACTGACGGTATCAGGAAAGAGATCCCGTGGGTGGATCAAGAACCCATGGATTGCCATCGCTGAGTCGGATTTTGGTTATAATTCATAATTGTACATTCTTTCAAGAGATTTATGTTTTTAATGTACGTGCCATTAATGTTTAGTATATATAGAAGTGATAAATAAGTAATTTTATCAAAATTATTTATTAGTTGCATGACGGAGTAACATAAGTACATCCATCCATCCATATAATATTAGTAGGATAGGATGTATGTATACGGGAACATAAATAGGTAATATTTATTATTTACTCAACATTTTATTAAATAAAAAATATATCGATATGTAAAACTGTATGATCATCTGACATTCTTAAAGCGTCATATGAATTTGAAAACAGATTATACTACTTCCAGTGTTGCTACATAAAACGCAGAACTAGCGCCACCATTGACAGGTCACCTCTGTCGCTGGTCAAGCTATACATCTGTTATTTCGAAATACAAAAACAAGATAGCTGGAGAGCTCATAGCAGGGAATGAAATAACATGACTAGGGTTGCCAACCCTATTATGTACAAGAAGGGCGGTCAGCGTGTCAATGTGTGTTTCCTTCCTACTTTCCTACCCCTCTCCTTTTTAACGATTGAAAGAGATATTTAATGACCTAATCAATAAAGAAATTTTGAATTGAATTTGAATTTGAGTATCCTACTTTTTAGGTGTCCGCCTATTATTATTTTAAAATTTTAATATAGTATACGTTTACCGTAAAACGGAATGCGTCCTGAATGTTAATGTTAAGAATTCAAAAATAACTTAATTAAACCCATGTTACTGAATATCAATTTTATTCTAAATATATTTTATTTAAAATACTGTATTTTTAACGAATTCCCTATCTACTATATTTTTATGGCCACTGAATCCGAAAATATTATGATTATGCTGACACTTGTTACCTTGACGCTACCGAGGAGCTATTGAACAAGCTTGAGCGGCTCCAAAATTTTGGTATACGTTTCATATTTGGATTACGTAAATATGACCATGTCTCTCATTTTCGGGCTCAACTCAAGTGGCTTCCAATTCGCCTTCGTAGGAATGTTCATATTCTTTGTGTCCTCTATAATGTCCTATATAACCCTCGAGCCCCTTCCTACCTCCGTGACCGTTTCAGTTTTTCCCGCCCCCTGGACATGCCTTGTCGCTCTAGCGTCAAGGCTCTCCTCTCCATTCCCCCTCATCAATCTAAGTGTTATTCTAATTCCTTCTCTGTTCATGTATATGTATATATTTAAGTATGTATGTTGTATGTAACTTTGTATTTAATTAGGTATTATAATTTCATTGGTAGTAAAATTTTTTTTGTATTAGGTAGGTTAGGAATTTTAAGGTGCACGCCGTCAGCCTTTCTGATTATGCCCTGTCTCTTCCGTAGGTCTGCTGTATGATATTTCTTATGAACTAAGCTGTACCTGTTGTGTTGTTTTCCTTATGTAAATATTGTGTACCTGTTATTGTGCACAATAAACTGTTTAATAAATAAATAAAATACGATATTTGGTCTTACACAAGTTGAACATGATGGAGAAACAATAATGTGATTAGGCTGTCCAGATCCGGTCAGGAATGATCGCGTATCGCTTTCTGCTTAAGTACTCAACCCTAATACATAGAGCGGTCGCGGTACGGAAACTATGGCAATCCGTACAATGTAACATAGTCTCGAGAACTACATTCCAGCTATAGACATTTTGCTCTGAAAACCACCTACTGCGAATTTAATATGGGATTGCTTTTGGCTACCCCAACATTGACCTGCTGCGGCTTTATTACATTATTGCCTGTACATAAAAGTATATGTACCTGGTAATGTTGTAATTCAGACTAGCCTGACTACCGACTAGTAACACTGATGTCATATTGTTATTATGATGGTGCTTCCATTGTTGTGTTACGTGTTTGAAGGATAACCTTATCCCTATAGCACAGGCATTTCGTCTTGGTTCTCAAAGTGACAACGCATATGCGGTCGTTTCGTTGCCTGCAAGCGACAGTTATCGCTTACCATCAGGTGGGCTGTCTGCTTTGTCACTGCGTAGCATAAAAAAATGGGAAACTTAATTTCTAAACGAAATGATAGAGGCACATTGACTTACTTCCCAAACATGTGATAATAGAAGGAGAAACATCCATGCGTCGCCTCGCTGCTTTCGTATAAAGGCGAGATTAGTCGAGCAGTATCGTTCTCCAGACGAGAAGTGCTTTCGATATACATGTAGTATCCTGGAAACATGTTAATAGCTTAAAGGACTAGGAATGACAAAAGTCATCATCATCATCCGAGTCAATCTCGGCTGCCAGGGTAAGCTTTTCTACGCTTTTTTCTCCATATTTCACTAACTGGAGGATTTACTGCCTATTTGCCTGGACTGCCTATTACATAGAATATCTACTTTTGTAGACCAGCATAGACTTCTCCCGACTGTTCGATTCAGGTCGTCCACTTATGATCTTCAAGACATATATTACCTACTGCATTACCTAACCTCACGCCTATTTCCCGAAAGAATAGGCAGAGCTCTGAGAGCCCTATAAAACCTCTGACGCGTCTATCACATTCACCAATATTTTACTCAGAATTGCACCCACCAACCTTTACGTGGACCCTCTAGTGGTGTCCACGCGAAGATTCGAAAGATCGATTCTCGCTAGTACGATTCGGATGTGAAATGAACTCCCAGCCACAGTGTTTCCTTTGGACTATGACATGGGATCGTTCAAGAGGTATATTAGAGGTCTCCTTAGAGGCGGGCAACGCATTGGTAGTAACCCTTGTTGTTGCTGATGTCCATAGGCGGTGGTGACCACATTCCATCAGGTGACCTGCTGCTCGTATGCCGTATTACATAAAAAAAACTTGGTTCTTACCAGATCCGCCCACCCCGTAGGTGTGATCAAAAGATGGACCAGTAAAGAGGAACGAGCTGGGCGTCCTTCTGTTTATTCTCTTCCAATCGAAGTCGTGGAGTTCATCATGAGCCCAACCGCACAGTGACGCGTCTTCGAAACTGCAGTTTAGCTTGGGTGGTTCTTGGGTCGCTGCAAAAACAGGTCTAATAGTTACTTTGATGACTTGATTGGGTCAGTCGGATATGGTCTGCCACGCAGAGGTCCCGGGTCCCTGTCCAAAGATCCCAGCTAAGCAGAAATTGAAATGACGAATTTTAATTTCTGTTACGCGTCTGGGTGTTATGTGTACTTACACCAGTATGTATTTAAAAGTATTTAAGTTAGTTTATCAGTTACCTAGTACCCAAAACACAAGGTTTGCTTACTTTAGGGCTGGATGGCGCTGTGTAAGTTGTCCAAGCATATTTATTTAATTTGATCATGTCAGGCAGCATCTTGGCAGTCCAACTTGACTCGAACTCAGCGAGAGTTCGACAGATGGCTGCACTGGGGATCGAACACTCGTCAGTGTTCGATCCCCAGTGCAGCCATCAGTGGCATAGCTTGCCCTCCAGGGGCCCCCCTAGTTGATACCCCCAACTACGGAACTAGGGGGGAGGGGGGTGCTAATGAGGTACTTCAATATACTGATATCTGTTTAAGTCATGCAGCGATCTCACATGAATTCGCTTGTCCATAATGAAAATAACTTTAATCATTGAATAAGCGAGCTCTACATTTGTGAGACAACAGACAATATTTTTTATATTTGGCCCTTGGCTTGCCTATCCTGGTCTGGAATTCTCTATTGAATATTTTTTTCCCGGAAAGTAGGTTAGAGTTTAACTGAAATTATGGATTATTTATTTATTTCCATACAGTTTTACAGCAATTAAATTTAGTTATAAAAGTACAATTCAAAGTTGCAATGCTAATAACAAAACTGCGACTTAAAATTTCGAGTATCAGACCATTTAGCAGTATGATAACCTAATGAGAGAGGGATGGATAAGAGAGGGAGCTACTGTGCTCTAAGTAACTTCTATTGCGAAAAAATATTTATAAAAAATAGTAAGAGTGAAATAAATTTACAATTAAGTGACTATATCTGTGTATTGAGTACCAAAGTTCATCGTCAAGTGTTGTTAGCCATAAATTTTACTTAAATTTTGGAAAAATTGCTTATTAATGTCCGCCAACAAAAACAGCAATTACGAAACAAATTGTCTTTGAATCTGGGAAGCAAACACAAATAACTGCACGAGGAAACTAAATAAAGGTCAGAGAAATAGCTTTACCTACTTTCTGTTACAATTAGATTGTTTCGTCTTAAAAAATCCTTTTCATAACCTATTCACACATCGCATACTTAACAACGCCATCTAGTGCCAAATAGCATAACTTGAAGAAATGCTGAAAGCCACGCTAAGAAAGGATTTTTAAAGCAAATCCGATAGAGGGCGCTATCATATATTATTGATAATAAGGCCACTTGGCAATAGAGGGCGCAAATAATCTTTCTTTTTTTTTTTCTCTTCAATTTTCTTTTTTTCCTTAACATGGCCAATGTGTGTTTCGGATGCCGACAAAAGCTGCCAGGGAGAGAATTTCTCACGTGTTTGATGTGCACTGAAAAATTTGATTTAGAATGCGCTAATATATCCACTACACGCTTTTATACTACTATATCGCCAGAGGTCAAGAAAAAATGGATGTGCCGAGCATGTCATAGTAAGAAACCAAAGATTGGCTCCGCAAAGACACCAGTACGATCACGAGACGGCGATATCGTGTCACCACAACAGGCGAAAGTATATAGTGGGGCAAATGTTACACTAAGAAAAAAGAATTCCAATCGTAGTGATAATGACACTAGCAGCTTCGACGACTCTGTTATATTAGGGGACACGATGAATGATAACAATACACCAACTGCAAACCAAAATGACCTAACACTGCAAAACTTGAGTGAGTTAATTACATTGCGCCTAAAAGAAAATAGCTTGTCCATATTGACAAGATTACAAGACACCATTCAAATTGAAATACAAAATGCTATGGAAAAGTTGAGACAAGACATAAGAAAAGAAACAGAATTCCTTTTTCAACAAAATAACGAACGTCAGCAAGATATACAAACTATAAATACAAAAATAGGTAAACTGCAGGAAGAGACTGAAAAAATTAAAAAGGACCTGGAGATGCTTGAAAATAAAAGACTTACTCGTGTAACAGAAGAAACCAAAGAAAATTCTGAAATCCTGAACAAAAAAATTTTATTCTATGGTATAATAGAACATCGTTATGAAACCGAATGGGACCTACTTAATAGATTGACCAATATCTTTGGTGAAATTATGAACATAAACTTGATGGGCTACATAGATGATATGTACAGATTAGGGAGAAATAAAAATACTAAACGACCATTGGTCCTTCAATTAACCAGCAGGAAAATGACAAAATACATACTAGATAACAAGCATTGCTTTAGGGGTACACAAATCTATGTTGCAGCGTTTTTAGATGACACAGCCCGTGAGATAAGAAAACACATGAGAGACGAACTGCTTGTAGCTCGAGGAAAAGGCCTACATGCACAGATTCGGGATAATAAACTTTACGTAGACGGGAAATTAGTAGATGTACAGAAACGCCCAACTATCGAGACCGAAAATGTCACTAATATACAGCCTACCAGCAACAATCAACATCAACAATCAACCCGTGACAGTCCCAATACATTTCAAAGCCCATTTTTATTTCGAGACCCCAACATCAAAAATTAAGATACTATTTCAGAACGTACAAAGTTTATACAATAAGCAACACCTAATGGAAGCTTTCTTGGACGAAAACCCATCATATACAGCAATATGCCTCTCAGAGACTTGGCTATCTCAGGAAAAGTTAGACTTAGTACAATTTTGTAACTACAAAACAGCAGGGTCTTTTTGCAGAACAAAGAGCAGAGGCGGCGGAGTCTGCATTCTACTAGACGAAACAACACAGAGCATAGAGAGAACAGATATCGCCGATATGTCTATTGAATATGTGTTAGAACTATGTGCAGTTGAAATACCTAGTGATAATTTAATGTTAATAAGTATTTATTGGAATGGAAGAGAGGAGGATACTTTTTATTATCGGCTTAGACAAATACTAACTTATATTATAAATAAGTATCAAAAACTTAACATAATTATTGGCGGCGATTTTAATATTGATACTATGCAAAAAAATACTAAAGCTAATGATTTACTCTGTTGTATGTCAGAATACAAATTTAGGCAACATGTAACTGATCCTACGCGTATCACGTCGACCACTTCTACGTGTATCGATCTAGTTTTCACTAACTTCGACAATAATACATTTCTTACTACGGTAGAAGACCTAGGGTTTTCAGATCACAGAGCAATAATAGTAGAAATGCAACGAAGCACAAAAGAAAAGCCGACGATTTGGTATACAGAAAAACGAATCTTCAACAATTATAACATATCAAAATTTAGACTGAGACTAAAAGAAATAAATTGGAAAAATGTTATATTAAATGATAAAAATGTTAATGATAATTACGAATCGCTAAACGCAATACTAACCAAAATTCTAAATGAATGTATACCAAAAAGTAAAATAAAAATAAACAATGCTAATAAAAAGTATTGGTTAACAGTAGGTATAAAAACTTCATGTCAGAACAAAAGATTACTAAAAATACTTGCACTAAAATCGAATTCCCAAATAATAAAAACGTACTACAAAAAATATGAAAAAGTTTTAAAAAAGGTTGTTATAAAAGCTAAAAAGTTACAGTATATAGATAGAATAAATCGATCAAATAATAAAGTGAAAGCCATGTGGACCATAATAAACGAACGCACGAATAAAAAAAAGATAAGAGAGGACACTAACATTCAATTACAAATAAACGACACCCTAACTTCTGGTCCTACACAAATTGCAAACGCCTTTAATGATTTCTTTGCATCCATTGGTGAAATCAAAGAAGACCGCGAGCCACGGGGTCGCCCAGTGGTCAACCCGACGCTGAATACCATGTTCCTCAATCCAGTGGATATACCCGAAGTAAAACGAATTATTACGAAATTAAAAAATAAATACAGTTGCGGGATAGACGAGTTCCCACCTTCCCTGTTTAGACAATGTGCTGATGAACTATCCGAACCCTTTTGTTTATTAATAAACCAGTCCTTTACCGAAGGCGTTTTTCCAGATGCTTTAAAACAATCAATAATTAAACCGATCCATAAGAAAAATAGCAAAACAGACCCAAATAACTACCGTCCCATTGCTCTGTTACCTACTGCCTCGAAGATCTTTGAAACAGCTATGTGCGATCGATTGTACAAGTTTTGTGAGAAGTACGAAATACTCGACGACTGTCAAAATGGTTTTCGGAAAAAAAGATCAACTACTCTGGCTGTATACAAATATATGCAAAAAGTTTACAGTATTATAGATAATAAAAAATACGCTGTCGGAATACTTCTCGACATGACCAAAGCATACGACAAAGTTCAGTATAAGATATTATTAAATAAATTAGATGGTATAGGTATCCGAGGAAAAGCCTATGAGTAGCTGATGTCATATTTAAGTAATCGAGAACAACTCGTAGATATAAACTACTATGACAAATACTCAAAAACTTTAAAAAACACTCGTTCGAACCGCAAGATAACTAACGCATCTATACCGCAGGGTAGTGTCATAGGTTGTCTCCTTTTCCTAGTGTACATAAATGACATACCCAAAATAAATAAATAAATATTCGTGGTCAAATTCACACAGCGCCATCTAGCCCCAAACTAAGCAAAGCTTGTGCTATGGGTGCTAGATAACTGGTATACTTACTTAAATACTTTTTTTTAAATACATACTTATTATACATAGAACACCCAGACCCGTAACAGAAATTAAAATTCATCATTTCAATTTCTGCCCGGCCGGGATTCGAACCCGGGACCTCTTGCGTGGCAGACCGGCATGTTGACCATTGAACCACTCAGGTCGTCAAAATCATTAACGATACGTATTGTGAAATGTTTGCAGATGATATATCACTACTCATCTCATCTGAAAACGATACAACCATAAATGAACAGATAAAAATAGTACTCGATAAAACAGTTAAATGGATGGATGATCACAACCTCAGCATAAATTTCTCTAAAACTAGTATAATTAAATTTCACCCATATCAAAAAAAGCCACTTTCCATTAAAATAACCTACAAAAACAAAGAATTAAAAGTTGTGGACGATTTTACGTTACTTGGACTCACAATAGACACGCATATGGATTGGAAGTCACACACATCAAAATTAAAAAATAAACTTTCAAGTTTTTCTTACGCGCTTAAAGAAATTAAAAAAACCACAAATCTAAAGACTGCATTTGTTACATATTACGCTTACGCGTATGCTTGGCTCAACTACGGAGTTATCTTGTGGGGAAATAGCACGGGAGCACAAGCTCTATTTGTTATGCAAAAAAAGCTACTCAGAATAATGCTTAACGTAGCCGATCCTACAGAAAGCTGTAGGTCTCATTTCAGAGAACAAAACATACTTACTCTGCGATGTATGTACATAAATGAGATCTGCAAGCTCACTAGGAAATACCCTGAGCTATACAAAAAACGCGAAGACGTACCCACAGGCCATTCGCTGCGATATCAGAGAAACCTAATGATCCCTAACTCCCGTCTCACGCTACACTCAACAAGTCCGTTGGCCATGTCTGTCAGACTATATAATAAGTTACCGAATTACATAAAAAATGAAGTCGACGACAAAAAATTTGAAAAACTACTAAAACATCTATTAGTCACTAAAACTTACTACAGCGTAAACGAATATTTAAGCGATACGATAGCAAATTAGATCGTATTCCGTCCCTACTGTTAAGTTCTAAATACGTATAACTCATATCTATCTAGTTAAACACATAATTAACCTCTAATAATATTAAAAAATCTCTTTAACCATACTGTAATAAATGTACAATGGTAATCTGAAAGTGCTACGAAACTACTACGAAAGTGCAATAATAGGCGTCAATGTAAGGGTGCATTATTTAAGTATAAGTAGTTTAAGTAATAAAAATAAAAGTACAAAGTATTAGATAATTACTATAGAGTATTGGAAACAGTAAAATTTACTGATAAATAATAGATATAATGGATAAATACATAATGGATAAATAATATAATAAATAATAAATAATGGATAATACTTAAATAGTCAATAGGTATAAATTATTCAATTAGCTTCGTAAGTTTGAAGCCTCCTCCCTCCCAAAATGCTGCGCCCAACCGGGTCTGTATTGTATGTACATAACAATGTTATTGTATTATCTTTATGGAAGCTAATAAATATGAATATGAATATGAATATGAATATGACTAAAGAGAAAAAAAACCTTTCATATAGGTACATAGGTAGATACATGCCCATATATTTGTCTTTCTCCCACTGACTCTGTATGTTTGTGCTTGTGCATATGTGTGTGTGTGTGTATTTTTGTATGTATGTGTGTGACTGTGTGTGTGTGTGTGTGTGTGTGTATGTGTAAGATCCTTCATTGCGAGTGGAATAACTGAAATACACCATTTGAAAATTGCACACGACTGAGGTGGAAAATATCGAGAGTATTGGAGACGTTCTTCTCGTACAGGTCTATGGCTCTATTGATTGGAGAACCTAAGGCATAACTGCTGGCATAAATTCGACGGTGGTCGAATAGCCGTGGCCAGCGGCCGCAGCGGCGCGCGCGCGGGTCTCCCGCTCACAGCAAACCCGTGACAATAGTTGTGGACTATCAACTCCGTAATGAATTATGTCATATAGGAGTCTCGAGTATGCCACCAGGCGCCTGTCCTTCAATGAACAGATTTTATGTGAACTCAGACCAGCTGTATAATCCGTGGTTATCGTGTGCGATATGAAGTTTAGTTTGTTAATGAAAGATTTTTGTATGGACTCCAGTCTAACACAGTGGATAGCGTAGATCGGTGACCATACAGGTGATGCATACTCTAGTACACTCCTGACGTATGCAAAAAAAAGTATTTTAAAAGCAGACGCTGAATTCAGAGGCTTAACTGTCCTAAAAATTAAGCCCAACATTCTTATCGCTTTCGCGACAATCGATTCATAGTGGGCACAGAAAGTTAACTTAGAATCTTGAATTATGCCGAGATCTTTAACCTGCTCAGTGCGTTTCATTTTAATATTGTTGAGCCTATACGAAGTGGGTTTAATGTTTCTTTTTCTCGTAAAGGTGATTGTCAGACATTTATTTACGTTTAGATCCAGACTGTTCTGCTCACAATATGCCGACACCCTGTCCAGATCTTCCTGCAATCTGAAGCAGTCTATTGTACATTTTATCGGCATATAGATCTTAGTATCGTCAGCATACATGAGGAAATACGCATAACGAAAACAAGACACATAATCATAAAACAAATATTAAAAAGAAGAGGACCCAGATGGGAACCCTGAGGTACCCCGGAAGGGATTGGTGCAAAACGTGAGTGATAACACCCCACTCGAACAGCCTGGCTCCTGTTCCAAATTGAGCAATATATCCCTTTGCTCATAATTATTAACGGTTTGCTCGCAAGTCGTCGACCGCAATCCGCAACTCAGTGACCTCATTCCTTGTCTTTTGCACCTCCTTTAGCTCTGTCTTGATCGTGCTGATATCCCGCAACGTCTCATCGTACAGAAGACTATACTTATTCAACGACTCCAACATGCTACTATACTGTTGGATTATCGCCTCTTGTCTCTCCTGCAAAGCCTTGCTATTTTCGGTCATCCTGCTATCGATAAGTGCAGTCAATTTGGATATGAGTCTCTCGTTGTTTTCGGATATGACGAGCAGCAGGTTGGCATGCACAGGCTGTACAGGTTGTACAGGTTGCGGTGACGATGGTTCCGCGGTGACCACAGAGGCCTCTGATGTGATAGGACCTGGTTGGGCGCTCAGAGAAGCAGGTGCAGCAGGTCGGGGCAGGAATCCACTGGCTTTACAGCATCCTGTTGCGAGCTTGAAGCTGCCGGTGCTTCGGCCTGGAAAGAGGCTGGGAGGACAACACAGCACGAATAGGTGTATTGTCACTCTTTCGTTCCTTGGCTAGCGAGCATGACTTGCATTTCCAAGTCGCTTTTTGCTTGACTGTTAGTTTAATGAAAGCAGATCTAGCCACTCCGAGGCACTCGTAATGATATATGTTGTTACATTTATCCTGTGAGCATTTGAGAATATCCGCAGCAGCGCCGCCTGTAGCCTGATTACACGCTGTACATTTAACCATTGTAGACATATGTAGATATAGATTATAGATATGCAACAAATTTGAGTTTTGAAAAATATTGTCTCTCAGAGACACTTAGAATTTACTTCATTGAGAATGTCCGTTCTGTGGCAGCTGATCACCCGCAAACAACCGCGCCGCGTCACTGGTACGAGGCGTTAAGTGCGCTCCACATGTTCGCCGAAAGTTCCGGCGAAACTTTTGCCGGGACTTAGGTCGGCCTCTACATTCTCGCCTATTAGGGATGTGGTGGGTGTCAAAACGCGTCGACATTATATCGATTCATCGGTGTAATATCGCTAATCTGCTGTAAACAGGGTCACAGAGGTGATGGCAGCTGCTCTACTGTAATTACTTGACATACTAATATCCTGAATCATGGTCAAGTGTACCCGGAACCTGTTACGGGAAAAAGCGCTAGCATTATAAATATAAAATCGATCGAATCGAGACGACAACAAACTATCTCTACTTAGTCTATGAAATAGGCGAGACATGCCAAACATGCACGGGACTACACGAATACTCCCTCTACATTCTCGTGTTCCCGCGGAACTGTCCACATGTGGAGAGCTCTTTAAGCGAACGTAACTGTAGTGCTCTCCGCACACGGGTCACTTTACGATGCGCGCGCGCTATCACTTTTCGCACTAGGTGTTGATGGTATATCAACACGGCACCAATTAACACTTCGACGCACTACACGGCTAAGCACACAGTTTATGATAGACGACTTTTATCACAAAACAACAATTGATGACAACTAGACTAAATACAAACTCAATGAAATAACTATAACTAAGATTTAACTGTTTTAGAAATAAATTAACGGAGCGTTTGCCAACACGGTATCCACTGCTAAACAATTCGTCAAAGTATTATGATTTTTTCCTTACACAAGCTTGGCCCCTGTAGTGCTGGGGCCCCATATCAATTGATACGGCTGATACGGCGGTAGCTACGCCCCTGGCAGTCATGTACCAATGACTTTTAAAGTGGACGTTTTAACACAGTGGACATTTTGACTCAGTGGACCAGGAGAACCTAAAGGTTATATGTACATTCGTTGAACACTAATGCTCTTACAGTGAGAGAAAACATCGTATGGATACAAATTACTTATACTTACTTATGGATACTCCATATGTCGTGGATCTTCCAGCTAACCGCACAAGCCGCTTTGGCTCGACCTTTATAATGCGTACGGCAAAGGAATGGAGCGCGTTGCCTGCGAGTGTGTTCCCTAATCAATATAATCTGGATGCCTTCAAGGCTAGAGTGAATAGGTTGTTTCAAGACGGGCATGCTTCATCTTCGGCCGCATCATCACTTACCAACAGGTGAGATGGCGGTCAAATGCCTGTCTTGTATAGATATAAAAAAAAAACTCACAGACGCAAGTAGGCATGGTGTCGTTCCATCTGCTGCCAGTGCAGTAGAGGGTGGCCGACCCCACCAGCTTGTAGCCCGTTGCACAGAAGGTCACCACCACCGCCTCGTCGTGTATTTTCAGCTGCAACCCGTTTTTGATAGGAGCCAGTTTGCAGCCGCTCTCTGTGAGTGAGAGAATGTTAGACAGTGAGAGTGTTAGACTGTTTGGGGGGTATCTTACTAGGTTCCATTGAGTATTTTATTGCAGATAAGACTATAAAATCTCGTAGGAAAAGAGTATCGGTGGCCTTGTGGTAACGGTATCCGACTAACAATGCGAGAGGTGCCGGCTTCGAATCCCACTGCCGCCATGTACCAATGACTCTTTTCTGAGTTATGCACATTAATTTAATGCTAAACTGTGACTACGGTGAGGGAAAACTTTTTTTATAAATTTGGCCGTTATCTTCGGCATGTACTTACTTACTCTAATTACGTTTTATGCACATCATGCAGAACTGCAAGAGCGTTTTACAGTGATGGTAAGCTGGTTTTTGTAAAGCCTACCAGAACCTAGTTTAGAACCCTAAAGATCCTCACCCTGCCCAGCGTTTATATCTACCAGATTGCCAACCTAGTCAGAAAAAAGTTAACTGCATACCCTACAAACAGCATAATTATAACATAAGGTATCACCACCACTTCTTTATTCCCCCAAGGAGGATAACAAAAACAAATGCTTCCCTGCATGTAATAGGTCCTCTGGTCTACAACTTCTTATCCTGTGACGTAAGGGATGCCGGACAAGGTATTCGCGAAGAAACTCAAACGCCTACTGATTGATATGGCAACATACTCAATTACTGTATATTTTTACGAACATAAAATCCAGTTGACCCAGTCATTGATACCTTGGTTTCAATGTTTTATTTTTTTAAATCTAAAAGCGTTGACATATATTTTTATGTACTTAATAATTATAATAATGAATGAATTATATAGTACCTAGATATATATTTATAAGCTATTAGTAATATAAAAATGACATGTAAATATTACTATTTGTAAATAAATATCATCATCATCATATTGGCGTTATGTCCCGGGTCCGCTTTCCTGCTATTCTTGGCCTACCTCGCTCGGTCTTCGGTATCCTTAGTGGTAAGTTTATTGCCACGCATATCGTTCTTGACAACGTCAAGCCATCGCTTCTTGGGCTGGCCTCTCCTTTCCGTGCCCGGCGGGGGCGGCATGGCCAGACATTTGTTCCCCACATACCTTGCCGGTTTTATGAATAAACATATGAATATATTATGAATTACGCCGGTTAGCTAGCCTACGTCAGAACACAAGTTCGCAACCATCCACATCCGCTCCCCTAAGGTTACAGATGTCCTGGACGCAGGTGACTGCATTCCATCAGGTCGACCGTCCGTGTGGCTCTCTGGGCAATAAAAATAATTTTCTTTGGCGATAGATATTTAAAACGCGGTGACTGGTCAGGTTCCCCTGGTAGCAGGGTCACGGAGGTCAGATGGTCGTCGCTCCACTGTAATTACCTGATCGCCTAATCCTGGATCATGGTCAAGGCGGACCCCGGTCCCTCGTTCTCGAGAGCACAACCGGGACATTAACGTCAAGATGATTATTATTATTTTATATTTAGTACGCGGTGACATACCTGACTCGTCAGACTTGACAGAGTCCACCACGGGCTTCTCAGATTTGACAAGTCTTACGTCCGGATTATTTTTACTTACTGACACACACAGGCATTTGGTCCCACTCTCCATTGCGGCATGTGGCATATCTGTTCCCGGCCAGGCTGTAGCCACGCAGGCAGCTGAACCGCACCAGCTTTCCACGCCGACGAAGGCGGTATTGTCCGTTCTGGATACTTGGTTTGAAACAGGTGCTTGGTTGTAAACGAGCTGGAAGGAGTAATGGTTAGGTGATGAATCGAGTGTTGACAGTGTAACAGCATTGGAGCATTTGGACTTTATTTTGTACTACGGAAGCATTACTATCAACGGTCTAGCTGCCTCCTAGTTAGGCCTTTCCGCAGTGACGTATGTAGTCGCCTTGACGCCTTCTAACGTTATTATCGTCTTTTTTACTATTGAGTCACAGTGTGGTGTCCGGCAGAGTAGAAAAGCACCAACCCCTTACACTCGTATTTGTCGTACAAGGTGACTAATGTTTTCGAGGCAAAAGATCTAGTCTCTATAGACTGGAAAATGGGCAGCAGCGGTTTCCTTTGTTATATTTATAACACTGCCATTTCCAACCCGCCTGCCTTTCGTGGGAGAGGCCCTAATTTCTGCAGTGGACTGATATGGGCTGTGATGATGATGAGTGACACTTTACTCATCATCATCCTGCTGCTGCCTATACCCCACTAGGTGATGGGGTCGGTACAACATGTCTCTTGCTATCCTGAGTCAACACAAACACAACCACGACAAGCTTCGCTACTTTGGGGCTAGATGGCGCTGTATGGATTTGTCCAAGCATATTTATTTTTATTTTTTAATCTAAAAGATTCGGTTTCACGTTTATATTATTAGTCACCTGCATGACGTCACCAATCCTCGTGAATGCTGCTGAGGGCGCAGTGTTTATAACCAGACCGATAGCAAAACTCGAATAATTCATAGTTGTTAGTTTTGTTTAATTAAAATCGTTTCATTAGTTTGTAGAAATTAAGTTTTACCTGTGTAAAAATCTTCATTCTGCCGGAGGTTTTCCGACAACTTTCCGTGTTAATTTAATACAATTGGTGTCAGTAACGAATAAACTAAAAACATGAAAAGTATAGTGTTATCAGCAGGATGCTCGCTCTTGACGCGCTGGTCTCACTGTAGCTTCCTGTTTACAGCAGAGTCGTGGGAGACTTATGCGCTAATTACATTTGACTAAGGGTTAAAATGTTTTTACAAGGTCAGCAACGCGTGGGTGATGCCCCTGGTATTGCAAACGTCCGCTGCGGCGACTGCTTACCATCAGACAGGCCGTACAAAAAATTAAACTAAACTCAATCGTCTTTTAGAAACATGAAGCGAGAGAGAAAATCAAAATGGAATGTAGTGCTTATAGAATAAAGTCAATTTTTGTAACACGCCCTTTGAAAAGAGGAGCGCCGCGTAACATAATATACCTAGTCATATAGTTTTGTAACAATCTTGTGTACAATAAATGGTTATATAAATAAATATAAATGATACAAAAATGGACCTCATTCAATAAACAATACATTCCACTATGACCTGTACTCACGCATTTTGCGTTTGAATTTAGCCAAATGTAATAAGCGTATTACTGTTCTAGTCAGATTCCACTGAATTATAATCGCGCAGTTCATAAATAAAGCTGTTGTTATTAAATTTAAAACGTGTTAGTAACTTCCTGCGATACCAAATATCTGTTTTGCACTGCCGTCAGTTGATAATGTTACAGTGTAGTTTAAATGACGTATTTATGAAAAAATAATGTGGTGATATATTCGATGGCCAATATGATGGTTCGATATAGCCGTGTTGTGTCCGGCAGAGTAGAACTGCACCAACCCCTTACACTCCTGGGTGTCGTACAAGGCGACAAATATTTTCGAGGCAAAAGATCTAAGAGTCTTCAAAGGCTGGAAAATGGGCAGCAGCGTTTTCCATTGTTATATCTATAAAAATGCGATCGCCAACCCGCCTGCCAAGCGTGGAGATTATGGCAACAAGCTCCCCTTTCGTGGGAGAGGCCCTAAGTTGGCTGCGAAGATGATTTATGAAAAAATAATGCGGTGAAATAATCGATGGCAAAATGGCCGAAACCAAGCTTAAAATCGCTTTTTTATGCTACTCAGTGACAGCTATAACAGACAGACAGACTGTTTGACATGATGCCCACAGCTACATTCTACCATCGCACCACTCGCCATTGACAGGGAGTTCATTTTCACACCTTGGAGCCAATTTGGTCGGAAGTTGCTCCCACGCACACTAAGGTTGTGAAATGAACTACCTGGAGAGGTTTTCCCTGGAGAGTACAACATGGAGTTCTTCAAGAAAGGGGTTAAAAAGTTTTTACGGGGTTGGCAACGCGTGGGTGATGCCCCTGGTATTGTAAACGTCCATAGGCTGCGGTGGCTGCTTACCATCAGGCAGGCTGCAAGCTTGTTTGCCACCTTAGTGGTTTAAAAAAAAGCCCACCTAATGGTAAGTGGTAACTGTAGCCTATAACATCTATAGTTGCAGGTAACAAAAATGCAGAACCGCAGGTGCGTTGTCACCGTAAGGGCTAAGATCATGGGCGTAGCCAGGTTTTGGTTTTGGGGGGTTCAAAATAGATGTGCATTAATTTCGATTCGTTCCCCCATCCCCCTTTTAAAAGATGGGGTAATCGTAAAGAAAGTAAACAAATTAATATTAAGAAATTTAGGATGTTCGTAATAAAAGTAACTGAAATTTAAAAATGAGCGAGCGTAGTGTGCTCGAAATCATTCGAATTTTGGCTCAAGATCCTGGGTGAAAATACTAAATGTAACATCAACCAATGACTGAATGAGCGCAGCGATATGCGATTAGAATTTTGAGTAGGTATATTGGCCCTATAAAATCCTAATCGATTACATAACCATTCAAGTTTTTTTATTATTTTGACTCAAAAGGTGCAAAATGACCATGATAAATGTAACATAAATTAATGACTGAGCGAGCACAGCGACCTCCACTCCGTTGGTATATTGGTTCCTAAAATCCGAATCAATCACATAGCGCGAGCGGTGATTATTTATAAAAAGAGTAAGTGCAGAAAGCTCGAAAATGTATGGTTTATTTTCCCTTAAAGTCCAAATTTATTATTCAGCGCATATTGAAAAACTACAGTGTATATTGAAAAAGTGAGCGAGCAGAGCGAGCTCGAAATATTTTCTATTTTGGCTCAAATTCGGGGTCAACATGATAACTAAATGTAACATAAACCAATAACTGAGTCGCAGCGAGCTCGCGACTCGGACTTTCTGGTATACCAACATATTGGCTCTTAAAATATTGCGAGCGAGATAAAAAAAAATTGCGAGCGTAGCGAGCTCGAAATTTTTTCGAATTCTGGCTAAATAGAGCTGGACCAAACTTGTTAAAGAAAACTAATGAATAGGCGAGCGCAGCGAACTTGAAATTTCTGACATTATTGCTGTTAAAATCCGGATTGATCAGGTGGCGCAGGCGGTGTAAAATGATTTCGGGGGGGTTAGAACCCCCTGAACCCTCCCCCCCCCCTCGCTACGCCTATGGCAAAATGAAATACCTTGTGCCTGTAATTTCACTGGCTATCTTATCCTTCAAACCGGAACACAACAATGCTTGCATTGTTGCTTGGCGGCAGAAATAGATATGGCTGTGGTACTCCCCCAGGCGGACGCCTCAAGCTTGACAGAGCTATCACTTAAAGAAAATTAAAATGCACAGCTGTTACGTGCAATGTTTTTTTTGTAAGAGGCGGTATATTAGAATGATAACTTAAACAGAAGGACTGTATCTGTATCTTTACGAACTCGTATCTGATGCTGTTATAAATACTGGTGCAGGTCAAAGCCGACTCCGGGCCTTCGGCTGTGCGAGAGCACAACCGTGACATTAACGCTAAGATTAATATTTTTTATTTTCTTGCTTTGGCGTTGATGTTCTGGTTGTGCTCTCGCACACGAAGGCCCGGGTTCGCCCTGACCAGGGTTTGGCAGAATAGGTGATTACGGTGGAACGACTGCCGTCTGACCTCCGTGACTTTACTACCAGGGGATGTTGACCAGTTTGGATCATGGTTACACATTCAGTCGTCTGAATGTGCAGGTTTCATCACGATATTTTCCCTCACCGTACGAACATCGGTTAGTATTCAACTAATGTACATAACATAATGTTTTAAACAATCGCGGTTTTTGTTACACATTTTAAGGTTAACCCGTCCTGTGACCATGATGCATGCAACTGTGTCGAAATATCGGGCTACTCATTAACACAGGAACGCGGTAGGAAACCCGGAATATAACCTTAAAATGTGTAATGTACATAACTCAAAAAAGAGTTTGGTACATGGCCGCAGTGGGATTCGAAGCCGGTACCTCTCGCTTTCGAGTCGGATATCGTTACATACAGTTACGTTACATCATCATCATCATCACAGCCCATTAACAGTCCACTGCAAGACTTAGGACCTCTCCCATGAAAGGGAAGGTTATTGCCATAATCTCCACGCTTGGTAGGCGGGTTGGAGATCGCAGTGTTGTAAATATAACAATGGAAAACGCTGCTACCCATTTTCCAGCCTACAGATACTCTAGATCGTTGGTCTTAAAAACATTAGTCGCCTTGTACGACACCCACGAGTGTAATGGGTTGGTGCTATTCTACTCTGCCGGACACCACACGGCCAAACAGTTACGTTACATTACATGGCAATTAAAAAATTATCATAGTTATTAATAACTACGGAACCCTACACTGTACGTAGCACAACACGTATTGGCCGGTTTTATTTTGTGGCGTTAGCGTTCAGTATGGGATACCTTCGTGTCCATTTACTTTGACAACATACCTTCCCTTTCTTTCGCTAATAATAGGTACGTATTGTAAACAATTATAACTAAATACGTATGAGGAAAAATAGATTTGCATGCAGTACCTATTTAATTAGTATTATAGTTAGTGGTTTGTCATTACATTAATTCAGGAAAACAATTATTAAAATACAACTGCAGCTACATACTCGTACCTATATCTATATAAGAAATTGTATATGTCTCAAGACTATGTATATATGTCTTATGTCTATGTATGTAGGTATGTCTTTTATGGATCTTAAAAAGCTCAAACTTACTTACCATGCAACGGAAAGAGTATGCTCGGAAATTCTCTACTTTTCCTGCCTTGCCAATGTGTTTCACGAATAGTACACTCTACACTCATCGTCATCATCGTCATCATCATCATCATCATATCAGCCAAAAGACAACCACCCACTGCTGGGCATAGGCCTCCCCCAGATATCTCCACAAAGGCTGGTGCGGTGCCTTCCGCATCCAACCGGTACCTCCGATCTTTACCAGGTCATCGATACACCTTGTGGGAGGCCTACCCACGTTATCTACACTCAACTTTGTCGTAAAAGGTTGAGTATCTACACGTGTTTTCAAGTGAAATGGAGACCATGATTGGATAAACATGGTGTGGGAAGTTATTATGTAATTAGATGGAACAACACGTGATCGTATCATGACGAAACCTACACATTCAGGGGACTAATGCGTAACAATGATCCAATTTGACAGTATACCTAAAAGAGCTTAGGGCCCTGAAGGCTTTAATTTATCCCGAAATTTAGTGATGTACCCACGGGAACGTTTCCGGAAAGTAATTAAAAAAAAGGCGACTAAGAACCGAATTATATGCAGACAAAGTCGCGGGCAAAAGCTAGTACTGCAAGAACCAGTAAACATAACATTGGGGGTGAGATTAATTAAATGTTTTAGGTATTTAATATCTTGAAGCGTTCGGTAGCCGAGTGGTAAAGGGTTACGACTCGCAAGCGAGAGGTACCGGGTTCAAATCCCTCTGCGGCCATGTACTAATGACTCTTTTCTGGGTTATGTACCTACGCCTAAATGTGTAACCATGATCCAATCTGGTCGGGTTCCCCTGGTAGCAGGGTCACGGAGGACAGATGGCAGTCGCTCCACTGTAATTACCTGATCTGCCAAATCCTGGATCATGGTGAAGGCGGACCCCGAGCACTCGTGCGCGAGGTCACAACCGGGACATTAACGCCAAGATGATAATTTTATTAGGTATTTAATATCTTACTGTGCTCGGTTGACTGTTAAATAAAACAATGCTATTGTACCTACTTGAAGTTTTAACACCTAAATAAAAATATAATACGTAGCAAAAAAATAATTAGGTATGCACTTACTGTAGCATTCACCAACATCAAATACACTTAATAAAAACAAAAACATAACACATTTTGTCCACATTTTATAAAAAATACAGGTTCACTATAAATTATTGAAATAAATAAATAAACTTTAAATTATGCAAAGGACGTTGGCAACTCGTCTGTTAAAATCATTTTAAGTTATGAGCGCAACTAATTTTAATATATGACCCTTGTTTTACAACCATAGAATAATTAGCGACCAGATGTGATATTTAAATAGGTACTTACCTATTTACAACCTATTTACATGTTACATATCTACTTAGATATCTATACATAGTATAAAACAAGGTCGCTTGCCGCCGTATGTCCCTATGTATGTATCTATCTATATATGTACGCTTAGATCTTCTAAAATACGCAATGGATTTTAATGCGAATTTCAACAATAAATAGAGTGATTCAAGAAGAAGGTTGTAAGAAAGAAAAAATGGTAGGTAGGGGTAATGTAGGAATACGCGAACGAAGTCGCGCCGGGTCCACTAGTTTACAATAAATGTTTTATATTGGTATGACCCATTGTGGGATAAGCCCGCCTTTGCAATGTATATTTATTTTCTTTTGTTATTGTTCTTTATGTAGTTATACGCAATAAAGAGTTTACATACATACATACATACATACATACATACATACCTCTGAAAAATGATTTGAATAAAATAGTGCGGTAGTAGTAGTTATAACTAATTCTTAAGTAAACACAGCTATATTAAAGCTCTAAATGGCCATATTCGTTACATGGGTTGATAATTATTCCAATCTGCCGGATACAGGGTCAAACCAACATATTTGACGTACCTGCCTGTCATATATTACAAAATACTATTCTGTATAGTAAACCCACTAACATAGTGTTACAAATACGATTACCCAATAACATATTACTGTTAATAGGTAGGCAGTGAACGACTGTCCATTCTGTTGCAAACGCGTTACTCTTTGACAGACGGGATGCGCTGGCACTATCGAGAAGGAAGTGGAGTTCCGATATATCGTGACATTCATTCCGCCACACACAGAAATACCAACGACCCAACAACAAAATGAGATTAGGTTGAATGCAAAAACCTTATCTTATCTGTTGAAAGTAAGTATAAACCCGACAAAACCCACGACGTCATTCAAAAATTATTTCCTTTCGCTAACATAGCTAAGTCATCTTGGCGTTAATATCCTGGTTGTGCTCTAGCGCACGAGGGCCCGGGGTCCGCCTTGACCATGATCCAAGCTTTGGCAGATCAGGTAATTACAGTACAGCGACTGCCATTTGACCTACATGCTCCTGCCACCAGTGTAACCTGAGCAGATTGGATCATGGTTACATATCCAGTCGCCTGAATATGCAGGTTTCATCACGATGTTTTCCCGCACCGTAACAGCATCGGTTAGTATTCAACTAATGTACATAACTCAGAAAACTGTCATTGGTGAATGGCCGCAGCGGTATTCGAACCCGGTACCTCTCGCTTTCGAGTCGGATTACTAACGGCTCGGCCGCCGCCGCTCTAAGCTTACATAGTTAAGTACTAGCGCAATTAAACTGATTCTATGCTAGTAATTCCTAACTACCTTACCTAACTAATGCGCTTATTACATTTGAGTAAATTCTTCTTCTAAATCGGAACACTATTGGCAGAGTGGTCGTGGTCTTTATGGATTGGTGGCGCGCTTCACCTCGCTTCACCTCGTGAAGGGGCCCGTCAAAAACCTTTCTTACTTTGTCCGTCCACGGCGTTGGAGATCTGCCGCGAGTCCGAGTGCCTTCCACACTGCCTTGCAGAGCTAGTCTCTCTATGCTGGTGCTATCACGCCGAAACACGTGCCCAAAACGTAAAAATTCGGCTTTGGAATATCGAGGAAAGACGATGCTTAAATTTAAGCTCTTAGAATCGAGACATGTGCGAAACTCAGTCCACGATATTCGGAGCATTCTCCTCTAGCACCACATCTCGAGAGCATCTATTTTCTTCCTTACGACGCCTCGGACGATCCAAGGAATAGAGGGAAATCGAGTGCTGACTAAATTCAGAAGCAAAAAGTGGAAAGCTCATAGAATATGGTCCATTTCCCGGGTCCACTAACCCGTGACCGTGATATCAGTCGTACGCCATAGTACCAGTGGTACCAGTTCACCTGATGGTTAGTGACGATGCGGCCGAAGATCGAGCATGCCTACCTAGGAATAGCCTTGAAGGCGTCAAGATTATAATGGTCAGGAAACACACTCGCTGCATTATAAAGGTTGAACCAAAGCAGCTCGTGCGGGTATAGGTATTTACTTGAAGGATTTTTTATCGAGAAGCTAACATGTGTTATCTCGAAAACCTCTTATGTCCAACGACCTAGTTATATTTTTTGTTTTTCTACGAATTTTCCGAAGTTCCCGCAAAATTTAAAGCACCACTCTGCCAAATGTCCGAATCCCTTTGCGTCATGCGATGAAATGACTTTAATAGGTCTACAGCACAAATGTACGACGTAGCACAATTCTAATAATGTTTGTATTAACATCTCCCACTTTGGGTGCCACCGCACCCTCCGACGATGGGATAGATTTCATTAACACCATCTGGATACCTGGCATACAACTAACGTACAGGCCTTGCAGGCCTTTCTATCGCGCACATGCAAGATGTGGAATGAGCTCACTCCCCAAGTCTTTTCTTTGCTCTACAACATTAGGTTTTTCAAAAGGCATGTCTACAGATACCTCAAAGGCCGGCATCGCATACGCTCCGCTTAGGTTGCAGATGTCCTGGGCGACGGTGACCAGTTTCCATCAGGCGGACGGTTCGTCCGTGTGCCTTCCTAAGCAATAAATAAACGGCTCAAATCATCCTGCAAGGTTATTGGATAATCTCTACGGAGTCCTGAGAGTCTAGCACACGGTCAAAAAGGGTAAAATGTAAAGGGTAAAGGGTAAAGGGTAAAATCCGAGAAATTTGAAACTAGTAACTTTTTTTTCAGTTGGCAAACTGCATTTTTCATGCAATGTGTTAGGAAAAGTGTTTTTTTTCACCGCAATTCTAACTTTTCTCAGGAAACAGTTAAATAATTACGTAGAAATTAACATAAAATAATAAGTCTTTAAAAACAAATATAGCCCAAAACTAAAAGTGTTATTTTCACACATTAGCTAATTAATTATGCACTTATCCAGTTATGCCAGAACGCCTATCCTCGATATCTGCTAACGATTATTTGGCCATCGGCAACAGGAGCGCAATCTCCTGTTTTATATTCCGGATACCACCACTCCCTGAAGTGGTCATACACTGTCACTGTTTCAACCTTAGTTCTGTCATTAAGCGCAGAGCATAACGCACACACGTTTTCTGCAAGAGACAGGCTGTAATACGTGTAATGCGAGTGCCACTTGAAGAACTGGACGTATTCCCGTCCAGACTTAATATAGTAGTCCATGGTCTGCGCCAAAGCCTCCGGCGTGTAGTCGCGTCCATTCAGAAACGATGACGGAGGAAGAAATCTGCAAAACCAAGCACACAATTATACAATTATAAAATCAGACAAATGTTGGATAAAACCATTTATTCGTCACTTTGTCACTCCAGTGAACATCTGGAGTCAAGGATGTGATCCCCCATAAATATAGCTAAATAATTAAGTAGGTACTTTAACGTATCTACTTTTTCGATTATCAAGGCCGGTCTTGTGCCTTGCGTATATAGCTGGTCCCTGTCATCTTTACCAGGTCTTCGGTCAAACTTGTTTGAGGCCTACACACGCTGGGCCTTCCGGTACGTAGTCGCTACTTAAGAATTTTAGTGCCCCATCGACCAGGTGTTACTTAGGTTTAGTTTAGGCACTTAACTTGGCAATCCATTACAGCTAACCACCCGAAATTTTCAAACACCTCACATGCTAAATACACTATGAACAAACATACCTACGTAAGGAAAAGTATTTAAAATAAAGAATACCTTGAATAATTAGCGCCACCATAAACAATGGGAATCATATTATACCATAAAGCTGTCAACACTTTTTCAGTCACGTAATCCTCATCAAAGGAATTCTCTAGCGCCATATAGAAAAAATAATTATTCTGCAAAAAATTAACGCATTGATTGTGGATAGACTTCGGGCATTGTAAGGTTCCACAGTCTCCATAAATATCTACTGTCCATCCATATTTTTGGAAGGCATCTTGAAGCTGCTTCACAAAATGTTCCCGTTCGGACCGAGAAGGACCGCAATTCGATACAAACCATGCAGCTGCTTTCCTTTTACTCTTCCATAAATTGTAAATGAATTCCTCCTCCTTAACGTTACTGAACTCCACCTTGTCCCAGTGCATATCAACTTTGGGGCCAACAACTTCCCCGGCAGCGTTCCTTATTGAGATATATGTAAATGGGATATCAGACTTCAGTTTGTAAGTAGATGTCCAATTGAAGAAACCATCGAACTCTTCTTCGCAAACCGGATGGTTTTCCGAAGACTCCATGAAGAAAAATAGGTATTTTTGATGGGGGTATCTCGTGGCTGGCAAATCGGCTAATGATATGTTTCGGCCATTGAATGCAATGGCATCGAACCTGGATAGGTCACTGCCGAAGAAGTTCCTATCGCCGGTGACGTAACAATCTATTACCGAACAGTTATTCTTGATGAAACTGTCCTGCGCTTCGCCCAAATGACCAAAGTCATTTAGAGTACCTAAACTCCAGGGAGTCCATAGGAGGATGAACTTGAGGTTCTTGGGAAGCTTATCTGGTTTCCAGTAGAATGATGCATATCGATGTTCTTGAGTGACGTTGTCGCTATACTCTAGCGTTGTTGAGTCATTGTACATAGTATCATCTGGGTTGCTGATGAGACAAATGTAGTAGATTATGGTGAGGCAGATAAGTAAGAACATGATCCGGTAGCACTGTCTTTGCCGTGGAATGTAATAAATTCTTTGTAATCGTGTATACCTCATCCTCAGCCTCCAGTCTCACACGGTATTTCTGGATAAACAGATTTCATGTGCCAAAGCTCAATTACAATATTTATCTGATGGTAACTTCTATTAAATAAAATGCAAAGACACAATAAAAACCTTCGTTTTAATAAAGCGTACACTGTGTATGCAAACAGAGAGCGTCCATTGTAAATAAAACGAGTATTGTTATTCTATCTGCTTTCTACCACAAAACGACAGGTATCATGTGGTGGATTGTCTACTAACAAAGTAGGTTGTACTACTATTTGTTATGGTTTTCTAAGCGACAAATATAATATCAGGAAACCCCGTGAAAACCACAAAATATTTCCCAAGCGACTGCCATCTGACCTCCGTGATCCTGTTAGGAACCTGATCAGATTGGATCATGGTTAGGCTACACATGCAGTTGCCTGATGTGCAGGTTTCATCACGATGTTTTCCCTCACCGTAACAACATCGGTTAGTATATAATGTAGGGGATACCAAACTAGACAGGATTCTAAAAAAAATTCAAATCAGTAATCAAATTATGACGTCATTACTGCTCAAAATGATTGTTGTTAACTAAAGAACCTACCCGTTTACACGGGTACACACCCGTGTAAACTGCTATATCTTGTACATCGTATATATATATATATATATATATATATATATATATATTATGACATTTAATTCTTTTATAAATTTAACATTCTTAATTTAATTCAATTTGAAAAATGACCTTTTTTACTTGGACATTTTATATTAATTCGGTAATGAATTTTATAATAAGAGCGTCTTTAGCCGGGCGGATGAGTATTCAACTCGTAAGCGAGATGTACCGGGTTCGAATCCCGCTGCGGTCATGTATCAATTATTATTTTCTGAGTTATGTACATTAGTTCAATTTTTTTTATACCTCTAAGGTGGCAAACAAGCTTACGGCCTGCCTGATGGTAAGCAGTCACCGCAGCCGTTGCAATACCAGGGGCATAACCCACGCGTTGCCGACCACGTAAAAACCTTTTTACCCCTTTTTTTAATAAAGCAATTGCAAATAAGGCCCTACTTGGAGACAGAGAAGGTCATTCCAGTGATGCAGTCTGGATTCCGTAGGGGTCATAGTACCACCACGGCGCTCCTAAATATCACTGATGATATCATGTATGCTACTAATGAGGGTAAGGGTACTATTATGGTGCTATTGGACTTTACGAGAGCTTTCGACTGCATTCACCATCAGTTACTAATGGCTAAATTACAACATTATGGGTTCAGTTCTAAGGCATGTGATTGGTTCAAGTCTTACTTTAGCAATCGCAAGCAGATTGTACGGTGTGGCGTGGACGACGATGGGGTCTCTTCTGGACCACTGGTTGTTCGTCGCGGGGTAATTCAGGGTTCCATTCTTGGGCCTACGTTATTTTCAATATATACTGCTAATATTGGGTCAGTGATAAGGGAGTCAATGCATCATCTTTATGCCGACGACACTCAGGTATACACTCACACCTCAGGTGTACAAGGTTTACACACACATAGGGCAACGCGCACAACTGAGTTGAAATATCTGTAAGTATCTAGTGTTCATCCATCAAGGAACTACCTCACCGAATAATAGGCCTTTCCAGCCAGAAACAATTTCAGCTTAAGCTGAAATCCACCTAATGACACTGATTTCTTAATGTTATCAGGAATTTTATTAAAAATTCGTGGACCCATAGCTAAAAGGGAGTTGTCAGTCTTCTGCAATCTACATTTAAAACTTTGGAGCTGGTGTTTCCGTCGCGCAGAGAACTGCTCAGCGACCGGGAACTCGGTAGGATTCTTCCATACATATTTGGCGATTTCTAGTAAGAAAAGTGAGGGAACAGTCAGGATACCCAGTCGAACGAACAACTCGCGCGCGGGTTCGTCAGGTGGAACACGGCACATCATACGAACCACCTTCTTCTGTATTATGAACGTCCGGTCCCTGTCAGCTGCCATTCCCCAGAGGTCTATCCCGTAAGTTAGGTGTGAATGGATAAAACCGTAATAAGTTGACAACAAATTCTGTGTCGAAAGTGTACGCGAGAGGCGAGAAATAGCGTAATAGGCAGAATTTAGTCTTACACACAAGACGTCGATGTGGTAGTTCCACTGTAGGCCCCTGTCAAAAGTAAACCCAACAAAGCGAGCACTATCTACAGCCTCTATAATAATCTCTATAATATAGCACTATCTACAACTCTATCGAGTTTGAGCTCGTTTGATTAATCTGTAAAAAAATATTTTTCATTTGATCTTGTTTCTATTGTAGTCACAGCCACATTCTATTGTTTTCTACACGACACGAAGTTTGCCGTGAGTGACGATATGATATTATTGCAGCCACATAAATTGCAGTATTTTTTTTATGTTATACGCCAGACGAAAGCGGGCCACCTGATGGAGTGTGGTCACTGCCGCGTATGGATATCAGCAACACCAAGAGTGCTACCAATGCGTTGTCCGCCTCTGAAGAGACATCTAATATCTCTTGAACGATCCCATATCCATAGGAAACACTGTAGCTGGGAGCTCATTCCACATCCGAATCGTAAGAGTAAATATTGCCGGCTTAGAAGCTCAATTACCAAAAAAAAATAGTATAAGATTGTAGCACCTCCCTCTAAATGGACATTTTGATCATATCTAGAGTCATACGGCAAAGCGCAGTGCACGCAAATGTACCGTTTTAAGGTCGATGTTTGCGATGAACATTGCTTCGATGCGCAGTTAGATATCTGAAGAGAAAATAATTTGTTGTTAATACTGTGATGGGACGCTAATAATTCAAATTCATAAAACATAACCCTCCTTTTTGTCGCAGTCGGGTAAAAACCATTGGCGTCATTCGAACGTTTAAATTTGCTAAACACGAACACGTGGCACTCACTTGAAATTCCGAAAACCAAAACCAATTTGTCACACGATATTATGTTAGTTTGAGTGAGCAATAAATTCCCAAGAAGGTCGAGCTTCATTACAAGGGTCACACTTGTAAGTGTGAGAAAAAATAAAAGTTCGCATTCCAAAATGTCCAATAAATTCACGCTGAGATATCGATGTAAAAACAATACCGAGAAAACGAACAAGGCTAGCCTAAGAATAAAAAACCTATCATAAAAACAAAGGTTTCAGATACTACATTTAAATAAATCTGTGTCCTAAGTCTTACGACTTAGGGATGTTTTTCAAATATGATATTACGCGGCAAACCCTTGACCAATTTCAGGTACGAGTCCAGGCAGTTGACGCTACTAAAAATGGTGGCCAACTTAAATGCGCCATAGCTATTGGCTGATCTGAAGAGACGCAATCGCGGGAAGCGACGGGATTGGCAGATTGCACTCCCACCACAAGGGATGATGCGTAGGCGTCGATTGCCATCCATAACAACCAAAACACCAAACAACACAAGCAAAGAAGAACCTTATGTTAATTAGCGTAGATACTAAGATTGTAATTAGTAATTCATCTCTATTATAATTAAGTCAGCGAGACGAATCACGGGGTAGAAGGATGACACTTCTTATTTCGGTGCGGAGCGAGGCGGCTGGACGAGCAGTAAAGCATTTTATTGAGATCAGATCTTAAAGTCTAATAATGTAAAATTATATTAAACTTTGATTTACTAATAAATTAGAGTCAGTGTATATTAGCAGCGGCGGCAAAAGTTAAGTTGATACCTTTTATGTCTATGTAAATGGTTTAGGTATTAATTGAATCGATCTGATTAATTTCATCTATAAATTTCATCAATTTCCATTTGTAGTCTCACTAGTAGAGATTTTATTAACATAGTTTAACTTAATCAAGATGGAAAGTAAAAGTTACCCAATCGATTGACATTTACATTCAATTTTAACTGTAATTATTAACTATGAATTATCTCTGCGTCAGATAATTAGAGCACGGTAATATTTGAACAAAATATACCGAAGCCTATGTCCATCATCATCAAATCAAGTAATCAATGTGTCTGATATATCTCTATACGAGATCATTATGTGCTATTGTTTGACGTTAACTCGTCCCTGCGTGAAATATTCGTAATGTGGTATTATTTGAATAAAATGATACCAAACCTACCTATGTCTAATCTGCGACGCTTGGGAGTTTGTAATGTACTTACATTGAAATCATCATCAATAACGAATACTCCAAGATAAATATTGTTTGAGTGTATTCTACATAAATGTATGATTAACTATTATTTATATATAGAACTGTACTAGGTTACAGACCTCGATATATTGGCGAAAAGACCTTTAAGATGGCTTAAAGGACTAGTCAATATCATTAACGAATATATTTTGGTAATAAATACATGTAATAGACTAAACCAACGGTTTATTCATAATGTTATTAGACCAAAAGGCGTATGGGCTGTCCCAGCTTATACGACTAGTCTAATCAACGAATATACCTATAATATATATTATTATAAGACCAAAAGGCGTATGGGCTATCCCAGCTTATACGACTAGTCTAATTAACGAATATACCTATAATTTATATTATTATTAGGCCAAAAGGCGTGTGTGTTGATCAATCCCCACATGACTAGCCTAATACTGACTACCTGTTGGTAACGCGCAGCGTTAATGAGTCGAATACTTCACTGATAAGTTAGCATTTATATCGACTAATTGTTTCACATTAATTGACTTAATTAAGCTTATGTTTGATTATATGTTTTAACTATGCAAACCAAGTATGACGCTTTGACTTTCAATTATGTGAATGTAATGATTTGATTTGAACGAACAATTGTTTAAACGATACTAATTAATTAATTAATCATAATTAGACTTAATTGGGCGAAAATGGTTTTTGCAATACTGACCTGACGTTTTCCATTTTCGATAGGTATTGGCCCTAGGAATCGAATGGTCAGAATCACGAATTTCTCTGTTGTCAGAAATTCTTGGTTAAAATCATAAAATAGTTTCAATCGTAGAGTCACAATTAAGTAAATAAACGTATATCTATATTTTAAACTCTACCTGTGACTTTAATTCATATTCCCGCATACCTTGACTAATTTTCAATAAATTACATTCCAAGTTGACTGTAATCATCCAGACCTAATGATTGAGATGCCTAAGTAACTTCTTTCAGAACTAATGGTACTTAAATGCCTGAAATAAAGTAATTTTCTTTAGAGGAATTCAATAAAAAAATATCCACGTAAATTCTTGCAATTCAACGCATGGCATTCGAGTTTTGATAATTAGATTAAACCAATAATTTTTTGTTGGTTCACCCTAGTTGGTGCTATATTCAGTAAGATTGAGACACCACAGTTGTTGCGATCCTTCATCTCGTAAAACGTAGGGAAAAAGCTGTCCAAAGGATCCTAAATTGATAAAAAGCATATATACAGGGGCCCCATTTTCGGATGAAGAGTGGAGATGATTTGAATATATGTATATGATAACCTTACGGGGTTACAAAGAATGACAGCGGTATATCAAGGAATATACCTAGTTATCTTGCCAGGCCAAGGCAAGCTTAGGGAACCTTGGGGATCAAGAAAGCATCGACACCCTCCATCGTGGCAACCCTTTGGAGCACGTGAAAGGAGGCAGGAACACATTAAAAGGTCCTAGTCTGGACAAAGGTTCAGCTAGGGGACTGGCTCCTTTGTGACCCACTTCAGGGGGCTCAACTTGCTGTCTTATAATTAAATTATATTTTTATTATATCACTCGAATCATTGCCATTGACGTAGTGGAGTTTTATTGCAAGTTTCTGTCATCTCATCTTACATAAACACTAGAGAGCAATTAACATCACATTTTAAGGCATTTATAAACCAATCATCAAACCCGAATCTCATAAAGTTAAATAGACTGTCGCTGACGGTCTTTGTTCACCCATTTTATATTGGACTCACATACGACGGTGAGACCGCTTCATGTTATGCGCGAGGCGCATGACCACGTTAGGTTTCATGACATGTAATGAGTGACCAGATCGACCTAGGATCGTTTCATCCATTGAACGTGAATAGCTTGACCATACATTTAGCATCGGGACCACCTCATCGGGTGACCGTTGCTCCAGATAGCTTCATTTAGTTAGGCGACGGACCATCTCATCTGCTGCCGATTGCCCAGGATCTAGGTCTTGTGTCTCAATTAAGCAGACACACCTTGATAAAAGAACCTTAAAAAAATAACACAACGTAGACAAATTAATTACTAAATTCATTTCATTGTAATATTTGACGATCACTATTCTTTTATGTATTTATAATTAAATACCCATTTTATTGCAATCCTCAAATGAGAAATGATAAATTGAGGGCAATTCTTTAAGTACCAATGCAAGCATAAAACAAAAACCTAGGTAGTACTCATTTCACTAATATGTTTGGTCTAAACGGCTGGGAGAGGATAACTCTTAACTTAACAGTTAATCTATTTACTTATAAATAACTGAAAGCGCTATACTTGGTTTGTGAAAATTGTTAATTGCCATTTTATATTTGTGCTTTTATTGTGTGGTTCCACAGGGCGAAACTTGTTCGTTATCAAAATATTTAAATAACAGTAAATTACGCGTTGAATAACAATATTTCAAAACAAATAAAACTTAGATTAGCTACAGAATCGCGTAAGTCTTTTACATAAAGTACAAAAATAATCGTAATGTTGCTTACGCTACCTACCGCGCAGCTTAGTAGGGAATAGAGTTGATAAGATACATGTGTTTAGGATACTTAGATGAAAAATAGTGTTATAAATATGTGTTTCACTAAAATGTAATTCGCGATAGGTAAAAGACATGGTTTAAGTGAGCTAGGGCTAAGAATGTTAGAGATGGTTAAATGTTAAACGAGCTTATTCATAGTTCTGCTAGATCGTAAATATGTAATCGCTATAATTCAAACGCAAATAGATTACATTTTTACTAACCTTTACCTTTACCTAAATTCTGCATCGCATACAGTCCACCACAGGACTTTAACCTCCATCACATTAGAAGAGAGTTTTGCAATAATATCTACGCTTGTCAGGTGTATTGGAGATTGCAGTGTTTGAAATACACTATACTTATATTATCATATAAAATTCCTAGTTTTCATTTGTTTGAATATATAGATGCCCACTTAAAATATTTGATGCACATGGCTAATATAGACATTATATTAATAAATAATTAAGAGCAAAGTACAAACGGCCAGCAAGACCGAACGGAAATGCCAATGTAACATAAAAAAATAATACAGATGTTGCGACGGGACTTTAACATTGTTTCTGGCTCCATGAATAAAGAACCCTACAATTAAGGAATTCGTAAACTATTGTTGCACAAGTAGGAACGCCAGTAAAAACTTAAACCAGCGTACAAAAGGTGCAGTAAACGAGGCAACATGACATAAAAAGGCCGAGTTGTTGTGGAGTTATTCGAAATCCTATAACGCTTTGGAATGTTATCGATTTAGTAAATACCACGATAACACTGAGTACCTATAACCAAAATGGAAGGTGCTTTCAATTTTGAATTAATTGTGTTTTAAAAACCAATTACTGTCAGGAATTAGTGTAGGTCTAGGTAGTCTTAGGAGGTAGGGTGTAAACATGTAGGATGTAGGAGCTTAGGCCTATATCAGTATTATTAGGATCTAGACAGATGAGAACTAAAGATACATTTCAAAAGATGTGTATTGTTTATTCACAATGGAATATGTAGATTCAAATGGACTCGAAAAACGATGTCTAATAAATGTAACTAAGTGTTACAGTTAATTGAAAGTAGTAAAATAAATAAATCTAATTTACTATCAGGTAGATCAATTGTAAGCTCACTAGGATCAGAAATAATGAAATATATCAGTGTGCCGAAGTCGAATGTCGGGTGTGCAAAATCAGGTATTTCCCAAAAATAAACCGCCATTGAGACTGAGCATTATAAAGCGTCAATGACGCAATAAAATATTTTGTATACATTACAAAAGAACAATGTATGGATTGGTGAGAAAATGCGCTATGACATGGCGAGTAATAATATTGGGAATACTTTATTTTATGGGGAACAAACATTTTACTAAACCCACAATTACGTAATAAACGTAATTCATTCATCAAATTATGATGTGCACAGTGTGATCGGAATGACCGTGAGACACCATATCTCAATTCCTCAATTCAAAGAAATTAGTATCTACGTAGCTTACCAAATGGAAAAGTGTAACGCTGCGGTATTTAAAAGATATGATATTGCTTTAGGTAGGTTTGACTAAAAATTATACAACTAGGTAGTTTCGACTAATTTATTATTTAGGTTAGATAGGGCACCGTAGGTAAGGCAGGGTAATTTATCTAGATTTAGGTTTATTTATTAAGATAAGTTATCTATACTTGTTAGGTAGAGCCGAATAATAGGTATCGATTACTGTTAGTTGATTAGTTTAAGTAGGTCGAATGGTTTAGGTTAATCAAACGTGCTAGGTAGGGTCGAATACGGTAGTCTAAGCAGACTAGGTTAGGTAGATCAGTTTTAGGTAGCCTAGGATAGGTTTGCAATTTACTTAGGTGAACTTAGGGTATGTAGGTAGGCTTGAAAGTGTTAGGATAAATTGGTAGCGGTAAATCAAAATTTCAATTACTTCGTACAAATTAAAATCTAAACTTGAAAAAAAATATGGTTAAATAAAATAATAAAACCATTCCGTTTGCTACGATGTAGAAGTCTAATGACCTAGAGCTAGATCTAACAGAGGATGTACATGAGTCGCGTAGCATGGGAGAGGGGTTTTTTTTCAATGGGATACATATGAATATAATGTACTAAACATTGTATTAAAGTTTGGATACTAAAATGAATAATAGAAAGGAACGAAATCTTAAAGGTAAACATATCTTGAAAACAAAACATACGTTCTGTTTGCAGAATGAAATCATTGATTAATAATTTGGTTATGAATTCAATTATCCCATCTTATAAGTTGAGTATTGTGTACAAAGTCAGGAGAACTATCGATTCCTAACTTTCTACAGGGAGAGGTATGTGATGGGACGCTAATAATTCAAATTCATAAAACATAACCCTCCTTTTTGTCGCAGTCGGGTAAAAACCATTGGCGTCATTCGAACGTTTAAATTTGCTAAACACGAACACGTGGCACTCACTTGAAATTCCGAAAACCAAAACCAATTTGTCACACGATATTATGTTAGTTTGAGTGAGCAATAAATTCCCAAGAAGGTCGAGCTTCATTACAAGGGTCACACTTGTAAGTGTGAGAAAAAATAAAAGTTCGCATTCCAAAATGTCCAATAAATTCACGCTGAGATATCGATGTAAAAACAATACCGAGAAAACGAACAAGGCTAGCCTAAGAATAAAAAACCTATCATAAAAACAAAGGTTTCAGATACTACATTTAAATAAATCTGTGTCCTAAGTCTTACGACTTAGGGATGTTTTTCAAATATGATATTACGCGGCAAACCCTTGACCAATTTCAGGTACGAGTCCAGGCAGTTGACGCTACTAAAAATGGTGGCCAACTTAAATGCGCCATAGCTATTGGCTGATCTGAAGAGACGCAATCGCGGGAAGCGACGGGATTGGCAGATTGCACTCCCACCACAAGGGATGATGCGTAGGCGTCGATTGCCATCCATAACAACCAAAACACCAAACAACACAAGCAAAGAAGAACCTTATGTTAATTAGCGTAGATACTAAGATTGTAATTAGTAATTCATCTCTATTATAATTAAGTCAGCGAGACGAATCACGGGGTAGAAGGATGACACTTCTTATTTCGGTGCGGAGCGAGGCGGCTGGACGAGCAGTAAAGCATTTTATTGAGATCAGATCTTAAAGTCTAATAATGTAAAATTATATTAAACTTTGATTTACTAATAAATTAGAGTCAGTGTATATTAGCAGCGGCGGCAAAAGTTAAGTTGATACCTTTTATGTCTATGTAAATGGTTTAGGTATTAATTGAATCGATCTGATTAATTTCATCTATAAATTTCATCAATTTCCATTTGTAGTCTCACTAGTAGAGATTTTATTAACATAGTTTAACTTAATCAAGATGGAAAGTAAAAGTTACCCAATCGATTGACATTTACATTCAATTTTAACTGTAATTATTAACTATGAATTATCTCTGCGTCAGATAATTAGAGCACGGTAATATTTGAACAAAATATACCGAAGCCTATGTCCATCATCATCAAATCAAGTAATCAATGTGTCTGATATATCTCTATACGAGATCATTATGTGCTATTGTTTGACGTTAACTCGTCCCTGCGTGAAATATTCGTAATGTGGTATTATTTGAATAAAATGATACCAAACCTACCTATGTCTAATCTGCGACGCTTGGGAGTTTGTAATGTACTTACATTGAAATCATCATCAATAACGAATACTCCAAGATAAATATTGTTTGAGTGTATTCTACATAAATGTATGATTAACTATTATTTATATATAGAACTGTACTAGGTTACAGACCTCGATATATTGGCGAAAAGACCTTTAAGATGGCTTAAAGGACTAGTCAATATCATTAACGAATATATTTTGGTAATAAATACATGTAATAGACTAAACCAACGGTTTATTCATAATGTTATTAGACCAAAAGGCGTATGGGCTGTCCCAGCTTATACGACTAGTCTAATCAACGAATATACCTATAATATATATTATTATAAGACCAAAAGGCGTATGGGCTATCCCAGCTTATACGACTAGTCTAATTAACGAATATACCTATAATTTATATTATTATTAGGCCAAAAGGCGTGTGTGTTGATCAATCCCCACATGACTAGCCTAATACTGACTACCTGTTGGTAACGCGCAGCGTTAATGAGTCGAATACTTCACTGATAAGTTAGCATTTATATCGACTAATTGTTTCACATTAATTGACTTAATTAAGCTTATGTTTGATTATATGTTTTAACTATGCAAACCAAGTATGACGCTTTGACTTTCAATTATGTGAATGTAATGATTTGATTTGAACGAACAATTGTTTAAACGATACTAATTAATTAATTAATCATAATTAGACTTAATTGGGCGAAAATGGTTTTTGCAATACTGACCTGACGTTTTCCATTTTCGATAGGTATTGGCCCTAGGAATCGAATGGTCAGAATCACGAATTTCTCTGTTGTCAGAAATTCTTGGTTAAAATCATAAAATAGTTTCAATCGTAGAGTCACAATTAAGTAAATAAACGTATATCTATATTTTAAACTCTACCTGTGACTTTAATTCATATTCCCGCATACCTTGACTAATTTTCAATAAATTACATTCCAAGTTGACTGTAATCATCCAGACCTAATGATTGAGATGCCTAAGTAACTTCTTTCAGAACTAATGGTACTTAAATGCCTGAAATAAAGTAATTTTCTTTAGAGGAATTCAATAAAAAAATATCCACGTAAATTCTTGCAATTCAACGCATGGCATTCGAGTTTTGATAATTAGATTAAACCAATAATTTTTTGTTGGTTCACCCTAGTTGGTGCTATATTCAGTAAGATTGAGACACCACAGTTGTTGCGATCCTTCATCTCGTAAAACGTAGGGAAAAAGCTGTCCAAAGGATCCTAAATTGATAAAAAGCATATATACAGGGGCCCCATTTTCGGATGAAGAGTGGAGATGATTTGAATATATGTATATGATAACCTTACGGGGTTACAAAGAAAGACAGCGGTATATCAAGGAATATACCTAGTTATCTTGCCAGGCCAAGGCAAGCTTAGGGAACCTTGGGGATCAAGAAAGCATCGACACCCTCCATCGTGGCAACCCTTTGGAGCACGTGAAAGGAGGCAGGAACACATTAAAAGGTCCTAGTCTGGACAAAGGTTCAGCTAGGGGACTGGCTCCTTTGTGACCCACTTCAGGGGGCTCAACTTGCTGTCTTATAATTAAATTATATTTTTATTATATCACTCGAATCATTGCCATTGACGTAGTGGAGTTTTATTGCAAGTTTCTGTCATCTCATCTTACATAAACACTAGAGAGCAATTAACATCACATTTTAAGGCATTTATAAACCAATCATCAAACCCGAATCTCATAAAGTTAAATAGACTGTCGCTGACGGTCTTTGTTCACCCATTTTATATTGGACTCACATACGACGGTGAGACCGCTTCATGTTATGCGCGAGGCGCATGACCACGTTAGGTTTCATGACATGTAATGAGTGACCAGATCGACCTAGGATCGTTTCATCCATTGAACGTGAATAGCTTGACCATACATTTAGCATCGGGACCACCTCATCGGGTGACCGTTGCTCCAGATAGCTTCATTTAGTTAGGCGACGGACCATCTCATCTGCTGCCGATTGCCCAGGATCTAGGTCTTGTGTCTCAATTAAGCAGACACACCTTGATAAAAGAACCTTAAAAAAATAACACAACGTAGACAAATTAATTACTAAATTCATTTCATTGTAATATTTGACGATCACTATTCTTTTATGTATTTATAATTAAATACCCATTTTATTGCAATCCTCAAATGAGAAATGATAAATTGAGGGCAATTCTTTAAGTACCAATGCAAGCATAAAACAAAAACCTAGGTAGTACTCATTTCACTAATATGTTTGGTCTAAACGGCTGGGAGAGGATAACTCTTAACTTAACAGTTAATCTATTTACTTATAAATAACTGAAAGCGCTATACTTGGTTTGTGAAAATTGTTAATTGCCATTTTATATTTGTGCTTTTATTGTGTGGTTCCACAGGGCGAAACTTGTTCGTTATCAAAATATTTAAATAACAGTAAATTACGCGTTGAATAACAATATTTCAAAACAAATAAAACTTAGATTAGCTACAGAATCGCGTAAGTCTTTTACATAAAGTACAAAAATAATCGTAATGTTGCTTACGCTACCTACCGCGCAGCTTAGTAGGGAATAGAGTTGATAAGATACATGTGTTTAGGATACTTAGATGAAAAATAGTGTTATAAATATGTGTTTCACTAAAATGTAATTCGCGATAGGTAAAAGACATGGTTTAAGTGAGCTAGGGCTAAGAATGTTAGAGATGGTTAAATGTTAAACGAGCTTATTCATAGTTCTGCTAGATCGTAAATATGTAATCGCTATAATTCAAACGCAAATAGATTACATTTTTACTAACCTTTACCTTTACCTAAATTCTGCATCGCATACAGTCCACCACAGGACTTTAACCTCCATCACATTAGAAGAGAGTTTTGCAATAATATCTACGCTTGTCAGGTGTATTGGAGATTGCAGTGTTTGAAATACACTATACTTATATTATCATATAAAATTCCTAGTTTTCATTTGTTTGAATATATAGATGCCCACTTAAAATATTTGATGCACATGGCTAATATAGACATTATATTAATAAATAATTAAGAGCAAAGTACAAACGGCCAGCAAGACCGAACGGAAATGCCAATGTAACATAAAAAAATAATACAGATGTTGCGACGGGACTTTAACATTGTTTCTGGCTCCATGAATAAAGAACCCTACAATTAAGGAATTCGTAAACTATTGTTGCACAAGTAGGAACGCCAGTAAAAACTTAAACCAGCGTACAAAAGGTGCAGTAAACGAGGCAACATGACATAAAAAGGCCGAGTTGTTGTGGAGTTATTCGAAATCCTATAACGCTTTGGAATGTTATCGATTTAGTAAATACCACGATAACACTGAGTACCTATAACCAAAATGGAAGGTGCTTTCAATTTTGAATTAATTGTGTTTTAAAAACCAATTACTGTCAGGAATTAGTGTAGGTCTAGGTAGTCTTAGGAGGTAGGGTGTAAACATGTAGGATGTAGGAGCTTAGGCCTATATCAGTATTATTAGGATCTAGACAGATGAGAACTAAAGATACATTTCAAAAGATGTGTATTGTTTATTCACAATGGAATATGTAGATTCAAATGGACTCGAAAAACGATGTCTAATAAATGTAACTAAGTGTTACAGTTAATTGAAAGTAGTAAAATAAATAAATCTAATTTACTATCAGGTAGATCAATTGTAAGCTCACTAGGATCAGAAATAATGAAATATATCAGTGTGCCGAAGTCGAATGTCGGGTGTGCAAAATCAGGTATTTCCCAAAAATAAACCGCCATTGAGACTGAGCATTATAAAGCGTCAATGACGCAATAAAATATTTTGTATACATTACAAAAGAACAATGTATGGATTGGTGAGAAAATGCGCTATGACATGGCGAGTAATAATATTGGGAATACTTTATTTTATGGGGAACAAACATTTTACTAAACCCACAATTACGTAATAAACGTAATTCATTCATCAAATTATGATGTGCACAGTGTGATCGGAATGACCGTGAGACACCATATCTCAATTCCTCAATTCAAAGAAATTAGTATCTACGTAGCTTACCAAATGGAAAAGTGTAACGCTGCGGTATTTAAAAGATATGATATTGCTTTAGGTAGGTTTGACTAAAAATTATACAACTAGGTAGTTTCGACTAATTTATTATTTAGGTTAGATAGGGCACCGTAGGTAAGGCAGGGTAATTTATCTAGATTTAGGTTTATTTATTAAGATAAGTTATCTATACTTGTTAGGTAGAGCCGAATAATAGGTATCGATTACTGTTAGTTGATTAGTTTAAGTAGGTCGAATGGTTTAGGTTAATCAAACGTGCTAGGTAGGGTCGAATACGGTAGTCTAAGCAGACTAGGTTAGGTAGATCAGTTTTAGGTAGCCTAGGATAGGTTTGCAATTTACTTAGGTGAACTTAGGGTATGTAGGTAGGCTTGAAAGTGTTAGGATAAATTGGTAGCGGTAAATCAAAATTTCAATTACTTCGTACAAATTAAAATCTAAACTTGAAAAAAAATATGGTTAAATAAAATAATAAAACCATTCCGTTTGCTACGATGTAGAAGTCTAATGACCTAGAGCTAGATCTAACAGAGGATGTACATGAGTCGCGTAGCATGGGAGAGGGGTTTTTTTTCAATGGGATACATATGAATATAATGTACTAAACATTGTATTAAAGTTTGGATACTAAAATGAATAATAGAAAGGAACGAAATCTTAAAGGTAAACATATCTTGAAAACAAAACATACGTTCTGTTTGCAGAATGAAATCATTGATTAATAATTTGGTTATGAATTCAATTATCCCATCTTATAAGTTGAGTATTGTGTACAAAGTCAGGAGAACTATCGATTCCTAACTTTCTACAGGGAGAGGTATGTGATGGGACGCTAATAATTCAAATTCATAAAACATAACCCTCCTTTTTGTCGCAGTCGGGTAAAAACCATTGGCGTCATTCGAACGTTTAAATTTGCTAAACACGAACACGTGGCACTCACTTGAAATTCCGAAAACCAAAACCAATTTGTCACACGATATTATGTTAGTTTGAGTGAGCAATAAATTCCCAAGAAGGTCGAGCTTCATTACAAGGGTCACACTTGTAAGTGTGAGAAAAAATAAAAGTTCGCATTCCAAAATGTCCAATAAATTCACGCTGAGATATCGATGTAAAAACAATACCGAGAAAACGAACAAGGCTAGCCTAAGAATAAAAAACCTATCATAAAAACAAAGGTTTCAGATACTACATTTAAATAAATCTGTGTCCTAAGTCTTACGACTTAGGGATGTTTTTCAAATATGATATTACGCGGCAAACCCTTGACCAATTTCAGGTACGAGTCCAGGCAGTTGACGCTACTAAAAATGGTGGCCAACTTAAATGCGCCATAGCTATTGGCTGATCTGAAGAGACGCAATCGCGGGAAGCGACGGGATTGGCAGATTGCACTCCCACCACAAGGGATGATGCGTAGGCGTCGATTGCCATCCATAACAACCAAAACACCAAACAACACAAGCAAAGAAGAACCTTATGTTAATTAGCGTAGATACTAAGATTGTAATTAGTAATTCATCTCTATTATAATTAAGTCAGCGAGACGAATCACGGGGTAGAAGGATGACACTTCTTATTTCGGTGCGGAGCGAGGCGGCTGGACGAGCAGTAAAGCATTTTATTGAGATCAGATCTTAAAGTCTAATAATGTAAAATTATATTAAACTTTGATTTACTAATAAATTAGAGTCAGTGTATATTAGCAGCGGCGGCAAAAGTTAAGTTGATACCTTTTATGTCTATGTAAATGGTTTAGGTATTAATTGAATCGATCTGATTAATTTCATCTATAAATTTCATCAATTTCCATTTGTAGTCTCACTAGTAGAGATTTTATTAACATAGTTTAACTTAATCAAGATGGAAAGTAAAAGTTACCCAATCGATTGACATTTACATTCAATTTTAACTGTAATTATTAACTATGAATTATCTCTGCGTCAGATAATTAGAGCACGGTAATATTTGAACAAAATATACCGAAGCCTATGTCCATCATCATCAAATCAAGTAATCAATGTGTCTGATATATCTCTATACGAGATCATTATGTGCTATTGTTTGACGTTAACTCGTCCCTGCGTGAAATATTCGTAATGTGGTATTATTTGAATAAAATGATACCAAACCTACCTATGTCTAATCTGCGACGCTTGGGAGTTTGTAATGTACTTACATTGAAATCATCATCAATAACGAATACTCCAAGATAAATATTGTTTGAGTGTATTCTACATAAATGTATGATTAACTATTATTTATATATAGAACTGTACTAGGTTACAGACCTCGATATATTGGCGAAAAGACCTTTAAGATGGCTTAAAGGACTAGTCAATATCATTAACGAATATATTTTGGTAATAAATACATGTAATAGACTAAACCAACGGTTTATTCATAATGTTATTAGACCAAAAGGCGTATGGGCTGTCCCAGCTTATACGACTAGTCTAATCAACGAATATACCTATAATATATATTATTATAAGACCAAAAGGCGTATGGGCTATCCCAGCTTATACGACTAGTCTAATTAACGAATATACCTATAATTTATATTATTATTAGGCCAAAAGGCGTGTGTGTTGATCAATCCCCACATGACTAGCCTAATACTGACTACCTGTTGGTAACGCGCAGCGTTAATGAGTCGAATACTTCACTGATAAGTTAGCATTTATATCGACTAATTGTTTCACATTAATTGACTTAATTAAGCTTATGTTTGATTATATGTTTTAACTATGCAAACCAAGTATGACGGTTTGACTTTCAATTATGTGAATGTAATGATTTGATTTGAACGAACAATTGTTTAAACGATACTAATTAATTAATTAATCATAATTAGACTTAATTGGGCGAAAATGGTTTTTGCAATACTGACCTGACGTTTTCCATTTTCGATAGGTATTGGCCCTAGGAATCGAATGGTCAGAATCACGAATTTCTCTGTTGTCAGAAATTCTTGGTTAAAATCATAAAATAGTTTCAATCGTAGAGTCACAATTAAGTAAATAAACGTATATCTATATTTTAAACTCTACCTGTGACTTTAATTCATATTCCCGCATACCTTGACTAATTTTCAATAAATTACATTCCAAGTTGACTGTAATCATCCAGACCTAATGATTGAGATGCCTAAGTAACTTCTTTCAGAACTAATGGTACTTAAATGCCTGAAATAAAGTAATTTTCTTTAGAGGAATTCAATAAAAAAATATCCACGTAAATTCTTGCAATTCAACGCATGGCATTCGAGTTTTGATAATTAGATTAAACCAATAATTTTTTGTTGGTTCACCCTAGTTGGTGCTATATTCAGTAAGATTGAGACACCACAGTTGTTGCGATCCTTCATCTCGTAAAACGTAGGGAAAAAGCTGTCCAAAGGATCCTAAATTGATAAAAAGCATATATACAGGGGCCCCATTTTCGGATGAAGAGTGGAGATGATTTGAATATATGTATATGATAACCTTACGGGGTTACAAAGAATGACAGCGGTATATCAAGGAATATACCTAGTTATCTTGCCAGGCCAAGGCAAGCTTAGGGAACCTTGGGGATCAAGAAAGCATCGACACCCTCCATCGTGGCAACCCTTTGGAGCACGTGAAAGGAGGCAGGAACACATTAAAAGGTCCTAGTCTGGACAAAGGTTCAGCTAGGGGACTGGCTCCTTTGTGACCCACTTCAGGGGGCTCAACTTGCTGTCTTATAATTAAATTATATTTTTATTATATCACTCGAATCATTGCCATTGACGTAGTGGAGTTTTATTGCAAGTTTCTGTCATCTCATCTTACATAAACACTAGAGAGCAATTAACATCACATTTTAAGGCATTTATAAACCAATCATCAAACCCGAATCTCATAAAGTTAAATAGACTGTCGCTGACGGTCTTTGTTCACCCATTTTATATTGGACTCACATACGACGGTGAGACCGCTTCATGTTATGCGCGAGGCGCATGACCACGTTAGGTTTCATGACATGTAATGAGTGACCAGATCGACCTAGGATCGTTTCATCCATTGAACGTGAATAGCTTGACCATACATTTAGCATCGGGACCACCTCATCGGGTGACCGTTGCTCCAGATAGCTTCATTTAGTTAGGCGACGGACCATCTCATCACCTACTATATAGTGCTGTAGATTGATAGTTAACTATCGATGTTTTGGCTCAACCAATAGTATACAACTAGTTCACCAATAGTATTTATACTATAATACTTTATAATAGTCTGGGGCAATACCTCGTAACCCTGTTAACAACCTGTGTTATTCATTCGACTGAATGTGCAGCTTTATTCACGACGTTTACCCTCACCGTAAGAGCATCGGTTAGTATTCAAGTGCTTAACTCAAAAAGTAATGGGTAATCAAAGTCACCAGTGGGAATCGAACCCGATACAACTCGCTTACGAGTTCGATACGCAAGCCGAACTTCGAATAACTACCCTGTATTTGTTCGATCGTACATACCACTTCTATTGATATCCCTATCAATAATATAGATATTTCCAAAGCCAAGAATCGATAGTCAAACTATCTACAACACAGTTCGATATGAAGAACAATAATGAAAAGGTCGAAGACGATAAAGTGGAGAAAGAATAGCAGGAAAGCATACTGAATAGCGACCAGAAAAGGCAGCCATATTGAGTTTAAAAATGCGTTGTGATTGGTCCATCGAGAGCTACAGCTACCACATACAGACACACAAATACACACGTTGAATTTAAAGCACCACTCTGAGGGAGTTGCGGTTTCAGTTTAGGAAATAGTGGAATGTAAAATGAAATTGAAGGAATACGTAAATAAATATGCTTGGACAAATTCACACAGCGCCATCTAGCCCCAAAGTAAATAAAAGCTTGTGTTATGGATGTATGATAGCTGATAAATATTTTTTTAATACATACTTATTATACATACCACACCCACACCCGTAACAGAAATTAAATTAATAATTTCAATTTTTGCTCGACCGGGAATGGAACCTGGGACCTCTGCGTGGCGACTGGCATGTAAACCAACTGAACCACTCAGGTCGTCTAATAGTTATAGCTATTTACATGCAAATTAACTGGGTTCTTATGTGCTCATATGAAATGCGTGTCCGCATATATCACAAACAAAAATCTTAACTCCATTATGAATGTTCTGATGCTGCAGATACCAAGTTTTGACTTAGAAACTAGAATATATCCTAATTAGCTTAATAAAACGACGTTCTCGATCTAGTAACACAATTTTAATAAACTACCATCAACTTACAAACCATACATTACGTACATATATGTCGAATCTACCCACATTACATCTCCTCCAAAATTACATTTAACACTGGGAATATGGACTTTGTATTACCATTATAAGTTTGTTATAAAACAATTTAGCAATAAAGTTTAGTACAGCCAAACTACCTATTGCTACATTGTAGGTACATTGTGGTTAGTATTATGAATAGGCACAGGATAGTTTTACCGTAACTCGTAACATTAAAGTTGATTGACACAATAGATAGACGAGGTACGAGCATTATCAAACGGCAGGTACACTTGGATACACTATATATACTAGGTATTCCGTAGGAGTAGCCTACGTACACTTAATACAACTAGATAGGTATACTATTCGAACATACTAACAACATCTCCTCCACAATTAAACCTTAGCTTAGTAGATACCTACGCAAACATTAACATTGTTAGGTACAGTTTTTAGTAAGTTACACATAGCATCTCGTTGAGAAAGGTACGAGTGAGAAATAAAGATAAATAAACTAAAACAGAAACAATTGAATGCGAAATTCATTAAAACAGGCGTTTCGGGGGAACAACAACATGTCCTGATCGAGTGCGTTTTGACGTTATCACCTGATAACGAAGCCTGCGTGTTGTCGTCGGCATTATCTGGAGGCGTTAGCTAGTTATCGTCATCGGGCGCTTCCGCGGCGGACGAGGGCGCGAGCGCGGCCGGAGCCGGCCCCGGGCCCGCGCCATCGCCGCCGCCAGCCGCTGGGGACCTACCAGCACTGGAAGTCAAATTCTCATGAGACACGTAAACCCAAGCTGCATTTCCTCCATTGGGTGTTCATGTTTTGAACTTAACAACTGATTTACATTGCGCCTCCATACAATATGCGACCCATAAACACTTACGTCGTGTAAAACCTGGCCTACGCGGCGTACAATGGACCCGAAGACCCATTTGGGTTTCTTCGGATCGAACGTATAGTCTCGTATCCATACCTTGTCGTTTTCACAAAACGTACGACGTTTGCCTCCAAAATAATATTTTTGTCGTACTTGACTCAAACGCACTCGGTTATCAACATCTGGTAGTGCAGGTACTGCGGGCGCGGTTACGGTAAACGCGTCAAGTTTGCAACGCAGCTTCCTACCGAACATGAGGGTGGACGGTGATACACCTGTCGAGCAGTGAGGCGTGTTACGGTAATAAAATAAGTAATCGTGCAGGCGATATTTTAATCCCCTAACTGAGGTATCTTTTAATGCATTACATATAAAACGTTTGCAAGTTTTAACCGCATTCTCGGCGAGTCCATTACTCTGCGGTGAATAAACGGGTGATAGCACGTGTGTTATGCCGTTGCTGTCACAAAAATGACTAAATTCTAACGAAGTGAAAGCTTTAGCATTATCAGTGAATCGACTTAGGAAGCCCAAATCGAGAAACAATTGACTTCAATTGTAATATTAAATGTTGAGTGGCCATACTTGACATTTCCATACACTCCAGCCACTTGCTGTGTGCATCTACCAATACTAGGAAGATTTTAGTATGAAGGGGGCCCAAAAAGTCCAGATGTATTCTGTCGAACACGGATGCCGGCCAATTCCATGGCTCCAATTGAGCTTTTGGGGGAGAAGTTCGGAAGGCAACGCAACGGTCACAGTTCGCCGCTACACGCTCAATATCACTGTCAATACCCTCCCGCCGCGACCAGCGCGTTCACATGGCTTATTTCCTCGGTACCAGCATTATTTGTTGGCGCCGACCCTACTGGGAATTTACTAAGATAGTCAGCGACGTTATTTTCGCTCGAAATATATTTAACTTTATAGTAAGCAACTAGGAAAAGCGCATAACGCATGAGTCTCGATTCTGTCATTTGTGGAATACCCTTATCGGGGGAAAATATGGATAACAAGGGCTTGTGGTCGGTCCTCAGAATAAACGGCTGCTGGCGACCATAGAGATACTGATGAAACTTTTTGATGCCGAAGATAATGGCAGTGGCTTCCTTTTGTATCTGGCTATAAGCTCGCTCGCTCGCGCTGAGGGAGCGTGACGCGTAGCTAATGGCTCCGCCCCGTTGGCGAAGCGCGCCACCAGCACGGCCCCGAGCCCGCCGGGCGCTGCGTCAACCGTCAGCACCAGCTGCTGCCGCTGGTCGAAATGAGCCAGAGCACGGGATGAACTTAGTTCTTTCTTAATAGCGTCAAATGATTGCTGATGCTCGTTACTCCATTTCCATTCGGCGTCCTTGCGTAAAAGTCTATGCAACGGTTCTAATACGGCCGCAGCCCGTGGAACAAAATTCCTGTAAAAATTAACTACTCCCTAAAATGCTTTTAGCTGTTTTACATTTTCAGGAATATTAGCGACCCTAATTGCAGCCACTTTCAAAGGATTTTTATGTAGACCATTATAATAAATTCTAGGTAGTCAACGCAGTTCTGGAAAAAATAACATTTCACCCGTTGTAGAACGAGTCCAGCTTCCAGTAGACGGGCTAAAACCCTATCGACGCGTTCCCAGTGCTGCTGAGGGGTGCGCGCGGCCACCAGCACGTCGTCGAGGAAGCACACGACGCCGTCCAGCCCGCGCAGCAGCTGCGTCATGGCGCGCTGGAACAACGCCGGCGCGTTTGCCAGCCCGAACACTAGCCGCGTGTACACAAACAGCCCTTTGTAGGTGTTAATGCAGGTGAACTGTTGTGACTCATCCTCTAACACGATCTGGTTATAACTGTTCGATAAGTCCAGTTTAGTAAAATAACGACAGTCATGTAACGACGCACAAATTTCGTTAACTTTTGGGAGTGGATACGAATGTAATTTTTATAAATAGTGCCCGAATAGTCGCCGCATATGCGACATCACTATTTTTCTTGAGAACTGCAACGATGGGCGAGGCATATTTGGAATAAGAAACTCATCGCAATTAACAGCACAAAAGTTTAGCGCAACTAACGACAATTTCATCTATTCCTAACAAGGAAACCGGGCCGTTATCAATGACATAGAAACAAATATTCTGTGTGCCTCTGGGTACGAGTAGGGAGCCGTCGTACGTACGCAGGGTCCTGTGCGGCTGCGCGAGCGCCGCGTGCGCGAAGTGCCGGCGCCATGAGGCCGCCGGCAGCACCGACACCGCGCTGCCCGAGTCCACCTCCATGCGCTGCGGGACGCCGCCCACCAGTACCTCCACCACCAGAGGGGACTCCTCCGAATACGTAATATTGTTTATAGGCGCATAGTCCACACATTGCACATAGCTTGCTATAATAACAATCACATTGAAACTTTACAAGCATTCTTTGATAACGCTACTGAAATGATTTGTAATAATAGCAGATATAAGTTTTTGTTACTAGGTGACTTCAACATATCGCATGCGATTTGGTTCGTAGATGATTGTGCTAGAATAAATCTTAATCCAAAAGGAGACAATAAAGCAGAATATTTATTGGCTTTTATGAACCTAACAAACTTATCGCAGTGCAAAGGGTGTTATAACATCAATAGTCGTATTTTGGACTTGGTATTAAGTAACATTGATTGTACAGTTACCGCATGTGGATCGCCGCTCACCCCGAAGGATCCACATCATAGATCATTAGACCTGGTGCTATCATTATCACAAAGTAGATATTTTCAGGAGAATCAACGCATTCAATTTATTTATCATGACAGTAATTTCGATGAAATGAGCAAGTACTTATTGAAAGTTGATTGGACATCTAAATTATTGAAATTAAATACAGAACAAGCTGTCTCATGCTTTTATAAGGAGTTACTTAACTTAATGGACACGTATACACCAAAGATAATAGTCTCACTTGACAATAATAAATGTCCTCCATGGTACTCCGGTCTCTTATTAAATTATCTCGCCAAAAGTTAAAAATACACAAAAGATGGAAAAAATATAACAATTATTTGGACTATCAAGAATTCAAGCTCCTGAGATCCCGGGAAGCGAAGCTAGAAACTGAATGTTATAATAGATATGTAGACTTTGCAGAGGAGAAGATTAATATCACCCCGCTATCATATAGCACCCCGATAATTATGGTCGTTTATAAAATCCAAACATTCCGATAATGGCATACCTACGCATATGACATTCGAAGGCGAGTCCTCCTCTGATGGTGAGGTCATCAGAAATACACATGAAACTTTGAGGAAAAATACAGAGTTATAGATAACACAACAGGCGCTACTTATTTCTTAGAAGAAATCTCTTCCAGCAGGCCTATCAAAGAGATATGTGATAAGTTGTCGCAGATCAGACATGCACAATATCTAACTTAATATACATACACATATAATAAACTATATATACCAAAACATAAAATACATAGATACCTACAAACCTTTGTTGCATTTGTCACATTTATACTGCAAGTAAGCGTAGAATTTATCCGAATTTTTTTAAAAGGCGATGTCTCAGAAGATCTAGTTCAGAACTTGCTATGAGAGGGGTATACTCAACGAATAATTCCCGTTTAGCTCAGCTTCAGTCTTTTGTTGGGTTGAGAAAGTACTGTTTACTTGTTAAGTTTTGCATCCTTAATTTTTTGCCATTTTTAAGAATGACAAATTACAAATAATTCCCCAGATTCACGGATATTCCTTGACCCTTAAGAAATGTGGGACAGACTAGACACATACACGGCATGTTATTCCAGGACTATTCTGAATTTCCTGGATAACCCCAGTCACCAGAGATATTGAAAGTTCTTGCCTATCAGCTTTGAAATGATATGACTATAACTTGAACCCTACATAATATTATTATCAAACACTTTTTCGTGTTTTCAATCTAGCTTAAAAAATATACATGCATAAATAAAACAATTCAAGCATTAACCAAATTGATTGTACACTCAATTGCAGACTGCCCCCTACCATATCTACGACGAAGTACCAATATCTCCTAACTAAAAAATTACAACCTTTCAAGAAACGAAAAAAATGTCTCACATTTTTAGAAGTTTTAATTTCAATAATCCTTTTTTTAATTATTTAAACAATCATAAAAAGTTTGTCCAAAAGTTAGTCGCAGCAGTATGAGGTAAAGATCTTAAAACTAAACTAATAATAAACATTTAAAAAATCTTAAGAAGAATCAGTCTTCTGTAATAATTTACTGCACAATTAATGCTTTCTTAGCTTTGGCTGGTCGTCCTCTTTTGCGCTTCATGCCAATCGGAATAGCTCTGGCCTCTGAAGGTGGCTGGACGTGCTTAAGCCGAATCGCCAATCCAACGAGATGCTTGCAAATGTAATCTTTGAGAAACTTTGGGCAATTGTATGTGCCGTGTAACCAATTTTCAGACATAACTTAATAAGCCTACATTTAATGGCAATCATAGTGGTTTAGATAGCGCATTAATTTGCTCGCTAAAATTTGGTGATCATTTACTACATTTAGTGTTCGAATACAATTTGAAGTGCGTCGTGACTAAAATAGCTAGTATTATTGTAATTTTAGACTTTATTTTTCTGGTGTTATGTATATATATATTTGGTAAAAGAACTAAGGGTATCAAAGCATTTTATGGTGATCATTATATTTAACCCCTATAAAATGTATGGTAGGGGGTCAGTTATTTCTGCAGCCAACTATACCAATTTTATTAAGTTAATGTCAACATTGTTATAGAGGTAATTTTACCTTAAATTCTGCATTGTATCTCTTCTCATGTTCTTTGAGGGCACCTGCATATACAGTGGAATATCCGCAATGGTAACTACATTTCCTTTTAGAACCATTATGAGGTTTATTATAGCCACAAATGCCGTAGATCAGACGGAAGGTGGGGTTTGAGAGTGTTGGAGTGGAGTGGGAAGGCATCTGGCAATGTGGACTGACGATCTATCATATCCCGAGTGGCAGGGAAGGACTGGATAGGGAAAGCCCAGACCTGCTCAGTGTGGAGAGGCATGGAGAAGACCTATAACTACCTAACATTGGGCTGATGAAGGTTTAAGAAGAGGAGAGAGAGGATTATAGTTTTTGACCACCTACTATTTATTGATTCAGTATTTGAGTCATACAACCATAACACGCAGACAGACTACAGTTTCCTATTGTTAGGCACTGGAACGATGAGAATATGGGATCTAGGCCGGCTTTGCTAAGTAAAGGGTACCAAAGCTGCTAGAGGTTTAGATTTAAGTTTTACATTTTATTTATTTTTATTTTTGTATTACTTACAATATGGATATTTATCTGAAATGAAGTAATGAATTGAATTGAATAACTTACCACAAACATTACAAAGATAGGGTCTGTTCTCTTCATGAGTAATTACATGTCTAATTAATCTCCCATTTAGTAGTATAAACCCGGATGCATTTATCACATTTGTATGTTACAGCACCATGTTCGTTATTAAGTTCAGCATAGCCTGTGTTTGTATTTGACACGGTTTAATCATAGTCATGATTTAACAAGTCATTTTGGAAAATAAATAGTGAAAAACCTATAAGGCATTTATGTTTAATAAACTCAATATTGATCATTTGATAATTTTCTTTGTCATCAGTCAATGAAAAATTAACTTCATACCTTACATTTTTTAAATTAGAATAGAAGTCTTTTAGTTCATACACACCCTTATTTAGGTAATTGTGGAGCAGTTTTTGGTAAACTTGTAATTTGGAACTAAATTCATAGAGGTCATCTACTCTTTTCCTACATAGGTCACATACCTAGTTATATCAGTCGTACGCCATAGTACCAGTGGTACCAGTTCACCTGATGGTAAGTGACGATGCGGCCGAAGATGGAGCATGCTTATCTAGGAATAGCCTTGAAGGCGTCAAGATTATAATGGTCAGAAAACAAACTCGCTGGCAACGTGTTCCATTTCTTATCTGTACGCATTTTAAAGGTTGAATTTGAGGGTTGAAGGTAAAGGTATTTAATAGCAGGTTTTTTTATCGAGAAGCTAACATCGATTATCTCGAAAACCTCTTATGTCTATTGACCTAATGATATTTTTTGTTCGTCTCCGAAACTTCCGAAGTTCCCGCAAAATTTTAAGCACCACTGTGCCAAATGTCCCTTTGCCTCATGCGACTGAAATTTAATTTAATAATATAAAATTTCTTTATTCAGGAAAAAAAAAACATAAAATACAATACAATAAAATAAAATGATAATTAAATTTAAAATATGAACATTAAAAATAAGGTTTATCTACAGACAATAGTCACACAAAAATACAAGATATTTTTCATTTTCGGTTTGCATCATGGTGGACAGAGCGCCAATGTTTAAATATGGGACTGTTATAGGACGTTTTGCACATTGCCTCGAGAATTTCATTTCCAGATGCGAGCACCCGATCCCGAAACGATGCTACACGCGCCCGCATTACCGCGAAGAAATCTGGAACCCGCGCATCCACTAACATGCTCGACGCACTCCAGTATCTGGGAAATCTCGCCAGGATTCGACGACTCTCTCGGAAACGCGTCATTGTATTGAACTCGCAGGGTACTGAAAGAATTCCTGGTGAAACTGGTCCAGAGCTGGCCTGTGTGGAGGCACTAGCAATAAGTCCTGAACAAGGTCACCTTGACGGGTACATTGCACTTTGCTAAGCAGCGAGCGAGCATGTTACAGCGGGCGCACAGAGCCCTCCGCTCGCGCTCAATGTCGTCGAAATAGCTTTAATACGCCTACAGAACAAATGCACGAAGTAGCACAATTCTAATAATGTTTGTTTTAACATCTCCCACTAGGAGAGATGTTGGCTCTCTATATCTGTACAACGGGGAATGTTCCTAAGAACTGTTTAATTGGGTGCCGCCGCACCCTCCGACGATGAGATAGATTTCATCAACACCATCTGGATACCTGGCATCCAACTAACGTACAGGCCTTGCGGGCCTTTCTATCGCGCACATGTAACATGTGGAATGAGCTCACTCCCGAAGTCTTTTCTTTGCTCTACAACATGAGGTTTCTCAAAAGGCATGTCTACAGATACCTCAAAGGCCGGCATCGTATACGCTCCGCTTAGGTTGCAGAAGTCCTGGGCGACGGTGACCAGTTTCCATCAGGCGGACGGTCCGTCCGTGTGCCTTCCTAAGCAATAAATAAACGGCTCAAATCATCCTGCAAGGTTATTGGATAATCTCTACGGAGTTTTGGAGTCTAGCACACGTAAAGGGTAAAATCCGAGAAATTTGAACATACAAAACTAGTAACTTTTTTTTCAGTTGGCAAACTGCATTTTTCATGCAATGTGTTAGGAAAAGTGGTTTTTTTAACGCAAATATAACTTTTCTCAGAAAACAGTCAAATAATGAAGTTGAAATTAACATAAAATAATAAGTCTTTAAAAACAAATATAGCCCAAAACTAAAAGTGTTATTTTCACACATTAGCAAATTAATTATGCACTTATCCAGTTATGCCAGAACGCCTATCCTCGATATCTGCTAACGATTATTTGGCCATCGGCAACAGGAGCGCAATCTCCTGTTTTATATTCCGGATACCACCACTCCCTGAAGTGGTCATACACTGTCACTGTTTCAACCTTAGTTCTGTCATTAAGCGCAGAGCATAACGCACACACGTTTTCTGCAAGAGACAGGCTGTAATACGTGTAATGCGAGTGCCACTTGAAGAACTGGACGTATTCCCGTCCAGACTTAATATAGTAGTCCATGGTCTGCGCCAAAGCCTCCGGCGTGTAGTCGCGTCCATTCAGAAACGATGACGGCGGAAGAAATCTGCAAAACCAAGCACACAATTATAAAATCAGACAAATGTTGGATAGAACCATTTATTCGTCACTTTGTCACTCCAGTGAACATCTGGAGTCAAGGATGTGATCCCCCATAAATATAGCTAAATAATTAAGTAGGTACTTTAACGTATCTACTTTTTCGATTATCAAGGCCGGTCTTGTGCCTTGCGTATATAGCTGGTCCCTGTCATCTTTACCAGGTCTTCGGTCAATCTTGTTTGAGGCCTACACACGCTGGGCCTTCCGGTACGTAGTCGCCACTTAAGAATTTTAGTGCCCCATCGACCAGGTGTTACTTAGGTTAAGTTTAGGCACTTAAACTTGGCAATCCATTACAGCTAACCACCCGAAATTTTCAAACACCTCACATGCTAAATACACTATGAACAAACATACCTACGTAAGGAAAAGTATTTAAAATAAAGAATACCTTGAATAATTAGCGCCACCATAAACAATGGGAATCATATTATACCATAAAGCTGTCAACACTTTTTCAGTCACGTAATCCTCATCAAAGGAATTCTCTAGCGCCATATAGAAAAAATAATTATTCTGCAAAAAATTAACGCATTGATTGTGGATAGACTTCGGGCATTGTAAGGTTCCACAGTCTCCATAAATATCTATTGTCCATCCATATTTTTGGAGGGCATCTTGAAGCTGCTTCACAAAATGTTCCCGTTCGGACCGAGTAGGACCGCAATTCGATGCAAACCATGCAGCTGCTTTACTTTTATTCCTCCATAAATTGTAAATGAATTTCTCCTCCTTAACGTTACTGAACTCCACCTTGTCCCAGTGCATATCGACTTTGGGGCCAACAACTTCCCCGGCAGCATTCTTTATTGAGATATATGTAAATGGGATATCAGACTTCAGTTTGTAAGTAGATGTCCAATTGAAGAAACCATCGAACTCTTCTTCGCAAACCGGATGGTTTTCCGAGGACTCCATGAAGAAAAATAGGTATTTTTGATGGGGGTATCTCGTGGCTGGCAAATCGGCTAATGATATGTTTCGGCCATTGAATGCAATGGCATCGAACCTGGATAGATCACTGCCGAAGAAGTTCCTATCGGCGGTGACGTAACAATCTATAACCGAACAGTTATTCTTGATGAAACTGTCCTGCGCTTCGCCCAAATGACCAAAGTCATTTAGAGTACCTAAACTCCAGGGAGTCCATAGGAGGATGAACTTGAGGTTCTTGGGAAGCTTATCTGGTTTCCAGTAGAATGATGCATATCGATGTTCTTGAGTGACGTTGTCGCTATACTCCAGCATTGTTGAGTCATTGTACATAGTATCATCTGGGTTGCTGATGAGACAGATAAGTAAGATAAGGAAGACAGAGATGGTGAGGCAGATAAGTAAGAACATGATCCGGTAGCACTGTCTTTGCCGTGGAATGTAATAAATTCTTTGTAATCGTGTATACCTCATCCTCAGCCTCCAGTCTCACGCGGTATTTCTGGATAAACAGATTTCGTGTGCCAAAGCTCAATTACAATATTTATCTGATGGTAACTTCTATTAAATAAAATGCAAAGACACAATAAAAACCTTCGTTTTAATAAAGCGTACACTGTGTATGCAAACAGAGAGCGTCCATTGTAAATAAAACGAGTATTGTTATTCTATCTGCTTTCTACCACAAAACGACAGGTGTCACGTGGTGGATTGTCTACTAACAAAGTAGGTTGTACTACTATTTGTTATGGTTTTCTAAGCGACAAATATAATATCAGGAAACCCCGTGAAAACCATAAAATATTTCCCAAGCGACTGCCATCTGACCTCCGTGATCCTGTTAATAGAGGAACCTTATTTTCTGAGTTATGTACATTAGTTCAATTTTTTTTATACCTCTAAGGTGGCAAACAAGCTTACGGCCGGCCTGATGGTAAGCAGTCTCCGCAGCCGTTGCAATACCAGGGGCATAACCCACGCGTTGCCGACCACGTAAAAACCTTTTTACCCCTTTTTTTAATAAAGCAATTGCAAATAAGGCCCTACTTGGAGACAGAGAAGGTCATTCCAGTGATGCAGTCTGGATTCCGTAGGGGTCGTAGTACCACCACGGCGCTCCTAAATATCACTGATGATATCATGTATGCTACTAATGAGGGTAAGGGTACTATTATGGTGCTATTGGACTTTACGAGAGCTTTCGACTGCATTCACCATCAGTTACTAATGGCTAAATTACAACATTATGGGTTCAGTTCTAAGGCATGTGATTGGTTCAAGTCTTACTTTAGCAATCGCAAGCAGATTGTACGGTGTGGCGTGGGCGACGATGGGGTCTCTTCTGGACCACTGGTTGTTCGTCGCGGGGTAATTCAGGGTTCCATTCTTGGTCCTACGTTATTTTCAATGTATACTACTAATATTGGGTCAGTGATAAGGGAGTCAATGCATCATCTTTATGCCGACGACACTCAGGTATACACTCACACCTCATGCACGCCGTAAGCTGTTTCTGGCGCAGTGTCCCGTTTGAACTTGAGTGGTCATCTAGGCATGGCTTACTTTTAAACCCTGTGAAGAGTACATATATTGTCTGCGGCACGGCACACCAGGTCAATAAAATTAAGGGACTGAAACCCGTTTTGAAAATTGGCGATACCCAAATACCCTATCAGGAGTCTGTGCGTGATTTGGGCTTGGTTTTGGACGAGGCGCTCCACTTTGACAAGCATGTCCAGGGAAAGGTTGGTTTGTGTTTTGGGTCGCTAAGTGCCTTGTACAGGATCCGTCCTTTCGTTCATCCGAGCGTGAGGATGGCCCTCTGCAATGCACTTGTGTTGTCTCATTTGGGGTATTGCGAAACCGTTTACGGCCCATATCTCCTGGCTAAGACTTCGAAGACTGTGCAGAGGGTGCAAAATGCTTGTATGCGTTTTTGTTTTGGGATCCAGCGGAGGGAGCACATAACTCCTTACTTATGCAAGAAGGGTTACTTAAATATGGGGAATAGGCGTAGGTTGAAATTTGCATCTCTTGAGCATACTCTTGCTGGGGGTGAAGGACCGGATTATCTAAAAAGCAAACTGACACATAAAATGCCGAACCGATTGAGGGACAGAGGCCCTCAACTGGTACCGCTTAGCTTGCATTTGACCCGCGCCAGGGCCTGTTTCCGGTTCGCAGCAGCAAAGATCTGGAATGATCTACCACCTCCACTACGTAATCTCCTCGGGAGATCTACGGATACTTTTAAAAAACATTGCATGCGGTGGCTGCTCAAGAAACAGGTTGTGGAAGCGGAGATTATTTTTGGCGGATAGTCTGGTCCCCATCCTTCCCACTTCCAATTAATAAAGTTCAAAGTCGTGATTTTAGATACTTGGTCATGATCCATAGTGAAATCTATTAAATTTATTTATTTATAGTGTCTGTGTCTATAACCAATTTTTATTCTGTGTAATTTTGTAGGCCAAGGCAGAATAGCAGGCCCGTAGGCACCTTCGCGTATCTGCGGAACTGAGCTTTGGCCTCTTTAGCGTTTAGTGTTTATATTATTTTTTATTTTTTTTCTCAATTTTTTATTTCTGTTTTAATTTATTTTAATTTTAAGTAATTTTTTTTTATATGTCGTAGCTAAATGCTAAATAAATACCTTTTTATTTATTTTATTTATTTATTTTTGAAGAACTCCATGTAAACTACTCTCCAGGGAAAACCTCTCCAGGTAGTTCATACCACAACCTTAATGTGCGTGAGAAAAAGTTCCTTTGGAACCTCACCGTTCACGACAAATTTGGCTCCAAGGTGTGTGGATGAACTCCCTGTCGGTGGCGAGCGGTGCGATGATAGAATGTAGAACACACAAAAGTAGGCGATCGACAATTCTCACAGCGCGCTTTTGGTTCGAGTCACAAGGACCAAGCTGATATGCCGGGTCTGACTTGAGCCTTGTTAAGGAGAAGCAGTTGCCCCGGCGTGAAGTATTTATTGCTTTGATCTGTTAAGCACACTCAGCTTTGTAGATGCGAGCTTGACCTTTTCTTCCAAATGATTGTGAAACTGGACGTCACTGGAGATGTCGACACCTAGAATATGTATGCTCTTAGAGATGGTAAGCGGTGTATCCTGGAACTGAGGAGCTACAACGAATGGAGTTTTCTTGGCGGTGAACGCGCATACTTGTGTCTTAGTGGGGTTGAATTGGACTAGATTTAGTCGTCCCCAATCGGAGATATTAGATTAGTACTCTCGGTTTTAGATAGAAGTACTTTGCGACTTTTCTCTACTATGGCACTAGGGATATTGGCACGACCCGTATAAGAGGCGTCTGCAGTACTGTCATCCGCATAGCAATGAATGACAATTAACAGCATATCATTGATATGAAGGAGGAACAGAGCTGGAGACAGCACCGAGCTTTGCCGTCAACTACGGCTTTGATGCATCTACTGGACAAAAACCTAGGTACCCACTTGCACAATCCCTCAGGAAGCCCGTATGATGGTGTGGGAAATACATAATAACGACCTGATGTACATACCTATAAAATAATATATTTAAATATATAATGACCATGCAATGTTATGATACCATCGAGCTGACCTGATGATGGAGACGGATGGTGGCCGTAGGAACTCTCAAACCACGCATAGTAAACTTATCATATTCATATTCATTTTTTCATAGTATTAAATATACATCGTCATTTCATTTCACTAATTAATAGAATAGAATTAACTAAACTAGTTAATTACAATATCGGAAATACCATAGAACAATAGTCAAAATATTATTAGAATTATTAATTAATTAATTTCTAGTAATAATGTCACAATATAATAAAATATCCATAATACAACAACTCATTCAAAAATGTCAGTTCATATCAAATTAATAAATATAATTAACAATAGTTAATTTCAATGTCAAAATAATAATAAAAGTCAATACTTAAAATTGTATAATACTTTAGATAGTTCAACTCAGTTGTGCGCGCGGCGCTATGTGTGCGTGCGCTTGTAAATATACAGCTTTCATTTATGTGGCAGTGACGCGGCAGTCGTCGTCCGAGCAAGACGTGTTCTTATCGCTTTTTCTTACGGGTACAGTCGTTAACAAAAATGTCTAAGTTCTTCACATAGAAAATGTTTAAGGAGTCAGGTAAATATTTGTTAATTTTGAAGTGAGATACGAATTTCTGAAAAAAGATACGAGAGATATATTGCAACTAGTAAGTGATCCAGTTTGCAGTGCAAGTCCAATTTTAATATCGAAATTAAGTGTAGTTTTTTTTAAGAACCCGTATATTATCAAACACAACAAGTTACAAAGACCTTAAAACCGAGTTATTCCTTTTTGTTTCAAATTTGTTTAAATAACTGTATTTGTATTTTGTACCCGACTGTACCTCTTGTCACGCACACAAAGTCACTGTATATGTACAAGGTTTACACACACATAGGGCAACGCGCACAACTGAGTTGAAATATCTGTAAGTATCTAGTGTTCATCCATCAAGGAACTCCCTCACCGAATAATAGGCCTTTCCAGCCAGAAACAATTTCAGCTTAAGCTGAAATCCACCTAATGACACTGATTTCTTAATGTTATCAGGAATGTTATTAAAATTCGTGGACCCATAGCTAAAAGGGAGTTGTCAGTCTTCTGCAATCTACATTAAAAACTTTGGAGCTGGTGTTTCCGTCGCGCAGAGAACTGCTCAGCGACCGGGAACTCGGTAGGATTCTTCCATACATATTTGGCGATTTCTAGTAAGAAAAGTGAGGGAACAGTCAGGATACCCAGTCGAACGAACAACTCGCGCGCGGGTTCGTCAGGTGGAACACGGCACATCATACGAACCACCTTCTTCTGTATTATGAACGTCCGGTCCCTGTCAGCTGCCATTCCCCAGAGGTCTATCCCGTAGGTTAGGTGGGAATGGATAAAACCGTAATAAGTTGACAACAAATTCTGTGTCGAAAGTGTACGCGAGAGGCGAGAAATAGCGTAATAGTCAGATTTTAGTCTTGCACACAAGACGTCGATGTGGTAGTTCCACTGTAGGCCCCTGTCAAAAGTAAACCCAACAAAGCGAGCACTATCTACAGCCTCTATAATAATCTCTATAATATAGCACTATCTACAACTCTATCGAGTTTGAGCTCGTTTGATTAATCTGTAAAAAACGATTTTCATTTGATCTTGTTTCTATTGTAGTCACAGCCACATTCTATTGTTTTCTACACGACACGAAGTTTGCCGTGAGTGACGATATGATATTATTGCAGCCACATAAATTGCAGTATTTTTTTTATGTTATACGCCAGACGAAAGCGGGCCACCTGATGGAGTGTGGTCACTGCCGCGTATGGATATCAGCAACACCAAGAGTGCTGCCAATGCGTTGTCCGCCTCTGAAGAGACATCTAATATATCTTGAACGATCCCATATCCATAGGAAACACTGTAGCTGGGAGCTCATTCCACATCCGAATCGTGAGAGAAAATATTGCCGGCTTAGAAGCTCCATTACCAAAAAAAAATAGTATAAGATTGTAGCACCTACCTCTAAATGGACATTTAGATCATATCTACAGTCATACGGCAAAGCGCAGTGCACGCAAATGTACCGTTTTAAGGTCGATGTTTGCGATGAACTTTGCTTCGATGCGCAGTTAGATATCTGAAGAGATAATAATTTGTTGTTAATACCTACTAGTGCTGTAGATTGATAGTTCACTATCGATGTTTTGGCTCAACCAATAGTATACAACTAGTTCACCAATAGTATTTATACTATAATACTTTATAATAGTCTGGGGCAATACCTCGTAACCCTGTTAACAACCTGTGTTATTCATTCGACTGAATGTGCAGCTTTATTCACGACGTTTTCCCTCACCGTAAGAGCATCGGTTAGTATTCAAGTGCTTAACTCAAAAAGTAATGGGTAATCAAAGTCACCAGTGGGAATCGAACCCGATACAACTCGCTTACGAGTTCGATACGCAAGCCGAACTTCGAATAACTACCCTGTATTTGTTCGATCGTACATACCACTTCTATTGATATCCCTATCAATAATATAGATATTTCCAAGGCCAAGAATCGATAGTCAAACTATCCACAGTTCGATATGAAGAACAATAATGAAAAGGTCGAAGACGATAAAGTGGAGAAAGAATAGCAGGAAAGCATACTGAATAGCGACCAGAAAAGGCAGCCATATTGAGTTTAAAAATGCGTTGTGATTGGTCCATCGAGAACTACAGCTACCACATACAGACACACAGATACACACGTTGAATTTAAAGCACCACTCTGAGGGAGTTGCGGTTTCAGTTTAGGAAATAGTGGAATGTAAAATGAAATTGAAGGAATACGTAAATAAATATGCTTGGACAAATTCACACAGCGCCATCTAGCCCCAAAGTAAATAGAAGCTTGTGTTATGGATGTATGATAGCTGATAAATATTTTTTTAATACATACTTGTTATACATACCACACCCACACCCGTAACAGAAATTAAAATTAATCATTTCAATTTCTGCTCGACCGGGAATTGAACCCGGGACCTCTGCGTGGCGACTGGCATGTAAACCAACTGAACCACTCAGGTCGTCTAATAGTTATAGCTATTTACATGCGAATTAACTGGGTTCTTATGTGCTCATATGAAATGCGTGTCCGCATATATCACAAACAAAAATCTTAACTCCATTATGAATGTTCTGATGCTGCAGATACCAAGTTTTGACTTGGAAACTGGAATATATCCTAATCAGCTTAATAAAACGACGTTCTCGATCTAGTAACACAATTTTAATAAACTACCATCAACTTACAAACCATACATTACGTATATGGCGAATCTACCCACATTACATCTCCTCCAAAATTACCCAGTGTTAAATTACATTTAACACTGGGAATATGGACTTTGTATTACCATTATAAGTTTGTTATAAAACAATTTAGCAATAAAGTTTAATACAGCCAAACTACCTATTGCTACATTGTAGGTACATTGTGGTTAGTATTATGAATAGGCACAAGATAGTTTTACCGTAACTCGTAACATTTAAGTTGATTGACACATTAGATAAACGAGGTACGAGCATTATCAAACGGCAGGTACACTTGGATACACTATATATACTAGGTATTCTGTAGGAGTAGCCTACGTACACTTAATACAACTAGATAGGTATACTATTCGAACATAATAACAACATCTCCTCCACAATTAAACCTTAGCTTAGTAGGTACCTACGCAAACATTAACATTGTTAGGTAGAGTTTTTAGTAAGTTACACATAGCATCTCGTTGAGAAAGGTACGAGTGAGAAATAAAGATAAATAAACTAAAACAGAAACAATTGAATGCGAAATTCATTAAAACAGGCGTTTCGGGGGAACAACAACACGTCCTGATCGAGTGCGTTTTGACGTTATCACCTGATAACGAAGCCTGCGTGTTGTCGTCGGCATTATCTGGAGGCGTTAGCTAGTTATCGTCATCGGGCGCTTCCGCGGCGGGCGAGGGCGCGAGCGCGGCCGGAGCCGGCCCCGGGCCCGCGCCACCGCCGCCGCCAGCCGCTGGAGACCTACCAGCACTGGAAGTCAAATTCTCATGAGACACGTAAACCCAAGCTGCATTGCCTCCATTGGGTGTTCATGTTTTGAACTTAACAACTGATTTACATTGCGCCTCCACACAATATCCGACCCATAAACACTTACGTCGTGTAAAACCTGGCCTACGCGGCGTACAATGGACCCGAGGACCCATTTGGGTTTCTTCGGATCGAACGTATAGTCTCGTATCCATACCTTGTCGTTTTCACAAAACGTACGACGTTTGCCTCCAAAATAATCTTTTTGTCGTACTTGACTCAAACGCACTCGGTTATCAACATCTGGTAGTGCAGGTACTGCGGGCGCGGTTACGGTAAACTCGTCAAGTTTGCAACGCAGCTTCCTACCGAACATGAGGGTGGACGGTGATACACCTGTCGAGCAGTGAGGCGTGTTACGGTAATAAAATAAGTAATCGTGCAGGCGATATTTTAATCCCCTAACTGAGGTATCTTTTAATGCATTACATATAAAACGTTTGCAAGTTTTAACCGCATTATCGGCGAGTCCATTACTTTGCGGTGAATAAACGGGTGATAGCACGTGTGTTGCTGTCACAAAAATGACTAAATTCTAACGAAGTGAAAGCTTTAGCATTATCAGTGAATCGACTTAGGAAGCCCAAATCGAGAAACAATTGACTTCAATTGTAATATTAAATGTTGAGTGACCATACTTGACATTTCCATACACTCCAGCCACTTGCTGTGTGCATCTACAAATACTAGGAAGATTTTAGTATGAAGGGGGCCCAAAAAGTCCAGATGTATTCTGTCGAACACGGATGCCGGCCAATTCCATGGCTCCAATTGAGCTTTTGGGGGAGAAGTTCGGAAGGCAACGCAACGGTCACAGTTCGCCGCTACACGCTCAATATCACTGTCAATACCCTCCCGCCGCGACCAGCGCGTTCACGTGGCTTATTTCCTCGGTACCAGCATTATTTGTTGGCGCCGACCCTACTGGGAATTTACTAAGATAGTCAGCGACGTTATTTTCGCTAGAAATATATTCAATTTTATAGTTGAAAGCAACTAGGAAAAGCGCATAACGCATGAGTCTCGATTCTGTCATTTGTGGAATACCCTTATCGGGGGAAAATATGGATAACAAGGGCTTGTGGTCGGTCTTCAGAATAAACGGCTGCTGGCGACTATAGAGATACTGATGGAACTTTTTGATGCCGAAGATAATGGCAGTGGCTTCCTTTTGTATCTGGCTATAAGCGCGCTCGCTTGCGCTGAGGGAGCGTGACGCGTAGCTAATGGGCCGCTCCGCCCCGTCGGCGAAGCGCGCCACCAGCACGGCCCCGAGCCCGCCGAGCGCTGCGTCAACCGTCAGCGTCTTAATAGCGTCAAATGATTGCTGATGCTCGTGACTCCATTTCCATTCGGCGTCCTTGCGTAAAAGTCTATGCAACGGTTCTAATACGGCCGCAGCCCGTGGAACAAAATTCCTGTAAAAATTAACTATTCCCAAAAATGCTTTTAGCTGTTTTACATTTTCAGGAATATTAGCGACCCTAATTGCAGCCACTTTTAAAGGATTTTTATGTAGACCAATATAATAAATTCTAGGTAGTCAACGCAGTTCTGGAAAAAAGAACATTTCACCCGTTGTAGAACGAGTCCAGCTTCCAGTAGACGGGCTAAAACCCTATCGACGCGTTCCCAGTGCTGCTGAGGGGTGCGCGCGGCCACCAGCACGTCGTCGAGGAAGCACACGACGCCGTCCAGCCCGCGCAGCAGCTGCGTCATGGCGCGCTGGAACAACGCCGGCGCGTTTGCCAGCCCGAACACTAGCCGCGTGTACACAAACAGCCCTTTGTAGGTGTTAATGCAGGTGAACTGTTGTGACTCATCCTCTAACACGAACTGGTTATAACTGTTCGATAAGTCCAGTTTAGTAAAATAACGACAGTCATGTAACGACGCACAAATGTCGTTAACTTTTGGGAGTGGATACGAATGTAATTTTTATAAATAGTGCCCGAATAGTCGCCGCATATGCGACATCACTATTTTTCTTGAGAACTGCAACGATGGGCGAGGCATATTTGGAATAAGAAACTCATCGCAATTAACAGCACAAAAGTTTAGCGCAACTAACGACAATTTAATCTCTTCCTAACAAGGAAACCGGGCCGTTATCAATGACATAGAAACAAATATTTTGTGTGCCTCTGGGTACGAGTAGGGAGCCGTCGTACGTACGCAGGGTCCTGTGCGGCTGCGCGAGCGCCGCGTGCGCGAAGTGCCGGCGCCATGAGGCCGCCGGCAGCACCGACACCGCGCTGCCCGAGTCCACCTCCATGCGCTGCGGGACGCCGCCCACCAGTACCTCCACCACCAGAGGGGACTCCTCCGAATACGTAATATTGTTTATAGGCGCATAGTCCACACATTGCACATAGCTTGCTATAATAACAATCACATTGAAACTTTACAAGCATTCTTTGATAACGCTACTGAAATGATTTGTAATAATAGCAGATATAAGTTTTTGTTACTAGGTGACTTCAACATATCGCATGCGATTTGGTTCGTAGATGATTGTGCTAGAATAAATCTTAATCCAAAAGGAGACAATAAAGCAGAATATTTATTGGCTTTTATGAACCTAACAAACTTATCGCAGTGCAAAGGGTGTTATAACATCAATAGTCGTATTTTGAACTTGGTATTAAATAACATTGATTGTACAGTTACCGCATGTGGATCGCCGCTCACCCCGGAGGATCCACATCATAGATCATTAGACCTGGTGCTATCATTATCACAAAGTAGATATTTTCAGGAGAATCAACGCATTCAATTTATTTATCATGACAGTAATTTCGATGAAATGAGCAAGTACTTATTGAAAGTTGATTGGACATCTAAATTATTGAAATTAAATACAGAACAAGCTGTCTCATGCTTTTATAAGGAGTTACATAACATAATGGACACGTATACACCAAAGATAGATAATAGTCTCCCTTGACAATAATAAATGTCCTCCATGGTACTCCGGTCTCTTATTAAATTATCTCGCCAAAAGTTAAAAATACACAAAAGATGGAAAAAATATAACAATTATTTGGACTATCAAGAATTCAAGCTCCTGAGATCCCGGGAAGCGAAGCTAGAAACTGAATGTTATAATAGATATGTAGACTTTGCAGAGGAGAAGATTAATATCACCCCGCTATCATATAGCACCCCGATAATTTTGGTCGTTTATAAAATCCAAACATTCCGATAATGGCATACCTACGCATATGACATTCGAAGGCGAGTCCTCCTCTGATGGTGAGGTCATCAGAAATACACATGAAACTTTGAGGAAAAATACAGAGTTATAGATAACACAACAGGCGCTACTTATTTTTTTAGAAGAAATCTCTTCCAGCAGGCCTATCAAAGAGATATGTGATAAGTAGTCGCAGATCTAACTTAATATACATACACATATAATTAACTATATATACCAAAACATAAAATACATAGATACCTACAAACCTTTGTTGCATTTGTCACATTTAAACTGCAAGTAAGCGTAGAATTTATCCGAATTTTTTTAAGAGGCAATGTCTCAGAAGATCTATTTCAGAACTTGCTATGAGAGGGGTATACTCAACGAATAATTCCCGTTAAGCTCAGCTTCAGTCTTTTGTTGGGTTGAGAAAGTACTGTTTACTTGTTAAGTTTTGCATCCTTAATTTTTTGCCATTTTTAAGAATGACAAATTACAAACAATTCCCCAGATTCACGGATATTCCTTGACCCTTAAGAAATGTGGGACAGACTAGACACAGACAAGGCATGTTATTCCAGGACTATTCTGAATTTCCTGGATAACCCCAGTCACCAGAGATATTGAAAGATCTTGCCTATCAGCTTTGAAATGATATGACTATAACTTATACCCTACATAATATTATTATCAAACACTTTTTCGTGTTTTCAATCTAGCTTAAAAAATATACATGCATAAATAAAACAATTCAAGCATTACCCAAATTGATTGTACACTCAATTGCAGACTGCCCCCTACCATATCTACGACGAAGTACCAATATCTCCTAACTAAAAAATTACAACCTTTCAAGAAACGAAAAAAATGTCTCACATTTTTATTTATTATAGAAGTTTATTTTAAAAAGCTTATTCTATTAGTGTTTAAAGTTAAAAATCGAATATCAAACTTAGGGGTCTTGCCAGTACGTAACCAAAGTTTTTACACCTTGCTATCCTATCTAAACAAACTGACTCCAAAAATATCATTGTTAACCCAAAAATAGTTAATGAACATCAAATTATTAACCACATTTTAATTTAAAATGGCATGCAAAAAAATAATATCTCGTTATCCGATTAAAGTAAATTACCATCGGAAAAGAATATTTTGCCAAACATAGTAAATAAACTCCTAACCTTTTCGTTTCGTTTATTCAACTAAATGCTATACCTAAGATAAATAATAAAACTGTTACAATTTCAATAATCCTTTTTTTAATTATTTAAACAATCATAAAAAGTTTGTCCAAAAGTTAGTCGCAGCAGTATGAGGTAAAGATCTTAAAACTAAACTAATAATAAACATTTAAAAAATCTTAAGAAGAATCAGTGTTCTGTAATAATTTACTGCACAATTAATGCTTTCTTAGCTTTGAAATGAAAATGAAAATGAAAATGAAAATGAAAATGAAAATGAAATGAAAATGAAAATGAAAAAGTATTTATTGAATTAGGATTACGTTAATTAATCTCTTTTCAAAAGTCAAAAATCTAACGGAAAACAAAGGGAAGTTAAGCGAGCTCATCCAGGTAGGGGGCGACGCATGCAGACCGATCAGCGCGTACGAGTGCTTACTCCGGCGAGACACCGGGCACCGATACGCGCCACGCACATAACCGCCTAGGCGAATCATGTGCGGCGCGCGCCCGGCCCCAGCCAGCCCGCCGGCGCTCACACCCGCACGCACCAGCCGGCCTACCCGCGTCGACCCCTGAGCTCGGAACAAATAAGTAAAAAGAATGTCGTCTGTCTGTCAGTATGCCGCTTCAGTTAGGAAAATGACCATCTGTGGGAAAAAGAAACGGCAAGAAACCCACAGGTACATTTAAATATGATTACATTGCATTGATACATTTGTCAATTTAATTTGAGTGAGCCTGTCTTGATTGGAATATGATGTGAACCTCTACATATCGGTCAAGATAACTAAAAATAAAAATAAATTCAAAAACAAAAAATGGCACAGCAAAAGCAGGCCAGTCCACCAAGGCAGCACCCGTTCACGAGCATGACGCAGGGCCCAGCCATCGTCCAATTCAACCATATTTGAGGGAAGAGAACGACCCGACCCCCATGCCACCACCAGGCAGACTTTTAAGTGAGCATGCGCTGCCAATGCCGTACACATTAAAAAAATATTTGTTATTCAATGACTATTACACATCAAATCATCCTCACCCAATCAACAAAATTGTAAATTTATAAATAACTTCCTATTTCGAAGAGCTAGTAGTACACCATACATTTTTGTCATTGATATATTCATCAATTTTATAATAGGCTTTTTTCATTAAAGTTGTTTTCACCTTATCTTTAAATTGTAATTCAGGCAAATTAATAATACATTCAGGAATATGATTATAAAATCTTATACAGTTACCCATGAAAGATGAATTTACTTTACTTAGTCTGAACAACGGTGTTACCAGTTTATTTTTGTTTCTTAAATTGACATTATGAACATACATAATATTATCAAATATATATTGACTTGAGAAAGTCAATACATCAATTTCTTTAAACAATTCTTTGAGCGAATCACGTCGACGTAATCCATATATTGCATATCCATATTTGGCTGGTCGTCCTCATTTGCGCTTCATGCCAATCGGAATAGCTCTGGCCTCTGAAGGTGGCTGGACGTGCTTAAGCCGAATCGCCAATCCAACGAGATGCTTGCAAATGTAATCTTTGAGAAACTTTGGGCAATTGCATGGGCCGTGTAACCAATTTTCAGACATAACTTAATAAGCCTACATTTAATGGCAATCATAGTGGTTTAAATAGCGCATTAATTTGCTCGCTAAAATTTGGTGATCATTTACTACATTTGGTGTTCGAATACAATTTGAAGTGCGTCGTGACTAAAATAGCTAGTATTATTGTAATTTTAGACTTTATTTTTCTGGTGTTATGTATATATATATATTTGGTAAAAGAACTAAGGGTATCAAAGCATTTTATGGTGATCATTATATTTAACCCCTATAAAATGTATGGTAGGGGGTCAGTTATTTCTGCAGCCAACTATACCAATTTTATTAAGTTATTGTCAACATTGTTATAGAGGTAATTTTACCTTAAATTCTGCATTGTATCTCTTCTCATGTTCTTTGAGGGCACCTGCATATACAGTGGAATATCCGCAATGGTAACTACATTTCCTTTTAGTACCATTATGAGGTTTATTATAGCCACAAATGCCGTAGATCAGACGGAAGGTGGGGTTTGAGAGTGTTGGAGTGGAGTGGGAAGGCATCTGGCAATGTGGACTGACGATCTATCCTATCCCGAGTGGCAGGGAAGGACTGGATAGGGAAAGCCCAGACCTGTTCAGTGTGGAGAGGCATGGAGAAGACCTATAACTACCTAACATTGGGCTGATGAAGGTTTAAGAAGAGGAGAGATAGGATTATAGTTTTTGACCACTTACTATTTATAGATTCAGTATTTGAGTCATACAACCATAACACGCAGACAGACTACAGTTTCCTATTGTTAGGCACTGGAACGATGAGAATATGGGATCTAGGCCGGCTTTGCTAAGTAAAGGGTACCAAAGCTGCTAGAGGTTTAGATTCAAGTTTTACATTTTATTTATTTTTATTTTTGTATTACTTACAATATGGATATTTGTCTGAAATGAAGTAATGAATTGAATTGAATAACTTACCACAAACATTACAAAGAGAGGGTCTGTTCTCTTCATGAGTAATTACATGTCTATTGATCTCTCTTTTAGTAGTATAAACCCGGATGCATTTATCACATTTGTATGTTACAGCACCATGTTCGTTATTAAGTTCAGCATAGCCTGTGTTTGTATTTGACACGGTTTGATCATAGTAATGATTTAACAAGTCATTTTGGAAAATAAATAGTGAAAAACATATAAGGCATTTATGTTTAATAAACTCAATATTGATCATTTGATAATTTTCTTTGTCATCAGTCAATGAAAAATTAACTTCATACTTTACGTTTTTTAAATTAGAATAGAAGTTTTTTAGTGAATCCACACCCTTATTTAGGTAATTGTAGAGCAGTTTTTGGTAAACTTGTAATTTGGAACTAAATTCATAGAGGTCATCAACTTTTTCCTACATAGGTCACATACCTGGTAATATCAGTCGTACGCCATAGTACCAGTGGTACCAGTTCACCTGATGGTAAATGACGATGCGGCCGAAGATGGAGCATGCTTATCTAGGAATAGCCTTGAAGGCGTCAAGATTATAATGGTCAGAAAACAAACTCGCTGGCAACGTGTTCCATTTCTTATCTGTACGCATTTGAAAGGTTGAATTTGAGGGTTGAAGGTAAAGGTATTTAATAGCAGGTTTTTTTATCGAGAAGCTAACATCGATTATCTCGAAAACCTCTTATATCTATTGACCTAATGATATTTTTTGTTCGTCTCCGAAACTTCCGAAGTTCCCGCAAAATTTTAAGCACCACTGTGCCAAATGTCCCTTTGCCTCATGCGACTGAAATTTAATTTAATAATATAAAATTTCTTTATTCAGGCAAAAAAAAAAACATAAAATACAATACAATACAATAAAATAAAATGATAATTAAATTTAAAATATGAACATTAAAAATAAGGTTTATCTAAAGACAATAGTCACACAAAAATACAAGATATTTTTCATTTTCGGTTTGCATCATGGTGGACAGAGCGCCAATGTTTAAATATGGGACTGTTATAGGACGTTTTGCACATTGCCTCGAGAGTTTCACTTCCAGATGCGAGCACCCGATCCCGAAACGATGCTACACGCGCTCGCATTACCGCGAAGAAATCTGGAACCCGCGCATCCGCTAACATGCTCGACGCACTCCAGTATCTGGGCAGTCTCGCCAGTATGCGAAACGCGTCATTGTATTGAACTCGCAGGGTACTGAAAGAATACCTGGTGAAACTGGTCCAGAGCTGGCATGTGTGGAGGCACTAGCAATAAGTCCTGAACAAGGTCACCTTGACGGGTACATTGCACTTTGCTAAACAGCGAGCGAGCATGTTACTGCGGGCGCACAGAGCCCTCCGCTCACGCTCAATGTCGTCGAAATAGCTTTAATACGTCTACAGAACAAATGCACGAAGTAGCACAATTCTAATAATGCTTGTTTTAACATCTCCCACTAGAAGAGATGTTGGCGCTCTATATCTGAAGGTACAACGGGGAATGTTCCTAAGAACTGCGTAATTGGGTGCCACCGCACCCTCCGACGATGAGATAGATTTCATCAACACCATCTGGATACCTGGCATCCAACTAACGTACAGGCCTTGCGGGCCTTTCTATCGCGCACATGTAAGATGTGGAATGAGCTCACTCCCGAAGTCTTTTCTTTGCTCTACAACATGAGGTTTCTCAAAAGGCATGTCTACAGATACCTCAAAGGCCGGCATCGCATCCGCTCCGCTTAGGTTGCAGATGTCCTGGGCGACGGTGACCAGTTTCCATCAGGCGGACGGTCCGTCCGTGTGCCTTCCTAAGCAATAAAAAACGGCTCAAATCATCCTGCAAGGTTATTGGATAATCTCTACGGAGTTTTGAGAGTCTAGCACACGTAAAGGGTAAAATCGGAGAAATTTGAACATACAAAACTAGTAACTTTTTTTCGGTTGGCAAACTGCATTTTTCATGCAATGTGTTAGGAAAAGTGGTTTTTTTGACCGCAAATATAACTTTTCTCAGAAACAGTTAAATAATTAAGTTGAAATTAATATGAAATAATAAGTCTTTAAAAACAAATATAGCCCAAAACTAAAAGTGTTATTTTCACACATTAGCTAATTAGATATGCACTTATCCAGTTATGCCAGAACGCCTATCCTCGATATCTGCTAATGATTATTTGGCCATCGGCAACAGGAGTGCAATCTCCTGTTTCATATTCCGGATACCACCACTCCCTGAAGTGGTCATACACTGTCACTGTTTCAACCTTATTTCTGTCATTAAGCGCAGAGCATAATGCACACACGTTTTCTGCAAGAGACAGGCTGTAATAAGTGTAATGTGAGTGCCACTTGAAAAACTGGACGTATTCCCGTCCGGACTTAATGTAGTGGTCCATGGCCCGCGCCAAAGCCTCCGGCGTGTAGTCGCGTCCATTCAGAAACGATGACGGCGGAAGAAATCTGCAAAACCAAGCACACAATTATAGAATCAGACAAATGTTGGATAAAACCATTCATTCGTCACTTTGTCACTCCAGTGACACATCTGGAGTCAAGGATGTGATCCCCCATAAATATAGGTAGCTAAATAAATAAGTAGGTCACAAGTGATAATTTAGTTGGTACTTTTACCTACCTACTTTTTCTATTATCAAGGCCGGTTTTGTGCCTTCCGTATCTAGCTGGTCCCTGTCATCTTTACCAGGTCTTCGGTCAAACTTGTTTGAGGCCTACACACGCTGGGCCTTCCGGTACGTAGTCGCCACTTAAGAATTTTAGTGCCCCATCGACCAGGTGTTACTTGGTTAAGTTTAGGCACTTAAACTTGGCAATCCATTACAGCTAACCACCCGAAATTTTCAAACACCTCACATGCTAAATACACTATGAACAAACATACCTACGTAAGGAAAAGTATTTAAAATAAAGAATACCTTGAATAATTAGCGCCACCATAAACAATGGGAATGATATTATACCATAAAGCTGTCAACACTTTTTCAGTCACATAATCCTCATCAAAGGAATTCTCTAGCGCCATATAGAAAAAATAATTATTCTGCAATAAATTAACGCATTGATTGTGGATAGACTTCGGGCATTGTAAGGTTCCGCAGTCTCCATAAATATCTATCGTCCATCCATATTTTTGGAGGGCATCTTGAAGCTGCTTCACAAAATGTTCCCGTTCGGACCGAGAAGGACCGCAATTCGATACAAACCATGCAGCTGCTTTCCTTTTACTCTTCCATAAATTGTAAATGAATTCCTCCTCCTTAACATTACTGAACTCCACCTTGTCCCAGTGCATATCAACTTTGGGGCCAACAACTTCCCCGGCAGCGTTCCTTGTTGAGATATATGCAAATGGGATATCAGACTTCAGTTTGTAAGTAGAGGTCCAATTGAAGAAACCATCGAACTCTTCTTCGCAAACCGGATAGTTTTCCGAGGACTCCGTGGACAAAAATAGGTATTTTTGATGGGGGTATCTCGTGGCTGGCAAATCGGCCGTTGTTATGTTTCGGCCACTGAATGCAATGGCATCGAACCTGGATAGGTCACTGCCGAAGAAGTGTCTATCGGCGGTGACGTAACAATCTATAACCGAACAGTTATTGTAAATGAAACTGTCCTGCGCTTCGCCCAAATGACCAAAGTCATTTAGAGTACCTAAACTCCAGGGAGTCCATAGGAGGATGAACTTGAGGTTCTTGGGAAGCTTATCTGGTTTCCAGTAGAATGATGCATATCGATGTTCTTGAGTGACGTTGTCGCTATACTCCAGCATTGTTGAGTCATTGTACATAGTATCATCTGGGTTGCTGATGAGACAAATGTAGCAGATTATGGTGAGGCAGATAAGTAAGAACAAGATCCGGTAACACTGTCTTTGCCGTGGAATGTAATAAATTGTTTGTAGCAATAGTCGTGTATACCTCATCCTCGGCATCCAGTCTCACATGGTATTTCTGCATAAACAGCAGATGTCGGAATTTCATATACATACAAAGTTTAATTACCAATAGTTATCTGATGGTTACCTATCTTAAAAATGTGCATAGAGACAAGAAAAAGCTTCATTTTAATAAAGTGTAAACGGTGTATATAAACAGAGAGCGTCCATTGTAAAAAAAAACGAGTATTGTTATTCTATCTACTTTCTACCACAAAACGACAGGTGTCATGTGGTGGATTGTCTACTAACAAAGTAGGTTGTACTACTATTTGTTATAGTTTTCTAAGCGACAAATATAATATCAGCAAACCCCGTGAAAACCACCAAATATTTCCCAAGCGGCTGCCATCTGACCTCCGTGATCCTGTTTACAGGGGAACCTCATCAGATTGGATCATGGTTAGGTTACACATGCAATTGCTTGATGTGCAGAAAACGATGTTTTCTCTCACCGTAAGAGCATCGGTTAGTATATAATGTAGGGGATACCAAACTAGACAGAATTCTAAATAAAATTTCAAATATCGTCCGACTACTACAACAGATTAGGGATCTGGATCACATTAATGCTACCATGCCATATTGTTACACTTTTATAAAAATGTGTTTTGGCGAAGTTACCTACGCCTAAACCCCACCCTAACCAATACTTTGAAAAATAAGTTCCTAAATGAAAACTGCTTTTTCATAACAAGCTTTTATCGCGCGGTATAGTACTTTTTATAATTCTTGACATTTGAAATATAATCTGATGAAGTACGTAATGTACGTACGTAAGCCTTGTACGTTATCGTACGTATATAAAATATAATCATCTTGGCGTTAATGTCCCGGTTGTGCTCTCGCGCACGAGGGCCCGGGGTCCGCCTTGGCCATGATCAAGGATTTGGCAGATCAGGTAAATACAGTGGAGCGACTGCCATCTGACCTCCATGACCCTGCTTCACTGCCCGGGGAACCTAACCAGATTGGATCATGGTTACAGTCCAATCGCCTGAATGTGCAGGTTTGATCACGATATTTTCCCTCACCGTAAGAGCATCAGAGGGCCTAGTGTGAGTTCCGCTTCGATTTTACTTTACTATCGCGTTTGCGTTTACGTGAAAATTAGTATGGAAAAATATATAGCGCCGCCTAGTGGTACGTAAATGAAGTTTTTTTCTTCATACTAATTTCGACGTAAACGCAAACGCGATAGTTAAGTAAAATCGAAGCGGAACTCACACTAGGCCCTCTGTTAATATTCAACTAATGTACACAACTCTGAAAACAGTCATTGGTACATAGCCGGAGCGGGATTCGAACCCGGTATTTATCGCTTACGAGTCCGATACTTTAACGGCTCGGCCACCGAAGCTCGAAATAAATTATTGTTATTAGTATTAACTTTCATTCACATTTCATTTCAGCATTTGCAAGAAATCATTCAAAGCAAGAAATGCAATTTGAAATTGCACAAGAATACCCATACCGGTTTGAAGGAATTTACATGCTACATATTAGGTTGGGGAAAAAGTCTTTTCGCATAATTATAGTATGTATGAATTTATAATAAAACCTCTTTGGCTATACTATTTGTACCTGGTTGGTTTTGGTATCATTTAAAAGTTTAAATTTTAAAGAAGATAATTCCAAATTCAAATTATGAAAATGCGTGATTTTCATTTGATTTTCTTACCGTCAAGATGAGTGAATCTAATGAAGAAATTAGATACATTTTAAAATGTTACTATAAAAAAGGTAAAAATGAAACGCAAGCCGCGAAAAAAATTTGCGATGTTTATGGACCTAATGCAGTGTCTGTGAGAGTAGCACAAATTTGGTTTAAGCGTTTTCAATCCGGAAATTTTGATGTCAAAGATGCACGTCGTTCTGGTCGCCCTGTTACGGATAAAATGGATGCTATTTTTGAAAAAGTGGAGCAAGATCGGCATATCAGTCGTTACGACGTAGCTGAAAAACTGGGAATTGACCACAAAACAGATTGGGCGAAATTTAAAAAAACCTACACAAAAAAGCTCGATATTTGGGTACCTCACGAGCTCTCTGAAAGAAACCTAATGAACCGTGTACTCATTTGTGATTCTTTATTACGACGTAATGAAACCGAACCATTTTTGAAGAAATTGATAGCTGGTGATGAAAAATGGATCACGTACGATAAGAACGTGCGAAAAAGGTCATGGTTAAAGGCCGGTCAGGTTTCACAGACTGTGGCGAAACCCGGGTTAACTCGCAACAAGGTGATGCTGTGGGTGTGGTGGGTTTGGAAGGGTATTTTATTCATTATGAGCTGAGGGCTGAGTGTAAGTTTTGCTTCGATTTTACTTTACCATCGCGTTTGCGTTTACGTCGAAATTAGTATGAAGAAAATAACTTCATTTACGTACCACTAGATGGCGCTATATATTTTTTCATATTAATTTTCACGTAAACGCAAACGCGATGGTAAAGTAAAATCGAAGCGAAACTCACACTAGGCCCTCTGTTACCACCAGGCAGGACCATCGATTCAGAACTCTATTGTGAACAACTGATCAGATTAAAGCAAGAAGTTGAGATTAAGCGGCCGGAATTAATCAACAGAAGGGGTGTTGTTTTTAATCATGATAACGCTAGACCTCACACATCTTTAACCACTCAGCAAAAATTAAGAAAGTTTGGCTGGGAGGTGTTAATGCATCCGCCGTATAGTCCTGACCTTGCACCTTCAGATTTCCACCTGTTTCGGTCTCTTCAGAATTCTTTAGGTAGTGTCAGGTTAACATCACGAGAGGACTGCCAAAACTACTTGACACCGTTTTTTTATCAGAAGCCCCAAAATTTCTATAGCAATGGGATTATGTCCCTACCTATAAGATGGCAAAAAGTTATCGAACAAAATCGTACCTACACACTTTAGCTAAATGTAAATAAACTATATTAAAAATGTTTTGAATTTTCATATAAAATGCGCAGAAACTTTCTCCCCAACCTATTATGCCAGAAACAATACACTCAACGCAGCGCCTTGCACAGGCATCATGCTAGGTATTACCACAGAATATAATATACTAATGTAACAATAACAGAAGGACGATTTTATAAATACAACTACGCAAATAGCGACTCTTGTGGCTACGCAACACATTTTCAGATAGCTACTTTAAAAAGTAAAAAGTGTAGTTCGCGCGTGTCTTACTAGATTAGACAAGATTCTCAAGTATTGAATTTTGTAACCGAAGTTACTCGGAACGGTGTTTCTTGGAAATATACTCAGTTTGGCTCTTACCAGTACCGCTCAGCCACCGACGCTCCCACGTTATCGTATGTATATGTCGCAGCCATCTGGTTAAATCAACCATTTAATGAGAATGCTAGTCAGTTAGTCAAACGCCGGCATTCAATTGAGGGGCTAAAGGACAACTAGCCATGTAGTTGAATGTAACGTTCAGTTACTTGGCTAAACGATATTTGCCGGTTTGTTAAAGGGTATTTTTAATTAGAGTGACGTTACTTATGTAATAAAGAAATGATTAGTGTCAACTAATTCACTCAGTAAGTTGTATAATTGTATTGCGAGTACCACAATAAAAGCTTTAAATATGCAATGGCACGAAACTTTGACAGTCATTTGTTTCTATTTATAAGTATAAAAAGAAACTGAACAAATTAAGATATCTTAATTCTTACTTATAAACATATAGGTATCACAGTTAAAACGAAAAAATTCAAAAACATTGCTTGCTGTGCGAGCTGTCTAAAGCCATCTTTGTTTTGGCACTACCAGCGCCGAAGTGAATAAAATTTGAACTACATTTAAATCACCCGCCTGATTTAGTGTCAGCCGTCTTTAAAGGGCTAGCTAACTATAAGCCAACTAGTTAAACGTCGAGTGTTGCTAGTTCAATCAACGACCGGCCAAGGCATTCAATTGAATGCCGGCTTTTAATTAACGGACTAGCTTTCTCATTAAATAGCTGATTTAACCAGATGGCTGCGACATATATATTATGAAATCGATTTTCTTATTAATTTATTTTTCTTAATTTAATTCAATTTGAAAAATTACAATTTTAACTTGGACATTTTGTATTAATTCGGTAATAAAATTTGTAATAAGAGCGTCGGTAGCCGGGCGGTTGAGTATCCAACTCGTAAGCGAGAGGTACCGGGTTCGAATGCTGCGGCCATGTACCAATGATTATTTTCTGAGTTATGTACATTAGTTGAATTCTAACCGATGCTATTACGGTGAGGAAAAACATCGTGATGAAATCTGCAAATTAAGGCAACTGAATTCGTAACCATGATCCAATCTGGTCAGGTTCCCCTGGTAGCAGGGCCACGGAGGTCAGATGGCAGTCGCTCCTCTGTAATTATCTGCTCGCCAAATCCTGAATCATGGTCAAGGCGGACCCCGGGCCCTCGTTCTCGAAAGCCCAACCGGGACATTAACGCGAAGATGATTATTTTTATTTTTTATTTAACGTACCATTAATGCACCCAATGCATTCTAAAAATCAATTAAAAACTCTTAGGAAGAGTGGAACCTACAGAAAGTCATAATAAAATACTTTTTAAGCGAATCATTTTATTTTTGCTTAGCAAACTAAGACATGCACACTTTAGAAATGAAATTAACGCATCAAAAACACATTTTCTCATGAGATTTGAAGGCTGCGTGTGATGTAAATTGCTTTTTACATTTTGAACACGTCTTAGGTGCACCGTGAGTTCTGAAATAAAAATAAATAAGTTCATAAAATACAGTTGAGCAAATAACAGGGTAGAGTACGTAGAATAGGCTTGTGGGTATCGTAAAAGGTGACTAATGTTGTATGTGCCTATTACATTTGGCAAAATCCAATCGTTTAAAAGAAGGAAAAAGCGCCGGAGCAAATCAAAGTGGAATGCATTGCTCATAAAATAAGGTCTATTTTTGTATTACGCCTTTTGGAAAGCGGAGCGACGCGCGATAATTATATAAGAGGTACAAAAACGGATCTTATACGAGTACTTGCTCTCACGCTTTTTGCTTCTGAATTAAGATGAATGAATATAGCCATATATTGGCGCATTTGTTAGAGGCTAATCAGCTGGCACATTCGACACAAGAAACCACGCAGCAACAGCAATTTCTGTGTCGTCCGTCTGCCAGAATGAGCATGCGAGGTTACTTGGGCCTATGATAGATAGAGGTACAGCACCACAATCTCAAGCCGTACGGAGGTCCTGGATAAGCTGCTTCTAGACATGCATTCTATCCATAGGAACCAAAATACAAAATCAGTTCGATTCCTGTGATTCTAACTTATAATATTCGCTTGGTTCAAAGTATGCACTAGTTTGAACCAAGCGCACAGCAAACAGAAGTTCGAGCATCTTTAGCTGTTTTATGTTTGTTCCTAGAATAGGTAAATCTAAGTTTAAGGTACTTATAATCGTACGAGATGAATAAAAGATGTTCCGAGAGACGATTGTAATGAAAAAAATAGTTCAAACAATTCTAACAGATGGCGTTGATTACACAGGATTCTCAAAAATAAATGAAAATGAGACCGTTAGATGTAGAAAAATGTAGATATTTTGCGCTTTCTTCTCAGATCCGGTCCTAAAACTGAGTAACTTCGGTTACAACATTCAATACTTGAGAATCTTGCCTAAGCTGCGCCATCTAGTAAGACATGCGCGAACTACACTTTTTAAAGTAGCTATCTGAAAATTCCGCATAACACTGTGTTGTTTAGCCACAAGAGTCGCTATTCGCGTAGTTGTATTTATAAAATCCTCCTTCTGTTACATTAGTATATTATATTCTGTGGTTATACCTAGCATGATGCCTGTGCAAGGCGCTGCGTTGAGTGTATTGTTTCTGGCATATGTAGCATGTAAATTCCTTCAAACCGGTATGGGTTTTCTCGTGCAATTTCAAATTGCATTTTTTGCTGAATGATTTCTTGCAAATGCTGAAATGAAATGTAAATGAAAGTTAATAATAATAACAATAATTTATTTCGAGCTTTGGTGGCCGAGCGGTTCAAGTATCGGACTCGTAAGCGAAAGATACTGGGTTCGAATCCCGCTCCGGCCATGTACCAATGACTCTTTTCTGAGTTATGTACATTAGTTGAATACTAACCGATGCTCTTACGGTGAGAGAAATCATCGTGACCTGCACATTCAGGCGACTGGATGTGTAACCATGATCCAATCTGGTCAGGTTTCCTTGGTAGCAGGGTCACGGAGGTCAGATGGCAGTCGCTCCACTGAAATTTCTTGATCCGCTAAATCCTGGATCATAGCGGCGAACCCCGGGCCCACGAGCGCGAGAGCACTACCGGGACATTATATAAAGATGTTTTTTTCTATTTTGAAAATTTACAGACGTTAAACATACAATGTATGTAAAAGGTATTCAGATAGCACAGAGTTTAAACATAGTATTGAGATCAAATACATTAAAACTTTGTCTTTGTGTCTTTGATATCAAGTGTTTCGTCGGGTCATAGTAATTTTAGTTAATGTTTCTTTATATCGTTTTTTCCTTACTTGTTTCATGATGACAGCCCATAAGAGTCCACTTAGGACTTAGGGCCTCTCCCACGAAAGGGATGATTATTACCATAATCTCCACGCTTGGCAGGCGGGTTGGAGATCGCAGTGTCTTAAATATAACTATGGAAAACGCTGCTGCCCATTTTCCAGCCTACGGAGACTAGATATTTTGCCTCGAAAACATTAGTCGCCTTGTACGACACCCGCGACTGTAAGGGGGTGGTGATATTCTACTCTGCCGGACACCACACGGCCACGACAGAGACGGTCGCAGACAAGTAAAATAACAAATCCCTTCTCTTTATAATATTAATATAGATTTGAAGTAGCCTTAAACCTTACATACTTAATTCAATGTTTTATTTTCAATTATAATATGTTTTTTTGTGTATTTGAGAAATATCAGGTATTAATAATTATCAGGTGGTAGGACTGAGTCAAGCCTGAGGAGTCAGCCTGGGTGAGTACTACCTTATCTATTTCTGCCGCCAAGCAACAATAGGCATTGTTGTGTTCCGGTTTAAAGGATAAGGTAGCCAGATAAGGCATTGGCATTTCCAGCGATTCTGCATTTTTGTAGTCTGCAACCATAATGTATGGATCGTAGATGTTATGGGCGACAGTTACCGCTTACCATCAGGTGGGCTGTGTGCTCGTTTGTCACTGCGTAAAATAAAAAAATGTATCATAATAAATAAATAATATCTGTACTGCCCGTTTTTAAGGGACACGAGTCGTCCGCCGAGTGTCGTGTGACAAGACACGGCTAATCGTTTTTACTGGACACTTGTTGCACGACTTTCATAGTCGAAAGATGTTGCCGGAATGCCGTGCCATGTCTGCCGAGACGAGTTCTGCGACTTAATAAATTTTATGGCCACCCTATGGTCACTCGGTGCAACTAAGGAATTGCGTCAAGTGAGTCGCAGTCCTTTGAAATTTGTTAGTGTAGCACACTGTAGTGTAACGTAATTTATCTACGCAATACGTCTTGTAAGTCTGGGTCAATCAAGAGTGGTACCGCCTATCTTTTATTGTACGCCGCCGTTTTGACGCAATTGAGTTTGAACCAATCGCAGCAAGACAGCTCTGGCTCTGGCTTGCTGTGATTGGTCCAAACTCAATTGCATCAAGATGGCGACGTACTATCGCAGATCGGCATTCGGCGGTACGGCTGCTGGTCCTGCCCCTTATTTTGATAAACGTCTAACTAGCATTTACCTATGATGAAGTGTCAAACCATGAACTTATAATTTCGCGAATTCGTCCGTGGTATTGTTGATGGTTCTCATACGGAAAGAAAGAAATATGTTCTTTCTTTCTCATAAGAAAGAAAGAAATATGAAACGTTTGAGAGCCAACTATACATACCCATGGACTAATAGTTTCATATTAAATGGTCCTATTCTATCTATTCTAAAATAAAGTCTAAACCTGCAAGGGTACGGTCTGAGAGCAAGATGCCTTCGCCTGTGGTATTTCAGCTGTTCGGCCGTCGATACAGTCTTCCCGCACATGTCGCAAAGGAATTTCGCCTTTATTCCGTGTTGCTGGAATTCAATATTATTTAATTAAAGACACAGATATTTAACCACTGTACAAGCCAATTATTAATATGGGTGATAAATAATGTCACCAGTATCAGTGGCATGTTAGTATCTTTTTCGCCGTTCAATTAGCAAAAAATCTGGTATTAACAAGTATTATTGAATCATATTATGGTCAGGTTCCCCTGTTAACAGAGTCACGTAGGTCAGATGGCAGCCGCTCCACTGTGATCTGCCAAATCTTGGATAATGGCCAAGGCGGACCCCAGGCCCTTGCGTGCAAGAGCACAACCGGTATATGGACGCTAAGATGAGTATGACTGCAACACAATGGCCTTCACTGCTGGGAACCATGGCCAACCACAAGCTTTTATATAGTTTCACATGTCCCTATGTCTGTTCGTAATAACATCTAGCACATTACATTTGACCCATTTCCCGGTTTCCGATTAAGCTGAAATTTTGCAAACTCATGCAAGTTCGGTGACAATGCAATGTATCATGTATCATCAAGCTGATCTGATGATGGAGACGGAAGGTGGCAAAAAGAACGTTCAAACCACGCATGGTAATCCCATCGAGTTTTTAGGCTTGGTTGATCATAGATAACGCGCGAAAAAAAATATTTTTCATTTGATCTTGTTCTATTGTAGTTACAGCCGCATTCTATTGTTTTCTACACGACACGAAGTTTGCCGTGAGTGACGGATGTGAATTATTGCAGCCACATAAATTAATTTCTTTTTATTTTATACGACAGAATCCTGCAAGCTGCGGACCATCTGATGGAAAGTAGAATAGTCACCGCCGCCTATGGACCTTAGCAACACCAAGAGCGCTACCCAGGCGTTGCCCGCCTCTGAATAGACCTCTAATATACGTCTTGAACGATCGCATAACATAGTCTAAAGGAAACACTGTGGCTGGGAGCTCAGCTCAGCTCAGAATCGTACTAGAAAATATTGCCCGTTTCGAAGCTTCATTACAAAAATAGTATAATCTTGAGCCACCTACCTCTAAATGGACATTTAGAGCGTATCTACAGTCATGCGGCAAAGCGCAGTGCACGCAAATGTACCGTTTTAAGCTCGATGTTTGTGGATGAACATTGCTTCGATGCGAAGTTAGATATCTGAAGAGAGAATATTTTGGTGTTACCTACTAGTGCTGTCGGTCAATAGATCACTATCGATATTTTGGCTTAACCAATAGTATTTATACTAATGGTTTATCATACTCAGGGACGATACTATCGACAATATTAAGTTCCAGCACTACTAACGCTTAAACTGTGCAATTGACCGTCACCTAGGATGGGAAAATTCTCGAGAGAGTTTGCCTAGGGAATACAAATGTTGGCGTTTCATCTATTGTATTGTTTTGACAAGTAAGGGAAACGGTTAATGCATGAGCTGAATGTGTGCCATCGATACTAATGACGATTTGAGTGGATCACACACACAGATACACTTTGAATTTAAAGCACCACTCTGTGTTAGTTGGAGTTTCAATTTGGGAAATGGTGGAATGTATTATAATATTATGATATTGTCAATGTCAAACAAGTAGTTATTTACATGAAAATCAACTGGGTTCTTACCTGCTCATATGAAACGCGAGTCCGCATATATCGCAAACAAAAGGTTTAACTCCATTATGTATGTTCTGATGCTGCAGATACCAAGTTTTGACTTGGAAACCTTTGTTGCATTTGTCACATTTATACTGCAAATAAGAGTTTCAGTATAAATGTGACTGTGTATAAATGAGTCAGAACTCGTTAAAAAGGCAAAGACTCAGATCTAGTCCAGAAGTCGTTTGATTCGGTTTGGAAGTCATAGCCTGATGAGAGGGGTATATTCAGCGAATAATTCCCGTCTAGCTCAGCTTCAGTTTAAGTCTTTAGTTGGATTGATAAAGTACTGTTAATATGCCCCTGGTATTACATACAACCATAGATTTGCCACCTTAGTGGTATAAAAAAAATATATTTTTTGCCATTTTTAATAATGAGAAATTACAAATAACATAAAAGAACTGACAGACAGTTTAGTAAAATTATTGGACCAGACAAGGCATATTATTCCAGGACAAGAAAATCCTGAATTTCCTGGATTACCCCTATCACCAGAGATGTTGAAAGTCCTTGCCTATCAGTTATGAAATGATTTAAATATATCTTGATCACCACATACTATTATCAAACACTTATGTTTTTCAGTCTAGCCTAAGAAATATTCATGGATAAATAAAAAAATTCATGCATAAACCAAACTGTACCCCCATAGCATATATTAAATGTATGGTAGAGGGGTCAGTTCTCTCTGTAGCCAACTGTATTATTAAGTCACATTTTTATAGAGGTACTTTTTACCTTAAATTCTGCATTGTGTCTCTTCTCATGTTCTTTGAGGGCACCTGCATATACAGTGGAATATCCGCAATGGTAACTGCATTCCCTTTTAGTACCATTATGAGCTCGATCATGTCTGATAATCTCTGAAACGGTCTTATATGTTCGACCTGAAACATATGAAATAGTATATGTACTTTATTTTAGCCACAAATGCCGTAGATCAGACAGAATATGGGTTGGGAGACTAGTGGAGTAAAGTGGGAAGACAGCTGGCAAGATGGACTGACAATCTGTCCCGAGTGGCAGGGAAGGACTGGATGCGGAAGGCCCAGGACCGTTCAGTGAGGAGACGCATGGAGGATACCTATACTTAGCTTTGGGTAGATGAAGGTTGAAGAAGAGGAGAGTTTTTGACCACTTACTAGGACAGATTATCTCCAGATTATTGCCATATTCATACTTTATAATTTTTACTACGGACTTATCGTGGTCCTATTATATCTACCTACCTCATCTACTAAAATTATGGAATTGTTTAAATTGATATTTATTTATTTATAGATTCAGTATTTGTTTCGTACAATGTTAAAAACTTACCACAAACATTACAAAGATAGGGTCTGTTCTCTTCATGAGTAATTACATGTCTATTAATTTCCCTTTTTGTAGTATAAACCCGGATGCATTTGTCACATTTATATGTTACAACACCATGTTCATTTTTACGTTCCGCATAGCCTGTGTTTGTATTTGACACAGTTTTGGCATAATGTGCATCATAGTAATGATTTAACAAGTCATTTTGGGAATTAAATAGTGAAAAACATGTAAGGCATTTATGTTTAATAAACTCATAGTTAATATTGCCATCTTCTGTATTTATTTTTTCAATTGTTTTGATGGTTGTTTTAGCTTTGTCTTTTCTTAAATTTCCTTTACATTTTGTGAGGTTTTCTTCTTGATCAGAAATGTTCTTCTGTTGTTTTATAGCAGAAAGTTTTAGATCGTCATCAGAACTATAACCAGCAGTACTTTCTAATTGGTAAGCAGTTTCTTCTTCTTTAAAAGCTTCTAAATCTTTTACTTCATACTTATGGCAATCAAAGTTCAATTGATCATTTTCTTTATCTTCAGTCAATGAAAAACTAACTTCATACTTTATATTTCTTAAATTAGAATAGAAGTCTTTCAGTTCATCAGCGCCCTTAATTAGGTAATTGTGCAACAGTTTTTGGTTTTGTTGTAATTTGGAACTAAATTCATAGATTTCATCAACTCTTTTCCTACATGGGTCACATACCTGGTTAGGTAGCAAGTCACTATGTACAATCTGCAAAAAGAGAGAAAGTGTGAAGTAGTGATCTTAAGTAATATTGTGCAATGTGCCAGAAGCCCACTGCTGGGGCTGGGGGCATAGGCCTCCCTCAAAGATTTCCACAAGGGCTGGTCCTGTGTGTCCACTGGCAAGCTTAGGTATCCAATCTTCACCTCAGAAAGATCACATAGCTTGTATTACCTGTAGGTAATTCATAGTTTATGGAACAAACACTATATGTACCTACCTTGGTAGATAAACAATCCACTAATTTGGATGTAATTTCACTATCTAAAGAAACGCAGTTGCCCTGAGTAGATACGCATAGACATAATCTACAGATGTCGTACATTTTGGCCCACAATAACAACTCAGGTCGGGCGTTAACGTATTTCAATTACCAAAAAATAACCAATAATATTCTTAATTAAAGGTATTCTAATTAAAGGTTTAGTTATTCAAAAGAAACAAAACAAAAACAAACAAAACAATCAAACAACTGTTTTTTGTTTAATTAATCCTCTACCTACGGGAAAGGCAAAGGAATTTAGCCCATGCAGCCAAGCCTATTGTGAAGAACTGTATTAATACAATAATGTGTCCCAGCTTCAGGGACTCTGCTGATATAATCTGCTTGACCATATGAATGTGGTCTATCAAAATCATCTCGAAACTTAACGAATCTTCGAACGAGACAAATCGTAAATGATGACTCTGTCTGGTAGAGAACAACTTAAGGACGCAGCTCAGTAGTGAGATGGGCCGGTAGCTTTTAAGAAGCGTTTTATCTGCCTTCTTGAAAATGATACCTACCTAATTACCAAGCTCCTGTTCAAAGCCCTTGGAGCTCTCTTACAGTGTAATACGAGTTGAAGAGCTGTTGCAGCTCTTATAGGAGGAGCACTTCCTTTTCACCACCACAGACAGACATGTTACCAGTGTTACCAGTAGTAGTTTCCAAAAAAATACGTCCGGGCTCTTAAAATAGTACGAAAATGACTAAAAAGTTACGATTCACCTTATATACTTTATTTTACCGGCCTTGGGGGGAGGGGGGGGGGAGACGATTTTTAGTCAATAAAATGGTGCCGGTGGCCAAAATCAACCCTTCCTTCCATTATTTTACGGTATTTCGCGGACAGGAAAGGCGAAGTGACCACTTAAATTTAGCATTTTGTAAAAACGTGGAGCAAAGTACGCCAAAGGTACGACAGTCGGCCAAATAGTACGTAAATCGTACCAAAAGGTACGATCTGGCAACGCTGCATGTTACATACAAGTAGGGTTGCCAACTATACTGTTTTAAACAGTATTATACTGTTTTTCACTAAATTATACTTTTTACTGTTGAACAAAAATAAACTATACAAAATACTGTTTTCAGCATCAGCTTTTTAGTAATGAATGCTAAGTGGCGGGAGGATAGAAATAGAGCATCTACTAATTTTATAAAAAATAAGCTCCTCATTTATTTTAATTTCAATTATAATTGTAGTGAGGTGTATGAAGTTTTTAAAAAAGATTGTAAATTAGTAAGGTGTGCGAGAAGTTCTAAAAAATATGTATTTAGAACAATAAATAAATAAAATACATGTTCATTTTTCTAAAATACTGTTTAATATTCTTCACAGACCTGAATATACTTTATTTCTTGTAAAAAAAGTTGGCAAGCCTACATACAAGTGTCCTACCTCCTGTCTATAAAAATTTCATTTCTATGTGTTCTAATATTTTTAGACGTAAAGACGTAAATTCCCTTTACTCAAAGCCAAAAAAGATAATCGAAGACAACTTCGTACCTATTATACCTAAACCTAAACAATAAGCACGCGTGCTTAAGAGCCTACATTGTGAAAGGACATATCATTTTCCTAACCTTCCAGCCCCTGCTTCCAGGCCATTAAATAATCTTTAAAAAATACTACATAACCTAAAAATGTATGTTGATTTGATTGATGTAAGCAAAATAAATAAATACAAACAAAATAAATATTGGTGTGAATGTAAATAACTTCGCCTAGAAATAGAAAAGAAATATCAGTAAAATAATGGAATACGAAGACTCCAGTGCCTCGACAAAAATATATTTTTGTAATAGTTGTTTGTGTCCGAATACCGAATATGTTTTGTATTATTTTCAAATTAGAAATGTCCATCTACAAGGACTTTTTCAGGTACCTAAGTATCTAAATAATTTTAGTTTACCTTTATGCTATGTAAAATGCTAAATAATTTTTTTTTATTCATATTAACTCATGAACATATTTTTAATTACTTTTTTACAGACTGAAACCATCAATTTATGCACACTTTGTAAAACCAGAGCAAAGCAAGTTGAGACATTTATACAAAATGTCGAGAGCAACCAATTGCTTTTGGAAAACTTTCACAAAGTAAGTTATTATTTAGTATTTTTTAGTTGTCCCTTTTCAGGGATAATTCAACTAGATACAATACGGTGATTACTATTATTATGAGTTACTAGGCGAGTAGCCAAAGGCTGTTGTGCCTATATCTAGGCTGGTGTGTTTTATTATTGTACTCGATCAGACGAAACACTACACATCTCTGTTCAAAGTTTTTAAGTTCACTTTTACCCTCTTATCGAGTCTATTTTTAAAACTATTGTTTGATGGTGAGTCAAATATGTTTGTGGGCTGCTTATTCCATGTACTCATCACTCTATTATTGAGTGAGTAATAGCCAAAATTAAATATAATTAGAAATTTGTTTTCGGTCCATATACTAAAGCTTTACTAAAGCTTTTATAGACACTAACTGGTAAATTGTACTTATAATTATTCATAGTAGAATAATGTGAATATAATATGGAAATATGAAAAGTACGAATGTCCACATCACTTACTAATTGTGATATTTATCATATATTACGTATCTTATCTTCTTTTTTAGACTGGACAGATATCAAAATCCACATGTGAAAGCATCAGAACTCAGATTAATCTGCCAACTCTGAAACTAAGCAAGTTTGACATCATTGATTTAGGCGGTCCAAACCAGGACACATCTATTGAAGAATCATTCAACGTATCAAGTAACAGCGTTCTTCAGCATACAACAGTTGGGGGTTTTGTGAAAGTTAAACAAGAATTAAAGATAGAAGTCGAAGATTTTGAAGGAGAAGGTTTTGATGAGCACTTTTTAAATGAAGACCTTGGTGCTAAAGGTGATTTAATGTCTTTATTATTAATCAACTTTTTTATTTAACATTTATTTGAATGTATATGAAGAGAGTGTTGGCTGTGTGGTGTCCAACAGAGTCGAATAGCACCAACCCCCTTACACTCGTGGGTGGAGTACAAGGCGACTAATGTTTTCGAGGCAATAGATTTAGTCTCCATAGGCTGAAAAATAGGCAGCAGCATTTTCTATTGTTATATTTATAACATTGCAACCTCCAACCCGCTGGACAAGCATGGACAATAAGCTCCCCTTTCGTGTTAGAGGCCCTTAGTCCTGCCAGGAACTGTTATAAATAATAACAAATAATAAATAATCGTGGACAAATTCACACAACGCCATCTAGCCCCAAAGTAAGCAAAGCTTGTGTTATGGGTGTTAGATAACTGATAAACTACTTATATACTTTTAAATACATACTTATTATACATACAACACCCAGACCCATAACAGAAATTAAAATACATCATTTCAATTTCTGTTGGTGTTGAGAATCTAACACAAATCTATTTATTTGATCTTCTGCAGAAACAGATCTTGATGTGAAACTTGAGCAAATTCAAGATGAAGATGAGTACCCATTAAAATTTTTAAAAGAGGAGCTTGGTGTACAGACCATTAACAGTAAACATTCAAAAGCATCTCCTAAGAAAACGGGTGTAAAAGGAAAACCTAAAAAAAAGAATAATAGTCTGAGTGTTGATGATGGTAAGTGTGGCAAACGACTGAAGCCTAAATTTGTTTTTACCATAATATTTATATATATTCTACTAGGGACCTGTCCTGGCTTCGCACACGCGTCCTCAGAGGTTTTCTATTAAATATAGAAGTTTTACCTTCCTATAAACTTCTTGTTATGTTTTCTCAGAGGTCTGAAGTCCAATTATGAGAGAGTACATCCATTTCCACCCACAGACTGCCGTTACATGCACATGTTTTCCGTCACGAGTCCCGTAGCGTCCCCTATATCGTAATCGGAAATGACATTACAACATTGCCAAATTTTATAAAAATCTGTTAAATGGTTTTCGCATGAAGAATAACTACTCGGAATTTCGGGATAAATTATATCCTATACGTTATTCTGGGACATAAGCTACAACACTGCCAAATTTCATCAACATCCATTCAACAGTTTTTGCGTGACACAACTTTTTCGCATTTATACTATTAGTAGGAGTCTGATTATTATTACGAGCTATTGTTATTTATATTACGAGGTTATTTCATAATTTTCAATATAGAATTACCTGTCTAATATATTTTGATTATTAAAAATGTTTTTTGATATCATCGGCAATCTTAATTTTCAGAATTTCGAATTGAACCATTCACCATTACAAAGGAGCAGTGTATGCAAGAGAGACTAAACAAATCTAGAGATGAGAGATATAAAAATTCTATTTATCATTGCGAAGATTGTGTCATAGGATTTACAAATAAGGATAGTTATGATACACATATGCAAATGCATAGTAAGGTATGTTTTATATAAAACAATTTATTGCGGTACCTACATGGCATACGGTTTCAGCTTCCTGAAACCAGACTATAATTTGGGATATTAATTCACTGAATCAACTGTAAAATTACAAAGCGAACTCTTAAATTAATTATTGTAGTTTAGTAATTAACGGTGAAAAAAATATTTGATAGTTATGTTTTTCGTTGCAGAACAGTGGCAGCTTCGAATGTGATATCTGTAGGCGAAGATTCCAGTCAAAAGATAAATTACTCTCCCATAGTAAATATCATAGTGTGTAAGTTTTTTTATTGCGTGCGTATGAATTGCCCTTAATGCGCTTCTTACACCTGGCTAAATTCCGGAGCAAATCAAAGTTAAATGTATTGCTCAAAGAATATGGTCCATTTTTGTAACACATATTTTATGTTACGCATCGCTTTTCAAAAGGCGTGATACAAAAATGGACCTCATTCTATGAGCAATACATTCCATATTGATATGCTCTCACACATTTTGCTCTTGAATTTAGCAGACTGAATTTAGCCAAATGTAAGAAGCGTATTAAAGTGAGAATTAGAGATTTTATCTACTTTTTCAATTGCCTACATGAAATGTCTTAGATTTAAGAAAAGATTGAAAGATTGCGAAAACTATAATCCAACTACAATCCGGCCGCAGCGGGATTCGAACCCGGTACCTCTCGCCTACGAGTCGAATACTCAACCGCTCGGCCACCGACGTCAACCGGATTACATAAAAAAAATTTTTGCAGACGTTTCAAATGCACTGTATGCGGCGCGGCGTTTGCGACGAGAATTGCTGCGCGGGATCATTACACTGCCAGCCATTGCGACGGACTCTACCAGTACACTTGCATGCATTGCTTCAAAGTTTTCAAGTGAGTTTTCCAGTTACGCCTTCATATTAAGGATACAGCCCATCTGATTGGAAGCGGTGACTGCCTCTGTAGCATCCACGAGTGACATATTATGACGCATCCTGTAGCCTATATTGCCACAAGCTACGATACTGACACGCCTCTTTTGAATCTTCTCTGGTTGAGGGGTCTCGGTTCATAAAAATGTAATTTTAAGGGACATTGCAAATGGCTTTTCGTTAATGTGACGTTTTGTGAAAATTACTTACTTATGCGCTGGCTCAGCGACCCAAAGTGGATCTTGGCCTTCGACACCAGAGATCGCTCCCCCTTCCTTTCCTTGAGAAAATTACAATATGCCAAATTCCAAATTGTCATTGTACAAATTGGACCAATCGCGGATGAGGGTTTTCATGATTTCAGATGGCGCTAGTGAGTCGTAAGGTCTTTTGTCACAATGCTGTCGTGCTATTGGACAGAAACAACTGCGGTAAAATAACCAATCCAGTCCAGCCAATGACAGGGCTTTATTTTGACAGCCGACCTTACATCGCCGTTGCACCATCGTGGATTTTGTAATCACGAAAACCCTCATTGGATCAACTGCGAAAAGCAATATAGGTTTTAAGACTTTCGTGGTGATTCACTACACTTTCACTACACATCACTTTTACTTCACTACACCGTGGTAACGAACCCGATAAATTGTGTCGTAAAGTGTTGCGAAAAGCAATTTTTAGCCATTGGACCAATCGCGACTTAATATTGCTTAATCCGGCAAATCAGAGTAGTTTTTATATCAATACACCAAATAAATAAATAAAAATTATATAATAATGAGCCATTTAGGTGGCGCGCTCTAACGACTGACGACATAATATCTTCGCTGTATGGTATTGATATCTATCTTTATTTCGATGCAATGGGAATTTGTAGGAAGCGCACCATGAAATCGGCTCATGACTCTATCTGTAGCTTTCTGTTTCAGGCGGCACACCTCTCTTAGGAAGCACATCGCCGTCGTCCATTCGTCTAAGGAGCGCGTGCAATGTGACAATTGCAACAAAACATACAAAAATAAACAAGTTTTGAAGTCACATTTCCTAGTGTAAGTTGAACGTCAGGTCTAAAACCCAGCTAACTACTAAACTAAACCGGAAAAAAGGTTTCTAAAGCCGAGCGGTGTCCGGCAGAGTAAAATAGCTCCAACCCCTTACACTCGTAGGTGTCGTACAAGGCGACCAATGTTTTCGAGACAAAATATCTAAAGTCTCCGTACACTGGAAAATGGGCAGCAGCGTTTTCCATTTCTCTATTTACAACACTGCGAACTCCAACCCACCTGCCAAGCGTTGAGATTATGGCTATAACCTCCCCTCTCATGGGACAGGCTCTAAGTCCTCTCATCATCATCATCATCATCATCATCATCATCATATCAGTCGAAAGACGCCCACGCCCACGCATAGGCCTCCCCCAGAGATCTCCACGGCGGCCGGTCCTATGCCTTCCGCATCCAGCTGGTACCTGCGATCTTTACGTTCGATCGGTCCACCTTATGGGAGGCCTACCCACGCTGCGTCTACACGTGGTCGCCACTCGAGAACTTTACTGCCCCATCGGCGATCTGTTCTTCGAGTTATGTGCCCTGCCCACTGCCTCGTTAGCCTGGCCTAAGTCCTGAGGGCTTACCATGAACTCTTATAGCAGGACCTAAACAGAACTGCCTTGCTTAGAACAAGACAAGCTTATGTGACACGTATAGCGCTGTCTCGTTCTAAGCAGGGCAGTTCTCTTTAGGTCCTGCAATAAGAGCTCATGGTAAGCCCCCTGTATAACAGTCCACTGTTATGGGCTGTGATGATGATGGTCTGGTTGCGTTCCTTCAGACATCACCCATCAGCGCCTAAAGAGCGGCTGAAGCGCTACGCCTGTTCGACATGCGGCGCTGCATTCAGCGCTCCCTCGCTGCTGAGAGCGCACGCGCTCAAACACACGCACCGCCGCGACTACTATTGCGTCGAGTGTGATAAGTGAGTTCGCTATGTTCGCTATTATTAATATTTACTTTTGCAATTATATAACTATTACTGTGTCTGAATTGTAGTTCACCTTTCCATTCGATTTATTGAGTTGACATTAACAAGAATCTTTCAATAGTCCGTATAGCCAGCCATTCACCATGCAATGTCATGGTTTTGACTTACTATTCCTTGCCTTGAATGAACGCCTGAAATGAAAGACTGTGTTTCCTGGCGACGGCGACGCATTGACTTTGCGATACCTTTTCATCAGATGGCCCAAGAGGGTCAAACGGCTTGGCCCGGATTAAGTCTAGTCCAGCTTGACCCGAGTCAAGCTGATTGACCCTTGATACGCTTTGGCGGGTCTCAAGCTGCTTGACCCGGCTTGACCCAGGACAAACGGCTTGAGCACAGTATATCGTCGAAAACTCTTAAATTTTTTTTTTGCTCCCAACGCAAAGGAAATGGGCACCCTCCGGTATAGCGGTTGGGAGGGAGGAGGTGAACTCTCATGAGTACCAGCCGGCCGGCCGGACTGGTTATGCACGACTCGCCAAAAAGGGACCTAGGCGCATACGTGCTAAACACCCCCTGGGAGCACCTGTAGCCTAAGGGCCTTTCAGGTTTCATCGGATGCTACACCCCGTAGGGACGGGGTGCGCTAACTCTTAATTCAATCGATTACAATAAGTAGTGGGTACAAATGAGAATTTTATTCCGGTCGCACCCAGTGCCTGTGCCATACCTACCGTATAACAAAAACAAAAATTAATTAATTAATTTAGGCAAACAGACAGTCTTAAAATTAAAATCAAATCAAACATAAGTATTACACATAAAAAACATATCAACATACTTATAGTTAGTTCCATAATTCTGATACAATTTTATAAAATCTCGAGCTTACAGAAGGTATACAGTACAAGAAATAGTAAATTTGATAAAATTACAACAAACAACAATCTGTGTATTTTTAGGAGCCAGATGCCTTTTTGTACAACGTTGTAGAGCTCGTCTAGTCTAAGATGACGCGCCCCACTACTTAGTTAGTTGATTTCGATGTGTGAGTGCAAATATTGATAACGACACTACATCTGTGTGGGAGCCAATGAACGACGCGTGCTGCTACGTTTGAATCACACCGGCAACTGAATGACCAATGACAACGGCATTTGTATATGTATTGCGTCCATATTTTAAACTTGCTTGTGTGCGGTAATGCGATAGTGGGGCGCGTCATTTTAGATTAGACGAGCTCTACATGCTTATATCAATTGCGAAACAATTAAACTAAACCCATACTTGCAGGAGTTTCAAGTCCGAGGGTGCGCTGAATCATCATCTGAAGACCACCACGCCTCATGTTAGCAATTCACAGCTACCGTAAGTACACTTTTTACTTTTTTCACACTATATATTTATTTATTAAAATTTTATGCACCAAAAAGTGTGTGGCGAGCTTAAAGATAATAGTAGTTTATGCAACTGTCATATAAAAGGGGGTATTAAAACATGAGTGTCTGTTTATCATACGAGGCGTAGCCGAGTATGATAATAGTTTGACACGAGTGTTTTAATACCTAATTATATGCAGTTGCATACACTACTTTATCTACACTCGTATTTTTATGTTAAAATATCGTACCTATAATTTTCTCAACTTTGCTGGAAGTAAGCTGCGAGTCAGTCGAGGATATCAAGCGGCGGGAAATTCACTACACTACTTTCACATATAACTATTTATTTGCTTAAAATAAGAAAAAACATTCACAAAAACAAATTACAACAATAACAAAAAATATTTTGTTTAGCGGGAAAATAATTACACAGAATATAAACAGGAAAATTTAAATTTTGAATTTGAATTTGTTAAAGACATCTAGGTATTCAGCCTACATTTCGCCGTGTCTCGGCGCCCGACAAAAATTAAAAAAAATTTAAGTGTTGCATAATGTTATAATAGTAGTTTATGCAACTGTCATATAATACCTATTTATATGCAGTTGCATACACTACTTTATCTACACTCATATTTTTATGTTAAAATATCGTACCTATAATTTTCTCAACTTTGGAAGTAAGCTGCGAGTTATTTCTGTTCTGTATCTACGCGTCGAGAAATTCACTTCATTACTTTCATAATTATCTATTTATTTGCTTCAAACAAGAAAAAACATTCACAAACACAAATTACAACATTTAGAAAAAATATAATGTTTAGCGGGAAAATAATTACACAGATAAACAGGAGAATTTTGAATTTGTCAAAGACATTTAGGTATTCAGCCTACATTACGCCGTGTCTCGGCGCCCGACAAGAATTTAAAAAATATAAGTGTTGCATAATGATTAAAAAGTTATTTTACGTTACCAGCTGTAATGAAATTAGTATGGGAAATGCTGTATCGAAAAGTAATTTTTTAAAATTTTATGGACTGGCGTGAAATAAGTGTATCCTTAAACGACTGTTTTCGAATATGTAATTGGAACATTACGATACGAGTGTAGATAAAGTTATTTTACGATACAGCTGTAATGAAAATAGTATGGGAAATGCTGTATCGAAAAGTAATTTTTTAAATTTTTATAGACTGGCGTGAACAAAGTGTATCCTTAAACAACTGTTTTCGAATATGAAATTTTAACATTACGCCATAAGTGTAGATAAAATAGCCTAATCTACCATCTTCCTCCTCCATTTACCATCAGCCTGAGAAAGATGGGCGGTGCCTGAAAAATCTACATTCCACCTGTAGCGACATCTATCGCTTCATTAGGGAAACTTAACTATAAGTACTCGTCATTACGAATACTCGAGCACATAGCTGCACGTATAGATGGCGCTTCGTCACGTCACGCTATCGAAGTGTTCCAACTTCCGCAATATAAATGAAAATGACCTCTTATAATCCTTTGCTTTTTTATAATCAATCTACGTTTTTATTGTACTCATATTTTGTAAAAAATTGTAAAATATTTTGCAAATATGGGAAAGAAATGTAAAATAATAATAATCAATAATAAATAATCGTGGACAAATTCACACAGCGCCATCTAGCCCCAATGTAAGCAAAGCTTGTGTTATGGATGCTAGATAATTTATAAATTTTTTGAATTAATTGTTTTTTAACATTGACATCAACTATTAGTACTTAATTCTAATCATGAAACTATTTTAAATGACGATGTATGCTTATTACTACGAATAAATGAATATGAATAATATGAATATGATAAACTACTTATATACTTTTAAATACATACTTATTATACATAGAACACCCAGACCCGTAACAGAAATTAAAATTCATCATTTCAATTTCTGCCCGGCCGGGAATCGAACCCGGGACCTCTTGCGTGGCAGATCGGCATGTTGACCACTGAACCACTCAGGTCGTCAATTCAGAGCAGCAGTAATGTAGTCAATTGCTGCTGCTCTGAGTTATTTTTCTTGATGGAAACTACATACTAACATACTTATACCATTCTGTGTATATTATTTGTGTTGTATGTGTTAATAATATTTAGCAGTTAATAAGAGAAAAAGTTATTTTCTTTAATAATTGTTATAGCGGCGGCGATCACTACCTGTGTATTAGAAAATAAAAATAATACTTTTTCTCAGGTTTGGATGCTCCCATTGCAGTAAGCGTTTCCCGATCCGGCGCGACGTGGAGCAACACACCAATAGGATCCACCTCAACATCAAGCCGTATAAGTGTGATAAGTGTGATAAGGTAAGCTAATCAAGTCAGTTTTTATTCGACCTTAGTAAGAGAAATAGGAGACGCTCTATCATGACGACGGAGAATGTTACGTAGCAAAAATTGGGAGACGACCTCATTATGTTTGTTCATACATATGTCACGTATTCAGTATCAGTCTTAGATCTCGCTCTACTCAACTGTAATTTTCTTATTAATTGGATTGAAGCATTTTTACGTAAAAGACGATGAGCAAAATGATTATTTTTGTTACCTTTAAAAATAAGCAACAGAGGAACGTCTGAAATTCCTAATTCCAAAGAGGACAATATAGAAAAGTAACGTCGCGTCTCCATATCGTTTAATAAATAAAATACGCTTATACTCTGCTTTGAAATATTGTGCGGGTGTAACGCCCGATTTTATCAAGACTTCTTATGTTTTAGAGGATTCCTATCACTGAAATCCGTCATTTGTGAAATCCTTTTTATTATACTTTTATACTACTAAGGTGACAAGATTACGGCCTGCCTGATGGTAAACAGTCACCGCAGCCTATGGACGTTTGCAATACCACCGGCATCATCCACGCGTTGCCGACCCGGCCGACCGAAATAATTCTATTTTAAAGGGAAAAAAATTCCTATCAATAGTTTTTATACCATTTTATCCTTGTTATGTTCGCCAGGCGTACGTGACCAGCTGGTCCCTGAAGGACCACCAGCGTCTAATACACGAAGGCTACAAGCGACCTATGAAGTTTCCGTGTACGATGTGCGACAAGATTTTTGACGTAAGTTTACATATCTTGCTTAAAACTACAATTTTGGTAGTTTGGATATTTGTTTATTTATTTATTGGTGTACCAACAGCTATATAACACATAATAAACATTATCTTAGAATCATTTTGTTGTTAATATTCCTTTTGTTTACAAAACTACATCTGTAACATTTCGAAACTTCGTTTTTATTGCCCCCACACTGGATGAGACCAGTAGTATTTGTTCTAAAAGTTATTTGACGTTTATTAAACTTTTTTTTCCTTATATAAAATATGTTTTGTCACTTTCTTCCAAATTCAATCTCCGTGACAGTAAAATAGGTTTAATGAACGTCCAATATTAATGAGTTAAGCTCGCCTTTGTACATCTCTGTTACTGTACTGTATCATTATGTCATGTTTGTGTACAATAAAGAATAAAGAAGAAGAATAACTTATGTATGAGTCGGTAAATGTCTACAATGAGGAGTTTTCCAGTAGGTATTGATAGTTGGTTTCAAAAGGCATCAATAGATGGCGCTTGTACAATTTTGGTAATCTTTTTATAATCTGTATGATGGTGGCAGTGATTTCATGCAGTAAACTAATACTAAACTTAAAAATAAAATGTTTAATAATATAAACATAACTGTTAAAGGTTGAACGAAATGTAAAAAGAAATATTTATAGAAGTTGGCACTATGTTTCATTATTATTACAACCTCTAAAATTGTTGAAAACTAATGACAAATACAATATTATCCAATACAACGTACCCAGTGTTTATATCCTCTTTGCTAAGAACCTATTTCAAGACCAAAATTGTTGGGGCGCCATCTAGTGAGTGGTTAGGAATGCTTTAGATACCTATTGGAAAACTGCTCATTGTTTTTTAACACTGGTATGGGCACATTCTCAATCATCCAAAAAAGGCTGAATAGATTGGTCTACGTTATCAATAATGAAGTATTAGTGTGTTCATCGATCATGATCCAATCTGGTCAGGTTCCCTTGTTCAGTCACGGTGGTCAGATAGCAGTGGCTCCACTGTAATACCCTGATCTGCCAAATCTTGAATCAAGGTGGACCCCCGGCCCTCGCCGACATGAACGCTAAGATGATTATTATAGTGTGACGACCTGAGTGGTTCAGTGGTCAACATGCCAGTCAGCCACGCAAGAGGTCCCGGGTTCGATTCCCGGCCGGGCAAAAATTTAAATGATGAATTTTAATTTCTGTTACGGGTCTGGGTGTTCCATGTATAATAAGTATGTATTAAAAAAAAAGTGTATAAGTAGTGTATCAGTTAGCTAGCACCCATAGTACAAGCTTTGCTTAGTTTGGGGCTAGATGGCGCTGTGTGAATTTGTCCACGATTATTTATTTTATTTATTATTTTTAGTGTGTTAATAGATACTAAATTGCACTTCCCCAGCGCAACTGCATACTCAAGTCGCACATGCGCACGCACACCGGCGAGCGTCCGTTCGCGTGCGCTCGCTGCGGCGCCGCTTTCGCCCAACGCGGCGTGCTCGCCACGCACGTCCGGCTCGTGCACCTCCGCGTCGCCAGGGATGGGGGCCCGAAGAGGGGGCGCAAGTGACAGGGATGAAGCTCGTGGACGCAAGGGACGACTGGGATGAAGATTGTGGGCGTTATGTGATTGGGATGAAGATTGGGGGCGTTAAGTGACTGGGATGAAGACTGTGGACGCAAGTGTCTGGGATGAAGATGAGCGTTAAGTGACTGGGATGGAGATTGACGAAATAAAATACGGGATATTTACTGACTGATATTTACTTACAATTACTGATTTGAGAATATGCTTGCAGTTTTACTGTTGCTACTACAACAATCATTCATATTTCTTTCTCTCGTTGGAGAAACTTAAGTATTTTGTATCCATATTTAAAACAGACTGACTTCGAGGATCTTAGGAATGAAATGTGCTGCGTCTGAATCAGTTTTGACCTAAGATTTAGCTGATGTTTACTGTCATCAGTTTTGATATTGCTTTCGAATGGAATTGACTTTAGTTTATTGTTTTAAAATGTACTTGGAGAATTGATGTACAAATTATATGTTAATGTTATCGTTAAGGCGAAGTAAACTAATATAATAATTATTATAAAAAATTTCATACTTTTTATTTATTTCTTTAGTTTTGTTAGATATATATTTTTAAGGGAAATAGGCTTGCATTTTGCATTTGACCTCATATCACCTGATAGGAAGCGATGATCAATAAGAAGATACATACCAAAGATTTCAAGAATCCGAGATTGTAGTTATCGGAGAACAATGGCGCAGAGAGTTGCAGAGCAACAAGTAATATACGTGAATATGTACGTTAATTCTTATTCTTATGATGTGACACTATTATAATGAAGAGATCCGTAAGCGAACCAAGGTCACGTCATAGTCCTAAGGATTACCAGGCTAAAGTGGCAATGGGCAGGGCACATAGCTTGAAGAACAGATGGCCGATGGGGAGTAAAGTTCTCGAAGTTCCCACAAGATGGACCGACGACCTGGTAAAGATCGCAGGTACCGGCAGGATGCGGTAGGCACAGGACCGGCCGCCGTGGAGATCTCTGGGGGAGGCCTATGCCCAGCAGTAGGCGACATTCGGCTGATATGATGATGACACTATTCCAGAGTTTCATGTTATCATATTGCTGGATATCGATGATACAGGCACAGCGTCGGTGGCCGGATGGTTGATTTTATTTTTATTTATTTATTTATATCACAGTTTTATAGCGTATTTAAATTAAGGGGTAACATACTCGCACACCGAGGTATCGAGTTCGAACCCCAGTGCCCCCAGTGCTTGGATTGCTTTCAATACTGGATAGCAGATAGGTTATTAATTTGGGGCGTAAGACGTTATCGTAAATTTGCATACAAATGTTACACCTCATGTGATTCAAGAGGAAGGTTTATTCCGTTCCGTTCCGTTCCGTTCAGGTACAACACCAGCCAGAAATGTTTCTGCAAGGGTGTATGTAGATCATATCAGCAAGAACTGGGTACGGCATCGCCATACTCGGTGGTTCCGTCGTCTGTACTTGTATTTTGAGCAACCAAGCCCAGTGGTTGTCACGGGTCTCACCCAAAGAGCTGGTTTGCTCCGGATACAGCATCAGACGTGGGAGTTGTTGATTTTAGGCGACACCAGACCTCGTCCTCCACTGATTTGCGCTACCTCCAGCCCGAGATACCAGTGTGTACGTAGATGCGAAGGGTAGGGCTGTCGCAGCCAGGATGGGAGCGAAAGGATTTGGAGCCGACAAGTATACTAGCATCGAGTCAGTTTAAAGGAGGATAGATACTATACTTTTTGTGTAATATAATAAAGAAGGATGGTAAAGACTGCTGTGGTTGTTCCCTTGATCTGTTCTTGTTTTGTTTTGTCTTTGGTGTTGGGTATTCTTGATGTCATGTTCCAGGTGGCCTTTCCCACGATGTCCAGTCGTGAGCAACCATAATCTTTTTGCAAGTGGTGCCTTCTTTCCACCGGCATGTTGTAATATTTAATCTGCCTAACTACGACGATATCCTCTGCTTGACATTTGTTAGTATTCATGGTCGTTCTTGTTTGCTTTCTCCAATGTCCGTCGTTATGTTGTGTTGTGTGGGCCCTCTACCTCCGATTCGGAGTCTGTCTCCGGTGCTTGGTATATTTTCCCGGCTTCGTTTTTCATTTCACTCCTATTCACTGCCATCGCCTGCCAGTCTTGTTTCGACTTCGTTGTATATTTATCTATGTCGTGGTTCAACGAGTCATCCCAGGTAAATATAGGTCGACCAACTTTACGCTTACTTTCTGAGTGTTGTAGGGCTGCCTGTAGTATGTGCGGGTTCTCGTGCCTCATTATGTGGCCGTAGTATGTCAGCCTCCTTACTTTTATTATTTTTGTTATAGTTTTTCCATCTAAAATCTGCCATATTTTCTTATTGGGTTTCTCTCTGGATAGATTTAACATACCTCCCAAGATGAATCTTTCGTATCGTCGTAGCTTGGATCGATTAGCCTTTGTTTGGGACGCCACGTTCAAGCCGTAGGTCATCGTGGGGCATATGACCATTTTGTAGATTAGTCTTGTGATTTTCCATTCCAGTCTGTTGTTTTTTATAAACGCGTTTACAATTTTGGAGTTTGTGACGGCTTTGTCGCACCTTTGTTTTATACAATTTCGTCTGTCATGGGATGCTGTGAGATACGTCCCTAGATATTTTATTTCCTTCACGGGTTGGATTGACACTCCCCCTAGGTGGACACTGCTGGGAGCAGTACCGTTGGGTGGGTTGGATGGATCTCTGATTATTAATTTTGTCTTGGAACCATTTATAACAAGTCCTACCGATTCAAGTAGTATTTTTAATCTTGTTATTGTCTGGTCCAATTTGACTATATCCGTACCAATTAGAATCAGGTCGTCGGCAAATGAAAGGATGAGCGGCATCGTAATATTATGGTCCTGATCCAAAGTAAGCTCGTCGTCTTCCTCCTCAAGTGTTCGCAGCACTTCGTCCATGACTAGGGTAAATAGTCTGGGTGATAGTGGGCATCCCTGCTTAACTCCTTTTCCTTCGTTTATGATATCGGAGTTCTGGCCGCACCATGAGATAAGGGTTTTCTCCTGCATACAGGCCTCTATTATCCTATTAGTTAGATGTGTTCCAGTTCGGGTGAGGAGTATATCTCTGAGTGCATCGAGATTGACCGTGTCAAAGGCTTGTTCTATGTCGAGGGCTACGACATATGTTTTGGTGCCTGCTTTCCAATTGGACTCCAGTACCCTTCTTATAGTGAACATGTGGTCGTCGGTCGAACGATCTTGTAGGAAAGCTGCTTGGTAATTTCCTAACTGGATTTTTCGTCTAATTTTTTTAATATGAAGTTAGCGTATATCCTGTAACCGACATTGCATATTGATATTTTCCGGAAGTCGGACGTCCTTTTAGGGTTTTTGATCTTTGGCATTGGAACCTGTCTTGTGAGTTTCCAATTCTCTGGTATTGCGTTCTTAACCCAAGCCTCTTGCATAACTTTTACGAGTTGCTCTGTGAAGGTGGGTGGTGCCGCTTTGTACAATTCCACGACGACATGATCCGTTCCCGGGACGGTACCACTCTTCATATTTTTTATAATTTTTGTTATTGTCGCTTCGTCTGGGTGATCCGTTTCAATTGGACCTTTTTCGGGGACCGTATTTATGGTGGGACCCTTCACTTTATTTAACTCGCCTATCCAATTGGACATTGGAATGTAATACTTACTTTGTGATCGGTTTGTTTTTGTTTTGTGTTTTTTGAGATATTTGTAAGTGACTTTCATCCTTATTGCTCTGTGTTGTTTGCTCAGGTTTTGAAAAAAACGCCTGCAGTCCTCCATGTCTTCCTGTTCCGTAGCGTTGCGATACGCGGTTCGCGCTTTAGTTACTTCTCTTTTATAATTTACGTTGTTTGAATTAAACTTGTACAGGAATCGGGCTTTCTGTAAGTTAGCTAGTGCTCTACGTACCTTTCTGGACCGTACTTTAGTTTTTTGTAGGGTTTCCTGAGCCGATATTATTTAACGATTGCCATGTACTGGAAATATCCGCGGCTGTATTTGGATGTAGGTTATATTTTTCCAGCTTTTCGATTACCTTATTTTGAAAGCTGTCCCTTGTTTCGCCTCCTTGTAACGCGCTATAGTCGTATAGCCTGAAATCAAATCTAAAGGCGCTTGGTTCGTTTGACGCTATTCCCGTATTAGATTTTGTTTGGCTTTTTTGACTTAGATGGAATGCCTTATGCCTGTAATAAACTAACGTGTTATTTCTGGATGAAATGCAATTGAAAACTGGTTTCGACTGTAGACCAAAAGAATAGATATGTAGAATAATTGGGTAGGAATTATTAGTAGGTACCGATGCTGCTAAGCTAAGGATTGCCAGGCTAAAGTGGCAGTGGGCAGGGCACAGCTCGAAGAACAGATGGCCGATAGGGCAGTAAAGTTCTCGAGTGGCGACTACGTACCGGAAGGCGCAGCATGGGTAGGCCTCCCACAAGGTGGACCGACGACCTGGTAAAGATCGCAGGTACCAGCTGGATGCGAAAGGCACATGACCGGTCTTTGTGGAGATCTCTGGGGGAGGCCTATGCCCAGCGGTGGGCGTCTTTCGGCTGATAGGATGATGTTGATGACCTATGCTGCCACCAGTGCCATATCGTCAGCGGACCGCAAGTCAGACGAACGACGGGTTTTAAAGAGAGCGATGGCAAGAATAATGCTCGTTATAACTCTAATGCATCGTTAAAGAAACGAGTGGATCAGAGAAAAAACTAAGGTGGTGGACATTGTGGAAGAAATAGAGCGCCGAAAGTGGAGATGTAGGACACATAGCCAGAATGGACTACAGCCGTTGGGCGAAAAGGACCTTGGCGTGGAGACCCCGCGCAACGACCGACCACGACAGGGGCAGACCACCCTTAAGATGGACTGATGATATCCGCCAACAAGCCGAAATAAATTGGCTGCAGGTAGCTGGAAATAGTGGAGTGGAACCGGTGGAAGCTTGGCGACAAGGCCTACGTTCGAAGACGGACACACTATAGGCTGATATGATGATGATAACCTATGCTGCAAAAATATATAGGTAGGTATGTAGATAGATAGTTACCTACTTTGCACTATCACTCAGCCATATACCTCTTATCAGTATAACAACATTTCATTCAAAACCGTTTAGCCGAGTGGAAAAACACTTTCGCATGAGTATCTACCCAAATTAGCAGGAAATAGGACTCTTTTAGCACCAACCTCTTATATTTGTGAGTGTCGCACAATGCGACTAATATTTTCGAGGCAAAAGTTCTAGTCTCCGTAGGCTGGAAAATGGGCAGCAGTGTTTTCCTTTTTTATATTTATAACACTGCTACCTGCCAAGTCTGAAGATTATGGCAATAACCTCCCCTCTCGGCGGAGAGGCTCTAAGTCCTGCAGTGAACTGTTATGGGCTGTGATGATGAGGACATTTTTATATGACGTCTTCAATAATAGGTGCAGCATCATAATCAATGAGATGCCTGTTAAATGTGTAACAAAAACATTTTTATAGGTACTAGGTCCAAGAAAAAATGTCTCCAGGGACCGGATCACCTGTAGTAAGTAGTTATGTAACTTTTGCTAAGCTTGTAGGTTTTTCTAAACCTACACCAAATATATATTTAGGAAATTAAGTGTGGGCGACACTTACTGCTCTACTTCCAGTCGCGGTTTGGAGACACCAACCAGCAGGAACTAAGGGTCGGTTGGCTTCCGCGGCGCGGTAATCACTTCCCATTTCGGTAGGTGTGAATCGGCCCTCTAGTTACGCGCGGTGTGGGTCGGCGGATTTGTCCTGCGATATTTCCATGCGACGTTTTTTTTAATTATAACTTGAGTACGTATACAAACGAGCGAATATCCCGCCTGATGGAAAGCGGTAACGTCGCCCATAGCATATTCACCTATACAGGCTGTTACATAATATATTTATGAAGTCGTGAACTGGATGTAGTGCTAAACGTATTAAAACGAAAGGTACAATTATTCCACTTATGACAGAAATAATCGTTTTAATACGTTTAGCACTCCACCCAGTTCACGGCTTTATACATATATTATGTAACACCATGTATATTTATTTTAGGTGTTTCAATAAGTAAATACTTACACTGCTAGTGCACTAAAAACCTACTCAAGTTTTTTGCCCGACTTTTGGAATAATAACTCAATCTAATTAGGTATTTAACTACTACATAGCTTTTAATAAGTGAAATACGATTATATGATTATAGATATCATTTGGCCGTGTGGTGTCCGGCAGCGCAGAATAGCACCAACCCCTTTACACTCGCGGGTGTCGTACAAGGCGACTAATGTTTTAGAGGCAAAAGATCTAGAGTCTCCGTAGTCTGGAAAATGGGCAGCAGCATTTTCCATTGTTATATTTAAACACTGCGTTCTCCAACCCGCCTGCCAAGCATTTGCAATCCGGACGACTTCGTTATTTTTTTAAACTAGTTCTTTTTAACTTGACATTTTCCTAACTGGTCTCATTTTTAACTTGTCTTAGTTTTAAATCGTATTTTCCTGCATCGGCTTTTTCCTAAGTGGTCTCTTTTTCAAAATTTATGCTTTTTTAACTCATCTCATTATAACTTCATTTACCCCTTGTACTCTACCCCTATGCTACCCTACCCTTATCGTATCAACCGAAAGATGCCCACTGTTAGGCATAGGCCTCCCTCAGTGATCTCCACCAAGTCCGGTCCTGTGTCTTCCACATCCAGCTGTTACTCGCGATTTTTCGGTCTTTATCCCTACCCTACCCTACTCTACGCTACTTCTTGGTCGTATTCTACAGTGTGAATGGAAAAAATGCGATACAAACTGAAAATAGTTATTTTTTCAAAAGTCGTCTAACTTTAACCTTTAACAAACCTATAGTCGATTTTTTAGTCCAACACTATCATCATCACAGCCTGTAACAGTCCACTGCAGGACTTAGGGCCTCTCCCACGAAAAGGGAGGTTATTGCCATAATCTCCACGCTTGGCAGGCGGGTTGGAGATCGCAGTGTTTTAATGTAACTATGGAAAATGCTGCTGCCCATTTTCCAGACTTAGGAGACTCTTGATCATTTGCCTCGAAAACATTAGTCGCCTTGTAAGACACCCATAAGTGTAAGGGGTTGGTGCTATTCTACTCTGCCGGACACCACACGGTGAATACTTATTAGGTAGGTACTACTTACTGATAGTAGGACTCAGTCAAGCTTTAGAAGTCCGCCTGGATGGGTAGGTATAGGTACGTTCCTATTTCTGCGGCTGCGACAATGTATGATATACCTAGGTATAAGGATATTCCAGCATTTACAGCCAGTGTTGATAGGTACTTAATTATAAGCTTATTTCATTGGTTGACAACGCAACTGCGTTATCTGTCATAAGCTGTTTGTGGTAGAAATTATTGGTCCATAGACAATTCACGTACTTTCGGTGTACAAAGGAGGCGGATGTGCGGATGATCCTACACAATCAGAGTCAATGTAGATGTTGGTAGAAATAGTCGAACTTCGACCTGTCAATTTTCTACCATACACGCATCACGCAAGCGGAGCTGTCAATGATGGCTAGACCGGCTGAAATCATAAGCACCCTAATTTGTCCGAAACGACAGATTTATCAAATTTAAAATTCAGATTACGATGAACGTGCACGAATGGGAATTAGAATAACAACTGTAGGAAATATATGAAAAACCTGCTACCAAATTACGTAAATCTGTTGCCAACAATTACCTGTCTGAAAATTATTTCAATCATTGAAAGCAGAGAATTGTTGGCAACAGCGTTAAGGCCTTGCCACATACAAAGCTCGGCGCGAGCGCGGCGTGAGCGCGGTGCGATATTTGCTAGGCAACCATCGCGCGGCGCGATAGTTGCTAGGCAACCATCGCGCGGCGCGTTATTTGCTAGGCAACCATCGCGCCGCGCGATGGTTGCCTAGCAAATAACGCGCCGCGCTCGCGCCGAGCTTTGTATGTGGCAAGGCCTTTACGGAATTCGCTTACTGTAGTTTCAATTTAATGGGAGAGAAGCCCCAGGATAACCTCGACCTTTCGTCAGAAGCCCAAACAAGCCAATTCTGGACTTGAAATTCCTCCACACTAGTGGAGGAATTAGTCATATCTCCAAGCTGGCCAGGCGATATGACAAAACTGCCCATCTGCCCTACTAAGGTGGTCTGCCTCCAAGCATTATATGGTTGGCTTATACGATAACAGTAAACAGTAGATAATCCTTTATGATACTAATCTCTAGTCTAAAAAATGAACGGCTATGCTTGAATTTTGAATCGAAACGAACGCAAACGTGATCCCTACTCACAGCTCACGAGAAATATCCCGGGACACATCCCGTGCGCGCGCGTTCGCTGCGTGCTCCGCGGAAGCCGTCACATCCTCGCTCCCCTCCGGACGTCGCGCGATCCCGTGGGAGACTGCCCCGCCCCCTTCACCCCGCTGCCGGTACCTTTGACGGCTAAAAGGAGTCCTAAAACCCTTTTTTTTTGTTTTGTTAAGTCACTGGCTGTTTTATTTGAAGTCACTGGCAGTTTCTGCCACAGTAGGTAGAGTGCGTTTCGCGTAAAAAGTACCTCCAAGAAAGGCCTTTTGTGGTTTTGACTGTAAGGGCGCTGTAGGTTATCATATTCATATTCATTTATTCGTAGTAATAATCATACATCGTCATACCACATCATATCATACGTCATCTAGTACAAGAAAAAATCTAATTTAATGCGATAGTAGAGGTTTAGAAGACACAGAATAGCATAAACCCATTTTTGTTAGTGATCCAAACTCCGAGTTTTCGTAGCAACAGTTACATATAAGGTACGCAATAATTTCATCTTGCATTCTGTCATCATATTATTGCAGTGCAGTTTTACTTTCCTTTTTCTTTTTATTTTGTTGTTACTAGCGAGGATCTTTAATTGGTTTGTTGGTTCTGAAATAATATTTATTATGTTTTATATGGCTGTTGCTACTCCAGTAATTAAATAAATAAATAAATATCCCCCTTGTGTGGGTTCTAGAAGTAAAAAGTGGTCTGCCTCACAACCTGTTGGCAGTTTTGCTTTTCAGCCACATTAAACTCACTTTTTGGTGACTATAATGCGCACGGGCAGACCAACGTTTTGTCTCCGAAACGTATACTATCGCTACAAAGTGGAATTTTTCTTGCACTCGATGATGTTGGATAACTTACGGCGCCCTCGCGTATTTAGGATTCTACGTTTACGCACTGTAATCTTAGATAATGGTAGTAGGTAGTTCCACTATAGTCAGTAGACTACGGGACTTCTTTCGTGAAACGTAGATCTCGTCGCTACACTGGCAAAACGATTAGTTTACCTAAGCATCTTTCTGTTTCGTTTTTGTAAGTCCCTAGTAAGGCTGTCTTCACCGAAGTAACTAAAAACTTTGACTGGTAAAAACTGTTTTTAAGTCCTAACATTATCTTCTTATTAAATCCTGACGAAAAACGGGGTGTGTTATAAGTTTGACGCGTGCATCTGTGTTTCTGTCTGTGGCAGCGTAGCTCCCGAATGGATGGACCGATTTAGATGCGGTTTTCTCAATTTGAAAGCCAGTTTAATCAAGATGGTTCTTAGTTTTGGTTTATTCAAATCGGTTCTGTAGTTTAGTTGTAGGTTATCCGACTTTTTCTGTCAGTTAGGTTAGTTTGTTTCATTAGTCATTTGTTTAATGGTCCACACGCATTTACACTGCGCGGCGCAGCGGGCACATCAAATCCATACAAATTATCAAAAAGATTAAAAAGTTATCTATCTTCATGCAAATTTTATTTCATGCTCTTTTCAAATTACATTGCAACGCCGCATCGCACAGTGCAGCGCAGTGCAAATGACGCAAAGTTTTGGGCATTTACTAGAATATATTCAACAGAGTTCAACGTTTGGTGAATATCAGATATTTTACATTTACTTAAGAAGGTTTTCCTGTGAGTTTTCAGTAGGCTAATTATGTAACTCTGTTGCCAACAATTCTCAGATTTAAATGATTCAATTTGTTACTTTTGCGATTACGTACGATCGTTTCAATAGTTTCAGTTTATTGCAATGGAGCTTTGTTAGCAACTGAACCCATGAAATCGATTATACAGAATCGCGAAAGTAACAATTTCATTCATTGAAATCAGAGAATTGTTGGCAACAGCGTTACGTAACTAGCCTACAGATGTCGTGTCAGTCGTATGGGCATATCCACAGAAACATTTCTCCTCGTTAAAAGGACTTGTAAGCCCTAACTCCCTATTTTAATTTTGTTAGTGATTGCTTCAGATTCGCTATCCAGTGGCGTTGGTTCTAATCATTGTGGTAAAGAATCTTGTGGACCGCGGTTGAGTTAGACTCCTGTTAATGTAGCTCCACTAGAACCTTTGAATGATAAACGGGGTTTGAAGTCCAAATCCTTTGATGTTCTTAATTTTGTTTTGGTTTAATGTGTGTCTGTGTAGGAATGTCTGTCTTTATCTTAACTCTTAATTATTGGAATTGTTTCAATTGAGAAATATCTAAACACTTACTGTCGGAAATTACATTTTGTTTTGTTGAGTGCCTCGGTGGCCTAGTGGTTAAGGGGTTAGACTCGTAAGCGAGAGGTACCGGGTTCAAATCGCCGCCATGTGCCAATAATTCTTTTTTAAATTATGTACCCACATTAGTTAAACACTAACCGATGGTCTTACGGTGAGGGAAAACATCGAGATGAAACCTACACATTCAGATTAAAAGTGTAAGTATGATCCAATGTGGTCAGGTTTTCCTGTTAACAGGGTCAATGAGGTCAGATGGCAGTCCTGAAATCAAATCCAAGCAAATCCTGGACCATGGTTAAGTCGGAAATTTAACGTTAAGATGATTAGGTACTAGTAAGGGCTGATTTTTCAATCCTCAGATAAAACTTAACTGCCCGATAAAGTAATATACTACCAAATTAAGACAAACTGTTATATGCCACTTTATATGAAGTAGCGATACGATTATGTTTTAGTTACATAATAACTTATCTGACTGATCTTTTTTATCTGTAAATTGATCAATAGGCCCTAAGAAGACTTTTTCTGGAGCGTTTGTCAGTTACAAGTACCTACTTTTATAAACGACATGTTTTCCTGCGAGTTTGGGCCAATCTTGTATTTTCTCGTTCCCCATACAATATGCCCACCCCATGTCATCCCTCCGCCCGAGGGAAATTCCGAAAATAGTTTCCTATATAGCGCAATCGTGTGATGTGTAAGAAACTGCCTTTTATGTGTTATATGATGTGATATTTTAGCCTTTAAAAAAAAACTTAATATCTACAAGTATGCATCTTCTACATATATATATAAAACAAAGTCGTGTTAGTTACACTATTGGTGTTACACTTTTCATTACTCAAGAACGGCTGAACCGATTTGGCTGAAAATTTATAGGGAGGTAGCTTAGAACCAGGAGACGGACATAGGATACTTTTTATCCTTTTTTTGTGTAGGGTAGGTGTAGGTTAGGTGTAGGGTAGGGTAGAACTAGGGGTAGGGTGGTGTAGGGTTAGAACGCTACGCGTACGAAGTCGCGCCGGGTCCACTAGTAAGTAATAAAAACCAGTAAGTATTTACTGTTTTGAAAAAAAATATGTTTAATATTATGTTTAGTCGGAACTCATAAAATGGATTTTAATGTAAAATATTGATTTTTCAATTGGTAGTCAAAGTAAATTATATATCTAGATAAGACACAAGATTACGATTAAATAAAAATTCAAAGCACCGGGGTCATTGTCCATCATCATCGTCCTAGCGCTTATCCCCGGTCTTCGGCATCCTTGCGTCGTAAGCCGTTGGCTCTCGCATCCGACTCGGCGATGTCAATCCATCATTTCTTGGGTCGCCCACGGGGCCTCTTTCTACCGGCAGGTTCAGGCACCTATTCACCCTTACGCGTGACCAAACCAACGCAGGCGAGCCTCCTCGATCATCATCTTGGCGTCAACGGCATCAACAGGGACATTAGTCCCTGTTGTGCTCTCGAGCACGAGGGCCCGGGGTCCGCATTGACCTTGATCCAGGATTTGGCGATCAGGTAATTACAGTGGAGCGCCTACCATTTGACCTCCGTGACCATTCTACCACGGGAACCTGCAGATTGGATCATGGTGACAAATTCAGGCAGAATTTGCAGGTTTCATCACGATGTTTTCCCTCACCGTAAGAACATCAGTTAAAATTCAACTCAATACAACTTAGAACTCTTTTCTTTTCAGAGTCATTGGTACATGGTCGCAGCGGGATTCGAATCCGGTACCTCTCGCTTACGAGTCGGATTCTCAACTACTCGGCCACCGACGCGTGCCTCCTCGATCTTATCTTCAATATCCCTCAATGTCTGCCACGGAAATACTCCTTACTCGCGTAACTCCGCACATCCGTTGACACATACATTATTACGATAGAGGAAGCTACGTGCGCAACACCATGGGCGGCACGAGTTTCAAGTTCGCTCTGTATCGATCCTGTGACCCAATTCCCATTGCATCCCGGTCATGGGTTAAGGGGAAGTAGTTACTTGCAGGGAGCGGATGGCGTCGGGCGTGATGAATATGACTGTGCGTGCGGCTGGCAGGATGTTTAAGCTGAGAATGACAGTCGGGTGATTGGGCGAGGTTAAGTGTGGTGTGCCTGTAAGGTTTTGGTGTTGTTTATTGGTTATAGATAAGTTTTTTTTTTTAAACTCTGCTATAGACAGATTTCTTTATTTATTAGTTCATTTTTTACAGTAGTTAAATGATGACAAATAACTTTGAGATCTTCATAGTACTGGCCATTTATTACTTTGTGTTCATAGTAAATTAGCTGTATACGTAGTATCTATGAGTTATGCCCAATGAGGAAAGAAATTCCTTAAGTACTCCGTAGAGGATAGGCCCCATGGTTCAATTTATATGCAGTTGCTATGATGCTAAGGAAATCTAAGTAGTTCTTATGCTAGTTATTTTTGGACACATCCGTTGATCATTTATATATCAAACAAAAGGTACACGCATTATTTGGAAATTACAGGCATGAGGCATTTCATGTTAGTCCTCACAGTGCCACCGCACCTGCGGTTCTGCATTTTTGTTACTTGCAACCTGTATGAATTGTAGATGTTGCGGACAACAGTTACCACTTAGATAGATAGATAGATGTAACCGGGCAGTTACCGCAGCCTGACGAACTCGCGCCCATTCTGCGTGGATATGATGTACCCTATTGTTCCTGTCATCCCAACTCTTGCAGGAAACGTAGCAATCCAGTTTTACAAACGTCTCCGGAAGGGTTTGTGGTCGTCCGAGATGCTCAAGCCTGTATGGTGCCACTCCCTCGCATGTTTGCAGGATGTGTGCTGCTGTCTCCTCTTCCTTCAGGCCACACATACCCTGGTGGACCGTCTGCACGTTTGTCACGGAATATCATAAAAAAATGGGTGCAGTAGTGGTGATACGTACAGCGTACTCGACGACCGCCAGATGGCAGAACACGTACTGGTCGGCCATCTGGATGGAGTGCGCTCGCTGCGAGCGAACGCGTCCGACCGCGCCGCGGGCGTCCACCGCGCCCGTCGCCGACAGCCGGGACGTGCATATGTCCAAAGTTAGGAATGTGCCTGGAGCGGGGTAGAATACATTATGACATATCAAGCTATAGATGTGCAATATAGTTTTAGAAATTAATAAATATCATAGTCATAGATATAGGTATTATGCGATTGATTACCTACATACATTTAGGTATCATAATATGTAACCACTCACCCATAGTAAGGCCTGGTTTACATTTTGACAATTGCCAAGTGCAAGTGACAAGTAACTACTCGTCTGAACGGGCATTGACAAGTGCGAGTGACGAACAAAGTACTTGTTATTTGTCACTTGCACTTCCCACTCGCACTTGGCACTTATCAAAATATAAACCAGGCTTAAGGCTCGCCTGAGCTGGTTTGGCCACGTGGTAAGGAATGCATGGAAAATAAATATGTGCCTAAAACTGCCTATTAGGAACCAGATCCCGCATAGGGTCCAGGAAGCGAGAGACTGGATTACTCACGACTTGTCTTGGTAAGACTCTGATTTTTATTTTAGTTTGTGTTAACTGTAATTACTACGCGTAGACCAGTGGAGCGGGAGTACCAAAACTAAGACAGTTGCACGCACCTACAGAAGAGAACTGTCAACAATCACCGCATGTAGGTTAAGTAAATAAGGAAAATGTACGCAGAATTTCCTCCTTGACACGAAGACTTCCCCTTAATATCCTTGACAATAAGTAATTTCATGGGAAAATGCTTTCACTGAGCCTGGTATGGGGCTGTTTACGTTGTGTAGCCTTGTATCTGAGCTGAGCTCCAATCCTGCGCATAAAATGGCGTTGGTATGGAATGACAATTGGATACGGCAGTAGGAATGACTTTAGCGCGTAAGGGGATTCGATTTCCAAACTTTCTCTTACCATTATTTCATTCGATTGAGTGTTTAGTAATTGTATTCTGGTTTATTACTTATAAATGTATAAAATTAACCACGAAATGGCCTTTTATAGCTTAAGCGCTAGAACCTAGCACATCGCCACTCCCTGATTCCGCTCGCGCTGTCGACACCCCAGGCCCTACTGACAGCAACGCCATGTCTTGAAGTTTTCGCCGATTCAAGCGGCGAAATTATGCGGAAATCCCTAAATTTCTCAGAAACCTATGCAAGTTAAGTACATTTTAATTAAATACCATAATGTACGACATTATGTTAGGTTTGTTTTTATTTTTGTTGTTACTAGTTTTATTTTTCCTAATGTAAAACAATAGATAAATAGTATATATATTTGTTGTTATTATGTTTAATGTTGTTTACATAACTTAGGCTTAAGCTATGTATGTAAACTTTATTCTTAAATTAGTAAAATATCTGAAAATAAAGCAAATAAATCGAAAAAATCAAGGTTCGCCGCTGGATGTCGTTATGTGATTTCATTATTTTTTTTAGTTTTATATTATTAACGTGAAGAAATCCATTTCGCGGTTTATTTGACAAGTACATTTACTGACAGCCAATTGCACAAACATACATTAAAAACGTCAGACCCTTGCAAGAATGTACCTAACAAGTTACATAAAATTCCCCCATATGTATGCTAGAGGTAGTTTCGTATAAAGCACATCGGCTAGTTTGGCTTTGTAGAGCATCGTCTCGAGTGTGAATAAAAATAAATACGACGCCGACTCTATCCGATGTGCATTATTTACCGCCTAGGTAGGTGTAGGTAAGTGCCAAATGTCGGATATTTTATTACTAAGGGAAGCGAACACGAACGGACGAACCACCTGATGGAAAGCGGCCACCGTCGTCCAGGACATCTACAATCTATGGGGAGCGAATGCGGTGCCGGCCTTTGAGGTACCTGTAGACATGCCTTTTGTTACCCCATGTTATAGTACAAAGGAAAGACTAAAAATTAAATATAATATAATAATAAAAGATTAAATAAAAAATAACCGATTGGCTTAGAACAATGAAAAATATAAATGTGATTTTTTGTATACCGTCACGGGGGCTGTTATATGTTTAACCAGTTTCCCGCGGAAGACCTTGGTCAACCTCGAAAAAAACCTCTTGGTGAATCTAAAATGACCTATGAAAAATCTCACATGAAAGGCCTAACATTTTTGAATTACCTAGTACATTCACCTACTTAAAAAAATTATCTTAACACAACAGCGTGGTCTCGCGCACGAGGGCCTGGGGTCCGCCTTGACTATGATCCAGGACTTGGCAGATCAGATAATCTCAGTGGAGCTACAGCCATCTGACTTCCGTGACCCTGCTAACAAGGTAACTTGACCAACAGCCGTACCGCCGATCTCCGATAATACGCCGCCATCTTTGAGTAAGGACCGATCGCAGCAAGCCAGAGCCAGAGGTGCCTAGCCATGCTTGGTTTACAGTCAATTGCATCAAGATGGCGGCATACTATCGGAGATAAGCGGCACGGCTGCAGATTGGATCATGGTTACACATTCAGTTGCCTGAATGTATTTTGTCGCATATTCCTCGCATTTCCGGTACAAATAGTAAGATTATATTTGCTTTTCCTACCTAGAGCGTTGTTTCAGTGTGAATAACATTCGTGTGCACTCACACAGCTGAAATGGCTGTATTTACCGTTAGTGTACCTGTGGTTACTGCTACGCCACTGTTCGTCCGCCCGCCCACTTCTACGCTGTTGCTACGGCCCCACCGCACATTTACGAACTGTGTCCCTGCGCCCGCGCACCTGGGGCTCTCTTTTTTCAAACGCTCGCTTCGATTCGAACGGTTTTCAATTCGATTTTCGGCATGAAAAAAATTTTCTTTTTAATCACATTATCAACACCGAAGAGTACTGCTCAAAAATAGGGAAAATCAGCATCATGCACCAAAATATACAATTTTTCATGCCGATAATCAAATGAAATTTGAGAACTGTTCGGAATCGAGGCGAATGATTAAAAAATAGGGCCCTAGCCGTGTTAACCGAGTCGCTACGTTTTCACAAACAACGTCTTAACTACATATAGCTAAAATTTACGCTCATTGAATGTTAAAAACGGTCTTTTAGCAAGAAATTATTCTCTTCAGAAAGGTCGTTGAAAACTTTGCTATTTTTTTTACCACTAGTGTAGCAAACAAGCTTACGGCCTGCCTGATGGAAAGCAGTCACCGGAGCCTATGTTAACTATTTAAAAATAGTTCATTGCTATTTCTAGACATTTAATTAAGCTTTGATAATTCGCTGACCTGTATCGAAGGTCAGGGAGAACTGATTTTTCCTTGCAAGTGTGTTCAAAAATCTTACACACACGCATGCATCACTGCCCACGTGTTTAAGAGGGAGTCCCGCATAAAAACCCATTACATAACGATATTAGGGCGTGTACCCTACTAGAGCGGCACAAGCAGGAGCTGCGCGTCACGGAAATGAAGATGCTGCGTTGGATGCGTGGAGCTTCACGCAAAGACTACGTCCGAAATACCCACAGCAGCTTTGGCGTGCATGACATTTTATGGTATGGCCTGGGTTCACACAAACCAGCATTGCGTAGGGAACAAAATGTTTGGGCATGCCACCTCCGCCCAACACGGCGAGGAGAGGTCCGCCCAGGCTTGACGTAGTTAATGATTAAATGTATACCAATAGACTCACCACCAAGGATGCCGAAGACCAAGGTGGACAAAGAGGAGTAGGAAGCCCGACCCCGTGCACGTATGCCAACATGATTGGATTGCTTATTTATCAATGAAACATTATATTAGGTATCTACAATTCATATTTTCACTTTTTTCCCATTGGGTCGCTAAAAAGAAGAAGTACAATTCGTAATTATATAAACAAGTTGGAGACGCAGCGTGGGTAGGCCTCCCGGCCTTTGTGGAGACCTCTGGGGTAGGCCTAGGCCCAGAATTGGGCGTCTTCCGGCTGATATGATAATGATTTTGTATTCGTAAATTCGAGTTGTTCGTAATTGAAAATATTTCACCGTCTACTTGTGAAAAAGCTATAACTCTGTGTTATAACAGGTCCTCGTATCCGATCTCATTTACACGCAAAGTAGGTAAGCATTTAACTCCCCTCCCGTACCACATACGCTCCCATCTCCCCTCGTACAAAATCCTCAATCTGCAATGTACGGTCTCTGTAAACCCAAAGTAATTAAATTCAAATCTCTAGTAAATGACAACATAGTTCGAGCTTAGGCGTATCTAACCTAGATAACTGAAATCACAACCCAGTAGTTATAATAAGTATTCAATCCTCGAAGTAAATAAGGTATTTTGATAAAAAAAATCTTATTAAATGCCTAAGTATCTTGCCTAATTTTGGTAAAAATTCAAATAATAAATGATTAATTACTTCATCAAAATCCTAAGCACAATATATTTTTAAAACTCGTTTAATCTTATTGCGAGTTACATTGTATCGTCCTCGAAGCTGTCCAAAATTTTGTTATGAAAACTTGTTCTAAGTAGGTAAGTACTTCAAAATGAAAATCAAATAGGTGGGCCCTACTAACGTTTTACGTAAAGAGGCATTGTATGTTTTGCTAATTTAATTTAAATTTCTTAGCTTGCATAACGCACTGTTGTCATGATCAATGCCTACATCGATCCATGACCTACCTTCGTAAACGACTTTCACCTTTAAGCTATTTCTGAGGTAAAGCTATCTCCAGGTATACGTACCTGGGCTAAACCTTGCAGTTAGTCAAAAATATTTTGAGAAGGAGGCCATAAAGCGGATTCAGCTGCGCTGGGCGGTGTTCTAAGAACTTCATCGTGTCTTCATATCAAAATGAAAATCCGTTCAGTAGTTTTTGAGTTTATCGCAAACAGACAGACAGCCGCTTTGTTGGACTTTGTTTTATAATATGTTGTGATATTTAGGTACTACGCACCCGCCCCACGAGTCTACAGATATCTGCTACGATGTCAAGTCTGGTACCTTTGAAGCTTGGTCTCTAATGTTGCACTCAGCTATGTAGGATGTAGACAAATTCTCAGGACGACCGATTTTGAGGTAGTCAGGTTCTTATTTAGTCAGATTTGGACTACATTCGATTCCGATTAGGTCACACGAGTTTTGGCACGGATACGGTTCAAACGCACTGGAGAGGCGCAGCGCGGTCTACAACGAAATACACTGCAGCGGAGCGATGTGGCATTTGAAAACCGCACTATAGTAGCGCGGAGCAGCCTTGCACAGGAAAACTACTCACGACGAGACGATTTTAAACAGCAGCTTTTTTTAAATTGGGCCAGCCAGCCATTTGACCGCTATCTCACCTGGTGGTAAGTGACGATGCGGCCGATGATGGAGCATGTCTATCTAAGAACCGCCTATTCACTCTAGCCTTGAAGACGTCTACATTATAATGATCAGATAACACATTCGCTGGTAACGCGTTCCATTCCTTAGCCGTACGCATTATAAAGGTTTTTTTATGTTATACGGCAGATAAACAGGCCACCTGATGTGGTCACTGCCGCCTATAAACGATCCCATGTCATAGTCCAAATTAAACACTGTGGCTGGGAGCACATTCCACATCTTTTTCACGTTCTTTCGAACCTTCGCTGGAAGATCCACAACATAAGGATCGCCCAGATCGCGCAATTATTATTTACTTGGTACAATCACCGAAATTACAAAATTGTTACTACTTTAGAAGCTACATTAATCCTTAGCATTACTCGGTACATTTAGTCCCAAATTCGCAATATTTACAGAGGTTTGACAAGAACTGCATTCGGATTTATGCTTAAAGTATCGCTAGTGCAAAATAATAATCACTCCAGCCCGATAGAAGCAAATGGTAGGGGTGTACAGGACAACACCCCCGGGTGTGCGCATGCGTGAATCAAGGATGCTGGGTGGCCCTTTGTCTGCCCTCGCTTCGTCCAGGGGCCGACCGTGTACGCGGACGGAAAAGCGGTGGAATCCGGTGAGTGTGCACACATCCTTATATTTAAGACGTAGAACTTTCTTAGAATGTATATTGTCGGAATTTTTATGTGGTGCGGCGTATTTGATGCTGGGTTACGCGGATTCGGTTTAAGTGGCGGTTTTAACTTTGCTTTAATTTCTTTTATTCAATTTATTTCATTTATTAGGCACGTACAACAAATAAGCCATACGACAACTAGACTATAACAGTAGGTACTACTGACTACAATTCTTATACATTTCTTTTTCATTTAGTTATATTTTTAAATCGTTAATAGGTTTGTCAACATTAAAATAAAAAAGTAATCATTTAAGCGTTAATGTCCCGGTTGTGCTCTCGCGCATGAGGACCCGGGTACCGCCTTGACCATGATCCAGAATTTGGCAGATCAGATAATTGTAGTGGAGCAATCTGAGCTCCGTGACCCTGCTATCAGGCTTTGTCAACTTTTTGAGAAGATAATGTTTTTGTTCAAATACAGTGAAAATGATAGGCAATGCTATTGATAATCTTCAATATGTTTGCTACCTAAACCATAAACTTGTTCAGATGGTTCGTAAAAGAACAATTTTGAAGAACTACCTATTATTCTCTACAGATATAGAATATTCTCCTGTTGCTTTGACATTGTTTTTGTCTTTGCTCGGAACAGAGAGATAGAACAACGAACGAAAATTGAAGGTACCATAGACAAAGTGAAAAAATACTCCTAGATGGCTCACTCACCATCATCATCAGCATATCAGCCGAAGACGCCCACTGCTGGGCATAGACCTCCCACAGATATTTCCACAAAGGCCGGTCCTGTGCCTTTCGCATCCAGCTGGTGCCTGCGATTTTTACCAGATCGTCAGGATGGCTCGCTCGCTTGATGTAAAATATGTTCAAACTCAATCCAGTAATTGCCTTCAAGCAAAAATTTCCCTATTTCCCTAAACTTTTTAATAAAACGAATAATGTTCGAGTTAACTCTGGCACAAGGCAACGGACGACCGCTAACAGGAAAAGATGCTTCGTTAACTAATTTCAAAGAGAACAAGAGTAAAAAATTAAGAGATAATAGACAATATTTCTTTTGTTTTGCTAATTATTTGGACAGCAAACATAATTTACAATAATCATCTTGGTGTTAATGTCCGGGTTATACTCTCGCGCACGAGGGCTCGGGGTCTGCCTTGATCATGATCAAAGATTTGGCAGATCAGGTAATTACAGTGGAGCGACTGATATCTCAACTCCGTGACCCTGCCTCCAGAAGAACCTAACCAGATAAAAAATTCAGTCGTCTGAATATGCAGGTTTCACCATGATGTTTTATCTCAACGTAAGACCTCTCGCTTACGAGTCGGATACCGTAACCACTCGGCCACCGACGCTCTAAACATCGTTTAAAAGAATGCAGGTTCACAGTAATTTGTCATTATTTTCAAGCATCGCTATCAATATCCCCCTATTTTTCATTGGTCGAATATTTCAATAAACCACCACCTTATCTCTTTCTGTTGCCAAGCAATAATGCTTACATGTGTCCCGGTTTGAAGAATAAAGTAGCCATTGCAACTACAGGGTATTTCATCTTATTCCTCACAGTGACAACTGCGGTAATACTGTTTTGTTGCCCACGACTTACTCGTAAATGCATAAATCGTAAAAAATAACCGCGATAATTACCGCTAATATTGTGGGCTGTCTGCTCGTATGTTATTGGGTAGAACCAAAAAAAAGCTCCATGGTAAACGACGACCTATGTCTTTGACTTAATGTCATATATATTGGTTATAGCAATCTGCCTGTTGACCTTTACTAGTAACCCTTTAATACAAGAAACTTCAATAAGTAACATTACCGTACACACATTACCGTTTACATTAGTTTCATTAAGTAACGTTTTTTACCATTAAGTACTGATTTGTTTGTTAAGCTTCCAAATAAATTAATAAATAAATAAATAAACATGAATATTTTTGCCACTCCATATTTTCCCTAAGCTCTCCAAACTGTACAAATGTCCTTGTACAAAAATAATAATGGCCACGTTAAGATTCTTGCCATTTCTCCCGCCAAAAACGCCGGAACCCTTCTCAGTGGCCCACTGTGATTGACGAAGGAAAATATTTGTGAATTCAAAGAACCTTTTTCGTTGGAAACTTTTTCCGTTTGCAAGATTTCCGGAGGTATTCGGAAATCAAACTGTTCCCTTACACAAAATTCAAGTATTGATTAGGTTGAGGTTTAATTTTGTACCTTTTGATTGTCAAAATCTCAATGTAGGTTCTTCAAATCAATTATAACCTTAGAGTCTTCAAGTCAAGAGTGAACGGTATCTTCTAGACAAGCAGACCTCATCGTCGCCTCCCATCAGGTGAGTTGAGGTCAAATTTAATGCTCATAAAAAATTTAGGTTTTAATTACAGCGGTTTTTTCAAATTTGGAATTAACCTGGGCTTAGGAAATATTTCTGCATCGGACACACGGGTGTATATGTCAAATATAGAACACTCCATTTCTTGTGTCGGGGCACAGGTCGGGTATTAAAAAATATATGTAGCAGCTGTCTAATAATGTTGTAGAAAAATCAGGGAGTTAGTCTTAAAGCCTCGAAACGAAATTGAAATCTCACCTACTGTCTGTCTGTTTATAAATTCGAATTTTACCTACCTATACGACTTCGACAGTTCTTTTGAAATCAAATCAAATCAAATACTTTTATTGTGACACACAGGTTGGTATACATATAAATAATATACAGGTGTTAAGTGAATACAGAGAGCTCTGTGGTCTGCCCACGGACGTACAATAATTCAGTTTTAGTTCCTTAAAATAAAATAAAATATATCGACGCACATGTCAAATTGTTATTAAATAATAATGTCAAATTTATTTTATTACTAAGCATATATTTTATTTACATTATTAAGCATAAGTCATTAAATTACATTTTTTATTTCCAATATTTGCAGTTATTTCCTAAGTTAATTTGTACAGTCGCTTAAAAATTCGCTAATAGAGTAATATGCTTTGTCAACTAAATATTCAAGTATTCTTATTTTAAATACTACCCAGTCATTACAGCCTCTGATGTGTCTAATCGAATAGATTCATCGTGTTACGAGCTTAGAGAGTACAGCCGGTTCGGTTCGGCTATCGGTTCTCGTTCAGATGCCACCAAACCACGGGGAAAAATGTGTTCTGTGACTGAATGGTGCTTTCAGTCGTCAGATGGCCCGAATAGTACTGCAGAAGAACTAACCTCAGCACCCAATTACGGCCAATCACTAAGCGGCAACTACTAATAGACAGCCAGTATCACGATATCGTTCTAAATTTAAACCGCGCCTCCATTTTGATTACCCGTCATCGACTCCCGCGCTTCCATCATCCGGAGGGGACGCAATTTAGACTGGAGCCCAGCTCATAAATTCTTTCCACATCTGACAGTTGCTCTGCTCACATGTAAGGTACCATACCTTGCCATGGGGCAATGGATCCGGGGACCACATTCACTCTTCAGCATGTTAGCGAACCGCACGTGATAAGAGACGCCATTTTGTTTTTTAAATTCAAATTTCAAGAGCCGTTCGGATAGTTGGCAACGATGACGTGTTGAGTGTACCGTTCTGTGATTACAGTAAGTGCGTTTTGGTGGTTTTTTTTTCGCTTTTAGGAGAATATGTGTGTGTCTTCTTCTGGAGGTGTATTTGTGAGTTTTTTAATCTATTGGTGATTGCAGGACGATGGAATCTCTCCTAGTTATGCTGAGTTAGGCTTCTTTTTATACTTAACTACGACAAGGGTTTTAACACGTTAAATGTCTCTGCATCACACCATTTTTTTATAAATTCGTGTTGAACAGTTTAAAATTAATATTACTATCACAAAATCATATTAAACGTGCAATTGAATTTAAATCCTTTCGTATTTTCTATTTACTGTTCGCTCTGGATAAGCAGCAAGATCTAATAAGTATTGTTCTGAAATATCTAATAAATAGTGTAAGACATTATTTCCTGCCTTATTTTGAAAAAGGCACCTTCGTTTTCTACTTGTATTTATAGCAGTTGCTTACCGCCGTCTGTCCCTATGTACGCTTAGACCTTCTAAACCTCGCAACGGATTTTACTGCGGTTTTCAACAATGGCTTCTAAACCATCCTCTAGAATCACTCTATGATTCTAGAGAATGGTTTAGAAGCAAGAAAAAAGAGTAAGTAGGGGTAAAGTAGGGATAAAGCAGGTGTACGCGAACAAAGTCGCGCTTGGTCCACTAGTATTTCATAATTCATAAATCCAGAATTAGTATAACATTTTCTCTAAATACTAGAGAATCCTCCATCTACCCTTTCTCACGAATAGTACCAACAGTTCAGACTCAATATATGCATCTATTGATTGCGCACTTTTGCAAATTGAATAATAACAGTTGTCTATTGGATCATCTCGCTGAATATCAGTGCAAGCAGTTATCCATTTAGTGAGACTGCGTATGGGTGGTCAGTTAGTTCTATGTTGACCTAGTGATTAAGCCAGAGTCTCTCAAGTAGCGCTTGCGATGGTTGGACGAAGGTTGTGCACTAGATTTGATTTGTAGTATATTTTTTTAGTATTAGGTAGTTAGTATTTTTAGTTGCACGCCGTCTGCCTTTTTGATTTTGCCCTGCTTCTTCCGTAGGTCTGCTGTAAGATATTTCTTATGAAATAAGCTGTACTTGTTGTGTTGTTTTTCTCTATGTCAATATTGTAGAACTTTATACCTATTATTGTGAACAATAAACTTTTAAATAAATAAATAAGATTTTGGGATGATTTTACAATCCTCAGATAAAATTTATCTGCTCGATAAAGTAATTTACTACCAAATTAAAACCAAAATATAACTCCACATATATATGAAGTAATGATTCCATTTTAGTCACAAAATAACTTGTCAGACTGATATGTTTTATCCGAGGACTGAAACATCAGCCCTAAAAAGAATAAATTGATTAAAATTGAAAGAAATTAATAAAGATTTTTCTAAATTATTTGCTAATAAATGTTGGCTTAATAGAATTAACCCTGTCAACTTTACGCATATATTTTGGAAAAAGAGCTTTGGCTGTACCACAAAAATAAATCCCATGAACATTTGATAGAAAGGCAAACAATTTATTAACAATTAGGCAATACTAATATTACTAGTACAATACAAACCTGGCTTATTATAATTATCATGGCGTTAATGTCTCTCGCGCACGAGGGCCCGGGGTCCGCCTTGACCATGATCTAGGATTTGGCAGATCAGGTAATTACAGTGGAGCGACTGCCATCTGACCTCCATGACCCTGCTACCAGGGGAACCTGACCAGAATGGATCATGGTAACACATCCAGTCGCCTGAATGTGCAGGTTTCATCACGATGTTTACCCTCAAGGTTAGTATTCAACTGAAGTACATAACTCAGAAAACAGTCATTGGTACATGGCCGAAGCGGGATTCGAAACCGGGACCTCTGGCGACTGTACCGGTTCTATGAAAATCACTCCTAAGTTTAATAAAATATTTTCGTTTAGTAAATTACCTATCGATTTTATTATTTATAGTATCTACCTCATTGAAATAATTACTTACCTAATAGCTGATCTTAAACAGATAAGTTATCTACACTTAATTTTCAATTCATGTATTTAATAGACAGGTATGCTCCACCGTAGACGGCATCTGCACTAAACATCAGGTGAGATGGCAGTCAAATACCTGACTATTTTCTTTAAAAAAATGCTATAGAAGTCTCAAGTAAGCTATCGATTGTGGGATGTTTCGGATATACGAAATGATATGAAAGTTACATCGGATTCGGTTACAGTTGCTGGATTTTTTAAATTTCGCATATCCTATAGTTTCGGTTACGTTTACGGGTCTCTAGAACATCTGTTTTAATAACTACCAAAAATCTATTAAAATTACACTTTTTCCCAATTTTTGCATCGCTTCGTGCTCCAGAATACGCATACAAGACTGACTCTTATTCTATGAACAACGCGTTAGAGTTTATACGATTTTGCCATTTTTTTCGCCCAATCGCTTATATGTGATTTCGAAAATAGAGTCGTTGAAACACAAATACTAAATATAAATTAAAAATACCCGGAAAGATACTTTTAAATGTTTTTAAACATGATTGAAAATCCAAATAATATAATGTTTTCAAATATCGCGGTTATTATCACAATTTTAAAGGTATGTTGCGGGTTTCCTACCGCTTACCTTTTTTGGTACCTTTTTCGAGCTACTCGTCCACAAAGGTACGCGGTAGAAAACCCGGAACATACCTTTAAAATGTAAAAATCCAAATTATTATTTGTAGTCAGTTTTGTTTCGTTCACTACCCTAACATAAATCTACATAGATATTGCCAACTTATACCTAACAGTTACTGCTGGACCTTTTCCAATAGCTGAGATATTTGCGCAAATGCGCACTTGGCAGAAGAGGTGGAAGTCGTAGAGTTTTCATACAAACAGATAACACCCCTGCTGCCTATTTTCTGGGCTCAATGTCCTATATCGTCCGTCTAATCGCTGGGACATCCAGTAGTAGATGCTCTAAACGGCCTCCACACACACTATCATCGTATAATGTGTGTATTGCGTGCGTATAGAAGGGCTACAAAATATTATCAAGCGCAATAGTGAGGGGCATGTTATATTTCTTAGTAGGTATCACTTTTGGTTTTATCGACTTCCATTTGTAGATTATTTACCTAAAATACTTCGGTACTCACTGTTTTCACCAGCATGTTAAATGATGTGGGTCGACTCTGTAAAGCCTTAGCAGTTCGCCTGGACGAATATCACCATCGATCTACATTAGTCAACAAAGTCCAACCAGATTTTTTTTTTTTACTTTTTTCGTATTGTATTTTTGTTTTTGTTAATTTTCATCCCTCCGCATAACGAGTTCCTTCCATGACGCAAGGCTATTGCTCCTCATCTTCCTACCACCAGTACTACTTTTGAAAATCCCCTTTTACATTACAATGTATCTCTTTTTTAGTAGTAGGTATAGGTACATTATTATTTAGGTAGATATACTAGTCTACGGTGAATAAAGTAACGAATATCTACTTCTCATTAGGTGGGTACAGAACTCCAGGGTTTTATGAGAACCCGGGGTCCGCGCATCTGTCCCGTATGGTAACCACAGCAACACACGACTAGGTACGGTAAGAGTCAGATACATGTAGATAGATACATGTCATCTGTACATTTCTCTCGGACATAAACGTCCCTTCACAAAATTATGTGGCCGCCTCATGCCGCGAGATCCGCCATGGCATAAAATACAGCTCATAAAACATGCGTTTTAACGAAATTGGATTTGCATTTTATAGGAGTGTGCAAGTGTACATACTAACTCAACAAAAACTCCTGTGATAATATTGAGGCAATCGTTCATTTAGGAAGCTTTGAACATACAAAATTATTGCAGAGTTAATACTATTAGGAGTTAGGTACGTCCAAATAATTAAAACCCTGTCCACAAGTTCACAATAACGTTGTATGATATGCATACTTTTAGCACGTCCTTCTCTTAAAGTGCATTTAATTAAATCAAAGAGCTGGCTCATTCCTCGGATAGAGGATAAGTATTGTGCTATCCAACGAACGAGGCAACGCAGCTAGCTTTCTGGGCACCATTTTTTTTTAATATTAGACAAGAAGGGCATTTGACCGCCATCTCACCTGTTGGTAAGTGACGATGCGGCCGAAGATGAGGCATGCGCTGTCTTTGAACAGCCTATTCACTCTAGCCTTAAAGGCATCCAACGCACCATTCAGCGGGACAACAGTGTAGATGATTTTTTTTTGTATTTAATATTTTAGTATTAGTGTTTAATTTTTACTTTTAATTGTATATATTTGGTCTGTTATTAAATTTCAATAAATAAAACAAAAAAATATTTAGTAGTTTATTATTAAATTTGTGTGTGTATGTATGAAGTACTTTATTAATACAGGTGAGGTTATTTATACTGCACAAAGAAGAGCAACCTCCCGTTGCTCTATTTTTATTTCCGAATAATTTTATAGAATGCTCGCTCGCATGCCAGCACCCATAGAACGAATACTCGTCCAATACGGAGGCGTCGTCTGCGTTTAGTGGAAGCCCGTTTAAAATGGACATTGCCAATTAAAAAGCTGTGACTTTAATACATAATTATTCTCTCAACTGTTACTTTAATCCATATTCTCTCAAAAATCTTTGAGAAATTAATAAGTTTTCTTGAATAACAGCAAGAATTTGGATTTCGAAAACTTAAATCGACAACGCGAGCTATATTTGACTTTACTGACAAAATAGGTACTTAGGTAGGTAATTCAGAGCAGAAATGAAGGGAACTTTAACAAAATCATTTGATTTTGACCTACTTAAATTTATAACATTAGATGTTCAGTTTCAAAACGGATTCAATCGTAATTCACAAACAGACTACACCTAATGCGTTGATATTAACAGGTTAGGTTCTAATCAATTAGTTACAACTTTAATGACTGAATTTAATACTAATGTTCCACAAGGAAGTGTATTAGGTCCTGTCATCTTTTGAATATTATTGAAATTGAGAAATGTTAAGAAATAGACATTATACGCGGACGACATTGCATTAATAGTGACGACATCACAAGTAAATTAATAATAGAAAATCACTTGAAATTGCACGATCACACATAATTTATTTCAAAGTATTTTTACAGTGTTTCTTTTGGATCAGATATGACATGGGATCGTTTAAGACCTTTATTAATTAGAGGTCTCTTTAGAGGTCAGCAATGCATTAGTAATACCTCTGGTGTTGCTGATATCCATAGGCAGCGGTGGTCACTTGCCTTTACCTTGTACCTTTTTATTTTATTTATCGTATGGCTTTTGAGTTCATACTACTCCATAATTTTTTAAACTATTTATCAATTTACTTTAATATATAGATATAGAGATACTGTAATAGAGACAAAATTGCGAGTTATGTAGAGTCAATATTGTGTTACGGATTCATTATCTGGGGAAATAGTACAGACGCCCAAAATACCTTTTAGCGCAAAAGATTTTTGATATGGGATAAAAATATTATAAACCGAGATGAGGTTTGGTATAAGGCAAATATGGAAACCCAACCCTTAAGAGGACGACCCAGAAAAATATTCACTGATCAGATCAGTAAAGTTCTTGAAAAGTCTGGGTTCCAAATGACATGAATAAAATGAGAGGTAATGAGGCTAGGGAGTTGTGTCAGGACAGAAAAGTAGCGGTCCATAGTCTCTGCCTACCCCATCTGTGGGACAGAGGCGTGAGCTTTATGTATATATGTCTGAGTATGTGGTTTAAGAACATCGACATTTTCTTAAGCTGCTTAATTTAATGTGATCAAAGATTTTTCACTCTCATCGGTCGCCCGTTGTCACATAGTTATAATCAAACAAACTAAGTTTATAAATATTTTTCTTGTTACAGATAAAAAATAAGCTGTGTTCCTCATCTAGTCCACTTACATAAACAAAAATGTTAATACAGTTCCCCTAACTATAAAGGCTTAGTGACGGAACCGGCAGACAGTTTCCAGACGTGGGTTAGAAAGAGAAAAAAAAAGATAATAAAAAGAAATGGATACAAAAAATGACACACGTGCCGATGACATCGAACTCAGTGCTCAAGGAACCAGCAACAAACCCAGGTCAGTGCATAGGTACAACCAACTGAATCGTGACCCATTGTGGAATCTTGTCACAGTAAGCGTCATAATGATCTTTGTTGTCAGGTAATACGATGCCATGAAAATAATTTATGTGAAAAGGTTCTACAGTGTGTCACGAATTCATTATTCAATTGGTTTGATAGTACCTTAATAAAATGCATGCTACAAAGGTTATAAAGCTAGATTAATTTCTCTATAAGCTACATTAATTATTATCCCGGTCTAATATTCTTTTCGTGTTTTTCTATTATGAATGACAGTTATTTAGATTTCTGTGATTTAAGTACATTTTGCTACATTCATAGGCCTCAATAAAATAAATAAAATATACTTACCGCATACCTGATAATTATATATATCTGATAAATATATTAAAATTTATCAGATCTTCAATATCTACATGACTAAATTGCGAGGTAGTAAATTCATGTCTGTTAAGATATCAAAATTTAAAAACAAAATTATGAATGTGAAGGTTTATGAACATAAAATAAAAACTTTGACATTATAGTAAAACTTGACGGTAAAATCTTCCTAAAAATAAAATCTTTTCTAACAGCAGGCGTGGTGAAACTGTATTAATCTTTGTCAAAAACATGAAGCCAAAAAGGCTTTCATTATGAAGGAATAATGAATGGGTTTCCCTTTTTGTAACATATTTAGGGAATTTCAGATACCTAGGGAATATTGTTATGGTAGAGAATTTCAATAATAAAGCATTGGGAGAAGAAAAAGAAGGTACTTATTATCTATAGTAATACATGTATTTAATTACTTACTGTTTTCTTTTCACCTTCACTACAGGATGCGCCACTCGAAGTGTTACCAACTGAAAATGTTATCATTTATTCAATTTAAGTATTTTTTAAATATAAAACTGATGTTTAGGAAAAAACATGTCGAAATAAAAATAGATCCAACTTTAGCGTGGATAACAGCATCGAGTCAATCCCGAAGGATTCGCTCACTAAAACCAATAAACATAAAATTGACAAAATTATAGCATTTTCAATTGGTACCCTTCGATCGGCGTACCCTATAATTGAGTGCTTAAGTACTTAATAATTTAATAGTTTTAAACAAGTTTACTTCATTGGTAATGTCAAATAATTGATACTTAATTACTTCGCTGGCTCAGCGACCCGAAGTGAAAGTTCTCCTAGGTAGTAACAGTACGATTTTTGTGAAATCACATGCACTAGATAGATATCCAAGTTCCGTCTGAGTTTACCATACTACGACAAGTCTAAATGCTGAGTTTGGGGCACAATTCTAAGTGAGGTCCTTTTTGCACAAACACACCACCACAATACATTATGTAATAATCTGTAGCACTGTGTAATCTGTGTATTTTATGTTGTAATTATATCTTTTTATTGGTGTAGACTACATTCGTATTTTATATTTCTTGTGTCTTTTGTAATATTGTGGTGTTGTTGTTTGTGTAAATAAATGTACACGAATACACGATATGTTCTTTCTTTCTCTCTAATTTTTCTTGTCAGGAAAGCGACTATATTTATCAAATTTTATTTTAGCGTCCACATGGTGGCCATGAAATTAACTGGCATGCGTGGCTCCTTCTGTGAGTGCCAACAGGCCATACTTAGCCGCATCCAATCTCCATCTGCCTATCGAAACTCGTCACTCCACAATTACTTTTAAGTTTATTCATTCATTACTTCCTCCTTACAGTGATGTGGCCATCAAATCAGACCTTCCCGAACGAGGTTCGTGGGGCAGCAAGTTGGACTTCATCCTCTCCGTAGTAGGCTTGGCCATCGGCCTTGGCAACGTATGGCGATTCCCCTACCTCTGCTACAAGAATGGCGGAGGTGCCTTCCTCATCCCGTACTTCCTTACCCTCTTCCTTGCCGGCATTCCCATGTTCTTCATGGAGCTCGCCATGGGGCAGATGCTTACCATCGGTGGGCTGGGTGTCTTCAAGATCGCGCCCATCTTCAAAGGTAAGTTGTTCATTTAATTATGTACTTAATGATTACATGTAGGTACTGCGCTGGCTTAAGAACTGATTGGGGATTGTTTGTATTTCAACCATTACAATAAACTGGTTTTACAAAAAAGGAAAAGGCATGGAATTCGGTCGGTTCATGAGATACGTTGCTACAGACAGACATACCATCGGTTCATGAGATACGTTGCTATAGATAGCCACCTCAAACTTATGCGCGTCTTAGTGCGTTTGGAAATTATTCAAATAGATTAAAAAGTTAGCTACCTTCACGGCTGAGCAATTTTTTTGTGCTCTATGATGTTAATAAATAATAAATTAAAGGTTTCCGTTCCTTAGAGTTAACGAGATTTTCAATTACGCCCGGACATAAAATACTTCAACAAATGAAAAGCGAAAGAATAATGACCCACCACGGGCTGGGACAAATGTCACTAAAGTCCACAAATATTTAATAGCGGCAGAAACAATCCGGGCCGAGATGGCGAGATACGCCATAATGTCGACAATTCCTCCCCCTCCACTCTCCGGGGTATTAAAATATCCCGGCATTGTGGCAAAGGGACTGCTATGACAAATTTTGTGGAAATAATTTGCGCGATTACACCTATCTTTGTTGTGTGACCGTTTTAGAATTGGGTTACACTTTAAATTATGAATAATAAATTGTACAGCTTTTGGTATCAATTTATTAATTTATGTTCTGAGATTAACTAGGGTCTAATTCTCGCACTGTGACATCTCGAATTCGATTTTTTTTTCTAACAACATATCTCCCTTAATAATTACATTGAAAATTAAATGGCTATTGCAGTCAAAATAATATTTTCTAAATTATCTTCAAGTTCATTTATTTTGTTTATTATTTTTGAGTTTTGCCCTTTTTAGAGAGAAATAAATGTATCCAAATTTTAGTTAGATAATTAAGTAAAAATAGTATATTGTCGATGATCAATTTCAGTGACGTTTTAATACAGTTTTTCGGCTAGAGAGAATGTCGAATGTGGGATGTGACAGCACGAGAATCGCCCCCTGTATCTAAATTAGTTATGCTGAGTTAGTACCTTATTCACCGGGATTACGATATTTTCCATTAAACATTTTACAACAAGGACAACCACAAAAAACAATTTAATTGGGTAAATACTATTTTAAAGGATAATTTAGCTAAAATATTAAGTAGCCCACTAACATTGAATCTTTGCCCATTAAGTCACATTGGTCTAATTAATTAATAGGCTCATGTTTTCCTGTCTACCGATGTATTATCGGAGTAAGGAAACTCAGAACCTTGGCCTATTTAAATTATTGCCTTTGTAATGTTGTAAACTAGCTTTTGCCCGCGACTTCGTTCGTGTGGAATCGTTTTACCTTATTATAGTTTACCTTTTACAGTTTACCTTATTTCGAAGGACCATTTTAAATGACCTCCCTAATGTAACAGAACTAGTACTATGGAGAGATCAAGCTGTATCTCTGGTTCTACCCAACGTAACTAGATGAAACATGGAACAGATTTTAAGTTGAACCTCAGACTACCAAACTGAAAACTCTGTCATAATCCATTTCTTATAGTTTAGCTAGCCTATTATAACTCTACAGCAGGTGTTCATATTCCCTATATATTACCCAGGCTTAATAGCTACACAACAACAAAAAGTTTCATTCAAATCCGTCCAGTAGTTCCGGAGATAGGCGTGTACAAATAGACAGACAAAAATAATAAAAATTCTTGTAAGTACTGTTACTATTTCTTGATTGCACTAAATAATTTTTTTTGTAAATATATTCAATAGACAGACACACTTTTTTACTGTTTTATTATATGTATATAGATGTTCGCTGATGAAACAACCTAAGTATTTGTATATTCGTTATTCATTTTAAACAATACAATACAATGAATTTTATTTCAGAGATTACATAAAATAAATTATATAGTATTTGTCCATATCTTGTTAGTACAGCCTAACACTACGGGTTAGTAGATTAAAAAATATTTCTCAATTTCCCTAACAATTTAGGTGTATCCCAAAAAAACTCTCTCGGCGCAGTCTCGTCCTTTTTATTAAATGAAATTCACCCTCCTCATTTAAATTACTTTCAAAGTAATTTATACCTACTTCTCGTATCAAAATAATATATAAGTAATAGCAGAGCCATTTATTAAAGCATTCAAGAATTTGGAAGCTAAGGAAAGGCTTCTATATATCTAACTTATGTTCAAATTAAAATCAGTAAACATACGTTAGTTAATTCGTTACAGATGTCATGCGATAATAGTTGGATTGAGCAGATACAGGTTTCAGCACGGTTACGTCAGTATCATGTTAATGCGCAGATGTGTTTCAATACGGTTGCATTAGGTTATTTTGATACTTACCAAAAGTGTGAAAGAAATTGGTAAATTATGAAAGTGAAGTGTAAAAAAAATTTTGTGGACAACATTTGGGTGACAACGCGAAAGATTGATTTGTTGTCCCCCAAATCTACTTATCTCTTTCTCACTTGTCGCAAATTACCACAAGTGTGAAAAAGACTTTAACTTTAGCCTTGAAGATTTAGAGAAGACTTGCGGCACTCTATCTACTGGGGGTAGGTAGTGTCGACGTGTCGAAATGATATGCCCAGGCAGATATTATTCAGTCCCCGATTGGCCTAAGATAAGACAGTGGTCGTTAGAGGTTACTCGTTTTTCATCATCATCATCAACATTATAATTTCAGCCTTTGGTCGTTCACTGCTGAACATAGGCATCCACCCACGCTTTCCTTCTGTTCCTGTTACATCCATCGGCTCCTTATAACCCAGGTGTTTCAATGTAATTATTAAACCTTTCATTGTCAGGAATTGGTTATGCTGCTGCCGTCATGTCCTGCTGGATGAACGTCTACTACATCGTGATCCTCGCTTGGGCCATCTTCTACTTCTTCATGTCCATGAGATCAGGTAGGAATGGACCGTCTATCACGATCGTTATGCCAGATAGCGCAACTTATGCGATTAACAAAATCATTATCATCGGTTGTGCTACCGCACGCGAGAGCCCGGGGTCCGCCTTGACCATGATCCAGGATTTGACAGATTAGTTAATTAGATACAGTGAAGCGACTGCATCTGATTTCCCTGTGACCTTGTTAACCGGGGATCCTGACCATATAGAATCATGCCTACAGATTCAGTCGCCTGAATGCGCAGGTTTTATCACGATGTTTTCGCTCACTTAAAGCATGGTTTAGTGATCAACTAATGAACATAACTCAGAAAAGAGTCATTGGTATATGGCGGTAGTGGGATTCGACCTTTTAACCATTAGGCCACCGACGCCCAATGGACCTTACGCGATTAGCTGATAACGTAATCTTTTCCAGATGTCCCCTGGCGCACCTGTGACAACTACTGGAACACCGCGACCTGTGTGAACCCCTACGATCGCAAGAACCTCACCTGTTGGTCCACAACTGAGATGACCTCCGTGTGCACGCTCAACGGCAAGAACATCAGCAAGGCCATCCTCTCCGATCCCGTCAAGGAGTTCTGGGAGTAAGTATCGCAAATTGGGATTGTCGAGGAAAGCGAAAATACGTTGAATTACTTACATCATCACATAACAGTCTACTGCAGGGCTTAGGGCCTCTACCACTAAAGGGGAGGTTATTGTCATAATCTCCACGCTTAGCAGGTGGTTGGAGATCGCAGTGTTATAAATATAACATATTGTGTCTTTTATCTCGAAAACATTAGTCGACGACGACACCCAGAAGTGTAAAGGGTTGGTGCTATTCTGTCGGACACCACACGGCCACAATACTCACATATTTTGTGTTAAAGAAAGTTTGACGGATTTACACTGGCTTAGTGTATATGTTACATGACTTTTAGTAACATTAATACTCAACATTTGTTATTCAGTGTTCGACCGATTTACGTACGTCATTGGTTGCCGTGAATCTATTCAATAAAAATGTATGGGAAACGTATAGGTATAGGTGCGTATTCGCAACACAGCACTGTACTGAAATCTTAGTAACTTTATGATTGAAATTGTTCATACTGTCATTGACATAGCAACGTTACATCAAATTAACTCAAAGCGACGTTCAATACGGTGCCGTTGGTCGAACACGATCAGGGGCACTATATTTGAATTGCTTGCCTCGATTCCAATGGTTTTCAATTTTTAATTTCATCACGAAAAATTCAATATATTTCAAATCACATTGGCAACACCGAAATAATACGGTTAAAAGATAGGGTGAATCAGTTTAATGCATCAAAATATCGAATTTTTCATAACGAAAATTAAAATTGAAAACCGTTCGGATCTAGGCGAGCGATTCAAAAATAGGGTCGAGGGATGGCTTAAGCCGCCTCAAATGAAGCATACCCCGAAAGAGGCTTATAATTTGGGAACGCAGGACAAAAAAAACGTTAGTCCAGTGAACTAAAAGTTGAAATTTTATATCAATATAAAACGGTACGGTATTCCAACCGTTACTTATATCCGGGGTGGATTCAATCAATCAATTAATAGTGGTGGCTGTTAGTGCAAACATTCGTCATTTCATATTATAACTGTGCTACTTCGTACTGCTATAGTAAAACTATTTGAGTCGCATTAACCAGATTTTTTACATTGTCATTCATGACAGACATTGTTATGTGTACCAGAAAAAAGTATGACGTCCTAATTTTTTGAGCAACAAAAAAATTCTTCGGAAACCTATTGTGTGGGGTATCAAATGAAACTGTTTCATAAGCCTACTCCAAAAATATAAAACACTATAATCTTACTCCCACCTGTCCACCTACAAATCCAAAAGTAATGTTTAACAATACCATGTTTGATATATCTTCATGTAGGGAACGGCTGAAACGTACGAACTCGACGTATCCTCAACTCAAAGAAGGAATTTTGTAAATATTTATATACCTATGACATTTTTTTTTGGGAACAGTTCTTTCGGATATGTGATCCTCATACAAGTAGTTACCTACTGAGAAAATTAAAAGCTCAAGCCAAAAAATAGCAATTATGAAAGAAATTAAATTAAGTATGCGAAGTAGGACAATTCTAATAAGAAGTGCCGAATATTAACGGCCACTATAAAAGACAGGGTTCATCTATTATGCATGCAACCCTTCCTCGATGACATGATATTAAAGCTTTAAGGTTGTTTACGCGCGCATGCCTCAAATTAATGGCTTTACTTGACGAAGCGGACGGAACTGGGGCGGTCTACGTGCTCACACAAAAATCAATTTGAAACAATGTACTCGTGGTAGACTGAAAGATGCGTAACTCATTAGTAAAACAATTTACATGTAAAGTAAGTATTTGCTTTTCGAAGTATTCTCCTTTACTTTTTAAAAACTCTTACTATAGTCAAACCATTTTTTAAAACATGAGGACCATTAGTCTGATGCCATGTCTTTCACGTGCTGGATGATATCTATCACGGCCTCTTCCTTTACCGTAAATGTCAAACCTCTTGTCAAATATTTAATTTTCGGGTAAATACAGAAATCACATTGTGCCAGGTCTGGACTATGTGCAGGATTGGTCAGTAGCTCTACCTTTTCAGAAGCCAAAAAAGACTTTGTCTTGTTGGCAGTGTGCGCCGAAGCATTGTCAAGGTGGAATAGAATGCATTCTACGCGTTCATTCATTCATTTCATTTCATTCAGAAGTGCACTTCTTGGTCGTTTTTCCTTGGCGCGTGAGGGCCCCGGGGTTCGCTTTGACCATGATCTAAGATTTGGCAGATCAGCAATTACAGTAGACCGATTGTCAACTGACCCCCCTGAGCCTGTCACCAGATTGTCAACCTTGTCAACCTGTCAATCTTGACCAGATTGGATCATGGTTACATATTCAGTCAACTGAATGTGCAGGTTTAATCACGAAGTTTTCCCTCATCGCAATTATATACTATTACACTTATGTTTCCCAAACTTGTGCAGACGCAGAGCCCTGCAAATCTCCAGCGGTATCGAGAACATCGGCAACATCCGCTGGGAGCTGGCTGGCACCCTTCTCCTGGTGTGGATACTCTGCTACTTCTGCATCTGGAAAGGCGTCCGTTGGACTGGCAAGGTGGTCTACTTCACCGCGCTCTTCCCTTACTTCCTGCTGACTGTACTGCTCATCAGAGGTACGTATTTTTGGATATTTTAATAACTTTTAAATAGATACGGCGTTAACTGCAGCCTATATAAGAAAATGTATAAAAAAAATAGGCTAGCGAGCCAGATGATGGGCGTCACCGCTGCCTATGGACATTAGCAACACCAGGGATATTGTTACCAATGCGTTAACTACCTCTTAAACCCTGGCAGAATTCCTAATGGAGCACTGGAGACCTAACTCACCGGTTGGAATACAATACTATGTAAAAATATTCTGAAAGGTGGAGGTACTTTCCCAGTTGAGCAGCTTCAATTCGAACGGGATATCCCGCTACGCCCTACCTCTTCCAAGTGTAAACACAGGTCATTCTAGACATGCATGCTACGTTTCAGTCGCAACATCACTAACCATCAGGCGAGACGGTGGTAAATGCTTAACTAGTATAAGGAAAAAAATAAAACTTAACATAATTCCAGGTATTACGTTGCCTGGTGCTATGGAGGGCATCAAGTTCTACGTAATGCCAAACATGTCGAAGCTAATGGAATCCGAAGTATGGATCGACGCCGTCACCCAAATCTTCTTCTCCTACGGACTTGGATTGGGAACCCTCGTCGCTCTCGGCAGCTATAACAAGTTTACCAATAACGTATACAAGTGAGTGCTTCCTTTGTTATTTAGATTTGCTTATAACTTTTTCGACTCATTTTCTACCCCAAATTGTAAAGATGTATCATGATTTTTCTTGTGAGCATAATCTCTTGAGGTGTGCTCTTCTGTATTCTCCTTGGTTGTTTGGCATAAGAACGGATTACTTCATTTATAAACATAACATATTTTACAATTCTTACGTGATCATATACAGATGCCACAATATTAAGCAATACCATCAGAAAATTATATTTAAAGGTAGGTTCCTTTAGGTCTCTCTTTAGAGCCTACACAGACATGAGCATATCTGCACGCGTTGTGCTATTACGCTTAGGCAATTTTAGGTTCTGTATTTTAATAACGGAAAGTTTATTTCATAATCTTCTGTGGTCTGTTCCAGAGACGCTCTGATCGTATGTACGGTCAACTCCAGCACTTCCATGTTCGCCGGCTTCGTCATCTTCTCCGTGGTTGGTTTCATGGCGCATGAGCAGCAACGGCCCGTGGCTGAAGTAGCTGCTTCAGGTTTGACTCTCTTTTTATTTTAATAGATTTTTCAACCGTTGAATAAAAACATCTACAATGAAAAATACGTAGTATTCAAATACTATGTTAGGAATGTTGGCCTTTGTTAACGTAAGTGTCAATGTTCTGTGTATGTGCTGAGTCAACGCTTCAGTAATGTTTAATGTACCTATTTAGCTTTCAAGTATCTCAACGCTTATTCAAGGTAATTACTCCATAAGTAAATCTATATTTTCCAATGTAAGCGAAATTGTATTTCTTTTTTGGAGAATAAATTTATTTAATCACAAAACATTATACGGAAAGAAACTACATTGATAACAAGCACACATCAACATTTCACCCCTACATCAATATCCAATGATAACTCCAGTGTCGCGGTGACTAGCATAAATGAAACCCACTCAGCACGTGCGGCGAGGCGTGAGAAGGGCTATAACTTGGGGTTCTTCAAAAGGCATGTCTACAGGTACCTCAAGGGCCAGCACTACATCCACTCCCCTTAGGTTTCAGATATCCTGGACGACAGTGGCCACTTTCCAGCAGGTGGACCGTACGAATGTGGGCCTCCCTTGAAAAAAAACTTTTTACAGCATCTCATACTGCTGCTTCTATAGCATTTAAGCACTGCATACGGTCTGAATCCGAGTGTACTAATTTTGTGACATATACGACATCCAAGTTCCGCCCAGGTTTTCTATAATACACCAAGCTTAAGTTCTAGCGTAGCAAGACAACAAACGAATTTTGATTCAATTCTGTATTTCCTAATCAGACGAATTGTTTTCTAAATATAGAGGACGCTGACTTTGGGACCCCCAACTACACCTTGTCCTGCATTTTCTCTAGATATTTCCTTTAGATAGATCATTATCTTAACTTATAATAGATTTCATTCATTCACATACTTAATCTTTAAGGAAAAAACTCTAAAAATACTGTCACAAAAATGTAAGATTGAGTGATAAAGCCTATTAAAATAACCTTGGAACGGCTGATTCTAGAAGTCGCTGATGCTCCATTTAAAGTTACTCCGAGTTGAGATAAGGTATATCAACCTATCGTTTGAGGGGTTTAGATATGTCATATTAAAAAACCGTAACGGGCAACAGCGTTTTCTGTCAACGTCGATATATTTTCCAGTCCGTTCTCCAAGCCTGGAGGCTGACAAAACACGCGACTTTTTTAAGACTATCACGGACTCTGCACAATGATTTAGTTTTAAGTCGTACAATTTTCTTTACAGGCCCTGGTTTAGCCTTCCTAGCGTACCCATCAGCTGTTCTCCAATTACCCGGCGCTCCGCTCTGGTCCTGCCTCTTCTTCTTCATGCTTCTACTCATCGGGTTAGACAGCCAGTTCTGCACAATGGAAGGATTCATCACAGCCGTCATCGACGAGTGGCCGAAACTGTTGAGGAGAAGGAAGGAAATCTTCATCGCCATCACTTGCTTTATTTCGTATCTCGTCGGATTGTCTTGTATATCTGAGGTGAGTGACCCAAATGTAGCCAGTTGAATATATGAGGTCTGTCAAGAGTATCTAGAGGGGGCTACTCTGTTGCAGTCACTTGCTGTTGCCAGTGTAAGAAATTAGTTCGCGGCACCTGAAATAAGTATTCCTAGTCAGGCTTTACTTAAGCTTCGAATTATGTTGAAATTAAAGACAAGTACTGTAATGTTCCGACTGTAGGTATCTGTTTTTGAGACTACCTGGATGGGTACCACCCCTTCCTACAACAACAAAAATACTTACGCTGTAGCGTTCAAGTTACAAGTTCAAGCATGAGGTATACCAGCGTCACCCTAAATGCTCCATTGATTCAGAATTTTTGTAATCAAGGACTGGCTGCCATTTATATAATTTAACGCAAAACATATAAATCGGTTTGCATCACTGGTGTAATCAGCAAAATACAAACAATATAAAACTTTTCCAGGGCGGTATGTATGTCTTCCAAATTTTGGACTCCTACGCCGTGTCTGGCTTCTGTCTGCTGTTCCTGATCTTTTTCGAGTGTGTCTCCATCTCCTGGGCTTTCGGCGTCAACCGGTTCTACGACGGCATCAAGGAAATGATCGGCTACTACCCTACGATTTGGTGGAAGTTCTGCTGGGTTGGATTCACCCCTGCCATTTGCATCGTGAGTACTTACTATTGTTATACGCTTGATTGAAACATATTGTCGAGTTTCTCCCTGAAAATGCTAATTATACCATTCTCAAAATTCTTCTACGTGATCTCCGCGTTCACTTCTACGGAAAAATGCGAGTTGTTGTATATTTATGTGTGTGTTGTGTACTTATGAACATATTTTTCTCATCAGAGCGTCTTCATCTTCAACCTGGTTCAGTGGAAGCCGATAAAGTACATGAACTACGAGTACCCCTGGTGGTCCCATGCCTTTGGCTGGTTCACCGCCCTGTCTTCCATGCTGTGCATCCCTGGGTACATGGTATACCTGTGGCGCGTCACACCTGGCACCAGGCAAGAGGTGAGTAAAAAATATTTTGTATTCCGGAATAGATGAATGAGACCTCCAGTTCGAAAACGTAGTTACGTTGCGCTTAAATCTCGTATTCTCTCGGTTGAAAATACTCATGAAAGAACAGAAAAAGATCTTGGTTTCGTTATAAGATTTATAATAAGAATGTTTTAGAGAATTCTTATTAAAATAACACCAGCGAATGCATTTGTTCTGTCTTCGTTTGGTCTTGCTTATTATATGGTTCATAAAAGTTCTGGGCTAACATTAGGAGATATTTGTTCCACTATAGTTTTTATAAATTTACAGGCTCTTGAGTATTTACATAGTTTTGTCGATTGAACAGAACCAATTGAAATATCATTTCTGCTGCCTCGACCATTTGGCACTTAGGAGAGATGTAGCGTCTCTGAATGAATGTTCAGAGTTGGAGTCCAAGGAGTACGATAACCAGATTGTGTCTATTATAAAATAAATAAATAAAAACTTGCATTTACGTTTTTCTTGAATTTAGTCAATGGTCAATTGTTAAATTCATTATCATAGTAAGCTATAATGTTTGTTTGTTGTGTTTCAGTCATTAGCAAATGGCAAAACAATTGAACACGTCAACAATATTTATTAATTATCGCCCTATTGGCGGCAAGTTAGTTCCTTTGTACACCACAATCAGTATTAATATTGTCATTTGTTTTTCCTTTTTCTATTTACACTTACTTTACTCTTTACTGAAATAAACTTATTTGCTCGTTTAGAAATTCAACACGATCGTGCGCATACCTGAAGATGTACCGTCTCTGCGGACTAAGATGCAAGCTGAGGAGTTAGCCAAACATGGCCACGCCTAAATCTAGACTTGACCTAGACCTAGAGTCTAATACTTATGACCTAAGGATCTCAGGAAAATAAGAGATTTACGACAGGTTCGGATTTCAGAGAGTCGATTCGTTTATGTGCTTCTGAATATATGTATATGTACCTAGTTACAAATGTTTACCGAAGATGCAAATATTCCAGATGTTAATCAACTATTAATACCATAATCAGGAACATATAACTTACTATTAAACGTGGTCTATCTAAAGCGAGAGAAAGTGGATAAATCCATTTTATCTACTTTCTGGTCGCGTTGGGAGAACTTGTTTTCAGATCGATATCTTGATTCATATTTGCTAAATATGGGTTATCAGAGGTTTGAGATAAACTGTTCAAGAGTAATTTATAAAATAGAGGCTCGCGCAATACCTTCTAAATATTTTAAATAATACGCACAATATAGGTAAATTTAGAGATTTTCGCCAAAATATGTGCCAAATGAATTTGTTAAAAACAAACTTAAGTTGCTGGAGTCTTGACATAGTTATAATGTGACAATTGTGATGAGCTCACAATGACGTGCCATTATAATTTTGTAGTGTATTTTTGAGATAATTTTGATTTGATGACTCTTTGTTGTTAAGAGTCGCGACGCGTTCATGTCTGTTCTTTACACTATATTTTAAGATACTCTTTTGTGTTGATTTTAGGTTTATGATGTTATAAAATGTGTATGAATGAATAATTTATCGAAATGTTAACTGTATGCTATTATTGTCTTCCATTTAGATTAAAATTTAGATGACTAAATGCTTTAGCGTCTATATTATATTTATAATTAATACGCAATATTATTGTCGTTGTAATGGTCATTTATATAGGCGTATTCACATTATAACCTATACAATTATTCTAAAGCATGGTTTAATTTCATTATGAGCCATGCCAGTATTTTCCGCTAATACATATAGGAAATATAATCTTTGTTGAACATGAAAAAATTATAGTTATAATATTGTAATGTTAGTTGTTTTTGGTGTTTAGAATATGTAGGTACTAAGAAGTAAGAATGTAATAGTTGTAACTCGATTGATAATTACAGTTTTGTTTTATAAAAGATTGTTATACTCGTATAATCACACTTGCAATAATCTCTAATTTAAAAGAACCATGAATCTAATTAAAATTAATTTATTTCTCTGGTACAATTTTTGTACGACATTAAAATGACATCCAAACAATTTACACAAGTTAATAAATAATAAAAAATATACATCGGGTTCTACTACGTATCTAGTATTTAATAATAATAAAAAATATTTATATAAAGAGTGTCATGCTTAGAGGCGCGAATATTTTGAATCTATAATGGTGTTTTCGAAGTTATTTTATAGGACAATACGTATATTACATAAAACTCTGTAAGTGAATATATTTTTTATCAATTTAATCATATTTAAAAACTATTAATCGCATTATTTTCGTCTTATTATTGTGAGTCAAAATGATGGGCCTAACATTTACTATAATTAAATTATGTTTGGTTTATTTTGCTAAGTTTAGAATAAGTCGCTATAATTTTAAATAGTATTAAAGGAATATGTGTGCATTTGGTTGACCAGCTTTATAGTTATGTTATTAGTAAAGTATAGTTTGGTAAAAAAATATAATGAACTTATGTTGTAAGTACAAAATCTATAACATTTTCCCTTTTCAATTGATATTGTGTATTACAATTTTTAAAATAACATCAGACTCATGGTAACCTAAATAAAATAAAATTTATTATAAAATTGACCCTTGTGTTCCAAGAGAGACCAAAAATTTCTAGAAAATATATCTTTGAAATCAAACATTTACTGTAGATTTTTTAAATATTAGATTCAGCCATGCACTCATTAAAAACAGTAGATCATAACTTTTCAGGACTTTTTTATCTATATCTTTCAAAAATATAACAATTACATAGGTCGTAATTAGTTTTACCACTGGATTTGAAGAAAACACAGACTCTTATCAGATGCATAATCATTAAATAAATATTAAAAGAAACTGTGTGTTCAATGAGAAAATCTGTAAGTAGTGAGATATTCTTGTCTATTTAAAGGAATTATTGTCAATTTTAATAAAAAAATATATAGTTACATAAAATAGTGAACATTCGTAGTTATTTTAAAAATATATAAAGGTACATTTAGACAAATTTACTTATAACTTTTAAGACAATATTATGATTAATAAATCATAAAGTAATCGTATTTCATGGCTAAAATTGCGTCGCCAAAATGTTGCTTTTAATAATCTAAAATTATTATTATATAAAAATAAATTGCCGTTGTGTCTATCAATGTTGTATGAAGTAGAAATATATTATTCTATTACGAAATCATTATATGATTGTTTATTAAGTTCCTTATTTTCTCGCGATTGTCGTTGCTGTACTAAGATATGTGCTTCCATGTATTTAAAATAATAAATAGCTAATAGATTAAGCATCTAATATTATAGCGCATTGTATACCAATTATTTGCCTATATTCATTGTACTATATAAATTTATCTTATATTAAATATTATATATGTTCAATTTTATATAGTTTCGAATTTTATAGTCAATTTATTTATTATTATTTGTATCATATATATCTCTTATATATATTTATAGTTGTCTATATTGAATTAATTATATAATGAATTTGCATTGAAGAAACTTAGGGCGTCGTGAGACATGTCAATTTTTAAATATTAATTATACTTATCTATTTTAGTAAAAAATAGTGAAATAATGTAAAATCACATATCCGATTGAACTTGTGTGTTGGTTATGAAGAATTTTATGTTAAGTTTATCTAATAATTTATTGGTTGATGTATGTTACGATGTTATTGTTTTGAAGGCAATTTGTTTATTTCAATAAATAAGTAGTAAATAAAGCGAATGGTTTAGATTTTATTCCTTCAAGCTATAATCACCTAAACGACAGAAAAACTCGGATAATCCCCGACTTAATTTAATTGAATTAAAATATAAAAAAATACAGACACGATTTAAATGAAACAAAGCTATGAACCATATCGATTAAACTGGCCTTAAATTAACTTTCAAATAGAGAAGACCGCCTCCAAATCGGTCTATCTGTTCGGGAGCTACGACGCCACAGCAGATACACAAAGGCACAGACACACACTTCAAACTTATAATACCCTTTTTTTCGGGGTTAAAAATAAAACAGTAAGTAAATTTGAAATGGCTACGAAACCAGGATTGTCTAAGCCAAGCAATATTTTTTCTTTTAATGTTCTATTTTTGTTTTGAACCGAACACTTAGATATTTGACAAGTATTAAAGTAATCAAAGTGATCACACCACTCTGGTTCCTACTACCTTTTTATAATAATTTTCGCCGAAACACACTTTCGCCGAAACGAACTGATTAAAACTGGCCAAGACGTGTCGGGCCGCATGCAGTTTAGGGTTCCGTAGTTGCCTGTCAATATGCATCCTGAAAAAAGGATATCTTTTATTCTATAATATACACAAACGCACCTAGCTCCTATACAATTGTATGAAGTATTTGCTGATCCAACCATAGGCTTTATAAATTTGTTGTAAATGTTTTTGTGATGTAGCTTCAAATTCACGGTTTTCTGTTTTTTCCTTTACTTCTTACTTTGGTGATTTTAGGTCAACGGAAAGTACGGGAAGTATGGAAAGTAACGCGAAGTAGGTTATGATTTAATTATAATATAATAGTCAAAATATATAACATGAACAGAGCATAAAAGGCCATATCTTTTCATTGCTTTGACTTAGAAGTTCACGCATTCTTAAGAAAAAGGATCTTGACAGACGGACGGACCGATGGACCGTAAGACAAATAGTTTTTTTATAAGTAGACACTCCTTCTTAAAAAAACTCAAAGATTATTCTGCGCCAAATGTCGATACGCAAAAACTTGCTAATGGTGCCCACCCAAATCACTATTCTATAGTCCAAACAAAAAACATATTTATTGTGCTGATAATGTTGGCACGTGTAGTCACTATTTGGTATTAGTAAGTTTGTGGTTTGAGGTTCATGGAGCGTCGGTGGCCGAGTAGTTAAGGTATCCGACTCGTAAGCGAAAGGTACTGGGTTCAAATCCCACTGCAGTCATGTAACCTCGCAGGATGGCGAGTCTAATTCGCTGTCCAAAGTAGAGGCCAGCCTTCTGATCTTTAGTAACATCATCATCTTGGTGTAAATGTCCCGCATGTGCTCCCGCGCACGAGGGCCATCTTGACTATGATCCAGGATTTGGCCAACCAGGTAATTACAGTGGAGCGACTGTCATTTGACCTCTGTGACCCTGCTACCAGGGGATCCTGACCAGATTGGATACGATCTTAAGTATCAAATTCTTCTATCGTATCCACTAGTCTAACAATGTCATTGCTATATTCCACAGCACTCCACACGGAAACCATCTACGACGGTTCTAATTTTTATTGCCAATACCATGTAGAAAAAAAATACACGTTCCTACAACCAATACGATTGCACTACCTACACAGATCGTACAAAGACGGACTGGCTTTAGGCGTCTTTCTTTACTACGTCCTTGATTTCGCTTACATCTTAATTCACACAAATTATACAAATAAATCTCAGGCATTAAGCAAGATTGTCATAAATCACACATGTTACATAGATCCGTAGGCAGGACGTGGGATGTGTGACGGTATAGCATAGGCGGACATTGCATCATGGTCAGCGGTAAGGATGGGTCATAATGTGGGTCAAACATATTTTGAAAGTGAAATTGGAGAATTGATAACAAATACACGTTTGTAGGAGCGTCGGTGGCCGAGTGGTTTAGGTATCCGATTAGGAAGCAAGAGGTAGGCACTGGGTTCGAATTACACGGCGGCCATGTACTCTTTTGTGTTTTGTACTCTTTCTTTCTTACTCTCTTTTGAGTAATGTATGTTAGATGAATGCTAACCGATGCTCTTACGGTGAGGAAAAACATCATGATGAAACCTGCTCATTCGACGACTGAATGTGTGACCATTATCCAATCTGGTCAGGTTCCCCAGGTAGCAGGGTCACGGACGTCAGATGGCAGTCGCTAATTTAAATATGTAACACTGTCAGGCCTGAGGATTCAGGATGGGTGACCTACTAGCAGAAAAAGCCTTATTTATTTCTGACATCAAGCTTAGTAAAAGTTAGGTTAACAGGCAAGAGATATTTCATATTGGTCCTTGACAAAGCAAGGCGGTTCTACATTTTTGTTATATAGTAACACTCAGTGGACCGGGCGCGACTTTGTTCGCCTACACCTACTTTATCCCCCTATCTAACCTTTTCTTTCTTGCTTAAAAACCTTCCTCTTGAATAACTCTACCTATTGTAGAAAACCCCTTAAAATCCGTTGCGTAGTTTAAAAGATGTAAGCGTACATAGATACATATAATAAGGGGATGTATAATAAGTATGTATTTAAAAGTATATAAGTAGTTAATCAGTTATCTAGCACCCATAACACAAGCTTTGCTTACTTTGGAGCTAGATGGTGTTGTGTGAATTTGTACACAATTGTAAAAAAAAAAAATTGAAAAAAATAGGGACAGACGGCGGAAAGCGAGTTTGTTCTATACTATGTATAGATAAGTTTTAGTAGTTAAGAGCATTTATTAGCATGTCTGTTCGTTTGTCACCGAGTAGGATTAAGATGTCTTGGCGAACACCTCAGGCAATCCAGAGAATATTGTCGCTGATAAAAAGCGAAATACAGCGACAAACCAGCGTGACCTTCGAATTGTCAGCCGGAATTCTTATAGAACAGTGTATGATGTACCTAGAATCACAAATGCAAACCATGTTGATGCATACAAATATCTCGTTATATGGTTTAGGAGTACGCATTTACAACTATTGGTATTCATTCCATGTGGGATCGAATGAGGCTTTAATAAATGGCTACCAACATTTGCAAGGACTTTTATAATATTCATGCTCACCTCAGATTGTAAGTACTCGTATAAACTTATGTAAGTTATAGGATAATCCTTTAATAAAATGCTTTTGTGTGTAAATCAGTGTCTCTTGCGTTGCTTAAATTAAGAGAATTCCATTGAGGAAAAATAACTTGAATAGATATTTAGGTATAATCAAGCTACGTATCTTTCAGTCAGCCTGACAACCAGAATGGTTCAGTTGGTTAACATGTCTGCCACGCAGAGGTCCCGGCTTCGTTTCCCGGCCGAGCAGAAATTGAAATGATGAATTTGAATTTCTGCGGGTCTGGGTGGTATATATATAATAAGTATGTATTTAAAAGTATATAATAAGTATTTACGAAAAAGAGTACATGTAGTTTATCAGATATCTAGCACCCATAACAAAAGCTTTGCTTACTTTGGGGCTAGATGGCGTTGTGTGAATTGTTCAAGAATATTTTTTATATTTTGTACATCGTAAGGATTAGTATGAACTGAAACTGACGGTTGATCGGCCCCAGCCAAAACTGAACGTCTGTTACTAGTTTTAGGTTCACGTGGCGCGACAGGAGATCGTCGAAAAACTGGATTTGCATAATTTAGACACCACCTTCGTAACATTGTATCTATTTTGTAACTTATACTTTGACCTCAGTCAATGTCGCCGTGATAGTGATTTACAACCATCTCCAGGAACTGGGGGTGATATTCCAAACATAAATCTGCTACCAGACAGGTGTCTGCAGGCGACAGCTTTGCTGTACAGCAGGGAGTCGCTAATGCTTCTCAAAAACATTAGAGTATAGTAGAATTTGACATACTACATGCAAGTTTGTCAGTTTATTACCTACCTATTTTAACGTGACTATAAAATTAATTTAATGAGCAGTTTTCCAATAGGTATCTAAAGCATTTCTAACCACTCACTAGATGGCGCCCTGACATTTTTGGTAATTGATAATCGCTTGAAATAAGTTCTTAGCAAAGAGGATATAGCACGGTATTGGATAATATTGTATTTGTCAATAATTTTCAACCATTTTAGAGATTGTAATAATAATGGAACATAGTAGAGCTCGTCTAATTTAAAATGACGCGCCCCACTATCGCATTAACGCACACAAGCAAGTTTAAAATATGGACGCAATACATACACAAATGCCGTTGTAATTGGTCATTCAGTTGCCGGTAAGATTCAAACGTCGGAGCACGCGTCGTTCATTGGCTCCCACACAGATGAAGTGTCGTTATTAATATTTGCACTCACACATCGAAATCAACTAACTAAGTAGTGGGGCGCGTCATCTTAGACTAGACGAGCTCTACCAACTTATATAAATATTTCTTTAACAGTTATGTTTATATTAATAATCATTTTATTTTTAAGATTAGTATTAGTTGGCTGCATGAAATCACTGCCACCATCATACAGATTAAAAAAAGATTACCAAAATTGTAGAAGCGCCATCTATTGATGCTTTTTGAAACCAACTGACAATACCTACTGGAAAACTCCTCATTTCATGACCATTTATGACAATTATTTTATTTTGCTCAAGAACCGTCCTTTTGCATACCAAAATTTGGTTAAATGTGCGAAACTGTAATTTATTAATAAGAACACTGTACTAATTTACTGTAAATAAAATGACTTAGTATTTGGAAAGGGAAGGGCGAGACGTACATAATATATCACGTCAAGTCAAGAGTGCCCTAAACCGACGAACATGTATGAAAAGGTTGATAAATGTGGTACTATCGCGAGATTTGTCAGGACCGTAGCACGTGGAACAATGTGATCCTGCCTATCTCTAGAGGAAAAAGGCGTGACATTATTAAGAAGTATGTATGTATGTATTACTACATATTGTACTTAGGTAGAACTGCACGCCGGTATGGGTAGGTAAGTATCTGAATCATGCAACAACGATAAAGTAAACCACATCAGCTCTATGTACTGTACGTCTAAATACACACTCACGCCCGTATCCTTATAAAAGACTATATTTTTTAAATAGACCCCCCTGCATGTAAGTACAGCTTACGAGTCATCATCATCATATCAGCCGAAATATACCCACTGCTGGGCATAGGCCTTACTCAGAGATCTCTTGCGCCTTCCACATCCAGCTGATATCTGCTATCGTTTGGATTGCAATCGAAGCGTGGAGATTATGGCAATAACCTCCCCTTTCGTGGAAGAGGCCGTCAGTCCTGGAGTGGACTGTAATGGGCTGTGATGATGAAGAAAAATTATACTGTACCTTTATGAAAATATTTTAAAAAATCGGTTAGGTTATTTTGAATTTATCATTTACAAACAAATACAAAACATCAAATCTTACCTCTTTATAATATTGTAGGTTAGATACCTAATGGCTGTTGACTAAGCTGCGTCTGCGCAGTCTGCGACGAGTCATTGTCAACGGAGATAACTTGGTAAGTTAATGTTTACTCTCAAGTTTCGTCACCGAGTCTTCTCGCAACGGACGGCGCATACAGGGTGTCAAGGAACGACGTATACAGAGTGTACTCGAGATGGTGTAATGATGAGTTAGCGAAACCGGTAGCAATATACAGAGTGTTACATAATATATGTATGAATCCGTGAACTGGATGGAGTGCTAAACGTATTAAAACGATAGGTACAATTATATTAGTCGTACGTGGAATAGTTGTACCGTTTTAATACGTTTAGCGCTCCATCCAGTTCACGGATTCATACATATATTATGTAACAGCCTGTATTACACAATATGAAATATATATTTATGATAAACATAGTTACACTACATTAGTTTGGCCATTCAACGAGCAGCGATCTAGTATAGGTATTTTATATGAAATTTAATTTTTGTGTAACATTTTTACTTAGTAGCCTAAATGGTAGTTTTAAGTTTGTGCATATTGTCGCAATATTTTGAAATAATTTAGTTTATAGACCTGGTAGAATTTAAAATAAGGTTTAAAACATGATGTTTTTTAATGTGTCGTCTAGTCGTCTTTGGCAATAACTTTACCGAAACGAATGGATTCAGCCCATATCATCCCACTGCTAAGCAAAGGTCATTGCCGACGTATTACCTTATTGTAAGGTCAATGTAGAGACAATGTGTTAACAATATAACAACAGAGATAGACATTTCTATCTAGAGATAGTCGATACTTTGACTCCAAGGGTTGCTGGTAGAAAACTCAACTGTTGAGTTAAGCTCGCCTTTGTTCTTAAGTTACCTTCTGTTAAATTGCATTTATTATTTTGTGTATAAAAAGAATAAGAATAAGACCTTTTATTGTTAATTCAACATTTCTTTTATGGTTTTGCAATTATTCTACACTACTTAAAATCATCACAGTCATCATCTGCGCAACCGGGACATAACGCCAATGTCCCGGTTGCGTTCCCGCCCAACACGCAGGGGCCCGGGATCCGCCTTCCTGCTTTTCTTAGTCCACTTTGCTCGGTCTTCGGCATCCTTAGTGGTGAGTTAGACAATGAAGAGATAAAAAAACATCAGAGCAATTACTCTTTCTTTGGCCTCGTTATGTACCATCCAAGAATGAAAAACTCTACTAAAAATAAAGAAATCTGACGTCTCAGTATTAAGATACGAACTTTATATCGTGTACCGATTAAGCCCCTTAGGACAGCCCGATTTCTCTCATTTTATAAGACGTCGGGTTCAGACAGCTGTGCAGGACATCTCGAAAATGTCCTAAGGCATCTCACGCATGCCGTCCTCGGCGGGAGGTGGAAGATGAGGTGTCTCACAGATGCGATATTTGCTATGTTTATACCTGCAGCCAGAATGACGGTCTTTCTCGCGCGAGGGATACCTTTTTGTGATTCCTGTCGCTCTCTTCCGCGCAAAAAACCGTAAATGATCAGAGATGTTTTGGTTGTAATTTATAGAATGTTTTAGATATGCAGTAGACATTTTAACATAGAGGACTATGTAAACCTAAAGGATATATTGTGCAACGAAAATATCACAAGTAAGAATTTTGAACGATTCAGCGACAAATATACATCAAAAATGCTTTGCGCTAGCTTTAAGAATCACCATATTTATAGGCCAATATAAACTTGCTCTTTCGAGGGACGACGCGGCCAGGTTTCTGTGCATCTATCCGATTTCTGGGTACCTGTGGTTTTTTTATCTTGAAATAGATTAAAGAGAGTTATAATTTATTTACTAAGCTTAATTTTTCACTAAACTAAGGTCTACCTTTTTTCATTTTAATGTAAATTTGTTAAAAAAAGTTAATATGCGCATAAACAGGGCACGACGTGACTAGAACTGCTATAAGTTAGGTGTCATTCGTAGAAAACTAAGTCACTCATGCACTAAACAATCTTTATTTTCTTCCGAACAGAAACCGACACCTGCAAAACTTAAGCCAGATGTCGTCTGTTTTGCTGTGCATCTGTGTCCCATCTGCGCTTACCTACTCTTTGATGCACCGAAGAGGCGGCTGCGCGCGCGCCCGAAATAGAGCGCAGTAAGCAAACGCAGCCGTACACAGCGCCCGCGCAGGATTAATGGATACGCCTTTTAATTAATAACGTATCTCACGCACTTATGCACTCACCCGCAGGAGTGAAAGGGACAGATGTGTCAATTTGTCAGTGCTAAAGTTTAAAGTGACAATGTGGTGGTGTTTTGGTTTTGTGGTCTTATGCTGGGCCGTGAGAGGAGGCAGCGGTAAGTTGGGCCACAGTTGTGTATTCAAAGATATGGTGTGGATTGACTGCGTGTATGGAGGTGTCCGGGAGACATAAAATATAATAATAATTAAATGAAACACATTTTGGAATATTTCATCTAATTTTCAATACTAATAAGAGAGATATTGGTAAAAGCCGGTTTACAACTTATGAGTTGTAAGTAAATAAAGATGTATCTAGTGCAGGAAAATTGCGTACTGATATTTAAAATAAATTCAAAGGTAAAAAGATATTTAATTGCATTACTGCCCGTCCAAGAAACTTGCAAGCAGGTAAAATTATTAAAAGTAGGTTAGTACTTAAATAACAACTTGTAATATTTATAAGTTATCGTATTTTTAGTAATTAATGATTTAGCTGTAAGCAGCATTGTATATGTATTTTTGTGCAATAATTATTGATAGATATCCAGGTATTATTAAATGCTGGTGTGACTATTTAGATAGACTATCCACATAGTCTTCCCATCGTGCTGTTTACTATAAGTTTGGATCAAAGTTTCTACAATTATCTTAAAAAGTAAAGCAAAATAGCTATACTACGGTAAGTAAGGTTTTATTATTATTTACATTAAAAGAGATATTTACAAAGTTCACATAGTACAAAAATATAGTAACAAATATTAATATAAATACATATTCAATCTCCAACCCGCCTGCCAAGCGTGGAGATTATGGCAGTAACCTCCCTTTCGTGGGAGAGGCCCTAAGTCCTGCAGTGGACTGTTTATGGGCTGTGATGATGACATATTCAATGCAGTCAATTACCTACTTGGGTTTTATTATTATTTACATTAATAGAGATATTTACAAAGTTTACATAGTACAAAGTATAAAAAGAAAATGATTACCTATTATTATTATCTACTACATTAGATTTAAAAACTTAAAATTAGAGGGTTGTCACTAAGTTAGACTTCAAAGTGATTACACTGATCGGCCTTAAATAATGCATGTCAGCTAGTTCTGGCATCGTACAGTACGTTTCAAATAAAACAACAAAAGTAGAGCGCGCCATCGACATACATTAACCGCAGAAATTTAAATATATTGACTTATTTAAATAAATATAGCTTTTTCTGGTAATGGCTAAGGAATGCCTTCTTGTCGTTGTCTGCGACTGTGTTTCCTGTTTAATATAATCTAGACACCTTCAAAGCAGACAATAGACTGTTCCTAGACAGGCGTGCTCCAAAATCAGCCGCATCGTCGTTTACTGCCAGGCCTGGCTAGACTAATAAAATAAAAAATTAATAAATTAACAAAATTAAATGAAAGTAGTGGATATTGCTTATCGATAACATGCTCTACATTTGCTATTTTCTACTGAAACGGACTTAATTTAGGTAGGTAAACGATAAAGACTATGCTGTACGAAACCGAGCCATAGCATTAATAATAATAACCGACCATGGACCGACGACCTGGTAAATATCGCAGGTACCAGCTGTATGCGGAAGGCACAGAACCGCCTTTGTGGAGATATCTGGGGGAGGCCTATGCCCAGCAGTGAGCGTCTTTCGGTTAATATTATGAATAATAACAAACAGTTTCATCATCACAACCCAATACATTCCACTGTAGGACTAAGGGCCTCTCCCTCGAAAGGGGAGGTTATAGCCATCATCTCCATGCTTGGCCGGCGGGTTGAAGATCGCAGTGTTATAAATATAACAATGGAAAACGATGCTGCTTATTTTCCAGCCTACGGAGATTAGATCTTTTGCTCGATAACATTAGTCGCCTTATACGACACCCACGAGTGTAAAAGGGTTGGTGCTATTCTACTCTGCCGGACACCACACGGCATTCTTCATATAGAATAAATAATTATATTGTTATTAGATTATCTACCATTTTAAATTTGTCCGCCAAGGGGCAGATCACAGTCGAGCAAATAAAATACTGTAATCTAATATCCATACTACCTGTGTTACCACAAATAAAACAAATTGAAATTGAAGATATCAGCTGACAAAACTGTGTCAAGTCCATGATGTTTGGTAAGCTCTTGGTACTTGACGTCTTTCTATGATTTGTAATCCCAATAGCCTTCGTAACCAAGCAATGGAAGATGCTAATTCATATTTTAGGCAACCGTTTAGGGTCTGTACCTTCGCAAAACTACAAGAATACATTGAAAAGTTATGAAATTCACATAATAGGTACTATTTATATTTGTTGAGTAAGTAATGCCTATGTAATGTTTTAAGAGAGGTAGGGCATAGCGGGGTATCTCGTTTGAATTGGAGCCGCCCGACTGGGGAAGTACCTCTACCTTACAGAATATCGCAGCTAAATAATACTCTTTTAAATAGTATTGTGTTTCTGCCGGTGAGTAAGGTTTCCAGTGCTCCATGGGGTGGGGATTTGGGGAACCGTGGCTTTGGCAGTGGAGTGGCATTTGCTTTTTGCTGCCAGAGCAACGTGTTATAGAGGTGGGCAACGCATTAGCGGTACTCTTGGTGTTGCTAATGTCTATAGGCAGTGGTGACCACTTTCCATCAGGTGGCCCGCTTGCCTGTTTGCCTACCATATGACATAAAAAAAAAAATGTAAAGTACGGTTTAATGGGAAAAGACGATAGCTTAACCGGCAGGAAAAGTCGGATGACCCTCGACCAAATTTATCTCAAGTATTTTCTACTCTACTGAACCGATTTTAATGAAATAAAACTCAAAACCATATTGATTAAACTGCCTTTCAAATAGGAACAACGGCATCCAAATCGGTCCATCTGTTCGGGAGGTGCGATGCCGATACACAGAGCCACTAATACACAGTCAAATGTTATAACACCCCTCTTTTTTCGTCGGAGGTTAAAAAGACAATGAAAGAGCATGACAACGAAAAGTAGGTATTTCACGGAAATTTAAATAAATAGACTCGTTTAAATTAATAATCATCTTGGCGTTAATGTTCCGGTTGTGCACTCGTGCAAGAGGGCCCGGGGTCCGCCTTGACCATGATGCAGAATTTGGCGGATTAGGTAATTACAGTGGAGTGACTGCCATTTGACCCCCATGACACTGCTACCAGGGGAACCCGACCAGATTAGAGCACGATTACACATTCAGTCGCCTGAATGTGCAGGTTTCATCACGTTGTTTTCCCTTACCGTAAGGCGGTGTCCTAAGTGGCAACGGTCGTGCGTCCATGGTCGTGCGACGGGCGGTTTTGAGGTCTCCTATTGGTCGGGCGGCGTCCGTAATAAAACCATGGTCGAACGACCATTGCCACACCATTAGGAACATTAGGACAGCGCCTTAGAGCATCGGTTAGCATTCAATAATGGTTCAGTTCAGAAAAAAGTCATGGGTACATGGCTGCAGCCGGATTCAAACCCAGTACCTCTCGCTTACGAGTCAAATACCTAAGCCTTGGCCACCGACGCTCCTCAAAATGTAAATAAATAGACTTATTTAAATAAGTCAAGTTATTTACATTTCCGTGGATAACACTTATCGTTCTCGTGCTTAGTTTTGTCTTGCTCTATCGAAACGTACTTAACGTGAGATTGTGAATTCTCTCAATTTAGGTCGTACGATACTCAGAATTTCACGAAATATTCTTGCAAAATATATTATAAACTAGCGCTCCTCGGGTGTTTTCACCTGCTTTAAATAATAAATAATCGTGGACAAAACAATACAGCGCCATCTAGCCCCAAAGTAAGCAAAGCTTGTGTTTTGGGTGCTAGATAACTGATAAACTACTTATATACCTTTAAATACATACTTATTATACATAGAACACTCAGACCCGTAACAGAAATTAAAATTTATCATTTCAATTACTGCCCGGCCGGGAATCGAACCCGGGACCTCTTGCGGGGCAGACCAGCATTTTGACCACTGAACCACTCAGGTCGTCAAATCCGAAACTATGCTAACATCTGACTATCCCGCGGGATTCTGTTACATTGCCAAGACATATAGTAAATAGCCTATGACATCGCCGAGTCGGATGCGAGAGCCAGTGGCTTACGACGCGAGGATGTTAAAGGCCGGGAGAAGTGGGGAAGAATGAATAGAAAAGCGGACCCTGGCAGAGGCCGAAATAAGCAGTAGGATCAGTTGTCCCGTGATCATGATGCATGCAACTGCGTCAAAATGTCGGGTTAATCGTAAACAAAGATACGCGGTAGGAAACCTGGAACATACCTTTAAAATGTGTGATAGTAGCCGCGATAGTTTAAATTTTGTTTAGTTTTTGTTGTGTTGTGTTGATGTTTACGATGTAATTTAATAAATACAAGCATTCCTTAGCTGCAGAATAAGATAAGACGGTAGTACACATCCTGGCACACCCAGGCGTGACACAGTCTCACCTCTGTACCCATAAAATCATCTTGCACACAAAGTAATGCAAAATTACCTAGACTAGGCACGGTTCAAAGCACGGCGAAAGTTAAAACAATGACTGTTAATAGAGTTTAATAATTACAGCGGACATTAGTCTTGAAACGTTGTAAGCCAGTCAGAAGTTGCTGAACAACTGAACGTTGGTACATTGGGAATAAAAACACAATAGTTGATCCGTTTGAATTGATCAGGTAGTAGGACTCTGTCGAGCCCGAGGAGTCCGTCTGGGTGAGTACCACCGCCATATCTATTTCTGCCTCCAAGCAACAATGCTTGCGCTGTTGTGTTCCGTTTTGAAGGAGAAGGTAGCCAGCGCAATTACAGACATGAGGCATTTCATCATCGTCTTCTAAGTGACAACGCAACAGCGGTACTGCATTTTGGTTGCCTGCATCCTAAATGCATGAATTATAGCAGTTATGGGCGACAGTTACCGCTTACCATCAGACTAGCTATCTGGTCGTTTATCACTGCGTAGTATAAAAAATAATCACAATTTAATTAAAAATTCGGTAACCAGGAGTCTGTGCAGAGGCTTTTAAAGTTTCAAGATGTTTACATTGAAGATAACAGATGTTTGTGGATTTTGATTAAACTATATAACCATTGGTCGTAGACGTAAATTTTCGTAGTGGAAAATTATCTGTTTTAAACCGTGCCTACCCTAGGTAATTTGGCTAAGGTTGATTAGAGTGCTTGCGAATACTGACTGCGCACGGGTGGAAACCGTCGCCTGCGGCTAGTGTATTCCATACTGAGATCCATAAAACGTTTAGTATTGACATTACTTATGACAATTAGCCTCATTTTAGCGAGTACAACAATGGGCTATAGCCGGCGCTCTAATGATAAAGATAGTGCAGTGCTACAAACTTCCTTCAAGGCTAGAGTGAATAGGCTGTTCCTAGACAGCCGTATTTATGCAGCGAATGTTACTCCTTGGCGGTGCGTATGAAACGATAAAATGCAAAAACGCATTAAAATAAATACGCTCGGCCTAATACGCACAGCGCCAGCTAGACCCAAAGTAAGCAAAGCTTGTGTTATGGGTGTTAGATAACTGATAAACTACTTATATACTTTTTTAAATACATTCTTATTATACACACTAAACCAAGACCCGTAACAAAAATTAAAATTCATCATTTCACGTTCTGCTCGGTCGGAAATCAAACCCGGGAATTCTGCGTGGCGACCGGCATGTTAACCTACTGAACCAGCCCATTATATTGTTAGTATTAAACTCACTTGAAACCTGCACATTCAGGCGTCTGAATGTGTAACAGGTGTGCAAAAAATGGCAGGGTCACGGAGGTCAGATGACAGTCACTCCACTGTAATTTCCTGATCTGCCAAATCCTAGATCATAACCGGGACATTAACGAAAGATGATAATTTTAAAATAATATTTACAAATAAAAAACTCCAAGTCCCTTGTTAAAGGAATTGTTCCCAAAAGGCTGGCCGCATTGCCTCGCTGTATCGCGAGGCTAATCCTTTGGCTAATTATTTTATAATTTAGTATTATCTTTATTTTATTTATTTCCGTCATGTAAATATTTTTTTTAAACTATAAAAAATTTAAAATTTATTTATTTCAGGTATTTGCCTAATTGCTTACCAGCCCATATATTGTCAGTATTAAAGTTAAAAGGGTTAGTAAATTAAGCTCTGGACATCTAAACACGTTGTTTACTTGTTAGTGGATCGATGCTACAAAGGTATTTCGGCTGCATTATTAATATTTGGGGGACAAAAATAATCCGTGGCCCAATTCTTCGTCCCAGTTTCTCAGCGGCAAATTGTATTAATCGGGTTCTGCGTTTATGATAAATACTTTATATATTAACAGTTTATTTTGACCTGGATATTGGAATTCGTATCGATTATGCGGTCAGGTGTGTGAGTGATATTGTGGACAATACATAAAGTCTTTCTAGTCGGCATCTTCATTGCTGAAGGTCGTGTCTAGTCTGAAATATTGCTCACTTGCAGTACCAGACTCTGCCATGTGATTCTGTCCTCGGCAATCTTAATAGATTTAGCTATCGATAGGCTGGTAAGTGTCTTTATTTGGTCTGACCAGCGGTAGGCGATCGACCGCGTGATCTTTTTCCGTCGACCTGACCAACCACCATTAGTTCTTCCAGACTATTTGGGTTTCTGCGAGCAACGTGTCTTTTAACTATGGTGTAATCATTAACAGTTGCACCTAGGTACCTTTTAGGAATTTCCTAGTTAAATCCGGCTTTTCATTTCGTTTTCGAGTCATATATGAAATGTTAAGAGGCTTCTAAAACGGGAAATATTATTTACAGGTGGACCCGGCGTGACTTCGTACGCGTACTTTTACTTTACTTGTTTATAAACTTGCTTACATATATGTTTGAAAACCGCATTAAAATCCGTTGCGTAGTTTAAAAGATCTAAGCGTACAAACATTCATAGATACATAGGGACAGACAGCGGTCAGCGACTTTGTATCATATTATGTATAGAAGAATAATATTATAGAATATACTAATGTTGTAAGGACGAAAAATTTGATTGTTTGTTTGTTTGTGTATTTGTAATGGATAAACTGGTGTAGGGTAGATTTAGGTTAGGTGTAGGCGACCTGAGTGGTTCAGTTGGTTAACATGCCGCGGTCTGCCCCGCTGAGGTCCCGGGTTCTATTCCTGGCCGAGCAGAAATTGAAATGATGAATTTTAATATCTGTTACGGGTCAGGATTGATAAGTATGTATTTAAAAGTATATAAGTAGTTAATTTATTTATTTGATAGTTTATTGTATACAAGATAACTTATACAGAAAGTACAGATTAGTTACGATACAACAGGCGCTACTTATGTCTAAAAGAAATCTCTTCTAGTCGGCCCACATTCTTATGAGGGCTGAGATGTGATAATTAAAGAAATTAATGCATATTGTAAAACAAAGTCCCACGCCGTGTCTGTCTGTCTGTTCGTGATTAACTCAAAAATCGTCTTCATCAGCCTATAGTAGTCCACTGCTGGACACAGGCCTCCTCCAATGAGCGCCATGGACCCTGTACGGCTTGCCGCATCCAGCATCTACCCAGCCTTTCGCAGTTCGCCACTCCACCTGGCTGGAGGGCGTCTCCACTCTAGAGCTCGATTACCCTAGCGTTTGTCGGTTCTCAATTCAAAAGTACTGAACGGATTTTGATGCGATTTTCACCAACAGAATGATTCACAAGAAATATTTAGTTGTTTTATTTGTTAAGCTTACTACCCGTGCGAAGCCGGGGCGGGTCGCTAGTTACCCATAAAAACAGTTTATCATCGTCGTCAATCTTAGCTATCAAACAAAATTGACTGAAGACACGTCGCATGTGTGTACTATCTGTCGTTTACAGAATGAAGGCGTGTGGTAAAACAAATGAATCCAGATTTGACATTTACTGGTGTAACCACAAGATTGATCGTGCTCATCTAGGCCTTGCTGTTGCAAAATTTTTTATACTAGTAGATATGGTGGTAAACAAAGTTACGGCTTATTTAATAGTAACGCACTAATTGTAGAACTGTACTGTACTGTGTGTGTATTGGAGTAGGTATGGCAGTGAAACAACGAAAGTATATTTTTGATTAAATAAATAATAAATACTCACACAGTGCCATCTAGCCCCAAACTGAGCAAACCTTGTACTATGGGTGCTAGATAACTGATATACTACTTAAATACTTTTTAAATACATACTTATTATACATAGAACACCCAGACCTGTAACAGAAATTAAAATTCATCATTTCAATTTCTGCCCGGCCGGGAATCGAACCCGAACCTCGAATTGAGTAGGTATTTAATTTATTAGGTCTAAATTTTGTTAACTTACTTTAATGTAAACCTTAGCGTATGCTTATTATAATTATATTTAAGATTGAAAAATCCCCTAAATATTAAGTTATTAAATATGCAAAAATAAATGTATTATTATTTTCGAACAAAATTAATAGAGCCAGCAATGTACTGCAGACCGTCGATAATCGGAATACTTGACATTGACATTATGTTCATTCACGTCGCCCCGGGGCGAAGGAAATGCTCATTACAAGACATCTAACGACCGATAACCGACAATTTTGAGATAATGAAGTTCATTGATTAAGAATTTAATCTTTAAATAACTGTATCTTTGAGTTTTATGCACTTTGGAGCATTAGGTAACAACGGATACTCTGTAGAGTCATGCTCTGTAGTTATTGAATTTATTGCACCAGTTATAGGGCCCATCCTGCATATCGTTTTCGTTAATCTCATTAGTCTAGGTAGTCATTGGGGCAGGCTTATGTCTAGTAGTAGATTAGTAAATATGGGCTGATTATCATGGCCAGAACAGATGGCCGATGGGGCAGTACAGTTCTCGAGTAGCGACCACGTACCAGAAGACGCGGGTAGGCCTCCCACAAGGTGGACCGACGACCTGCTAAAGATCGCAGGTACCAGCTGGATGTGGAAAGCACAGGACCGGGTTTTGTGGAGAACTCAGCCTTGACTTTGAACTGCCATATGACCTCCGTGACCCCATAACAGGGGAACCTGACCAGATAGGATTATGGTTACATATTCAGTCAAATGTGATGTGCAGGTTTCCTCCCGATGTTGTCCCTCACCGTAAGAGCATCATAAGAGTACCGTAAGAGTTATGTACACAAAACTTAGGTCCATAGTTGATCAATATAATCTGGAGTCCGTCAAGGCTAGAGTGAATAGGCTCTTCCATGACGGGCATGCTCCATCTACGGCCGCATCGTCACTTATCAACAGGTGAGATGGCGGTCAAATGCCTGTCTTGAATAACATAAAAAAGAAAAACATGGCGGTACTGGGGTTCCAACCCGTTACCTTTCGCTTACAAGTCCGACCCGTAACCAATAGGCCACCGACGCTGATTATAGGTGATAATGCCAACTCCAATCCTTGAACATAAACCATTTCCATTCCAGCCTCGTTAGCCGAAGAGATGGCAGAAGCCACCCAGGTCTGCTGCAGTCAGGGCACTGCTTACGCGCGGAACCACACCTCCGAGGACTGCTCCTCATCAGCCCCGCCGGAGGTCCCTGGGCATCTGAGCGTACTCTGCCTGTACGCCATGGACCAGTGTTGCAAGGAGTATTTCCAGTAAGTTTATTTTATTTTTGGTTGCCTAGGAAGGCACACGAACGGTCCACCTGATGGAAAGCGGTCGCCGTCGTTCAGGATATCTGCAACTTAAGGGGAGCGGATGCGGCGCCGGCCTTTGAGGTACCTGCAGCCTTTTGAAGAACCCCATGTTCAAAGTAAAGTCTTCGGGAGGGAGCTCAGTCTACACCTTGCACGAGCGCGGTAAAAAGGCTCGCGATGCCCGTACGTTAGTTGGATGACAATCATCTTTATGTTTTGTATTTTAGTGATATAGGTTTATTTGTATTAATGAAATACAAATGAACAGACTTACCATCTATCCTAGAGTATATTCTGTTTCTAGGTGTCTAAGGTTGCCTGGGAGAAATCGCTTTAAGCGATAAGGCCGCCGGTTGCTTTAGTTTTTTCCTCTTATTTTGTTTTATTGTATGTATAAGCAATAAAAAATGTTTCATTCATTTTCATTCATAACATTCATTTAGATGGTGTGAATCAACAGGCACACATAGCACACATACACAGAGCCACAAATACACTTGTCAAACTTACAACACCACTGTTTTTTCGTCGGGTTCGGGGGCTAAAAAAAATATTATATATCATATTAATTTATTTATTTTCACTGATTTTTCTGTTAGGCCATGTTTTGCCTAGGCCACCGTATATTGTTAAATAGGGGAATAAATACCAGGGAGAGAGTTACTCTCTCGCATAGGCAACCCAATATTTTTTTTTTATATTGAGTCATATTTTCGTGTCTTGTATAATTAATTTTTTTTTTAAATAACAAAAATGGGAAGATATTACTATGGCCGCAACTTAGACAAATATTATAGCAGCGCATGACCAAGGACAGCAAGTCTCACCACACAGAGAGTTCCTGACGAGAGCGTATTTGATATTAGTTACCTACTTAGACATAGACATAGACATAGACATAGACGTAACTTAATTTGGTCCAATAACACATTCAAATACTTAAAACTAACATAATAAATACATATTAGGAAAGCAGGGCGCTGCGTCCTCGGACCAAATTGGACCAGCCTCAGCTTAATGCTATGAATGGCAGCAGCCAAACACAGCGCTGGTTTTCAGACTGACCCATAATAGAGCTTGTTATTATGTTATTAGTACTTTTAAATGATAACAGTCTATACCTAGAAAACAGTTTCCTCATATTGGTTAGAGTTGGGTTCGCCAGAAGAGATTATAATTATAGCATTACGTAGAAATTAAGTCGTGTTGTACTCGAAAACAATGTTTACCGAGAAACAAGTTTGTTTTCGTCTGTTATTGCTTATTGTTTAAATAACATAGCTAAGGACAATAGTAATAATTATATTATAATTAACTTATTTGCGCTTGCACTATGAGATACTGTTTACAACTTACCTGATCCCAAAGGTACAGAAAGGCTGGAAGATATCGCTTAACGCGATAAGGCCGCCTTTGCGCGCATATAAATTGTTTTTTTTCTGTTATGTATATTTATTTGACTCTTGTGTGTGTAATAAAGAGTTTTTACTTTTACTTGTTAGAATGTGGAAAACTAATCGTTTTTTATCATTGGACTAGCCAGGCATTTGACCGCCACCTCACCTGGTGGCAAGTGACGATGCGGCCGATGATGGAGCATGCCTGTCTAGGAACAGCCTCTCATCACTCTGGCCTTGAAGTCGTCTAGATTATAATGATTAGGGAACACACTCGCGAGTAATGCGTTCCATTCCTTGGACGTACGCATTTTAAAGGTTGAACATATCGCTTTAATTCAAATAAAATAAGTCTAAAAAAGCCTGTCTCAGCGTTTATAAAGTCATCAACAGCCTATACCGGTCCACTGATGGGTTTGGGTCACCCTCACCTCAGTGGATGGCAATGCTTTTATCTACATTTTTAGCAGGGGGGCATTACATACTTACATATTGCAAAAAATTGCAAAACGTTACATCCTTACAGTTCAACAGTCCACTGCAAGACTTAGGATCTCTCCCTCCAAATGGGAGGTTATATTCCACGCTTGGCTCCAGGTGAAGATCGCACTAGTGTAAATATAACAAGGAAAACGCTGCTGCCCATTTGCCAGCCTACGGAGACTCTAGATCTTTTGCCTCGAATACATCAGTCGCTTCGTACGACACCCGCGATTTAAAGGGGTTGGTGCTATTCTACCCTGCCGGACACCAAACGTTATACAAGTTCTTCTATTTATAAAAATTTACGAGGGTAAGCCATTGCGATTGCCATTGCCATGTCACCTAATGGAAATATCCAAGTATAGCATGCTTGTCCAGAAAAATAGTGGAAAGTTTCAAGTTGTCCTAACGCCAGCGTTGAGAACGAAGAATGAAGACGACGATGATATTGAGAGGCAACGGAGGGCTTTGTGTGCCGTCGGTAACATGATCATCAGAAAATTTAGTAAATCTTTCCCGGACGTGAGAATAACACTATTAAGATCTTATTCCCAGATAGTTTAAACGTGTCAGCTTTGGACAAAGTATACTAAACGATCACATGACAGACTCAGAGTGACTTATAATAATGCTTTTAGGCAACTAATAGGGTTGAGGCGAGAGTGCAGCGCCTCTGGTATTAGAGGCTTTTCTTTATTTTATTTTAAAGCTGATTAAGTTGACAATTTACAATACTTTATTTTAATTGTTTTTGAAAAATGACAAATTTAGGTTATGTCGTTTTAAAAATTTTGCAATTGTTTCCAGAAAGAAAAGAGACTGCGACAGTGGCACAGAATTGGCGGCAAACGAGCAAAGATGTGATTCGGCGGGCGCATCTGTTCAAGTGAGTCAAAAATATTTTTCAGTATATATTTTTATTTTCTTCAAAATTTTATCACACCGTATCGGTTAATCCTTACTTCCGCCACGATCCGCTTTCCTACTTATTCTTATCCACGTCATAATCAGCGATGTCAATAGTGACCTTTACTCGTAAAGATCGAACTGCGCATCGGGACTGAGTTCTTAACTGTGATTAAAACCGGTTCATTACCTGGTGACATCATATTGCAATTACAATCTAACCTAACCGACAGAAAAAGTCGGAAAACCACCGACCAAGTTTTATAAATAATCATCTTGGCGTTATTGTCCCGGTTGTGCTCTCGAGAATCCAAGATTTGACGATCAGGTAATTACAGTGGAGCGACCACCATCTGGCCTCCGTGGCCCTGCTACCAGGGGAAAGTGACCAGATTGGATCATGGTTACAAATTCAGTCGACTGTATTTGCAGGTTTCATTACCATGTTTTTCTTTACCGTAAGAGTATCGGATAGAATTCTACTAATGTACATAACTCAGAAAAGAGTCATTGGTACATGGCCGCAGCGTTATTCGAACTCGGCACCACTCGCTTACAAGTTGGATACTCAACCGCCCGATTACCGACGCTCTCCCGACTAAGTTTACATATCCTTAAATATTTTCTAAACTACTTAACCGATTTAAATGAAACAATGCTTAGAATCATCTCGATTAAACTGGATCGCAAATACGTAGATACACAGAGCCAGACGACAAACTTGATGAGACAGTAAAGTTCTCGAGTGGCGACCACCGGTGACGTGACGTACCGGAAGACGCAGCGTGGGTAGGCCTCCCACAAGGTGGACCGACGATCTGGTAAAGATCGTAGGTACCAGCTGGATGCCGAAGGCACATTACCGGCCTTTATGGATCTCTGGGGGAGGCCTATGCCAAGCAGTGGCGTCTTCTGGCTGATATGATGATTGCAATATCTAATAGCTACAACCAACCTTGAATCTCCCCGTCTATTCAAAGAAACACACGTCATTCAGTTATTTAAAGTCGCTATCTCTTAAGAACCTTTCCATGAATGGGTTTTAGAGACTTGTTAAAGACTCGTACCTAGTACACACAGCAACGGAAGACAAACATAGATATGCATAAGAATTTTATCTCTCCATACGGCACGCATACGATAAGAACACCTAATTACCTAGTTTAGATTGTTTACTTAACTGATGCTTTTTGAATAGTGTCTTTGGAAAGTATAGTTTCGAGGATGTTTGCAATTAAATTACGGCTTCGAGCTCGTGAGCATGTAACTGTCGCCTGCGGCTGTGGCTATATGTACCAGCAGAAGCTGCCAAGGATGAAGATGAGTGAGTGAAGTTCTCCCACGCACATTAAGGTTGTGGAATGAACTACCTGGAGTGGTTTTCCAAGGAGAGTACAACATGGAGTTTTTCAAGAAAGGGATGAAAATGTTTTTAAGGGGTCGGCAACACGTAGGTGATGCCCCTGGTATTGCAAACGTCCATAGGTTGCGGTGACTGCTTACCACTACGCACGCCGTAAGCTTATTTGCCACCTTAGTGGTATAAAAAAAGAAGTAGACAAGTAGGAAGCGGACCCTGGCGACCGGGATTGTTGCCAGGATGACGATGATCTACCGTACCCACACCTAGTCTTATTTACACCCACAATTCTTCGTAAAACCCACACCCAGGCCAACTCCTCAGGCTTGGCAGAGTCTTACCACCTGATTGATAAAATGACTCGTATTTCTGCCAACAAGCGTTAAAGCCACACTTACTACCATACCAACTTCGGTGAAGTCTCTTACAATCCGTCTGTCCATCATCATCATCATCATCATCTTGGCGTTATGTCCCGGTTGCGCCCTCACGTAACACGCAGGAGCCCGGGGTCCACCTTCCTGCTTTTCTTAGTCCACTTTGCTCGGTTACATCCGTCTGTCCATCTGTGTACGTTACTGCACTTTGTGGCAGTCAAGCTATATTATTTATAAAATCGATGTCTTACGGATATGTCTATTGTTTTGTACACATATTAACATTTCCAAATACCGTTACAACCACCGTTCTTGTAGCTAAGTTGGCTAATTATGCGTACTAGATTTGCTAGCCTCCTTACCTAGTTATTTCACTTCTTTACTACACCTAATAGTCGTATAGACTTAAAATAAACACAGATTGGATTCGAGGACTTCTAGCCATTAGCGTTACAGTGATAATTCTTTTGGCAAACAGATTAAGCGGATACAGGACAGCGTATACAGTCAGCCAGACTACATTTCAAGAGGCAATCCCATTATAAAAATTAACATATCTGAAATATACACTAAACAGGGGGATGAATCCGTCAAATTACGTCGGGATCAAATGTATTGCCATGCCACCTGCGCCATGCACGAAAAAATTTTTTATTTCTCAATAATTCCCAAAGCCCCATCTACTCGCAACTACACACACACACACTACACACTACACAGCTAAGTTACCTACTTGTGTAAACTTGTAAAATGTAAAAAATTTCCTTACGAGTTATCCAACCCAACGATCTTGTTTCCCCTCATTCAACTTATGACCCGAGAAATCTTGAAGAAACTTTTACTAGACAGGTATTTATGTCATAATATTAGTGTTTACTAGTAATTGTCATGAACATGAATACTGTTATTGTGATGGTAATTTCTTCGATAATTTATGACAGTTTGCTGAGCTTTGTAACTAGTACTTCCTATGTTGACCATACTCTTAGATCACATACTTGACGTACTCGTACGTTTGTGGAGCCAATTATCGACCATATGCAGAAACACTTTCATACGTTTTATTTTTCCTATAATTGAACGTCTTCTACATTGAGAAGCTTCTATGTTACGCAAAGTTTGAAAAAAAAAACTCAGTATTGAGTTACGAGATTCTTGCAAATGATTTTAAAATGTTCCGCCAAGCATTAACGATTAGGTTGTTGTATTCAGATTTGAATGGTGAGGTAGCCAGCTAGTTCTTACAGTGATGTGATAACGCACTTGTTCTACTTCATTTTTGTTACATAAAACTTATAGGCACATTGTGTGGACATATTGAGGCCTGCTAGGTGACAGTTACTCGTAGTAATATGAAAATTACATACACACATAACACACTTACGGCCGTATCCCATACAGGTAGTCAGAGACCATTGAGTGCCGCATCAGCAGATATCTGTCTGTCGTCTGCATACCCAAAGGTACAGGGTACGAGGTCGTTAATATGTAGCAAAAAGAGAGTTGCCGACAGAACCTAACCCTGTTTAACTCCCGCATCGTTAGCTTGAGGATCGGATGAGTGGCCATCGGTAACTACGCGGATTGATCGTCCAGTCAGAAAATCTGATGTTCAGGTACATAAACCAAGCTCAGCCAGAAGCTCGCTTAAAATGCCTTCGTGTCAAACCCTGTTAAAGCCCTTGGAAATATCGAGAGATACGGCAAAAGCCTCGCCGTTCTTCGCAATACTTTCGCATAAATTTTTTTTAGCTTAATTTTACTATGACTGTTAATAATAGCTACGGTAAAATGTAAAACACTAAGCACTACGCGACTACAGCGTCGGTAGCCGAGGTATCCGACTCGTAAGCGAGAGGTACCGGGTTCGAATCCCACTGCGTACCAATGACTCTTTTCTTAGTTATGTATATTACTCGAATGCTAACTGATAATTAATCTTATGGTGAAGTAAAACATCGTGATGAAACCTGCAGAGGCAACTGAACATGTAATTGTGATTCAATTTGGTTGGGTTTCCCTGATAGCAAGGACATGGAGGTGAGATGGCGTCGCTCCACTATAATTATCTGATCTGGCAAATCCTGAATTGTGGTCAAGGACCCAGGACCCTTATGTGCGAGATGATTTTACAAAGCACTGTTCATCATATCAGCCAGAAGACGCACACTGCTGGGCAAAGGCCTTCCCTAGGGATCTCCACAAAGGGCGGTCCTGTGCCTTTCGCATCCAGCTGGTACCTGCGATCTTTACTAGGTCGTCGGTCCACCATATGGAAGGCCTACCCACGTACCCACGCTACTTCTTCCGGTATTTGGTCTAGCACTATTACCACTACTTGATTTTAATATTTCGTTCAACCCAAAGGGGTATTTTTGGGATTACCTACTGGTTCCTGTTCATCTTTGCTTATTCGAATTATCCTTGTACAGGTACAGTCAGTGGTCTTGCGACCATGGTCGTACGACGGACGTCGCCTGTCCCATAGGAGACCTTAGGGTCGTACTACCTTTGCCAATTAGGACAGTGCTTAAATCCGTCACTCTGCAACTCAATATGCATATTCCTTTTACAGCGAGGAATGCGTACCAATATTTTCTTGTATCTACATTGCTAAACCGACCCTATGTCACATACGTCTTCACATAGCCTTTGTTTTTGTTTGTATTTCGTATCTTCGTTGAAAGCAATATAGCGAAACCATTGATGCCATAGTAGGTATTGCGTTAAGTACCATTTTGAAATCTCATGATTACGTCTCATGCCGCTAATGAATAGGACCATTCAAACACTTATTATCTCAAGCATTATTCGTTTTTATTCTCTTATGGAATATGCATTTTTCCTTTTAACTGTACCTGATCTCGTTTTGTCACCGAATTTGTTATACCTCACTGCACATATGGAATATGGTAACTTAGCCTTCGGAACAGTTGTGATCTGTAAGGGCTACGACACTATCCTTATTGGAAACGGTCATGCAACCATGGTCGTGCGACGGGCGGTTTTGAGGTCTCATATTAGTCAGCTGACGTCCGTCAAGCCTGCGCACGGACTTTCGCTCCGGGCACTTTTATTTGGCGCGACAGAATGTCACGCTAGCAATAGGGTAGGGTGTTCCGACATCGGTTATCTTATATCACACTGGCTGTAATCCTTAAATTACTTTTTTAACCCCTAGGGTTGCTGCGAGGAGTGCGCGAGGGGGCGCGCGGCGGCGGCTGGCGGCGCGGCGGCGTGCAAGGCGCGCGCGCGCGGCGACAGCGCCGAGGAGTTGCTAGCTACAGATGCGTTCACGCAGTGCTGCCATGTAAACTTTCATCTTAGCTTCTACTCTGTCGTCGCTACGTTTTCAGACCGTTGTTCTCAAGTGACTCCCATCTCGTACACGTTGGACTAATATGGTTGCCTATTTTGTATTGGCTTTGCCCCATACAAAATAGGCAACCATCATAGGGAACGGGTTGTGTCGCCAACAGCAGTCCTAACTATGGAAAATAAAAGTAAATTCAATTCTATATTTTATATCCAAAAATGGCACAAGTCAAGGTAGAGCTCGTCTAATCTAAAATGACGCGCCCCACTATCGCATTAACGCAACAAGCAAGTTTAAAATATGGACGCAATACATATACAAATGCCGTTGTAATTGGTCATTCGGTTGCCGGTGAAATTCAAACGTAGGAGCACGCGTCGTTCATTGGCTCCCACACAGATGAAGTGTCGTTATTAATATTTGCACTCACACATCGAAATCAACTAACTAAGTAGTGGCGCGCGTCATTTTAGACTAGACGAGCTCTATAAGTCTCCAAAAATGGATACGGTATAAGTCTCCAGAAATGGCAAAGGTAATTCTAGTGTATGATATGACCTTAAATTATTGATAAGTATCTTTTATTCTATGTATAATTTAAATTCAATTGCCATGTTTGTTTTTCAGAAAGCAGCTAGTGAAAGGCCCACGGATGAGCAACCAAACACAGGTCCAAGAAGCGGTAATCCCTCCATTATATCACAGCATGTATCTTCCACAGCGAGCACCAGTAAGAACTATTCAATAATAACATTCTTACCACTTCCATTCAAGTACGACAGCCTTCGATACGATACTGCTATTTTTGGAAGTATTCCGTTAGTTGGTTACTCTTATTGAAAGAAGTACTCTTCTATTTTACTCATTGAAATCGCCGGCTACTCTCCGGTAGCTCGTGTCACTCAGTTCGATATTATTATCATAGAGGAAAGAAAAACCTATTTGGGCACGTTGCAAACTTATTTAACAACTCAAGCATTAACAACCATAACTTCTATTCGGTGATGTGATGTCAAAATGGTCAAACGTATGATTATTCAAGATTCTAGTAACAATAACAAATAACCAACACCAAAATTCTTATATTCAAGAGACTATTACCTACCTGAGATAATAAAACCACCTGGGTAATAATACTCTCATAGCACAACAATATCTATTAGAAAAGGATAATGTAACTCCACGTAAATCCATCTATCATCAAAAAACAGCTAAGTCTAACCTAATTGGTGGTAGGACGATAATTTATCAGGTTGTAGGACTCTGTCAAGCCTGAGAAGTCCGCCTGGGTGAGTAACACAGCCTTATCTATTTCTGCCGCCAAGCAACAATGCTTGCATTGTTGTGTTCCGGTTTGTAGGATAAGGTAGCCAGCGCAATTGCAGGCATGAGGCATTTCATCTTAGTCCTCACAGTGACAACTTGCGGTTTTGTTACCTGATGTATGAATTCTTGTGTTATGTTTATGTTGCAATGTTATGGGCAATAGTTACCACTTACCATCAGGTGTCACAATAGCATAAAAAAGGGTTTTGTGCTAACCCAGATTGTAATTTCTCCAGACATGGCCTCTCTTTGTGAAGAATACGCGCCAACCGAGCTCTGTGCACATCACTGCATTCCAGTGCCAGGAGCGTACAAGTGCGAATGCAATCCTGGCTTCATGCTGATGGCTGATGGCAGGAATTGTATGGAGGTACGATTTTCTTTAATATCTAGACTAAGAAATATGTTTGTTTCTGTAATTTTAAAGAACAATAAAATATGATATATTTTTCTGTGGTCAGTAGGTAACGGTATATCGGCTTCCCAATTCCTAATTTCTCTGTTCTTACTTTATTTATTCTTTTTCATGAAAGTTAAAAATAAAAAATAATTGATAGTTCGCGTTGTGTTCGGTCGTTTCGGCCCGGCTTGGTATTGGCCCGCGGGCAGAAAGCACTCTAGAAAGCCTTGAAATGAATTCTTCAGAGATTTTGTCGCAGATGCCTATTACATATTATTTTAGAACATAGTTGGAAAGTGACGAATGTTTTCAATTTACATGATCCTGATTTGCTCTATTGTTTAACTGTTCTTGGTGTAGTCAGTGTAACTTAAAAAAAATGGAATTTGCCACCCTCAAATACCCTTATTCAATGTCTCTAATAAGATAAATCCCGTCTTTTATCTCCAAAACAGGTTGTAAAAAACAGATGCAAGCCCTACAACCCTTGCCAATACAAATGTAACGACAACGGTATCGAGTTAAAGTGTTCCTGCCGACGAGGTTTCAAACTCAGACCTGATGGAAAAACGTGCGAAGGTAAAAATTTTTTTTTTCTTTTTAAGTGATATTTAAGAAGTACAACTGTTGATACAGAGACACAATAGCCCATTACCTAAATTTCTTACATTACAACGTGTCAAAGTAATATATATAAGTACACGATTTCAGATATCGACGAGTGCGCCTTGGACCCGCCGGTGTGTCTTCCCAATACTGTATGCAACAATACTGAAGGCTCATATAAGTGTTTCCCAGTCAAGCAGCCCAGAACCAATCTTAACGATAAAGGAGATTGTCCACCTGGCTACTTGAGGAACATTAATAACAACGTTTGCGACGGTGAGCGCTTAACTTTAATTATCTCTATAAGTTCCTATTTAATAATAATAAAATAATAATTTTTATTTTCTTAATTAAGGAAAACATACAGCTTTATATTCATAATATTACTAGGCTAGTCCGTACACTTAAGCCAATTAAGTTTCCACTTAAATATATTACACTGTTTTACAATATGGGCAGATAACAAAAAAATAACAATAATTGAAACATTTACTTAATAATAGAGTTAATCATCGTTAATAATAGCGTTAATGTCCCGGTTGTGCTCTCGCGCACGTGGGCCCGGTGTCCGCCTTGACCATGATCCAGGATTTGGCAGGTCAGGTAATTACAGTGGAGCGACTGCCATCTGACCTCCATGACCCTGCTACCAGGGGAACCTGACCAGATTGGATCATGGTTACACATCCAGTCGCCTAAATGTGCAGGTTTCATCATGATGTTATCCCTCACGGTAAGAGCATCGGTTAGTATTCGACTAATGTACATAACACAGAAAACAGTCATTGGTACATGGCCGGAGTTGGATTCGAACGCGGGACCTCTGGCTTACGAGTCGTATACTCTAAACGCTCGGCCACCGACGCTCCAAAACGGCTTAAGTACTTAAACAAGAGTTGAAACTAGAAAAAGAAATAAGGTAGGTCCACTAGTTATCAAGATTTTTAACTGTAGCAATGTAACTTTTACAATTTCCATTGATTAAATACATCAAATTTATTAAAATCACGGTTGTACTTAATAATAAATCGTTTATTACTGACTGGATGGCACAACACAGCGTATACGTATACAAAAAAAATGTAAATTACATAATTGAGACATATAATTACCAACACATAAAATTATAACAATTAAAAAATAAGACAATGTGTTGTTTCTTTCCGTCCTTTTCTTTGTTTCACTGTAGAAAAACAAAGACGTTATTGTTTTAGTTATCAGATTAGTGGATGTAGTTATAAATTTGTAATTTTCTGTTCGTATTTAGCGGCTGATGGAAAACGATGATAGCGTATCTAAATGTTAACTATAATTGTTTTATGCTATGTCATTATTTTTAGCACAGTGAGCGTCGGGTGTCCTAGTGGTTAAGTTATCCGACTTGCATGCGAGAGGTCTTGGGTTCGAATCCCGCTGTGGCCGTTTACCAATGACTCTTTTCTACGTTATGTACATTAGTTGAATACTAATCGATGCTCTTACAGTGAGGGAGAACATCGTGATGAAACCTGCACATTCAGGCGACTGAATGTGCAAACCTGATCCAATGTGGTCTGGTTCCCCTGGTAGCAGGGTCACGCAGGTCAGTTGGCAGTCGCTCCATCGTAATTAACTGATCTGCCTAATGGCAATCATGGATCATGGTCAAGGCGGACCCCGGGGCCTCGTGCGCGAGAGCACAACCGGGACATTAACGCCACAATGTTTTTTTTTTTAATTATTTTTAGTACATGTGGTTGTGGTATTTTGCTTGACGGGTACCACAAAAGTTAATTTATTGAAATGGAAAATAGCTTTTGCCGCTATTTCGTTCGAGTAAAATTCGATTATAAGTTATAACCGAATTTTATAACTCAAACTGTGTTACTGCGAGAACAAAATTGAGTTTCGGGAGTTTTCGCTTATTTGGTATTCTGTGATATTATAGCTCATTTCCCAGAATTGCAAAAACACTGCAAAATTTCTTACAAATTCGTTCAGCAGTTTTTGCGTGAATGAGTAACATACACCCATTCACCATTCGTATTTATATCATTTGTAGAATATTATGATTTCTTTTTAATTAGCATTTGACCTCGATTCACTTGATGGAAAGCGACGATGAGGTCTAAGATGTAGCATACCTAGCGGATACCTATACACTCTTGACTTGGAGTACTCATGATTATACTTAGCGGGGAACAGTGATTCAGGCGAAGAGTTCCAGCATAAGAAAAAAACATGCATAACGGTGAGTATCAGATGATGGAACGTCTACCATATACGGATGTGGACGGATACGGATTCATCAAAATCATCAAATCTACTGCTAGAAAAAGATCTCAAGGTTTTCCTCTGACCAAGTTTTGCCAGATCATCTGCCTACCTTGTCAGCTAATCAGCAGTTCAACCATGGTGAAGCCTCATAATAACATCAAACTTCTACCCCATAACTGCAGATGTGAACGAATGCGCCCTGATGCACCCGCCGTGTCCGGCTTATCTCTGTGAGAATACCATTGGGGGCTATAAATGCGGCGGCGCGTCCGGGGACCCCAGCAAGCTGGCTGCGAATGACAAGCCAGTGGTAGACGATCGGTGCCCCATAGGCTTCCACTATGGTTACAACGAGGAATGCGAAGGTACACGTCTTAAAAGAGTTTTTTTTTATTTTGATTTGGTAAAAAACACGCAAGCTGGCAATCTAATGGAAAATAGTTGCCCATGGACATTAGCAACACTCGGGGTATCACCAATGCATTGTCTATCTCTAAATCCTCCTAAAGGTGGGAGTTGCTTTAACTCCAAAAAGTCAATTGCGTCACAGCCAATACCGCTACAGTTCCCCATGAGAGAATGATGGAGCATAGAGTTTTTCTACTGAACCAAGCAAACTATTCTTGGAGTCGTTATTAGGGATGCAACGATACGGCTATTACGATACCAATACGAATGACGAATACATCGTAATGGCCAAATACGATAACGAATTACGATACGAATGCATTACGATATTTGTTTAATACCTTTTTGATGAATTTATTGGAAGCTTTGTTGTATGTTATTATTGTAAGACTAAGTAAAGTAAAAGTATAAAAAAAGTTATGCATTTTTAATCAATATATTTATTAATTTTATCAATTTTCATCATTAACTTATATTTAAATTTTTCAAATTGTTACTATTTGTTACATTTACTGACTATTATTTAATTTGCGAAGCGTTCAGAAATTGACGCAATATGCGTTTCGTTTCACCCGAAACAGTAAAAATTTAAAAATTAAATTTTTTGAAATAAATGTATCGTAAAAATAGAGTATCGTTATATTTACGATAACGAATGATCGTAAAGGTTTACGATAATCGCCGATATACGATTATCGTATCGGTATCGTTGCATCCCTAGTCGTTATTTTAATACCTATCCACAAGACACATGTTTTACAGGACTTCTTACTACATTCAGCTAGAATTTACTACGACCGACGTGGCGCTTTCACCTTTTTACGACTTGCGTTTGGCGCATGCGGCCGGCGCTACCAAATTCCATTTCAAGCTTCTGCGCTACGCTCCCCGACACCACTCTCGTTTTACGTGGATAGTTGGCGATTTGAAGGAGCAAATTAAGCATATGTTCTCGTTCTCAAGGGTCTAGTTGAAATTGTGATTGTGTTGTATAAGTCGGATTATTTGTCTTGCGTTTTCAACATTTAGATAGTTCTATTCTAATGAAAAAATGAGTAGATAGTATTTAAAAGTATTTTTTTGTAAACTTATCCTCGCGCCAGCCCAAGACTACTAACGAGGAATCGCCACTGGTATGTATGTCTACACTACAAACTAAGTGTGCTAAATATGTTGCTCTTCCAATAGATGTGGACGAATGCGCGCTAAAGAAGGACGACTGCAATCCCCTCTCTCAGTTCTGCATCAACACACGTGGTTCATTTTACTGCCAGAACAAGGTGTCAAAGCATTGTCCTCCAGGGTTCAAGATTAATGTGAGGACGAATAAGTGTGAAGGTGAGGTTAATTGGCTTACCTCCTTTTATTATTAAGAAACTAAGTCCTTACTGTCAGTGAAAGAGCAAAAGTGCATTACGTAGCACTTTAAGAAAATTTTCCTTTCCCGTTACAGCAACATTCACAGTATTTGGTGAATTTTTGGCCAAAATCAGTTTGCTAAAATAAGGGTGTATTAGCTGTCCCTTATGCCCAAAGGACTCGTTTTTTACCCCCAGGGTATTTTTTATATAAAAAGTAAAAATTTACTTCATGAATGCTATAAAAATCGTTTAAAAACTGTACTGTAGTGCAAAGTACATGAATCTTAAGGTGGTCATGCAAATCTGCTCTTGCACTGCACTACAATGATGTAGAAATCTGGATGAAGATGGACCCTATCCTCTCTAACTTGCACTCTGTAGTCAGGCCCTACCTTTCCCCTAGCGTGATCGCTTGTATGTATGTAGTTTCGGAGATTAATTACTCATAAATATACAAACTTTTCCTCTTTATAATATTAGTATATATCAAACCTCAGAAAATAAATATTAGTAGTTGTCTCAAACTTTTGTTCGAATTTGTAACGTCATCTTTACCAAAATCTGTACTTTCCTGATTTACGTAATTTTTTCCCCATATTTAGACATAGACGAATGCGAAGAGGCCTCAGAAATTTGCAGAGCCGACCAAGTTTGCGTTAATGTGCCCGGAGAATATGATTGCAGACCCAAAGATGATTTCAGGTAAAAATGTACCAGCAATAATGTTTTAAAAGACTATATTTAAAAGGTTTACCAATATTAATGTCTTTTCGTAAATTTTTTTGACAGAAACAGACCAGTCAAGTGTCCCGATGGAATGAGAATGAAACTTGGAGGCACTTTTTGTGAAGGTACTTATTTATTTCCTCTGAACCACTGGGGATTAGTACCCAACGTAGTAACCAACGTATTTCCTTTTAGTGGGTCAAAATTGATTTTGTTTTCACCTATCTGTACTAGAAGAAATGAACACACTTTGATTGGGAGCTCATTCCACATCCGAATCGTACGAGCGGGAATCGTTCTTTCGTACCTTCGCGTTTACCACCTGAATGATATAGCGTGTGGCCTACAACCAGGGCTAATATTTAAAATACTCTCTAGAGTATTGGTATTTTTAATGAAAATATTCAAGTTGACCAAAACCCATGCATTATACACAATAAGAATTTAAAGTTACGATTCATAATCAGTGATTATCACAAAACGATATTCACGCTAGTATTGTCAATGTCGTGGTACAGGGCATTTTAAAATGTCAACTAAACGTTCCGAGTAGCTCCGAATAAGTACGGTGCAGAATGAACTTGATCGATTTGAGCGGAACTATTGTTTGCTTTTCATTGATATTACGATTAAGATTGTTAGAAAAAAAAATTGTTTTGGTTTTAATTAGTTTGGACCATAATGATTCAATTACTGGTGACCTATAGCGCCTCCGTTTTTAATATTATCCCCGGTTCTAGGCGACAAACGATACATAACAATGATTGTCATGAACGCTTCACAGACATCGACGAGTGCGCCGAGGGCACGCACCTCTGTGACCAGCACCAGAGCTGCCTGAACACCAACGGCAGCCACGAGTGCCATTGCAAGGTCGGCTTCGAACTCGACCCTATCACTGGGGCTTGTACTGGTAAGGATATTTGTACATCAGAATATGTGAAGAAATCAGACGTTATTATTCGTGATTCCACAACTCATTTTCATCTCAGGTTTTGATGGAATTTGGCAGTAATGTGATTCGACGTGATTCGCTCAAAAAATTGTTTAAAGAAATTGATGTATTGACTTTCTCAAGTCAATATATATTTGATAATATTATGTATGTTAGAAAGCATATTACCCAATTTGCTAAAAATACTGATATTCATAATGTCAATTTAAGAAACAAAAATAAACTGGTAACACCGTTGTTCAGACTTAGATTCATCTTTCATTTTATAATCATATTCCTGAATGTATTATTATTTGCCTGAATCACAATTTAAAGAAAAGGTGAAAACAACTTTAATGAAAAAAGCCTATTATATTATTGATGAATATATCATTGACAAAAATGTATGGTGTACTACTAGCTCTTCAAAATAGGAAGTTATTTATAAATTTACGGTTTTGTATATTGGGTGAGGATGATTTGATGTGGAATAGTCATTGAATAACAAATATTTTTTATGTGTACGGCATTGGCAGCACACGCTCACTTAAAAGTCTGCCTGGTGGTGGCGTGGGGGTCGGGTCGTTCTCTTCCCTCAAATATGGTTGAATTGGACGATGGCTGGGCCCTGCGTCATGCTCGTGAACGGGTGCTGCCTTGGTGGACTGGCCTGCTTTTGCTGTGCCTTTTTTTTAGTTATCTTGACCGATTTGTAGAGGTTCACATAATATTCCAATCAAGACAGGCTCACTCAAATCAAATTAAATTGACAAATGTATCAATGCAATGTAATCATATTTAAATGTATCTGTAGGTTTCTTGCCGTTACTTTTTCCCACAGATGGTCATTTTCCTAACTAAAGCGGCACACTGACAGACAGACGATATTCTTTTTACTTATTTGTTCCGAGCTCAGGGGGCGACACGGGTAAGCCGGCTGGTGTGAGCCGAGCACGCGCCGCACATGATTCGCCTAGGCGGTTATGTGCGTGGCGTGTATCGGTGCCCGGTGTCTCGCCGGAGTAAGCCCTCGTACGCGCTGATCGGTCGGCATGCGTCCCCCCTACCTGGATGAGCTCGCTTAACTTCCCTTTGTTTTCCGTTAGATTTTTGACTTTCAAAAAAAGAGATTAATTAACGTAATCCTAATTCAATAAATACTTTTTCATTTTCATTTTCATTCTATGTGTTCCCGCGGGGACAAACAAAACCGAATTTTACATAAACAAAGTCGCGGGCAAGAGAGGTGTGACAGTATTTATTTCTGTCTGTCGATAATCGAACCTTCACATATTATCAGATGTTTTAAGAGTTTTGTGTTCTATTCACAAAAATCGGGTTTGTCACCATGGTTTTCTTTATTTTCACCTTCTTTTTTCGGAACAGTTGTACGCTCCGTGGCCACGAGTAGACAATACAATACTATTAAAAATACCAACAAAGTTATTGAGTCCTGCACGCGATCGCATAATAAGTCTCTCCACACAAAGTGTGCGTACGCAAACCTTCCCCTACTGCTATAAAAGTACTCGAAGAAGTTTACTGGCAACAATAAAGTCGCAACCAAAGAATCCTTACCTCCCTTTACTCTATACTTCACGATCCAGCCGTCCCTGAATATTTGAAATGCAAGTTCCAATATCTTTGCGACACCCACGACCGTAGCCTCCGTTCTTCAAACACTCTCTCCTTAAACCTTCCCCTTCACCCGACTGGATTTCTGTCCAATTCTTTTTCCTTAATCGCTGCTAAACTTTGGAATGATCTACCTTTGGAGATCAGACGAAGTTCCAGTAAATTTACTTTCAAAAAAGCAGTTCACAGTTATTTCCTTAAGTCTCTGTAACACCTTATATATTTTCCTACATAGTCTTTCTCTTTACCCTCTTTTTTTTTTTTTAAGTGTTTGGGCAGTAGTGTTGTTGAGTGTGCCAGTAGCTTGTAATGCTCAGTTCCTTGTTCTCTCTCTCTTTCTCTCTCTCTTATTTTACTATCTATAAGTTTCGGTCTGTGAATGTTTGATATACTTATTTAATTAATGTTACTTTTAGTTAGTTTTATGTTTTTTTATCTTGTTCTTTTGTAGCACCGCCTTGTAATTTTTGGTAATTGTTCTCTGGTTGACTGGTAGAAAAAGCTACGTAGCTTTAAGTCCGCCATTGTACTGTAATGTGCATGAAGTTTTAAATAAATAAATAAATATTATGATCATTTTCCAACCACTTTACTTAAACTTTTACCTCAATTTCACACCATGTTTTATCTCGCCCAAGACAGATACACATCACCACACCACAACACTCCCCTACATATGCATTGTGTAGCAATAATATTTAAAAAAAGTACTTATTTTTGCAGGAAGATGTTTTCTGGTTTAGTCTTGTTGCAATTATGTTTTTTATTATTTTATATTTCTTTTCTCATACATTGTCCATAATTTTATTTTGTTTTTGGAAATGTTTTCTATTTCTATTCTATTCAAGATCAAAACGAGTGCGCTTCGGAGCAGAACGACTGCATCGTGGGCTCGCAGCGGTGCGACAACACCGTCGGCTCGTACATTTGCATCAGGATCACGCCGTGCGGCACTGGATACATCCTCCACCATACCAGGAGCCAGTGCGAAGGTAGGGAGTTCCTACTGTAAGGATAAGAACTGTTTAAATTGATGTCACCGTCACTTTTCCGCCACCGCACCCTCCGACGATGAGATAGATTTCATTCACTCCATCTACATGCCTGGCATCCAACTAACGTACGAGCACCGCGAGTCTTTTTTTCGTGCGTGGCTTTCCTCTGCACTTCAACATGGGGTTCTTCAAAAGGCATTTATGCAGGTACTTCAAAGGCCGGCACGCCGTCGCTTCTTGCGGCACATGTAGCACACAGCACATGCTGAGTGGGTAGCATTTACGCTGGCCGCCGCGGCACCGCCGTAGCCTCCCGCATTCTTTTAGATGTTGTAATTATTAATGTTTCTTTTGGCTGTGACTGTTATTGTGTTGTGGTTTTCTATTTGTAATAAATGCTATTTCTTACTTCTTTTCTTTCTTTCTAAAGTCACCTTATATTTTGCTAGATATCGACGAATGCGCACTTGGCACCCATAATTGCGCGCGCGCTGGTCCCGAGTATCACTGTGAAAACCACCCGGGCACCTTCCGCTGCGTCAAGAAACGACCTTCCACCACATCGACCACGGCAGCGCCCGAATACGAGTACTATTATGATTCTGAGTGAGTATTTACACCTGCTTTTTTGCCGACTGCGATGGTATGGCCACGTCTTGCGCAGACCGGCAAACTACGTGGGGAACAAGTGTCTGGCCATGCCGCTCCCACCCGGCACGGGAAGGAAAGGCCGGTCCAAGAAGTAATGGCTTGACGTCGCCAAGAATGATGTGCGTACCAATAGCTCACCACCAAGGATGCCGAAGACCGAGCGAAGTGGGCCAGGAGTAGCATGAAGGCGGACCTTGGGCCCTCGCGTGTCGAGCCGGGACGCAACCAGGACACAACGCCAAGATGATATAGCTGCTCAGTCATATTCTCGAAATGTCTTTGGTGTGACTGTTAATATAACCAAAAGGGAGATACGTTCTTAAATGAGCGTATAAGAACGTAACGTATTCTCCCTTTCTTGGTTACCAAAGCTAAATGTACCTAAAAGGCTTATTACACTTGGCTAAATTCAGCCCTCTGAAATCAAATGCAAAAACCGTGACTGTAAAGTCAGATATTGCCTGCCCATGGAATAAGGTCCATTTTGTATTACGCCTTTACAAAGCGGAGCGAAGCAAAACATATACTTAGGTTAAGTATCTACCTATACGTTAAGCGGCACCAAAATTCCAATACAATACATTCCACTTTGATCTTGCTCTCACGCTCTTGGCTTATGGCTTCTTTTGATGACTTTAGCCAAGTGTAGTAAGCCTTTAAGCCCAACCTATCAAAACAAGAGAATGTGAAAATGTACGGCAATTTCGTCCGTCAAGATGACGGCTTTCGGTCTTCTGGCAGTTATCTATTTTGATGCGTAAACGATGTCTCATGATCATAAGCACATATGGGCTATTTAAAAGTACCTATTCCTGTTATTTCATTGTTTCATGATTAACTGTTGGTTCTTCTATCTTTCAGAGAAGAAGAAGGCAATGAAACGCGGCCTGCTGTTAATTCTACGGCGAGCAAATCAGAATCACCAACGACTACCACACCCGAATCTCCACCTCCAAGTGAAGCTCCTACTACACCTAGCACCAGACCGACTGATCCATTACCCCCTCACGAACCTCCACAAAGCCCCAGTCCTAATTTTATTGACATCAGATTTAACAACGTTACACCCGAAAAGCCGTACGAAGAACCAATTCCCACCCAACCAATTTACAATGAACCCACCCAACCTACTGAACCAAGAGATATATCATCAGAGCAACCATATTATCCAAAACCACCAGAATACCCAAGACAACCGGAGTATCCAAGAGAAAATGAACAACCCAGGGAACCTGAGCCATCAGAAAACCCAAGACAACCGAATTATCCGAGAGAAAATGAACAACCCAGGGAACCTGAGCCGCAAAAGCCGAAAGAAGAACCACAACGACCTAGAGAATATGAACCGCGTTGGCCAAAACAGCCTGAATCAGAAAGGCCAAGGGAATTTGCACCACAAATGCCAAGAGAACCAGAACCATACAGACCGAGGCAGCCTGAATCAGATAGGCCAATGGAATTTGAACCTGATGCACAAAGACCAATCGATAACGATCAATCGAATACACGATACGACATCTCTACTGAGAGAGCAAATTCTGAAATTTCACCGGAGGCTGCACCTAGTCCTGCAGAAACAACATACAGATCTGAAGCTTCCCCCACGCCGCCTCAAGTGGTGTATGTCAGTGTAGGAAAAGAGACGGCTACAGTTGAAGGAGAGAAAAGAAATGATGGATCTGTAATTGTCCATACTAAAGAACTTCCAAAGAATGAGTGGACTAAAGTGAATTCGAAACCTAGCAAATGTAATTATGGGTTCGAGGCCGACGAGAGAGGTGTTTGTGTCGGTAAGTTATTCATATTTTGAGGTAGGTATTTTCAAGTATTATAAGGTATTTAGCATTGGAATACTAACTGATTATATGGTCAGTCATGTCAAGTTTACTCGCCGATGTCCCTGACGAATGGAATCCTTCCATCAGAGTGTAATTGTAGACCATCATTAAGTGTATACTTAGCCGGCCGTTCACTCTGTAGCTGCCTGTACTCATGATATGCCTACAGCTGCAGTAAGAAATGGATCATCAGTTTTCAAATAAAATTTGTGACTTATCCAGATGTCGCGGTCTAAAATTTTTTTTTTTTTTTTTTTTTTATGTCATAAGGTAGGCAAACAGGCAAGCGGGCCACCTGATGGAAAGTGGTCACCACTGCCTATAGACATTAGCAACACCAAGAGTATCGCTAATGCGTTGCCCACCTCTATAACTTGTAAATGGCTCATAGATAAGCTATTTTTTAATGCATTATGTATTACAGCTGTAAACCACCCGAATAAAATAAAATAAAATAAAATAAAATAAATAACACGTTGCTCTGGCAGCAAAAAGCAAATGCCACTCCACTGCCCACCCCATGGAGCACTGGAAACCTTACTCACCGGCAGAAACACAATACTATTTAAAAGAGTATTATTTAGCTGCGATATTCTGTAAGGTGGAATAATAGTAATTTAAAAAAAAGCTAACTGCATTTTGTTGCATTCAGACAGACCTTTGAGCGCTCTCAGAATAACAACATATTTGATCTTTATCTTTCTAAATCTGTGCGTTTATTCAGGCCAGAGTCCACTTTTCTGCTCTGTTATGGGCCAGTATTTAGCAATACTTTGTATTTTGATTCTTCATACTCAAACCACACCATACTATTGTTGATACTGACACAAATTTGACCATCTCAATCTCAACCTCCATCAGACATAGACGAATGCGCCACCGGCCGGGACACATGTCTCGAGTTCACTGAATTGTGTCGCAACACCGAAGGGGGATACCTCTGCGATTGCGCGCGGGGTTACCGCCGCAGTGCAGTGAACAACCTCTGTGATGCGATCGGATCGCCCGCGCAGGCCCCGCCCACTACGCCCCCGCCCCCTCCGCCGCCGCTGCCGTCGTCGTCATCTACCACGGAGAGAAGTTAGTGATAGTTGTATCTTTATTTTTTTATCAACTAGCAGGCATTTGACCGACATCTCCACTAGCAGCTATCACTGGGAATGACGACGAGAGAGAGCGGTTGTGGCTGTGCCTGAATGTTCATGCGTGAATGAAGGAAAGACAAAAAATTTGCTGAAGAAGAAGACAGAAGTTTGCACCAAGATATAGCAACAACGCCGCAAAATACTGAAAGAATTTTGAGAAAGTCGTTTCAAACTAGGAACTTGGCAGTTGTGGATCAGAATTCATATATATATAGAGCTTGAATTGATATTAAGTATAACTATTGGTTACGACATCATCATCATCTCATAACTATCCACTGCAAGACTAAGGACTTCTCCCACAAAAAGGAGGTAATGGCCATAATCTCCACGCTTGGCAGGCGGTTTGTAGATAGCAGTGTTATAAATATAACAATGGAAAACGCTGCTGCCCGTTTTCCAGCCTACGGATACTAGATCTTTTGCCTCGAAAACATTTGTCGCCGTTGTACCCACGAGTGTAACGGACACCCAGTGGCCCAAATAAATTTTTACGCTTTTTTTATTTTATTATCAATAGGCTTGCATTTGACCTCAACTCACCTGATGGAAAGCGACGATGAGGTCGAAGATGTAGCAAGCGTGCCTAGAAGATCCTATTTACTCTTGATTTGAAAAACCAAGATAATACTTATCGGGGAACAATGACTCAGGCAGAGAGTTCCAGTCCTTTGCAGTGCGCATAAGAAAAGTGGATGCAAAACGCTTAGTATGAGATGGTGAGATGGAGTTATTACGTAATCGCAAATACATTTTTGCAGCAAGGAATACGTTCTGGGGCTACAAAGACTACCGCCAGCACACGGTGAGGCCGTTCCGTCCCCGGAACCAGTGCGACTCGGGATTCAGATTCAATTCCCAATCCAGAGAATGTGAAGGTAATTTTCTGAACCTGTCCGATAATAAAAAATGTAATAGCCATAGACATTTTCTTTATGTTATACGGCAGACAAACAGGCAAGCGGGCCACCATGGAAAGTGGTCACCGCCGCCTATGGACATCAGCAACACCAGAGGAGTCACCAATGCGTTGCCCACCTCTGAAGACATACCTAATGTTTATTTGGCAATTTTTACAATATAAATAAACAAAATATTTCTATCTAACTTAAATTAGGTTAGTCGTGTTAAATATTGTCGTGACATGCCAAACTAGAGCTCAGCTCAGCATATGCTGTAGGCAGAGAGACCACAGCGCTGATTTTCTTTGCGCTTGAGTGCGTGAATTACTCGATAGTCAGACAGGTAACGTAGTTCCGTACGTTTGTCCACAATCTTGTATGGTATTTGTGGTGTCAGCTGTGGTTCTCCAAGAAAAAAGTACCAGCTAACACTGTCTTGGAACCCACAAAAAATATCTTCGCTGTGCCTATGATAGTGTTTTCCTATTTAGTACCAATTCTTACATTGTTAGTATATCAAGCCAAAGAACTTATCCACTTGGGAGCACCCAAGTGATAGTTCTGATGCCAATGCTTTGAAATATCTATCATTTTGGTCTATACATACAGACTTGTCGCATTTAGATGCTTCCAATCCCAACAGACTCGTATGAAATTTTTCATTGTTCTAAATGGATGTAATTTGTCCATTAGATGAGCCGTCTATTTTACACCGGCTACACAAAATATAAAGATGACCTTGCAAGTGAGGCGGCTTTTCTGCAACATTACAATAAGACCTTCCATTTTCCCAGACATCAACGAGTGCATCAACGGCCAAGCCAACTGCGCATCGGTCGAGATATGCTTGAACACCGAAGGGGGTTATCGGTGCGAGTGTCCGCCTAACTGGACTTTGGACAACGTGAGGCATCGCTGTGTGCCGGTGAGGAACGCTGGACAGTTCCCCCAGGGCTACGGTAATGAACCAGGTATGGAGGACTCTCCCATTCATACTTTCACGTCTCTATTCTTTAATGTTTCTTTCTATGATTTTTATGATCTTTTATTTATTCTATGATCGTCGGTCCGCAAACTGAACAGTCTACTACTGGGCTTGAGCATTTCCCACATTAATCTAGCTAGGGTTTTAGGGTGTAAAGCAATTTTAGATTTACTGCGTTTTGGCTTTCTACATACGGCGACTACTGTCTCACCTATACAAACCTTTAGGCGCTGTCCTAGATGGCAACTGTCTGCAACCATGGTTGTGCGACGAGCGATTATGATGTCTCCCATTGGTCGAGCGACGTCCGCCGTACGACTGTTGCCAATTAGGATAGCGCCTTAGGATTCGGTCGATTCGCCAGAGTCTCGTCCGTCTGTCAGCAGGGGGACTACACGCAGTTTAGGTTCGCTTTGGCTCATAGGAGGATATCAATCAAACTAGGTGTGTCTGATTGTGGTAAATGAGGTAGCTATAATAAGACCACGCTAAGTCCGAATCGCTTATTAAAAAAATATTTATCTTTGTATGGCAAGTTTTTAAACGTCATTGGACATCATTCATAAAAGTCATAACAAACAATTTGATTTCTGTAGGATTGTATATTTGCGTGAGTTATGAAAAATATTATTAAATAATGGGCAAAACAATTTAAAAGGAAGTGCGGGAGATAATTTTCAGCATGAATAATAATTTAGACAAACTAAAAGTACAAGTTCAAGCTAATACTGACCAAGTAACTAAATGTTTACAAGAAGGACTGACAAGGACAGAATATCCCCAGATTATTGCCATATCCGCATTTTATAATTTTTACTACTGTCAGTCTATACGGACTTATCGTGCTCCTATTATAACTTATTTTTTATGAGAACTATAAATTTCCAGTCTACCCACAAAACCAAGAAGACATCTACCATGTCTTGAAAAAACCTCAATACGTGGAGCCGGAGATCAAGCAGATCGACGATAGAGCATCGGTTATGATCTGTCCCGGCGGATACAAACTGGGATATGACGGTACCTGTGTTGGTAAGTCGGAATAAAAAAAATTGTTAATCATAATAGAAAGAAAGAAAGAAATATATTTATTATATATAGCGCACCACGACAGAATAATAGTTAGATAATTTCCAAAGGAAACATGCTACTGTCGGTGCCGAGCCAGCATAAATGGTACCCACTCACAGCGCTGGTTCCTGTGGGCCCATAGAGGATAGATCTATGAACTTGCTGGTGTACCCGTAACCAGCCAGAGATGAAAAAAGCGTTAATCTAAGTCTAATACTTTATTTTATAATTAGGATCGGTCACGATTTTTGTTTAGTGACTTTTCCATTACCATTGGATACCTCATGAATTACAGTGAAGAAATTTTCACGTTATCTCTTAAACCACTGTGATCTTAGTATGTCTGATGACCTCATTCGACACCCGAATAAACCTTATGGAACACGTAATAAAGCATATATTTCATTGCGCTTGACATTTCCTTTACACCCTTATAACATAGGCATTACAAAATGGACTTTAAAAATTCTTTCACTGGGTTTCATTGCTATGAAAATGTGCTCAGATTTCTTCAACACACCTATAAGTAGGAGATCCGGCCATAGTAATCCTCCTCCTAGTAGGCCTCATCTGTTATTCAAATAAAACGTGCAATTAAGAACAAAATAAATGGGTTGCCTACTATCAAAACTTGGTCAGGACGAAAATATCGGTGAACATTCGTAAAATAAATACATGATAATTAATTTATGTGCACCAGTATTTCCCTACTGACTAAGTTTTACCTAGGTAACCATATATTGTTGGATAGGGGAAAAATATACCTTTTGATATATAGGTAACTCATGACAGATGAGGGTAGATTGCCTTCAGGGAAATCCCATAGGTGGTGAAGACCAGGGTGAGAGTAAGCAACCTATATATATTTTTTAATTAAGTTATATGCTTTGAATAACAGATGAGGGAAGATATTGTATAGTCGGATCATAGACCATATAAAATTCTACCATATGATTGATCTTCATTACAGATGTGAACGAATGCGCTACCGGCGAGGCCTCATGCGAAGGTATGCTGTGTACGAACCTGCCTGGTGCTTACGTGTGCAACTGCCCACCCGGGCACAAGCAGATCCATGGGAAGAAACAATGTGTGGATGTCGACGAGTGCTCCTTGGTTGGGAATATGGTGAGGATAAAAACAAATGGATACTTCAAAGTAATAATAAAAATCAATCGCCACATATTTGAAAGGTCATTTACCGATCGATCACTTGAGGAGGGAATTAAAAATAGGTTGATTCTAAGAGCAACCTCTTCCTTCATTTTTGGATTATCATCATGGATCCATCGGTGCTACCTATAGGTTCTGGCACTTAATCGAACGAATTTCCTCATTTATCTTCAAATTAGCCGAAAGACGCCCACTGCTGGGTATAGGCCTCCCCCAGAGATCTCCACAAAGGCCGGTCCTGTGTCTTCTGCATCCAGCTCGTAACTGAGATATTTACCAGGTTATCGGTCCACTTTGTGGGAGGCCTACCCACAATGCGTCTTCCGGTACGTGGTCGCCACTTGTTATCATCATCACATCATCACAGCCCGTAACAGTCCACTGCAGGACTTCGGGCCTCTCCCACGAAAAGGGAGGTTACTGCCATAATCTCCACGCTTGGCAGGCGGGTTGGAGATCGCAGTGTTTAAATATAACAATGGAAAATGCTGCTGCCCATTTTCCAGACTACGGAGACTCTTGATCTTTTACCTCAAAAACATTAGTCGCCTTGTACGACACCCATTAGTGTAAGGGGTTGGTGCTATTCTACTCTGCCGGACACCACACGGCCACACCACTTGTTATAGCAGATAATATTTTTGTGTGATCATACAGTCTGTAATCTCCACGCCGCTGTTGATGTAATTTATAATTCTAACTAAGGCGTAAACCTGCATATTACTGGTATTTGTTGGACGAGCCATTAAATTAATTTGCAATTTTGTTTTTCAGCCTATCTGCTCACAAAACGCTGACTGCGTGAACACTGTAGGCTCATATCAGTGTCGATGCCACAACGGATTCAGATCAGCTCCGGTAAATGACAAGGTGAGTTATTTTGCAAATTCTCAATTTATGTACAAGTTAGGAAAATAAAGAACTCTCCCAACTCTGCTTCTAAAGCCGTAAATTTTTTCTATAGAATCCTTTGCAGGATTAAATAATTTGGCAACGAAATAATATTGCAAAATGGCGATACTAAATCCAAATAGTATTAAGTATTTTATCTTTTTTTCAGTTTGTGGTGCTGTATTAGCAACATAAAAATCATTTTAAATGTTGGTTTTATAGTCCCTATGTCTGCAGTTCTGAAAAAGGTTCTAGTTAACAGTCGTGCCTTGAGTAGGCAACAACAGGCAAACGAATCAGCTTTTTTGATTCATCCATTCATTTAGATCCAATCTGGTCAGGTTCCTCTGGTAGCAGGGTCACAGAGGTAAGATCGCAGTCGCTCCACTGTAAACGTCTGATCTGCAAAATCCTGGATGACGGTCGAGGCGGACCCCAGGCCCTCGTGCGCTAGAGTACAGCCGGAACATTAACGCCAAGATGATTAAATGTGTCTAAAATGACTCAAGACCAGCAGTGGACTGATGTTTTGGGCTATTGATGAGACGCTGTAATGTTCATTGCCAGGTCTGCGTTGACGTGGACGAATGCACTGAGTCATCATACGGATCGCTGTGTCAGCATCGATGCAACAACGTGTGGGGCGGATACCGCTGCTCGTGCCATCAGGGATACCGGCTCAATTCCGATAACAGGTACCATGATTGGCTTTACTTCTTAATGTCGACGCAATAAAGTTGAACATCCAGAAGTAAGAAACCATCAAGACTGTAATATCAAGCCATACGGAAAAACCAGGAACAGGTAGTGTTCTTTCAAATTAACATATGGCGTTGTCTAACCGGTGATCTCGTTGAGAAAGAGAATATAAGGGGCAACGTGGTGGTTTTTAGTGGGAAGGACTATCATTTTGATAGGCGAGTCCTACATAATCTCCGTTTAGATATGCGTAAAGGGATTTTCATTATGTAAAAAAAAAGTCGTCTATCAGCGAAGAAATCCATCCTGATGAAACCTGCATATTCATGCGACTTAATGAGTAACCATGATCAAATCTGGTCAGGTTTCCCTGGTAGCAGGGACATGGAGGTCAAATGGTAGTCGCTCCACTGATCTGCCAAATCCTGGATCGTCAAGGCGGACCCCGGGCACTTGCGCGCGAGAGCTCAACCGGGACATTAACGCCAGGATGATTATTTTATTTATCGTTGTAGCTTGTAGTTGCTAGTTAAATGTAGTGTCTTGCGCAAATAATTTTTGTAAATATAATGAGCAGACGATCAATTTACGTATTCAGTAAATCACAGCTACACATTTCTTACGCATCATCATGGCTACACTCTGGTCTCCAAAGAATCCCTTGACGTGCCATTCATCCAACGTCGAGTCTTATTTAACTATGCTCCTGGTTGGCGTAAAATATTCAAGCAGGTCCCTACCTAATTCATTTTAATTCCATTTCAGCACCTGTTCAGACATAGATGAGTGTTCAGAGTTCAAAACTGTGTGCATCGGTCGATGCGTCAACGAACCGGGCAGCTATCGGTGCACTTGCCCCACTGGCTATCGACTTTCGGAAGACAAGAGAAGTTGCATTGGTAAGCTGCAATAAATGGAAGTTAGACATAGACAGACATAATTTATTTTGACATTACTTTATTTGATTTAGAATTGAACAAGTTAAAATTCTAAATCTAAATTAAACTTATATCTATTTAAGACCTACTTAAATAAAGCGATTCGAATATGGAGTAATGCGATGTCGGAAAGGGCCCTGACTCAGGATTAGCTGCAGCAGAACGATGCAGCGCTGTTAACACGGCAGGCACGATTTAGGTTTTATCAGGTGGTAGGTCTCTGTCAAGCCTGAGGAGTCCGCTTGGTGAGTACCACCGCCGCATCTAATTCTGCCGCCAAGCAATAATACTTGCATTTTTATGTTCCGGTTTGAAGAAAAAGGTAGCCGGCACAATTACAGGCATCAGGCATATTAGTCCTCACACTGATAACGCATCTGCGGTTCTGCATTTATGTTGCCTTAACCTAAATGCATGAATCGTAGATGTTATGGGCGACAGTTACCGCTTATCATCAGGTGAGCTGTCTGCTCGTTTTGACAATGCGTAGCATAATCATAGCAAAAAAATATACTTCGTCACCAGTCCGTTACAATCCACAACCGAAATTTGAACCTTCTCCATGTTATCTAGTGATAGCTTAGATATTTACCTATCCCCAGGTGGGCTACGAAATTTGGGCTGCCCACATAAAAATTGACACAACTCGCAACATTTCTCTATATTCTCTACTTAAGTAATATAGTTCAACTACTTAATGTCCACAGATCTCCAAGACCTCGGTTTTAGCAAAAATACTAGATGAAATTTTGTGACATTTCTGCTTTAGGAACTATTCAGTTGTCGTCAACATCCCGTTATGGTCCACTGTTAAAATTAAGCCTCCGACAGGGTTCAGTCCCTACAGAGCAAACTCGCTATTTTGCTAAAATAGTTGCGAAATAGTATATTTATAGCCAGGCAGGGTATTTCGGATTCGTCTAAATCGTAAAATTCAAATTAGGAAGAGGCTCAGTGAATGCGCGTGAAACCTTTATTGTCAGGTCAATAACACAGGCTAACCTAGTTTGGACTCCTGTCTTCCGATCAACTATTTGATATTTAAAATGTCTTTGTAAAGTATTTGGGAGAAAATAAATAAACAACAAAAAAATTTACGCTCGTACGGATTACAGGCTTGTAGAGTAGCACTCGCAGCGTGGGTAGGCCTCCCACGAGGTGGACCGACGATCTGGTAAGGATCGCAGTTACCAACTGGATGCGGAAAGCACAGGACCGGCCTTTGTGGAGATCTCTGGGGGAGGCCTATGCCCAGCAGTGGGCGTCTTCTGGCTGATATGATGGAGTAGCACACCACTTCATAACGGACCTACAACGGACCTGACACAATCTCCCGTTTGCCCTCAGACATTGACGAGTGTGAGACGGGAGAAGCGCCATGCGCCAAGACTGGTACCTACGGCGGTACCAGCGACGTCTGTCTCAACATGCGCGGTGGTTACCACTGCCATCGTGTCGCCTGCCCGCAGGGATACAAGCTCGAGAGTCGACAGTACGTAGACAATGGGTCCTATAGTTAAGGTAGGAGGGTCGAAGTTCCGTTGGCATCAGTGCTGTCAGCCTGACGTAGACATGGACAATAGCTCTTATAGTTCAAGTAGTAGGATCGAAGATTCGATGGCATCAGATACGTCTGCCTCAACACGAGCAGCGGGTACAAGTTTGAGAGACTACGTAGGTGTGGACAATGGCTCCTATAGTTGATGATCGTCATCAGAGACGTAGTCTGCCTCAATATAGTGCAGAAATTCAGGACGCGCCTCCTTGGCTTATGAAATACGCTGATGACATCGTACTGTTGAGAAAGCTTAGGCAGGTACTTGATACCAGGGTGGAAGGAAATGCCAGAAAACGGCAGTTTGAAGCTGAACATCGCCAAAACACGTATATGGCTAGCAGTAGCGCAGATCTCAAAACCACTGCTTTATGTCCTGACCACTGCCACTTAAGCTTGGCAGTTCTTCGAGCTATGTGAGTGATCTTAGTTCGCTCTCATTTCTCCTACATAGCCATTTCTATTGTCCTTTGGGTGGCAGAACTCACAGAGCGTTACCTATTACCCGAGGCCAATCCATATATGTCCAGATAAGGCTATTTTAGCTTTAAGTCCGCCATTGTACTATTTTGTGCATGAAGGTTTAATAAATAAAATAAAAATAAATATCATAAAGTTCTACGTTACGCATCCTTCCAGTCGCTGTACCAAGATTCAGAAGATCTGCCCCCCATCGGACTGGGAGTGCGCTCACCAGCCGACCACTTACTCCTACAACTTCATCACATTCATCTCAAAACTCGACATTCCTGATTCCAAGGTGAGCCTCTTCTTATTCTGGTTAACTGGCATGAGCATTTTAATGAATATATTCATTCAATTTTAATGATATAGTGTTTTCGTAGGTTTCGCTATGACAATTATATTTAAGATATGTATTTTTTGACAGATTTTGATTTTGTCCTCCATTCTGATATATATTTATCCCCCGAAATATAACATCTCTCTTTTTTCGTCTATAAATATAGGCGAAAAAAGACAGGTGTTATAAGTTTGACATGTGTATTTGTTTTACTGTGTGTCTGTAACTCTGTGTTTGTCTGTGACATCGTAGCTCCCGAATGGATAGACCGAATTGGATACGGGTTTCTCTTTAAATGCTAGTTTAATCGAGATGGTTCTTAGCTTTGTTTCATTAAATTTGGTTTAGTAGCTTAGAAAATATTTGAATATATGTAAACTTGGTCGAAGGTTATCCGACTTTTTCTGTCGGCTGGATATATTTTGTTGATCAAATAAATGACCTGTTCCGAGAAGGGCAGGGCAGGACACTCTCAATCGGTGTAAATGCATGATAATATAGAATGTGGAAGAGGCGAGGGATCGTAACTTTTTTTTTTTTTTAATAATCTTTGACAAATTCACACAGCGCCATCTAGCCCCAAACTAAGCAAAGCTTGTGCTATGGGTCCTAGCTAACTGGTATACTACATATATACTTTTTTTAAATACATACTTATTATACATAGAACACCCAGACCCGTAACCGAAATTAAAATTCATCATTTAAATTTCTGCCCGGCCGGGAATCGAACCCGGGACCTCTTGCGTGGCTGACTGGCATGTTGACCACTGAACCACTCAGGTCGTAACTTGTGGCACTCAATAGTCTATGGCTGCCCCTATGGGATATGGTCATAAGTGTGTATGTAATTATGTATGTATGTGTTCTGGAATATGAGGTGCTCGGTAGCAGTCATCGTCCCTATTCTAGTCCATATACTAACACACCGACTATTGAGCTGCCTCGCGAGAGAGTGCACAGCTTGCTCTATTTTTGTCCGCATTGTCACTTACCACCAAAACCAGATGAGATGCCTTAAATGTCATGATCAAATTAGATAGTTAAATGCCTCATTTCCAGGTGGATCTATTCACGATGCGGGGTCCAGCATGGCGCGATGCCCGTATGAAGTTCCAGCTGCGACTGCTGGATGTGAACGCTCCACCTACTGTCAAAGATCGAGCTGACATCAGTGCTTTCTTGTGAGTTGCTTGTTCTTCTTCCTTACTGTAAGAGGTGGGTATCACTGCTGGAGCAGATGTGCAGGTGCAGAATGATGGAGGGTGGAGGATAAAGCCAGACTGGCTTCAAAAACTTGTACTTAATAAAACCAAGCAATGCTACAGTGGGGCTACCTAGGACTATCTAGGTTTGAACTCATATGGAGTACTGCTCCCACATTCGGGCTGGTGCACCCTAATACCAACTATAAGGAGGAGGCTCCAGTCTAGCTGTGAATTGTTATGGGCTGATGCTAGTTCATGATCTCAGTCGCAAGACGTCCGCTGCTGAACAAATGCCTCCCTCTTCATTTTCAACTAACCGATCACGACCACAACCACGAGAAGGACGGACGATATCGTCAAGGCCGTTGGGAGTCGATAGATGTAAAAGGCACAGAGTTGGTCGGTGTTGATGAATGAATAAATAAAAAATAATCGTCTTGGCGTTAGTGCTCTCACACACGAGGGCCCGGGGTCTGGGGGGGGGGGGGGGGGGGGGGGGGTGAGGGGTCTGTTTTAACTATGATTCAGGATTTGGCAGATCAGATAATTACAGTGAAGCGAGTGCGATCTGACCTCCGTGATCCTTCTACCAGGGGAGCCTGACCTGATAATGGTTACATATTCAGTCGCCTGAACGCGCAGGTTTCATCACGATGTTGTATTTCACCCTATATGGCTGGTATATACACCCAAGAGCACTGGTGCTAATGATTATTCATTGTTTAATTCCAGATTGACTCAAACCGGCACACAAGCTGTTATGTCGCTGGTTCGCTCCCTAGAAGGTCCTCAGAGCATCGAGCTGGAACTGTCTATGGACCTGTACAGTGGCGAACAATTTGGCGGTATAGCAGTGGCGAAGGTTTACATTTACGTGTCAGAATACGACTTTTAGGAATGATGGTAGTCCGAGTTTTCGAGATTCGAAGTGACGTCACAGGGATCGGTATGCCAAAATTTTTGCTATTAATATTTCAAAATGTATACCTTTATCGTCCTTTATTAAGGACTTTATCGCATAATCATCCCCTTATGTCAATAACTTGATGAGCTAAAAAAACTCAGGATTCTATTAAATTATGTTGGATCGAGCGTGAATTTTGCAGTGAAAGTACTTAAGTATTGTTATGGAAGGTGTTGTGATGATGAGATTTTTGAAGTCATTTTACAATATTCTGTTACCTACCTTTTACTTTGATTTATTTAGGACATGTTCGGTACGAGTTTTTATTGTATACGATGATGTTATTTAAGGTAAAATAAAGAGGATATAAATTTTTTTTTGTTTCACTCCCCGGCACGGCAGCTTTCACTACACTGTTCTTTACAGTCACATACATATAAGTAGGTACAAATATCAATATCCCATATCCACGAGCTGTGTTAATGACCCTAGCGGTAACCTGTTATGCGATGACCGCGCGGTACGGAAGAAATAGCGTTCACGAGCTGTTCAACAAGCCCCACATAGAGGTGCAACCACCGGACCTCCCTCCGAATCAAGGACTTGTGCCACCGGTAACGCCTGAAGAAGTAGAAACTGCTCTTTGCCGCAAAAAAAATCGGAAATCTGTCGGACCCGATGGAGTCCCATTTGAGGTGTGAAAATCTATGGGATCTCGTGGTGTGGGTATCCTTATCGACCTTTATAACCGCATCCTATTAACCGGAAATATACCTAACCAATGGAGGTCGAGTATAATTACTCCAGTCTATAAGGGCAAGGGCTCGGTGCGGGAGTCCACAAACTACCGCGGTATTAAGGTGATGTCTCACACCATGAAGCTCTTCGAACGCATTGTTGACACGCGGATCCGGCAGAAGTGTACATTCCCGGAGTGTCAGTATGGGTTTCGGCCGGGTTGCGGGACCATAGACCCCGTATTTGCTCTGAGAACTCTCATAGAGGGATACAGATCAAAGAACACGCCACTGCATTTCCTGTTTCTGGACACGCAGAAGACCTATGACTGTGTCCCTCGGGTGATAATCTTATGGGCATTGCGGTCCAAGTCGGTGCCCGAGGCCTATATTGACATTATCAGAGACATGTACTATGATTCCGATTCAATTGTGAGGACTTCTGTTGGTGACACCAACCCGTTCCCTATTACCTTTGGGGTACATCTGGGCTCTGTACTCAGCCCATTGATATTCATCGTGATATTAGATGTACTGTCAGATAAATGTGGCGAAGACAGAGTACATAGCCTGCAACAGCGCAGATACCTAACCAATGGAGATACCTAACCCCTACCGCGCATCTGAAGATGAAGTCAAGCGCACAGATCAGGCCAAATACTTGGGATCTGTAATTAACGTCACCGGGGATATCGACAGCGACGTCAAAGCCAGAATATCCGCAGCTTGGGCCAAATGGCGGGAGGAAACAGGTGTTATTTGTGACCCTAAAATGCCGATAAAGCTTAGGTGACAGGTCTATAAGACCATCATTAGACCTGGGTGCCGATTCTGGTGTGCAATGCAGTTGTTATTATGTTGCAATGTAACTGTGATGTTACTATAACTACGTCGAGGTATCGAGTCAGTGCCAGCATCATCCCAGTTAAATTGCAGTTAAATTATTGTTCGACCTTTGACACGTTTTCGTTGACAGAATTGATGGCAGTTTGACAACTAAGAAAGATGCAACTTAGTAATTTATTCATTTATTGGAGTACCAACAGCCATATAAAACCACAAGGCAACTAAAGTACCAGAAAACGAATTGTGGAAAAGTTCGAACTCATGAAAGTTGCAAGTCAACATCTGTCATTTGAATAACAATCACATGAAAGTTGCAACTCGATATCTGTCATTAGAATAACAATCACACGTTTGACATGCGATGCAATTGTAATGTTACTGCAACTGAGACGATTTCCGTACCAGAATCGAAGCCCTGGTCTCCTATACGACAGCGAGGCTTGGCCCCTAGTAGAACGACACAAGCAGGAGCTATGCGTCACAGAAATGAAGATGCTGCAGTGGATGTGTGGAGTTTCACGAAAGGATCGCGTTAGAAACGCCCACATTCGGGATAGCCTTGGCGTCCGTGATATCGCAAATAAGTTGCAAGAGTGCGCATGGTATGGCCACGCCTTGCGCAGAGCGGCAAAATACGTGGAGAACAAATGTCAGGCCATGCCACCTTCGCCAGGCACGGGAAGGAGAGGCCGGCCCAAGAAGCGATGGCTTGACGTCATTAATAATGACATGCGTGCCAACAAGCTTACCACCAAGGATGCCGAAGATCAAGCGAAGTGGGTCAGGAAGAGTAGGAACGCGGACCCCGGGCCCTCATGTGCCGCGCCGGAGTGCAACCGGATCATAACGTCGAGATGATTATGATGATGAACCGGGCTATTATCCATAAGATTACAACTTGTAGGTACTTCTGTTTGCGTAAATTATTTTCTTAACACGTTTACTGCGGCAAGTAAAATCATAATTCTTCATCTGGTGCGGCGGCGGGCCAAAATGCGCCCCCAATGATATTTCCGCCAGTGCGTGGCAGGTCTTTCTAGACCCACCAGCACTAGGATAGATTAAATTGCTATAACTTTGTGGAAACATATTGTATTAATTTTTTTTTTATATTGTTAGAATGACCTTGAACCCAACTTCCTTAGGTTTCATTCGCCCCGGGATCTGCCAAACAGGAAATGAGAAATAAAGCAGGAAAAGCGGCAGGCCGATATTGACCTGAACCGCACTAGAAAGTATTTTTAGTAGTGATGGGGCAGAGAAAAATAAGGGGATATCGAAAATAAAACAGAATTATCGTAAAAGAACTGAAATTTTTTTTTATTTACTTATGTCTTGGAAACATGTTACGCAAAGGTTTTGGTTGCATTTTTTTTCAAAATTATGTTGCAAAAACTATTTACTGTAGAAGGCTAGTTTTTAGGAATAATCATTTTCATAAAGGATGGTATTACATAAAAAATCCCCACGTCATTATGAGTCTAAGGTTGATATGTTGATATGTGTAGGTAGTAAACAAAACTTACCGTTGTGCTTCGTTTTCCGTGCACATTTGTTTCCAAATTCTTTTTATTTTATTTTCCGCGAATTACTCTATTTTCCAAAAAATTTATTTATCTTTTATTGCTTGCCATCGTTGATTATATCGAACGCTACGTCAGATCAGTTAGATAGCACAACACTAACTGGCGGGGCGCGCGCTCTGTGCGGTATCGGGTCACCAGCTGCCTGTTGGGAGGGCGGGCCGAAATAGGCCCACTGCCGCACTCAGCGGATGTTTTTCACCGTCAGTGCGACGGTAGGTCGATAAAAGCCTGCCGTTATGTTTTGATGGGGAACACCTACAATTTTGACCGCTAGATGAAATATATATTTGTCTCTGTCGAATTTTTACAAACACCTGAGATAATCGTTTCGCACCAGCGAGAGGGACATAGTTTTCTTCGTCCGCACCAGCTGAAGTACCGCGGCAGGCCGATATCGGCCTGTTACGCAGTGAACGTGTTAATTTACAAACTACTTAAAATAAATTTTTCAAGTAGTTTGTAATATTTACTAAGAATTAATTACTAAATGTAGGTAGGTTAAAATAAGGTTGAGTTTTAGATTTATTTATTTTAGATTTACTTAAATAATGTTCTTACATAATGATAATATTCTTATTAAAGATAACATTAATTCAATAAAAGAGATCGTCGAGTTATAAGCATAGAACTATTGGATACCTATTTAGTATCAACTTTAGTGTGAAATCGTAAGTACCTAGGTTAAATGAAAGTACAGACAAAACAAAAATATGTTTTAATGATGCCATATTCACGAAATTATACCGTAATCTACGTTTGAGATCCATTATACCAAACTAAGAAAAATTACTTTCGCTCTAACTATATCACAGACTTCTATTTATTACCAGCTTGCTTTTAAACAAATCCATATTAATTTTATCTACTTACATACTTATCTAGCCGTGTGGTGTCCGGCAGAGTAGAACAACACCAACCCCTTACACTCGTGGGTGTCGTACAAGGCGACTAATGTTTTGAGGTAAAAGATCTACAGTCTCCGTAGGCTGGAACATGGGCAGCAGCGATTTCCATTGTTATATTTATAACACTGTGATCTCCAACCCGCCTGCCAAGCCTGGAGATTATGGCAATAACTTCCCCTTTCGTGAGAGAGGCGCTAAGTCCTGCAGTGGACTGTTATGAGCTGTGACATATTTATCATTTTTTTTAAATATATTACAAGTTGCTTAGTATTTTCCTTTGCATTTAAATCAATATTATTAAGATTTTAATTATTTACCTAAAGATATTTAAAAAAGCATGATCCTACATTATTTTCTACAAAGAAAGCTAAATAAATCACAGCTACTAGCACAAACACGTGAAGTGTCTATTCGTAAGGATCTACGATATTCAATACAGTGAGGCAGCCATCTTGAGATCCAATAGCCAGAGCTTTACCTCCGTGGGCACTAGCGACTCCAGTCACCTCTGCTGGTGCTCTGTATTCCGCTACAGCTTTCCCATCGATTGTTCTGAAAAGAATTCCAGAATCACATACCTTAACAATTTACCGCATAAAGAATAAAGAGATATAATAACAAGTATTGTTTTCCATGAATGTATATTGAGATATTAGAATAGAATAGAATAGAAAACATTTATTTACACACAATTATTATCCAAATACTCATTTATGTCTTTTATTTGGTGCAAACGACGCCATTTATGGCTTCGTAAGCATTCTTGTCAACAAATGTAAAACCATAAACAGAAACTTATTTGAAATAAATAAGTAAATAAATGGCTTCGTATGCTTATAGGAAAATCTAAAATTATTTGCTGAAATATTTTGAAACAGTGCGTTTTTCTTTGTAACTTAAAGGTTACTTTTTACATACTATGAAAGAAAGATATTTGAACAATAATTACACAGGCAAAAGGCAATTCTAGTGTACTTTTTTACCAAAAGGGAAAATGTTTGCTCACATTAGCATGGACTTACTCCAAAAGCATAATATGTCTAGCTAGTCCTTTTCACGAATATTGGCGATTAAGGTAACCTGAAGGTAGTGCCTGGATGATTATTGAACGTCAGATTCAGAAAGGAACTTTATTCACTTTCCTGCAAATATAGATACTACCTGACGCGTTGGGTTATTGAACCAGTTACTAAGCAAACCTTGTAGTTTTGATGTAGTGGAACTTTGAAGGGCAATCAAGGGATCTTATTTTGGGCTAACGCTATGTATAATCATGTATTTTTTGGGGTTGACGTTTAGACATACATTAATCATCACCATTAGACAATAATTGTAAGTGTAAATAAGACGCCATAGATGGCATGCAGTCATCATCATCATCATAATAGCAGCCAGAAGATGCCCACTGCTGGGCATAGGCCTCCCTCAGAGACCTCCACAAAGGCCGGTCCTGTGCCTTCCGCATCCAGCGATCTTGACTAGGTCGTCGCTCCTCAATGTGGGAGGCCTACCCACGCTGCTTCCCGGCATGCAGTAGGACCTATATATTCAATACAATGCATACGAAGCCAAATATGACCTAGTAATACGACCTACGACGATACGACGATAAATGAACGACCTGAATGTATAAAATAATTAAACTATGAAAAATTATAGGTACCTGAAAACCCTCAAGGTCTTCCGTCCACTGTGATAATAGAAAACGTACTGGTCGTTGGAGCTGAACATTGTAATGATGGAGAAGACGCCTTCGGCAGCTCTTGAAATCAGAGGCTGGACAGAAGCCCCTCGTTTCAGTTCAATGAGGTCTAAACCACCCCTCGTGGGGGCGCAGAGACCAATCTTGCCGTCGCGAGTGCATGCTCCGTTCCAACGAGGAACGAATCTGCAGAATTTAGAAGATTTAAATATTGTTCACAGATACATTCTATCATCGCACCGCTCGCCACCGATAGGGACTTCATCCTCACACCTTGGAGCCAAATTGGTCGCGAACTGTGCAGTCCCCTTAAGGAACACTAAGGTTGTGGAATTAATTACCTGGAAAGGTTTTCCCTGGAGAGTACAATATGGAGTTCTTAAAGAAAGGGGTGAAAAGGTTTTTACTTGGTTGTGCCCCTTGGCATTGCAAACGTCCATAGGCTGCGGTGACTGCTTTCCATCAGGCAGGCCGTAAACTTGTTTGCCACCTTAGTGGGGGTGGGGAAATTGTTAATTATCGTCGATTAGTACCTATTGATTGCTATTCCGTCACCGTGCTGTTTATCTTGATAGAGACATTTAAAAAATAAACGCCGTTTATCGCCATATTATAATCGCGGCGTATCGCGATACAGACATTAGAAAATAAATTAAAAAAGTTTGAAAAACTATCAGCCATTATGCAATAGTCGATTGATCTGCGAGCGTCAACGTCTACAAACACTTATGATTTAGATATCGTCGGTATATGGATGGAAACACATCGTAGGCGATTTACCGTGTCGTGTCCTGAAGTCGGGTACTCGGGGACATTAAAGTTATCGATCAGTGAATATAATTCTTAATTATCTTGGCGTTAATGTCCTGGTTGTGCTCTCGCGCGCGAAGGCCCGTGGTTCGCCTTGACCATTATCTAATATTTGGCAGATCAGGTAATTACAGTGGAGCGACTGCCATCTGACCCCCGTGACCCTGTTAACCTGACCAGATTGGATCATGGTTATACATTCAGTTGCCTGAACGTGCAGGTTTCTTTACGATGTTTTCCGTCACCGTAAGAGCATAAGTTAGTATTCAACTAAATTACATATTTCAGAAAAGACTCATTGGTACATGGCGGCAGTGCTGCGGCAATCGAACACGGGACCTCTCGCTAATGAGTCGGACCCACTTACCACTAGGCCACCAACGCTCTTCGAATATAAGTCTCAATACTTGATAATAATTCTGGTAACGTCTTAATAAACTCTTACCGAATGTGTCTCTTCGTCTTGATGTCTAATATTCCAGCCTTATCGTTGCCCACTACTGCTACCCACAGGGCTTTATGAGGTAGCGCCACGATAGACTGCATGTCCTTGATTCCGCTATTCTTTATTGGAATTCTGCAATATATTATTATTATTTCTTTTATTGGTACATACTTACCTACATTTAAAATATTATATAGCTTTGATACATCACATCTACTGAGAAAACGGAAACTGGTCCGAAAAAAATATTACATATTTTTTGGTAATGAAAATTTAAATGGTGACGAATTGTAAATATTTGTAAAAGGACGCCAGCCGTTAAAAAAAGGGATAGTAACTCGCGAGCTGTGTGCGTTAATTACAGAAATCGAAATTGGAAGAGAAATCTAACCAAATATAATAATAAAAGACAATTGTCCAATCCAGTACAAAAATTATGTAGCTATTTTAATTTTAAGCTAGATTATATTTAGTTTAGTAGTTGAGTAATATAGTTTCAACTAAATCTTCGATTAGTCGAAAGGTCTTGTCCTGTAGATATGGTAATCAAATGAATACGAAATTGTATTATCTAAAAACTGGTTACGATTGAACGGCCTAAAATGGTTTTCATAAGAGTTTAGCTTCGTCCTAACTTTATTTATTTATACTTCATGCACAAACAGTACAATGGCGGGCTTAAAGCTAAAATAGTATGATCTACCAGTCTACCAGGAGAAATGACAATCAAAAAAAGGTATACGAATGCAGGAACACTACAAGCAAAGATTACACATAAGCTTTTTCAACTACAACCAAATAACTAGTAATTCAATTAATGAACTGGTGAGTTTCACAAAATTATTCAGGTAGTTGAGGCCTTAAGAAGAAAAGGGATATAAAAGGCGCACAAGGAATAAAGTACGAGCCAAGGATAAGGTTGTAGAAAAAGATCATGTGTGTGTGTTCTCTGATCATTATAATCGTGACGCCTTCATGGCCAGAGTGAATAGGCTGTTCCTAGACAGGCATGCTCCATCATTAGTCGCATCGTCACTTACTACCAGGTGAGGTGGCGGTCAAATGCCTGGCTAAACAAATAATAAAAAAAAAAGAAGATTGCACCTGTGAATCCTAGCCCCAGTTCTTGCATGAAAGACATGAAGACAATCTTTAGAGGACTTATCAACTCCTGGAGCAACAATGTGATGTTCGTCCACAGATATGACCGCCGAACGAAACACGGTGCCTCGTACATCATATTCTACTGTGTAGATCCTCTCGCCATCTGTAGACAATTCAAAATTAAAAAATATGCATTAAATCACTTTTTGTACACTAGTTCCACTTTATTATATAATTTTTATTAAATTGCGAAAAATAATATAATAAAGTGGAACTAGTGTACAAAAAGTGATTTAATTCATAATAATGGAGTTCCATCATGAAGTGACAACACAAAGTGTTAAATATTTAAAAAATATGCTTGAACAAATTCTAACTCTTCGCCATCTAGCCCCAAAGTAAGCAAAGCTTGTGTCATGGGTTAGGTTAAATTTTAAATTAAGAATTCTTATAGGTTTTCAGTACACTTAAATTCCGATTTCTCAGATGATTACCCAAAGACATTATTAGATATTTATATTAACGATTTTGAAAATTAGTGTAATTGTATTTTCTGGCTGTCTTAAAATCGTAATTGTGTGCATACTACCATTTTACTAATATCCTTAGCAAATTTCAATCAAAATAAAATTCTATTAATCAAATTCTGCTCAGTTAGGTATGATTATATTTTCATTATATTAAATTCATTTACTTACCAGGAATGGCTCTTGTAATAATGTTGGCTACAAAAATACTGTCTACGTTATCCGATGTCACCTTCATCGATATCGTTATAACTTTTGTACCGTCCTCCAAAAGTAAAAGTTGCTTCACTCCTTTCTGTTCTTCTTTGAAGACAGCCTTAAATTGAAAATAATTTATCCCACCAAAACATTTCATGTAAAATTTTTAAGCTCTTAACGGTTTCAGTGAGAAATAGTTATCAGATCTCATTAAGAGCCAAGCTTTTGAGCCAATCATTGAATATGAATATGGATGGATACACACTAAAGAAAATAATGATGGATTGTGTGATGAGGGATGCGATAGTTAAGCGTAGAGAAGACAGTGGATATAGATGAAAGAAACATACTGTGCCGACCCCAAATGAATGGGATAAGGGCAGTTTCGCTTACCAGCTTTTCAGCAACATCCCAAATAACAACATTGCCAGATTCTGCAGTAATAACGTTGTCGCCAGTAGGTGTTATCATGGCGTGGGTCACTATGGCACCAAGTGGTGCATCAGCAAGTTGCGCAAGAAGTTTACCAGTAGTGGTATCCCAGAGACCCCAACAGCTGCGGGTGACTGTGACCGCTAGCGGCTTGTTGCGAGCTAAGCTGGTAAATTGAAATAATTAGTTACATTGTTACATTGAAATTTTTGACAATTACTTCGATAATGATGAGTTCCCAGTTTCCAAGCAAAACAAATACATCAAATCAAATGAAAGATTACTAAAATATATCTGTTTCTAACTTTTGTTCATCTTGCCGTTAATGTCCCGGTTATGCTCTCGCGGACGAGGGCCTGGGATCCGCCTTGACCATGATCCAGGATTTGGCAGAGCAGGTTATTACAGTGGAGCGACTGCCATCTGACCTCTGTGACCCTGCTACCAGAGGAATCTGACCAGTTTGGATCACGGTTCAAACTTTTGGTTGATGAACAGTATACTTTTTGTAATGAACCTAGATAAATTATAACGAAGATTGAAGATCATGTTACCTAATCAGAATTACCATATTATTATATTGTACCAGGTAATGCATTTTAAAGCTAAAACTAACCTGATAGAATCAATAGGCAACTCCTGCCTATCAATCTTATGCACTTGTTCGAAAATGTTGTCGATGTTCCAGATCTTCACCGTTCTGTCTATCGAGGAGGTGATCACATTATTCCAGGTGCCAACTGTGAGCGGTTCCAGTTGCACTATTCTACCGAAATGGGCGTCCAGTACTTTAATTAGTTTTGTGGTCTCGAGGCTCCAAACGTAGAGATTTTTTCTGTAAAATTATAAAAAATAATGTTGCAATCTATTTGACAAAGTGTTATTTCTTTATTCTATCCAATATTTATCAACTATCATTGTACTGACGGAAGGCGCAGCATAGGTAGGCTCCCACAAGGTGGACCGACGACCTGGTAAAAATCGTAGGTGCCAGCTGGATGCGGGAGGCACAGGACTGGCCATTTTGGAGATCTCTGGGCGAGGAATACGCCTAGCAGTGGGCGTCTTTCGACTGATATGATGATGATGACGATGATGATCATCATTATCATTATTGTCCTTGATGTCGACGACGAAATAACAATATTTATAATCCCGCGAAGATTCAACAAATGCAGCAGCCTAGATAATAGTTTGTATGTACCTTTGCTAGGCCCTTTTTTACCTGACTCCTGCGACAGCAAATTTGTTATTATTACTAATCATGAAGGAGTTAGATTGAGTCATCTTCGTCGAGATATTTCTTATTGTATGTGGTAGCTTCAGAACGATTCCTTCAAAACGAGGATCTTTCTCGGGTTCCTCATCAACTTTTTCTTCCTGAAATACGTCGTGATCTTTCGGGTGAATACGATAAAAATGTCACTAACAGTTTTAGATGTAGTATAATAATGTATCAAAATTTCTACCTCTTCCTCTTTGTCTTTTTTGCCACCATTTTCATCATCGTCTTCATTTTTCTTTTCTTCCTTGTGTTTCTCTCTGGAAATTTCGTGCTCGAAATCCCAAACTACAAAACTGTATGTCGTTGTCGCTATAAATATTGACGTATTTTGTATTAGGTCATTTGAGTGTCTTAAGCATAGACGTTCAGTAGGAAGAAATTCGTACATGTATCTATCGACGTCATTCCACAGGATGGAATCAAGATAGCGGCGTTCAATTGAAGTTATGGCCGCGTAAAATATACATGCATCATGCTCGCGCAATTCCAGGATGCGACTCTGTAGGTCATGTACCTACAAATTTATTTATACTGAACGTCTTTGCTTTAATTACGGCAAATAAATAATCTTATATGCATCTGTTATTTTATTACAACATATTTTGTCAAAAAACGTATTTACCCAGCAACATACGGTCTTCTTTGCCACGCTTGAGCTGTAACATAGCTTCAGCAGTATCCGTTTCTAAATGACTGAGTTCCAACGCTTTTTCCCAACAGCATTTCTCAACGTTCAGCTCAAAAATCGAAACCTAGAAATTAAACAAAACACGTAAATGAATACCTTTATTAGTTATTGCAGTATGATAACTGAAGAAGTATAAGATATAGAGTACCTACGTTATTACTGTATTTTGAATGAATCAAATTTCAATGGACTATTTTTATTTTATCACGATTTATATAAAATGATAAATGCATATTATGTACCTGATACCCTCTGGACGGATCACTTGTATAGATTCTAGACCAGGTCTTGTTCATGGTAAAAGCACCTCTGCATCTCAACGGCTGCATCCAGGCACCGTCCTTGAAGAAGTGGATCAGCATGCGATCCTCGTCCAGGTCTCCACTCCACATGGCCATCACGAAGTTTTCCAGGTCTTGGAATTCTATAGCTAAAACGGAAGTAATTGTGGAATAAATGCTTGATTAAATTATGTAAGTACATATTCTATTTATTGAATCAAGAAGGCAAAATTCTAAGGAGCAGTTTACATTAAGTTTAAGTTACAAGACTGTAAGTTAGTGTCATCATCTGCAGCCTTGGCGTCTCAAGGAAGGAATATGAATCAGTCATTTATTGCCACAAGACACCACGTCACGATACAAACAAATCAAGTTTAAAAAGTATGCAAAAAGGATTGTCTTATGTAGGTAAGTACAGACGCCATCTGCAGTAAGTAATAAAACTAACACCTACATAAGTACACGTACACCCACATTGATTCCTAGGGCTAGTGCAAAAGGATCTCACTCAGCTTATGCTGTGAACCGCGAGGCATGTCTATCAGCGCAGAGGCCTAATTCTGGCGCTGTGACATCTCGAAATTCGACATTTTTCCAGCCACATATCTCAATCAATAATGACATTGAAATGTCTATTGCATTCGAAAAATATTTTCTCATCTATCTATCGAAGTTGTAATACAGTTTAAAAACTAGAGAGGCTAGGGAAAATGTCTAATTTGAGATGTCATAGCGCGATAATCGCCCCCCTGGTTTTCTGTTTCACCCGTGCCCGTTTGTGTGTGGCACGTTCCGTGATTTCGCGGACAGACGCGGACCAGCCCGCACCGACGCACCGTGGAAAGGGTATCGTTCGTGGTAACCGCAGACCTGTCACAAACTTATATCTGAACCGATGACGGCGTCGCTATGTCGACAACAATGGGTCATTTCAAAATGGTGAAACTTAGTTCCAGTTTTGGCCATCGGGTCAGATAAGTCTGTGGCACTCCGTCCGTGGTCATTCGCCGTGCGTGTGAATGCGCAGGATCACGGACCGTGAAATCTCGCATTTACACTACTTCTTCTTATCGAGTCAATTGCCTTAACTCTCAATTACACTTTGTTCGACTAGTATTCGGCGACGCCTCGAACTACGATTGCTGAGCCGTGGTCTCACTCAAGAACTCATAAACCTCATTTTATTTCACTAGGAATAGACAAAAAGTTTACACAAAATCTCCCATGTGACGTTATCGAATGGAGCAGCATCTGGTGCCGGATGGGTGGCCTGGTGTTCCCCGCGCATGCTGTACTGCACCCAGGAGTTGGGCCCGTAGATTATCATGTTGTGGTTGAGTACGAACACTCCTCTCACAGTTTCTCCTGGAAATAACAAATATATTAAATATCTATTGCTTCAGTTAGGAACTTACCTCCTGTAACCTTGTAGAATGTGAAATTGACTTTGCAGGCAGTTGTTATTTCTTTTACTTACCTTCATTTAAAGGGTTTTCGATAGTAATGTATTCGCTGGTCAGCATGTTTAACAGCATTGACTGGAAACAGAAGACAAGACACTAAAGTCGTACCTATACTTAGCATTTGACTGCCGTCTCACTAGACGGTAAATGACGACGCGGCTGAGGATGAAACATGCCTGACTAGAAACTGCCTATTCGTTCTGGTCTTGAAACAACTCCAGATTGTACTATTTAGAAAACACATTGGCAGGCAAGACGTTCTATTCCTTCATAATTCAGCCGAAAGACTTCCAATCCTGTCATAGGCCTCCCCCAGAGATCTCCACAAAGACCGGTCCGGCACCTTCCGCATCCAGCTGGTACCTGCGATATTGACGAGGTTTTCGGTCCACCTTGTGGGTGGCCTGGCCTACCTTCGCTGCGTCTTCCGGTACGAGGTCGCCACTCGATAACCTTTTTTGCCCCATCGGCCATCTGTTCTTCGAGTGTCCTGCCCACTCTAGCCTGGCAATCCATCGGGCTATGTCGGTATGTATGTTCTATTCCTTAGCCGTACGCATTAGAAAGGTCGAGCCATAGCGATTCGTATAGATAGCTGAGATATCAAGATATCTAGATAACAGTCCCTTAGTAGGAGACTTACCACAGAATTATTCGTCGATGCAGCAGCCCATTTGTTGTCAGGAGATATCTCCAGGTTCTGCATGATACCTTCCAGTTGGGGACATAGGTCCCTGGCGAGGTCTGATGTGGATAGATCCCAGGATATGACCCTGCTCGAGATGGAAACCACAAACCGCTTATCCGAGCTCATGCGGAAAGCGAAGACAGCAAACTGGTGGCCCTCCAAAGAGTACTGGAAATAAATTAGTTGTTCGAGACTATAGCACAGAATCATAGATTAACTATTCACATAATCTAATCATCATCATCTTCTTGCAGTCAATGTCCCGGTAATGTTAATGGCAGTTACTAGTTACCATCGTGGCCGCGTAGTGACCGGTAGGGTAGAATGTAGCACAAGCCCCATTAGTTGATATGTGTCGTGGAAGGCGACTAACGTCAAAGAGGCAGACCATATGTTATCTCTGTAAACCGAACAGTGGCCAGCAGTATTTTCTAGGAAGTATTCCCATCACTGGGATCTACAACACACATGCCGTGGAGAACCCTCCGCCCTCCACTGAAGTGGAAAGGGTCAAATTCAGCAGTAGAGTATATATGTCAGTAGACTGTTATGGAATGTTACTATGATATAATTTACAACGTACCTTCAAAGGACCACCAGGTGTATGCAAGCAATGGTGTGAAGGCAACAACGCGCAATGATTCTTGCCCTTGTCAACACATTGCTTCAGCAGCGATGCTACCGCTGGATTGTGAGAGGCTTCAGGCAGCAGTCGCCCGACCAGCTGAGGGGCTAGCATGTTGGGGTACGTCCCGAGGATGGCGCCTCCGAGACGTAAGGCGTCAGCTACCAGCATCAGCTCTCTGCAATGATTATGATTTTACTGTTTATAAAGAGCTTAAATATAAAATATTGGCGATAATGTCCCGCTTGTGCTCTCGTGCACGATGGCCCGAGGTCCGCCTTGACCGTAATCCAGGATTTGGCAGATCTCAACTGATCTGCTGATTACAGTGGAGCGACTGCCATCTGAACTCCGTAACCCTACTACCTGGAGAACCTGACCAGATCATGGTTACACATTCAGTCGCCTGAATGTGCAGGTTTCATCACGATGTTTTCCCTCACTATAAGAGCATCAACGCTTCTTTGTAAAAATTCCACCGACATTCCTTCATAAAGATTCCTTTGTAAAATGTTTATAACAGCTATTTTGTTTGAATTGTAATTGAGAGTCGAAGAGAAAGAGGACGGACACATCGTTCTGTTTCGGTCCTACAATGACTTTTAAAAGTGATTGTAGGACCTTTTTCTTTACCCAATATCTCCTGGTTGACAGATAGATAAGGCTATTTTAGCTTCGATTCCGCCATTGTATCATTTTGTGAATGAAGATTTAATAAATAAATAAAAGTGATGTAGTAGGTTTTTAATAAATATTATTTTTCTTTAAAAAGATTGTCAAAATATAATTTTGATAATCTTGTAACTAAGCTATATAATTAATTCAGAGGATAAAAATATAAGATCATTTAAATATTCTTCTTCTTCAAACATCACCGAAATCTTAACTAACTTGCTAACCTAACAGCATCCTTGTTGACATGCAGCTTAGAATCCTCGAAGTCAGCCAGGAGTGCCTGCAGAGGACAGCAGTTGAGCTTGGCGTGAAGCCACTCGTAGTTGAAAAGAACCTCTGCATACAGATCAGTGAACCTTTTCGAACGGACCAGATGGAATGGGAGTTCCCCAAACTGAAATGAAAGTTGCATTACAAAAGTATTGATCTGTATAAGATTTATATCATCTGACATTTATTGGTGAACAACTGTGCAAGGGATATGTAACATGATCACAAAAAAAAAGAATTCCCATCTTCAATTCGGAGGTCAACACATAGTTTGGATAGTTGAACACACAGCTTGTCCAGTAAATCCATACATAGTATAAAGCAAAGTCGCTTCCCGACGTCTGTCCCTAATTTTCTTTTTGTGATTTTGTATGCAATAAATAGTATATCTATTTATCTGTCTATCTATGCATCTATGTATGCTTAGATCTCTAAAACTACGTTTTTTTTTTTTTTTTTATTTGATGCGGTTTTCAACCATAGATAGAGTGATTCAAGAGGAAGGTTTATAAGCAAGAAATAATGGGTAGGTTAGGTAGGTAACACGAACGAAGTTGCGCCGGGTCTAGTTAGGAATATTTAATAATTGAATCTCAATGGTGTCTACTGAAAGTGCCGTTAGCGATAATTAGGGTTTTACGGGGTCCCCCGGGGATGCCCGGTATTGCAAATATCCATAGGCTGCGGTGACTGCTTACCATCAGGCAGGCCGTAAGCTTGTTTGCCACCTTAGTGGTATAAAAAAAATGTATCAAGTAGCTTGTTTTCAAGATTTAATGAGACATTCGTCAATTCTTTAATTTCAGTGTCGTACTTTACTTTCAAATTCATTTACTTTCGTAAACAAATTTCTAATCCAAAAAAATTCAATATCATCTTACCTTCCTCAAATTGTATCTCTTATTAGAACCATCAGCTGATACAAAGACCAGGGGCTGCAGGGGCACCTTCCTGTCGGCAACACCTTCTCGGTCCGCCAGATTGAATCGGTGACGCTGGATTTCAGTGTATTTGAAAGGCTTGGCCTTACCTCCGCCCCAAATCCCTGAAAAATAATTTTTTTTGTAGTTTCTTCACAAATAATTTTTTTTGTAGTCACATTTCTAACCGACAAATTTTGGCCGATAATGGAATAATTGATCTAAATCTCAGCCTAATTTTTTTGTCATTTTGGCTAAATGCTAAAGTCTCAGGCGGGTCAATGTTAATTAATTGATTTCAGTCTTCATAATCAAGAAAGGGGTGAAAAGGTTTTTACAGGGTCGCTAACGCGTGAGTGATGCCTCTGGTATTGCAGACGGCCATAGGCTGCGGTGACTGCTTACCATTAGGCAGGCCGTAAGCTTGTTTGCCACCGTCGAAGTATTAACAAAAAATTATCAACATAATTCTCCCGTTAGGTACATACTCCTTTCATTTTTTTATTGTGATGTTTTTTATCTTTACAATCAGCGACTCCCATCTGACCTACACAACCCGGTAGAGTGCAGCAGATTTGTGAGAGCCTCGTCGGCTGTCAGTCGGGGGGTCCACGAGCAGATGAGGTTGGTTTGGGTCAGTGAGTTGATAGGATACCCTCTTGACTGAGAAAGTCATCGTCATCAGGTTCAGGTCCAGGTTGTGCTCTCGCGCATGAGGCCCTGGGGTCCTTCTCATCATGATCCAGGAATTTTCAGATCGGCTAATTATAGTGGAGCGAGTGCCATCTAACCTCCGGGACCCTGCTACCAGGGTACTTGTCTTGATAGTATCATGGTTACACATTCAAGTCACCTGAGGTTTCATCACGATGTTTTCCCTCACCGTAAGAGCACCGGTTAGCGTGCAACTAATGTACATAATTCATAAAAGAGACATGGCCACAGTAGGATTGGCGGACGCGGTTTGGCATTGCGGACGTTACAGTTTGTATATCTGGGTCATCATTTTCCCTTACCAAGATAGTAATCAGCGATCATAGAATGGAAGTACATGGCCATGTTCATATTCTTGAAGTAGCGCTCTCGTGCCGTGTCCCTGAACTGTCTGTGGTACCAGTTCATCACATTCACACCGTCGGCTTCGCGTTCCGAAAGATAGTTCGGAAGGTCATTTCGAATCCTGGTTACAAAATAATTAATTTTAGCGAGTATCTTGATAGCCTTATAAGAAAGCTCACTGTCACTCAAAGGGAAATGGAAAAGGCTATGCTCGGAGTTTCGTTGCGCGACAGAAGCAGAAGTGAGGAGATCCGTAAGCGAACCAAGGCCATCGATATAGCCCTAAGGATTGTCAGGCTAAAGTTACAGTGGGCGGGGCACATAGCTCGAAGATCAAATGGCTGATGAGGCAGTAAAGTTCTCGACTGGCGACCACGCACCAGAAGATGCAGCGTGGGTAGGACTCCCACAAGGTGGACCGACGACTTATTAAAGATCGCATGTGCCAGCTGGATGCCGAAAGCACAGGGCCGGCCTTTGTGGAGAGCTCTGGGGGAGGCCTATGGCCAGCAGTGGGCATATTTCTGCTGATATGATGGGTATCTGAAACTGCTCTTTGGCAGACCCTAGTAGTTTAAAGTTTGACGTTTTCCTTAAAGGTCCTTGGCGGAGATGTGTTGGAAATCGTATCGTTGAAAATTTAAGGAACTTCCTTCAATTGACTTATGGAAGTTAAGACTGAAACTGTTGGTCACAGAATCTATACCATGACTATCATATATTATCATAGAATAGAATATTAGAATATTGCTAACAGAAAAACATCTCATTACCTGGTCCAAAGCAGAGGCGGTATCCTCCTGACAGGCGGAAGATGGTATTGATACACGTCATCCAAGACCTTGTCATCCAGTGATATCAGGTCTTCGAGCTCGGTTTCTGATAGGCCGCTACGAGCCGCTGTGATGTAGGCCAAGGCGTGGAACACTAGCAGACGACCATGCTGTGAGAGAAATTTATTTAATCTTTACACTATCTACATTTATACAAAAATAAGAAGCTGAAGTGGATGTAGAAAGTACTAAGTTGCGGAGCTTCGGTGGCCTAGTGGTTAAGCGGTACGACTCGTAAGCGAGAGGTCCTGGTTTCAAATCCCAGTGCCGCCATGTAGTCTCTCATGTGTGTGCAGTGTCTCTATCGTGATGAAACAGGCACATTCAGGCGACTGAATGTGTAACCATGATCCAATCTGGTCAGGTTCCCCTGTTAGCAGGGTCACGGAGGTCAGCCGGTAATTGCTCCACTGTAATTACCTTATCATGGCCAAGGCGAACCCCGGGCCCTCACGTGCGATAAGTTTTTAGTAAGATAAAGAGACAGTAGGCTGGTTGTATATGCCAAAAAACTCACAACCGCTGGGATAAACGAGTTTTCGTGTGGAGACCGCGACTCGGCAAACGTAATGTAGGACGCCCGCCAGTCAGGTGGATGCTGGATGCGGCAAGCCGACGACGGTGCTTTGGCATCTATGGTCTAGATTTCAAGGTTACCTACCAGTTACCGCAGCCTATGGACATTTGCAATATCAGGGGTAACACTCACGTGCTACCGACCCTGCAAAATTCTTAACACCCCTTTCTTGAAGAACTCCACTCTTAAAAATACTCAATCTTGGCTCAAATACTCAAGAATGACTACCGCTGGATATAGGCCTCTCCCCGGGCCTTCTTTACCGTTTGGCTGTGTGCCTGCTGTATCCATAGATTTCTAATCCACCCACCCATAACAATGTTGAAAATTGCAAATGTCCACCAACCTGTTTCTCAATTCTCTCGAACAGCATCATGATGGAGTCCATCACAGTTGAAGCTAGATGTGTGTCTGTGGGTTTGGTATAACTGCGCCATCTGCAGACTTCTGCGAACACTAATTTCACGAAGATCGGCAGCGAGCACTGCCCTATTGCGTTTGAGACCAGTCGCCATTGGTAGTTGGAGAGATCTCGGGCCGCTGACGCCATCCATAGCCTAAAATTGAATAGTGTTTGCTAGAAATCTGCAATAGGCAATTAATTGCAGTGTCCAGTAGGGTTCATGTCATTATAATAATGTTCCTTGCAAGACCTGTACATGGATGCTAATATTTTTTTTTATTCCTCTAAGGAGGTAATCAAACTTACGGCCCGCCAGATTGTAAGCAGTCACCGCAGCCTATGGACGTTTGCAATACCAGAGGTATCACCCACGCGGTGCCAACCCTGTAAAAACCTTTTCACCCCTTTCTTAAAGAACTTCATGTTGTACTCTCCAGGGAAAGCCTCTACAGGCAGTTCAATCCACAACCTTAGTGTGCGTGCGAGAAAGTTCCTTTGGAACCGCACAGTTTGCTACCAATTTGGCTCCAAGGTGTGAGGATGAACTCCCTGTCGGTTGCGAGCGGTGCGATTATAGAATGTTGCTGTAGGCATCATGTCAAATAGTTATTGAGAACAAACAGATTTGATTGATTGATATATAGTTGAAGCTAAGGTAAGCTGAGTCGATCTCAATTATTTTATACAATCACTAGGTTCTCATTATCTTCAAATCATAACAGTCTATCAAACATTACATTAGTAAAATTAAAGAATACTGAGAACTAATTCATTATTATGCCATTCAGAATAATAGCCATTATTATGAATGGGCTGAGTTAAATATTACATTTACTTTAAAACCTGCATCGCCAAGTCTTCACCGAGAGCCGTGACCTCCAGGAAACTGTCTTCAAAATCAATCATTCGCCGAAGTACATCGTACTCTTTAGACACTTCTGGGTTTGCTTCTTCGCGGGCGCATGTCACTATAATCTGAAATATAGGTACCAAATATTACTTGTAGTGTATGTAGTAATACTATTTAGCTATCCTGGTCTGGTATAGTGGTAACGCACTTGCGAGTCCAACGCCTGATAACCAAAGTTAAGCTACACACAAAGAGTCGGGGAACTAGATGGGCCGGCTAGTGCGTGTCACGGTGTCAAGGGCCCGTGGCGTGCTGTAACTGTGGTGTACTAGTGCGCTTACAGGCGCGAGGCTGCGGGGTGGGCGGCAGTATACATTAAGTGTGTGTTGGGGTTGTCCGTTCATTCCTCGACCGACTGTTCGTGGTGCGTATCGGTACTCGGTACCTCAAGGGCGCGTTCTTTTTGTGTGTGCTGGCCGACCTAGTGGTGTCTCTCCCTATCTGGATGAGCTTCACTTTGTTATCCGTAGTTATTTTTGACGTTTGATAAGAGTACTACATCATCATCATCACAGCCCGTAACAGTCCACTACAGGACTTAGGGCCTCTCCCGCGAAAGGGGAGGTTATTGTCATAAATATAACAATGGAAAATGCTGCTGCCCATTTTCAGACTACGGAGACTCTTGAGATATTTTGCCTCGAAAACATTAGTCGCCTTGTACGACACCCATGAGTGTAAGGGGTTGGTGCTATTCTACTCTGCCGGACACCGCACTAGGTTTTTAGATGCACTGGTTTCTAGAGTCTCTGTAGGCTGGAAAATGGGCAGCAGCGTTTTCCATTGTTATATTTACAACACTGCGATCTCCAACCCGCCTGCCAAGCGTGGAGATTATGGCAACAACCTCCCCTTTCGTGGGAGAGGCCCTAAGTCCTGCAGTGGGCTGTTGATGGGCTGTGATGATGAAGGTGTGCCTCCTAAATATCGTTGACAAAGCGAGGTTGACCAAGGCCTTCCGCTGAAACTGATTGAACAGTCGCGAGAGCCGGCACCTCGTCACGGTGTACTTAATTAAAATAAAATAAATAAATAAAACATCGTTTATTAATCATCCTATAAAAGTTTTCATAAAATACATATTTCAAAATTAAACCAAAAGCGAAATAAAATATTACGTGATGATAAATGAGCTTATGGATAAATGGAGAGTGACACAAGTCCCACACCAGTTATTCTGCTACACCCTACTAAATAAATAACTATTTACACACAAAAAGTTAGAGAAATATAAATAAATTAATAAAAAATACACAAATAAGAAGCATACAAGCTACCAAAGAACATAGCATACACCAGAGCCAGCATCGTTTTAAATTTAAAAAGAAATTCCATCTCGACCAACCTTACAAAACGCAGGCAGCCTAGTCGGCAGCCAGGAGACCTTATTATTCTCTGTACCGATACCGGTCAGCTGATCCACGGAATCCAGGAAAAGCAGGAGTGGCTGCTGCTGATTGGCTAGCGTGAGAAGCTGCTTGAAATGAGCCGTGAGAGGCACCAAGTCATCGGGAATGCTCTCGAATGGGAGGGCCAAGTTGTATGAGATCTGGAAGAGATGGTGCACTTGATTTACACAAATTGCAAAACAGTAAAATTGTAAAGTGAAAACAGACAGATATCCAAAAACTTATGTAATTAAAATTGAGATGGTAAGTTTCACACAAATTCAAGCATCGGAAAATCAAGTTCTGAGAAATATGAGATGAGCGAACTGACCTGTTTTACTTTTGTGACAATTACTACAGTAATAATGGTGTTCTTCAAGAAAGGGATGTAAAGGTTACGGGGTCGGCAACGCTTGGGTGATGCCTCTGGTATTGCAAACGTCCATATGCTGCGGTGACTTCTTAACATTAGGCAGGACATAAGCTTGTTTGCCACCTTAGTAGTATAAAAAAAATACAAGATTCTAGGTGTGATATTATTATCCTCACAGTGACAACGCACCTGCAGTTCTGCATTTTTGTTACATGGCGATGAACTCCATGAATCGCAGATGTTATGGGCGACATTAGCCATTTTCAATCAGGAGTCTGTTCGCCATTGAGTACCAAGTACCAAATAAAAAGAACGAACCTGCTGACAAATAGAAATGAGGGTAGGTGTGAGCGCGCTGGAGTCCGGAGTAGTGCCAAGGAACCGAATAATGTTGGTGGGGCGCACGTCCGCGAACCAGGTGTCTAGGCACATCGCTGCGCTCTTAGCTAGGAGGCTGGTCTTGCCACAGCCACCTGGAAGAGTTATTAGGCTATGATAGTATAGATCTGGTCTTTTGTTGTTGTTGAACACTAACCGTTGCTCTTACGGTGAGTGAAAACATCGTAATGGAAACTGCACATTCAGGGACTGAATTTGTAACCATGATCCAATCAGGTCAGGTTTTGCTTGTGAACAGGGCACAGAGGTCAGATGCAGTCGCTGTACTGTAATTGTACTTGCCAAATGCTGGATCATGGTCAAGGCAGATCCCGGGCTCTTGCGCGTGAGTGCACCACGCCCGTTTGAAATTTACGAAACATTAACTCCCAGATTATTATTTTTTATTGTTATAAATTGTGTAGGTAAAGGAAAGTTTTTTACATTGATATAACTTTAGCCGTCGTCCGGCAGAATTTATGACAAAAGAAACTCCTTACTCTTGAATAGGATTTTCATCGGGCAGAATAGCATATTATAGAACAAACCCATTCATTTTGGGTGTCGTACAAGGCAACAAATGATTTAGAGGCAAAATACCTAGGACACCAAAAGAACAGGCAGCAGCATTTTTTATTGTTTATTTTCAAACTGCGACCTTCAACCCTGTCAGGTGTGGCGATTATGGCAAACCTTCTATCACTTTGATGAAGGTTCAAGCACAGCAGTGAACTGTTGTGGGCTGTTATTGATGATGATATTTTACGTAACGTCTCTTTGTTGTACTCAGAGCCCCCCCTCCCCCACCCCCTAGCCACTTTCCGCCATTGGCAGACGCTGTCCGGGCGAACGCGTCATCCTTATATCATCGATCTTCCAGCTATCCACACGAGCCGCTTTCACGTTGCCTGCTAGCGTGTTCCCTGATCATTATAATCTGGACGCCTTCAAGACTGTTCCTAGACAGGCATGCTCTGTCTTCGGCCACATCGTCTTTACCGCTAGATGAGATGGTGGTCAATTGCCTGGCCAATCAATAAAAAAAATAAAAAAGAGTGAGGACAAGTTAGAGAGTAGACTGGGGCCGCTCACTGAGTACGAGAAGAAGAAGAAGAAGAATTGATCTGTCTAGCTAGCCTCTATCACTTTTTTAGGGATTAATATTACAGAGCAACAAACTTATCTGACCCGATGACGGGCGGTTTTATGGGCGGCGCAGTTTTTGGTATTGACATGTCAGATCGAATACATTTCAAAATGAAGTGCCGTCAGTTCCAGTTTTGGCTACCAGTTCCAAGGACCAAGAATTCCAGGACAGATAAGTTTGTGGCACGGTACTTGAATTTGACACCGCCAACCGTCAAATATACTTACTTACTGCTCAACGACCCAAAGTGGATCTTGGCCTCCTATACCAGAGATCGCCTCTTCCTTCCTTCAAATATACTAGTGAATATTTACCATAGCCTATGTTATTACTCCACATACGCAAATTAAAACCATTCCTTCTCCTCACCTTCTCCATACAGGACCAACGGCTTGTCGGAAGTGTTCTTCATGTAGTTCTCTATGAAATTGAGATCGTCTCCCCGCCCGTAGAACACTTTCACGGAATTATTGCAAGCGTGCAGATGCTGCAATATCTCCGTGACTATTTGGCCCTGGGCGCTGCTGTCTTCTTTGCGCATGGCTCTGAAATAGATGAACAACAAAAGTTTGAAACAGGCTGGCATTAGTCCCGGTTGCGATTTAGCGCGGCGCGTGAGGGCCCGGTGTCCGCCGTCCTACTTCTCCTTGTCCATTTCGCCTGGTCTTCGGCATCCTTGGTCGTGAGTTGTCACGCATGTCATTCTCAATGACGACTATAATAAAACCACGCTAAGTCCGAATTGCTTATTAAAAAAACTCTGTTTGGCAAGTTTTTAAACGTCATAGAACGTCAGTCATAAAAGTCATAACAAACAATTTGATTTCTGTAGGATTGTTGAATTTCGTGAGTTATGAAAAATATTATTAAATAATGGGCAAAACGATTAAAAGAAATTGCGGGAGATAAATTTCAGCATGATTAATAATTTAGATAAACTAAGAGTACAAGTTCAAGCTAATAGTGACCAAATAACTGAATGTTTACGAGAAGGACAGATAAGGATTTACAAGGACAGATTATCCCCAGATTATTGCCATATCCATTTTTTATAATTTTTACTACTGTCAGTCAATACGCACTTATCGTGGTCCTATTATAGCCGTCGCTTCTGGGGCTGGCCTCTATTTCCCATTAATGGCGGAGATGGCATGGCCACAGATTTTGTTGCCTATGTTATTTGTCAGTTTGTCCGAGACTTACCAGTACCATCGATGCCTTATTGTTAGAAACATCGATTTTGATACTTGTGACAGTGACTTCTAGGATTGCACAGAAATAAAAAAATATACCTATTCTGTTTTTTTTATTCAAGAGGAACTAACATGACGTCAATAGATAAACAACTGAAGAAGAGACAGTCGTGTCTCTGTCGCCCCCGGCCCCTCGCCCCTCACACCCCTCTTAGTCAACTTTTATCTATTGAAACGTACTTTAAAGTAGGGTCAAGACGCAGATGGTGATAGGTAGTAATCTGATAGTAGAACCAGAACTGTTGCTGGCGATCGAAGTCTAATTGCAGCCAATTCTTCTTCAGAAATTGAAAGTAATGAGCGCGATCTATGTTCACAAGTATCAAGCTATAGTACGTACGAAGTATAGCAATTTTTTGACGATTATACCTTTGACGCATCAACTTAACTTTTAAATAACACAGTCCACTACCAATTCTCAGAACACAATAGCTATATCAAAACCAAAGATAATAATAACCACTAACCTGTCAACGAGTTTGATGATGTTTTTGTAGAAGTGAGAGATGAAGTGGTTCAAGTACTCGGAATGGGTCTCGTTGTCTAGACCCTCACGGCCGATCCACTCGACTGTGTACCTGGAATCGTTACAAGGTTGAAGCTGCTTACAAGATGTATACAAAGATTTTGTATATTTTTTTAGATTCATTAGCGGTTTAAATTTTTCCTTAATTATCTTTTTCAAATCGTATTTATTTTAATACAATGATGATGATGATGATCTTTCTGACCGATTTTGGCTGCGGCGACTGCATCCGTTGTTGATGACGTTCATGTGCTCGCAAGAGGCTTATGTAGCCAATATTTTTGGTGAAGACCCTCGCGCATTGCGGGTATGTGAGCACACCGTTCACGAAATTATAATTGATCACCTTAACATATAACTACATTTTTGCGCCTTTTGGTGTGAAAACCCATGGCCCTGGGGATCAGGCGTAAATTCCCTATATAGGAAACTAGTCAAGTGCCTGGTCGACATTACTAATGACCCGAAGGCTGGCCTCTATTTGGGACGGCGTATAAGTATATTCAGCGGGGCAACGCGGCCAGCCTTCTTGGCACATTTATGCATTCACCTGGGGCAATTTTTTTACCTATTTAATTTATAGTAAGGTTTTTATTGGGAGGTAGTTTTTAATATGTAATTATGTTCTTTGTATGTAATGTAAAGCAAATTAAGGTGCGAATTTCGATATAGGTACTTAAATAATTTTTACACTCTTCAAAGTTTGTTTAGTTTGTACGGGTCAAGTACGTAGGTAACTACTAACTGAAAGTCAAAGTACCTCAGCTAGGTTGCTAATTTAGAGTTGCTCAAAGTTATTTAATTTTTACAGCTAAAAACTTCATAATAGATTAGTGACCCACCCCGACTTCGTACGGGTAGTAGCCTTTACTAATTATACCTTCCTCATTATACTTTGTCTATTGGTAAAAACCGCATGAAAATGTGTTCAGTACTTTTTGAGTTTATCGCAAACCGACGGACAGACGCGGCGTGGAACTTTGTTGTACAAAATGTAGTGATGTACATATTGCTACTCACTTCTGTATATTAGTAGTCTCAATTTTGTCAGGCAGTCTCACATCTCTGAGATCAGCTAGGAGCTTCGAGGATTCCGTATCAAGACTCCTATTAAGGATATCAACAAAATTGCTGGCTTTCTTCAGGTTCTGAAGATTTATATTGTTAATGTATCTAACGTAGGCCAGGCAGTGGTTCTTGGTGTTCTTCACGTTCAGTACGCCGTTGATTACTTCACGTTCCGTTACTGGAAATTTAATTAATTTTATAATTAGCATCATAGGCAAATCCTTATGTTTATGTTTGCTCTATTGGAAGGCGCTAGCAGACGTAACACAGTTTTAGGAACCAGAATTGTTGCTATCGTGTTCTATTATCAACTTAGTATACGTGATGATGTGTGGTAATTTACAACTAGCAATAACGTCAAAAGTGTGTTGTTCTACCTGGTTCAACTATTTAGGAAAACAAGAATCACATCCTCTTCTGTAAATTTGCGATGAAAAAGAAGTTAAACTTTTTTTTTATAGAAAATAATAAGAATAAGAATCGTTTGTCTTAATTTAACAAAATATCGTGACATAAAACAAAATTTTATCATTTCGCAAATTTTTATGGAATCATCTTCATCATATCAGCCGAAAGACGCTTACTGCTGGGCATAGGCCTCCTTCAGAGATCTCCACAAAGGCCGGTCTTGTGCCTTTCGCATCCAGTTGGTACCTGCGATCTTTACCAGATCGTCGGTCCATCTAGTGGGAGGCCTACCCATGTTGCGTCTTGCGGTTTTATGTAATACTTACGAGTCACTGGTAGTTTACCTTGTTTTGTATGAGTAGGTACCACTAGCATATTAATAACAGGCTGTGTAGAATGTGGAAGAGGCGAAGGAAGTGTGTCAGGATCGTAGCTTGTGGCATTCGGTGGTATCTTCGAACCCCACTACGGCCATGTACAAATTAGTCTTTTCTGAGTTATGTACATTAGTTGAATGCCAATCAATGTTCTTACGGTGAGTGAATTTGTAACCATGATCCAATCTGGTCAGGTTAGGATCACGGAGGTCAGATGGCAGTCAAATTTTATTGGTGAAACGAAAAAACACTTACACACTTCTGTAGGCTAGAATTATTAAGAACATCTTTACTGACCAGACATGAAGTAGTTATGCATGGTGTCTTTGTCGATCTTGCCAGAATTGAAGAGTTGTGATGAGGCTTTGCGGAACAGCTTTTGCATCTTGCCGAGAGTGTCCCACCAGATCGCCTGATCCTCCGCCTGGAGCTTCGGCACTCTCTGTGGGTGAGACACAATACTTTTAGGGTAGTTTCTTTTTAACTTACCGGCCATATGGCTTAGTGTCTGACTCATTTAATAGTACTTAAGTGGCGATGCAGCCGATGACATAGCACTCCAGCTCTAGCAGTTGCTGTTGCCTTCATTCTGGCCTTATACGGTGATTCATCTTCAATTACACATAGGTAGAGCTCATCTAGTCTAAATGACGCGCCCCACTACTTAGTTAGTTGATTTCGATGTGTGAGTGCAAATATTGATAACGACACTTCATCTGTGTGGAAGCCAATAAACGACGCGTGCTCCTACGTTTGAATCTTACCGCCAACTGAATAACTAATTACAACGGCATTTGTATATGTATTGCGTCCATATTTTAAACTTGCTTGTGTGCGTTAATGCGATAGTGGGGCGCGTCATTTTAGATTAGACGAGCTCTACATTCATACGTCCTTTATTCCTAGACCTCATTGAGACCACTACAACTATTCAGTTAGTAATATCAACTTGCCCTCTTTGTCCTGCTACATTTACTAGGGATGAACTGTTTCTGGCTACTAATAATGCCGTTGCCGTGGCCGACTACTGGGCAAGCCAGATCTAGATTAAGAGATAGAATGAATAATGAAATAGGGTTTTCAAGGTACCTTGTTGTTAAAATTGATGAGGATGGACGATATAGGCTGGAGGACGGAGACTGGGGGCACAGCGTTCGAGTCCTTCTTGTACCAGGTGTCCAGGAGGATGACGTCGACGCCGCCAGCTGCCAGCTCGTCCCGAAGCAGTTGCAGCTCCGAAGAGAGGATGTATGTTGGTATTGGTCTGCAATGAGATTGTTTCAAGATGACGTATAGATAATTAAGTTTATTTAGTGTCTGTACACGGGGCTTACTGTATGAATAACTTTAACCAGCGGAGAAAGAAAGCGGGGGACTTTCGCTGATGCTATAGTATAGAAATTTTATTCTAACAGTAGCACTATGTACGTTTTTAAGTACGATATAGGTGTGTCTATATCGTACTTAAAAATTTGAAAGAATATTTGCAGGCTTTACCAAAGCGAGATTGCCCTAGGTATCCGCCGAGGACCCTAAATCTGGTTGCAGGGTCTTGGGAACCAACCGTCACTCCTGACATCCTTACTTGCTCTTGTTTATGCCTTTGATCGTACCACGTGGTTAAGAAATGTAGGGGCAGATCTCGCACGACATAATGATAGAAAATAAAGTAGCAGGTCTAGTATTAGGTTGGCCTCGAGCGTGGCTGAGTGTCAACACTCAGTAGCGCTTTTGGGTATTTTTTGTGTTTATTGAAGTTAATTTTTACTAACAATTTATACACATCAGTGTCACATAAATATCGGGTTGCTGCTGTAGATCCGGAATAACCAGAAGTTTCAAGTGTGGGAGTGGTGGGACCGTAAGGCTTTGCCCATTAAAGAAATACTGACCTGTAACCATACTTCTGTCCCAGAAACACAACGAAGTTGGGCCCCATAGACAGACGTTGGCAGTTCTTGATCTCTCTCATGCAAAGTTCGGTGGTCATGTGATCATCGGTGGCCTCGTCTCTTACGCCCCAACGCATGTCTACCACCTGAGGAACAAAACATAAAAGCAAGGTACACTAGCCATGCATTTGACTGGTATAAATGATTCTGAATGATATTCTTAATCATCTCAGCCGTAGAACGTCCACTGCTGAACATGGGCCTCTCCCTGGGCCTTCCACAATGGTTGACTTTGTGCTTTTTGCATTCATCGGCTCCTGACGATATTTACGAGGACTAGTTACAAGTATAGTTATCTACGATCATATTTAATAGCCCATAACAGTCCACTACTAGACTTGAGACTTGATTCTCATTAGTAGAAGTGTTAATCTCCACGCATTTGTTGAAAATACACAAGAGAAAACACTGCGAGTTCATTTTCATTACCACTCTCGTAAGTTTGTACTATAGGTACTATATACTTGGATATTCTACTATGCAGCCTAGAGGCCATTAATTCTACCTCCAGGTCTCTGCGAGGTGGCTAATATTTTCTTAACTTCTTGTTTGATATTGATCATCTTCTTCTACCTGCCCTTATCCCACTAGACCGCAGGGTTGGCACAATATGTATATTTTTTGTTTGAAGATTACCATCTCGGCATAAATGTCCCGGTTGTGCTCTCGCGCACGATGGCCCTGGGTGTGCTTAAACCATGATCCAGGATTTGGCAGATTAGGTCATTACGACTGCTATCTAACCTCTGTGACTCTGTTAACAGGGTAACTTCACCAGATTGGACCATAGTTACATATTCAGTCGCCTGAATGTGCAATTTTGCCTTACCGTAAAGCATTGGTTAAGTTAACAACGTTAAGATAATGTACATAACTCAGAAAAGACTCATTGGTACATAGCGACACTGGGGTTCGAACCCGGTATCTCGTGGTATGAGTTGGACTCCTTAACCATTGGGGCACCGAGGCTCCTTTAAAATTGATATCAGAATTAAATTAAATAAAAATATAATTATCTTTGATGGAAAGCGATAAGTTTGCTGCCATTTTATTTGTTATAATCTCCTCGCTTGGCAGGCGGGTTGGAGATCGCAGTGTTTAAATATAAAAATGGAAAATGCTGCTGCCTCCTGCGGTCCCTGGGCCCTCGCGTACTGCGCGAATGGAAAATGCTGCTGCCTATTTTCCAGACTACGGTGACTCTTGATTTTTTTTCCTCGAAAACATAAGTCGTCTTGTACGACACCCATGAGTGTAAGGGGTTGGTGCATTTATTTATTACAGTAAATCAATGGGTTGGTGCTATTCTACTCTGCCGGACACCACACTTAGTAATGAGTATTGTTGAGTTTCGCTATTGAAGCGATAGATGTCGCTACATATCAAATAAATTTTCTCCGGAGAGGGCAAATCAGGAATTAACTCGACCGGCGCAATGTGCGAAAGGATGGGAGCGGCAACAGAGGTGCGTCGTATATGTTAAAGTCATAGCGTGTGACACTCTTTTTTGCCTGAATGTGTTATGTGAGATTGACGTATCTGGACACAGATCAATTTCGCCTACAAAATTACTTTAAACACCACGACATTATTCCAAACAGAATCGCGTTTACCTCTCAATTCTGGCGGCTTGTAACGCATTACGGATACGTACGAAGCCGACTCGTGCGCACTCGACGCCCAAGCCCCCTAGTTACAGCCACAGGAATAGACTAAACCACAAACATAGCTCGTGTACTTGTAAATATTTACAAAAACCCATTGGTTGCCGGCACCGGGCTATTTCGGCCGGCGGAAGCACGTGTGGTTAGAAACTTCGAATGGTGCTTATTATGACCAGAGTTGGTAGGGAAGCTGTATGCCTTGAGGACTCTTAGCGGTCGTTTTGAGGTTTTTTTTCTTCTACGCGGCTTCGGTACATCAAATATGAAGTGGTTTGTGCTTAGAATATGGTTTAGTTTGTAGAGACCTGCTAGTATTCGACTTCGTGAGATATTTTGAAACGGAGTCTTCAAGTAGGTACGGACAGAAAGTACAGAGTACATTTATTACAAAAGTATACCCTCTACGTCAGCGTTTCTTAAACTATATGCGTTGACAGATCCTTCCAGAATTTTAAAAAATATCACGGACTTTAGTCGAAAAATATTTTAGCACATTTTTTATAAATAGAATGTTAACTGAGCTACTGTGAACCCCTAAGGGATCCAAATCAAATCAAAATTGCTTTATTAAGTACAACATTAAATCTCTTGCCATCGTCAAATCGTTTCATAAAGTGGGGTCCGTGGATCCCGTTTTAAGAAACGCTGCATTATTTTATTGTATCGAAACGAATGTTACCAAAAACTTTGGCTTCTTTGATAATTAATAGCACCACAATACAGAACTACTTTGGAAAATAATTAACAAAACTTAAGCTAAGATTTAAGATAACTCTCAAAAAACAACGTTGTCCTCAGTTTTCGAGTAACAAATTGCATTCTAAATACCACTGAGATGTAATACGATGATTTAAACAATGGAACCGAAATCGAAAACTCTGTTAACATACATGATCACGCATAGGTACTAGGTTCTCATAAATTAAGATACCTACATAATAACGCCTAGGTAGGTAGGTTCTCACAAATTAATAGAAATTGTTCAGTGACCGAGCTACAACTAAAATAAACCTCGACAACCAAATTAAAAGGAAACCCGACAAAACCAATCCGTTAATTTATAAATGTCCCTTTCCAATTTCCTCACATCACAGGATTTTCTCGACTAATCCCTAACTCTTGATCGGATTTGTCGGTCTTTTTTTCTCCGAAATCTACAAATCTGTCGATCGACACGTCGCGCGTCGGCTGGTCGTAAGTACAGATCTGCGCATCGAAAGCATTCCGGATTCGGCGAGGGTTTGAGGACGCCGGTGAAATAATTTAAAGATTACGCGGTGAAATCAAAAGTCACCGCTAACCCTGATTTAAGGAAGTACGCTTACAGATTTAATGGCATAATTTTCGTTTTTTAATAGAGGGAGGTTAGAAACCAAGAAGCAAGCAAGAAACCTGACGAAAAGTAGAGTATCGGTGGCGAGTGGTTAGGGTAGATACTCGTAAGCGAGAGATACCGGGTTCGAATCCCACTGCGGCCATGTATCAATAACTTTTTTTAGTAATGTACATTAGCTAATGGTGCTCTTACGGCCAGAGAAAACATTGTGATGAAACCTGCACATTCAAACAACTGAATGTGTAACCATGATCCAATCTATTCGGGTTCCCCGGTAGCAAGATCATGGAGGTCAGCTGGCAGTCGCTCCACTATAATTATCTGATCTAAAAAATCCGGGATCATAGTCAAGGCGGACACCGGGCCTTCGTGTGCGAGGAACTAGCACCCATAACACAAGCTATGCTTACTTTGGGGCTAGATGGCGCTGTGTGTGAATTTGACCACGATTATAAATGCCAAGATGATGAAATTAGGTAGCCTGATGGAAAGTAATCACCGCCGCTCATGGACTCGTGTAACCAAAATTCAAATTCAAATTATTTATTTTCCTTACACAACTTAATAAAAAAAATACAAAGTGTTCCTTATAAATTACTATAAAAACAATTGGCGTGTGGGCAATCTCAGTATAAGCTGAGCAGACACTAAGAACTCACCACTGATTTTCAGATGGCCCCTTCATTTAGTTTGACCTTTCGCTCTGGCACTAGGCCACAAGTAAACAATAAATTATTAAAAATATATATCACAACCTCTTTATAATAGGTAAGTGGGTTTATGAAGTATAAATCATCTATTAAGAAAACAAAATTAAAGATACAAATTACTACCTAATTTCTAATAATAATTTCAATAACATAAAAAGTTGCATCTACATTATATTATATTATATTTGCCTCTTGTTAATAAGTGCTGCTTCTTATGATTTACTACTAAGGTTCTCTTTGTTCAATCAGTAATAACTTTTGTATTTTCGCTTTGAAACTATTCTGTAAATCGCGAAAGCCGTTTTGTGGTTGTAGGTATTGAAGGTTTCAATGTTAATTTGCTGTATGTTTCATTTACAAGTATTAAAAGGAAAAGAAGTTTGTATTACATAATACTGGGATACTTAAAGGGGGTATATGAGCCCTTGAATATGTGCCAGTGGGAAGAAGGTCCACGAAAGCGGCTCTAAAGATTTCGTAGAATTTGAGAATTTCAAGTACTAATTGATAAGATGATATTGATAAAAAAAACTGACTGCATAAAGACCGCGCCTTAATCGAAATGAATATTTAAAAAAGAATAAGCGGAAGACATAAATTTTTATAGTATCTTGTGGAAACAAACCGACGGATGATATTCCCGGAAAACCAAGGGATTGCCTCTTCAAAGAATTATATTAAAATAAGGGACCGAGATTCGGCGAATTAATGGAGGATTCGGCGTGATTAGATCTACCCTACTTTTGTTGAATAAACTCGAATTTATGCAAGGAAATGATGGATCTGTGGTGTATCTGACTATGAGAAAATTAAATCTTATAATCGCTATAATTAACGAGTACAATTGACAGACAATGAAGCGTGTTTTAGACCATTTTTGATAGATAATGAAGCGTATTTTAGACGACTTTATAAAGCGGTATCTAAATTGTATTATTATTAAAGACTTCCATATATGTACAAAGGCAATGAGACCACTTCATTGGAGCTCCTACGTCGTCTCAGTGATGTTTCGGCCATATATATATGAATGGTCGTTACTTTACAATCTAAGAATGCGCAGTTGCTTAGGATACACATACACTAATTCCGATAAACAGCAATCAAAATCAAGGATGGAGTATCTTTTTCCCATAAATTATAACAAACATCATGTATTACTTGTAAAACATGTTTAAATATTTCAGTGTTTATTGCTAAATAATTAACCGGCCACGATTACTTGGTATGTTCAATCAAATGCAATGTACTCCATCTGCTTGTTTTTGATTTGGCCGTCTTACATACATGCGCACGATGTGACTTTGCACTGGCGGTATAACACCGTGGATTTAGTTCTGACCATTAAATGTGGGTAGAACAGAAAAAATACTTATTACTGTGATATGTTTAGTACAGCATATCCCGGAACGGACTAATATTTGGAACTAGCGCTATTATTTACTTTTGTTCAGCTCGAAAATAGCTATCCAACGACGTATTGCTACACATAGCTATTGGAATGGTTACCACTGTCCATACTAATTCTTGTACGCGTTAACAATGTTATATTTGGCGGCTTGATAAGATTGTTTGCAAATCTATTCGGCCCGGTGTCCAAAACCGTAACCTAAGTGTTGCCGTTTTGAAATGTAATGTCAATGCCAATCACCCAGTCAGTCATGTTTGTGGCACTGTAGACGGCGCAGTTTTATTTACTACGGTAACCGTCAGGGTTATTTGTTCGTTCAACTGCTTCTAGATGTATATTTCTATGATTATTATGTACTTTTTTGGGTACCTTCTTAAGTTATTCATTAGTAGTGTGTTAAGATGAGTAATTATTTTTTCTTTAAATTGTTGTACGTTTGCTTCTTCTGCCTCACAGCTTCTTTCAGTCTTTCAAATGTTATAAATAATAATCTTAGCGTTAGCTCGAGGGCCCGGGGTTCGCCTTGACCATGATCCAGAATTTGGCAGATCAGGTAGTTACAGTAGAGCGACTGCCACTTGACCTCCGTGACCCTGCTACCAGGAAAACCTAGCCAGATTGGATCATGGTTACACATTCAGTCGCCCGAATGTGCAAGTTTCGTCACGATGTTGTCCCTCATCGTAAGAACATCGGTTAGTTTTCAATCAATGTACAAACTCAAGTTCATGGCCGCGGAAGGCCCAAGAAGCGATTGATTGACATCGCCGAGTCGGATGCGAGAGCCAATGGCTTACGACGCGAGGACGCTCCCAATCATTCAAATCCCCCTGCGGGTTAACTTTGCATTGTTGTACATACCACTACATACAATTCTTTTGTAAAATGTATATCTTATTTTAGTACAATAAATAATATATCAAACAATCAATCTAAATTCTGCAAAGTAACTATTAAAATGAAAGTTATTGATTTCAGTATTTTCAGTAAACAAACCTGAAATTCCAGGCCGTGTTTCTCTCTGCAGTAATCTTTGATGCGGGGGTAGCACTTAGCCATCAGCGTGTTGCGTTCCATTGTTGTGTCTGGAAGGAAGAACAACAGACATAAGGTTGCCAGAGAATCAAGAATTAGATGGGACTAGCCTACAGTCACAGGGGTTGTTCAGTCAACGGCAGAGTGAAACCCCAACTTAAATCAGGTGACCGTCTGTTGCCTGCGATCTAAATGTATAAATCGTTGATGTTATGGGCGACAGTTACCGCTTACCATCAGGTGCATATTTATTTATCACAGCACAGCATTAAAAAATGTTTGTTCAAAAGCCGTCCACTCTGCACCTGGCTGAAATGGAATGTCTTAGAGGTAACCCAGAAGCCAATAAGCCAGAAAATGGACAGCATTGTATCCGGTGTTCTCACGACTCCAAATTACGGCAAAATCTTCCATAATGTGACGGAAACTCAAGCCTGGAATCGAGGAATTTTAACGTCAATTAATGTTAGACTTTAAGTTAATTTTAACATTATCTAAATACAAAGTTATATAATAATTATAATGATAATATACCGTCCCGGGGTGCCAATTGGCTCCCGAAACTGTTCAGTTTCAGTACTAATGGCGAAGATGCCCTTTCGATCGTGTTCTGTGGTTCAACCAGTCTCAGCGTCCCCAGCGGAAGACCTTGACCAACCTCGTCGAGCCATCGGTATTAGGAGGCACGTTATATAATCTTTAAATAATTTGTTTCAAATTTTTTATGCTTGGTAGGTCAGGTACAGTTCACCTGATAGTACAGCTCCCTTCGGACATTACATAATTTTTTTTTAGTTTTATCCTTATCGTATTAAGTTAGCTATTTGGTTTCTATTGTTGTAAGGCTAGGTTGTAATTTTTAATTAGTTGTCATGTAACTTTAAGGGGTTGTTCAATATCAACAACCTAACTTCCAATTCCCAATTCCTTTTTATTATCTATTATATCACATAGTGATTGCGATCCGTTTACAACACAATCGAGTCATCAGTAACATTAGCAGAATACCAAAAACATGTCAAACTGCCATTGAGCTGCGATTGCAATCCGATTACATTTTAATCGAGCCTACGGACTTGAGGCCCTGTTTAGCCAGGATCTACAACGGTCACCCAGAGATTATAACTAATGAGTTCTGACCGTCAGCCTTGCCTGAGGGCAAACTAAACCCGGAACAATTTCATATATGTTTTTATTTATACTTCATGCACAAACAGTACAATGGCGGACTTAAAGCTGAAATAGCATTATCTACCAGTCTAAAAAAACGTATGCGGTGCAGGAAGATTACAAGCAAAGATTACATATAAGCTACTAGACTGTAAGGGGACCCTACGTAATCGAGACGTTTAAGACACCCACAAAACGTTGGTCTGCCCGTGCACAACCCAGCACAAAAAAAAACTAATTTTCATAAATTTTTCATTGCTTTCATAATTTTCGACCTGATTTCGTAGCTAATTACATTCAACTTAAGTTCCTAAGCCTCACGAAGTTGAAGCAGTGGTTTGAGCCTCAATACAAATGTAGTCACTTCTGTGTCCCGTTTGTCACGTCTCCGAAACACTGCGGATTGTCATGCAACACAAACGCCTTTGTGGCAGCCGCGAGCACGCGGTTGTAGTACTGTTTCAATTCGAATGTTGCTTTATATGCGTACGGAAATAAGTTAGTTAAGGTTGAAAGGTAAGTACATCGTTTTTTTGTAAAATTGTTGCGTTTCAATAAAATAATACTAATAATAATATACTCCAACCAGTTTCAGGCTCCCAAACTGAAGGCACGGTTGATGTCCGCAAGATCGTTTCTCGCTCGTACTTTTCGGATTTGGAATGATCTATAAACTGTAGCACGAGATCCGTCAAGAAGTATATTAAAGGTGAAGTATAGAGGCGTATTGGAGATGCCCCTGGTATTGCTGACGTCTATAGGCGGCGATGAAAACTTTCCATCTAGCCTGCTAATTTCTCTGCCATGTAAATATCACAACAAAAAAGCTATTTGGGGCTATAAGCTATATTATTTATTTGTTTATTTATTTGCTTCCACAAAGTTATTACAGTATTAATGTAAATACAATATGGACCCGGTAGGGCGCAGCAATTTGGGAGGGAGGAGGCTTAAGTCAAAATATAGTACAATAAAATAGGTTAGTACCTACTATCAATTTACTTTTACATATTTAAACTTTATACTATCATTAGTATTAAACCTATAAATATAATTTTCAACTTATCTTACTTTATTTAGACTATTAATCATATTTAATAGTGACATTTTACCTATTAAAATTGGATTGCACGCTTACATATCACAGTGCATGTTATCCTAAATATAATAATACTGATTTCCCTTAACCTATTGCTATTCTATACTTATTTGAGTAAGTCTATTTCCTATAAGCTATTATTTTGGTACTTAATTCGGTATTAATATCGAGTTTGGCATAAAAGAAGTTAGATACAGATTTGCTGTCATTGCTTTTTAAAATCTATCATTTAAGTATTCATTTACACTATAGTAACTTTTTGTAATTAGCAGCTGTTTTAGCAATCTTGCAAAATGTTTGTCGTTGGTCTCATTTTTAATATATTTTGGAAGCTTATTGTATAACTTGACGGACATTATCAGCGGACTTGATGAGTGTAAGGTGAGACGGGAATTCGGAAGCATTAAATTTTCTTTGTATCTAAGCGAATGTCCTGTAGGTACATGTTCGCGCTTTTGAAATAGTTCAGGATATTTTCTAGTGAACTTGCAGATCTGGGATATATACATACACGGCAAGGTAAGTATATTATGTTCTCTAAAATATGGCTTACAACTTTCAGTAGGATCTGTTATGTTAAGAATAATTCTGAGCAGTTTCTTTTGAATGGTAAGTAACGCATGCGCACCCATGCTGTTACCCCACAAGATAATACCGTAGTTAAGCCACGAATACGCGTAAGCGTAGTATGTAGCTAAGGCAGTCTTTAAGGTAGTTGTTTTTTTTATTTCGTTAATACCGTAAGAGAAACTCGAAAGTTTCTTTTTTAATTTTAGTGTATGAGCTTTCCAATCCATATGAGTGTCTATCGTAAGTCCAAGCAGGGTAAAATCATTTACAACTTTTAATGGTGTATTTTCGTATGTTATATTATAAAGGCTTTTTTTGATAGGGATGAAAAGATATGATGTTAGTTTTTAAAAGTTTACGCTGAGATTATGGTCGTCCATCCATTTGACCGTATCATTGAGTAATGTTGTAATCTGATCGTTTATGCTTAAATCATTTTGACATGAAGCGAGAAGTGATATGTCGTCTGCAAACATCACGCAATACGTTTCGCTTATGATTTTGGGAATGTCATTGATATATATTAGGAAGAGAAGGCATCCTAAGACACTTCCTTGAGGTATGGATGCATTAATAGTTTTACTGTGTGATCGAATAGTTTGTAAAGTTCTAGTGTGAGAGTTATAGTAGTCAATCTCTACACGTTGTTCCCGGTCACTCAAGTATGATGCCAACCAATCGTATGCTTTCCCGCGGATGCCAATTCCATTTATCTTATTTAGTAATATATTATATTGGACTTTATCATAAGCCTTGGTCATGTCCAGCAGTACCCCGAAGGCATATTTTTTACTATCTATAATGCTGTATACTTTTTGCATATACTTAAACACGGCGAGAGTGGTTGATCGATTCTTGCGAAAACCATTTTGACAGTCATCTAGAATTTTGTACTTTTCACAGAACTTGTACAAGCGATCGCACATAGCTTTTTCAAAAATTTTTGATGCGGTAGGCAGCAAGGCTATCGGCCGGTAATTGTTTGGATCTGTTTAACTGTTTTTCTTATGAACGGGTTTAACGATGGATTTTTTTAAGGCCTCGGGGAAAACACCCAAGCCAAACATCAGCATCCGTTAAGTAATAACAAACATCCACCCATCCTTACAAACTTTTGCATTAAAATATTACTAGTGGACCCAGCGTGACTTCGTTCGCGTGGCGTTCTACTCCTAATCCTACCCCTATCCTATACATACCCTACACTTACGTCACACCTACCCTACACTTACGCCACATCTACCCTGCCTACCCTAGCAAAAATACCGACATTCAGACAGACGAGGAAAGCGACTATGTAAAGGTAAGGATAGTGGGACTAGTAGGATTCCCAACTTCCGCAGTACCAGACCCCCGTGCCGGCGGCGCGAACGTGACCCAATTCCGGGGCTGCGCTGCATTCGTACTGTAATGCGGAGCGATGCAGCCGCTACGAGCCTCCGCTGCTACTAATATTGCGCTTTACCTCTGTCACGATTACTTTCATTAGCTCATATAGCATGCGAACATACTTTAAATCGATCGCCATTTTCATAGCGAACAGCAGTAATGTACATGCTGTAGGTAAGGATTGTACAAAGTCGATCGTATCTCGGGATTCGACTTGGATTCAGTAGTAGCACCCAAAGAGACCATTCAAGAAGAATTCTGGCCATTTAACTCAAAAACATTTTACAAAAATTAACTGTAACCACATTTTTCTAAGAAATTTTGTTGCGCCCTTTAATTATAGCGGAAATATTGTAAAAAGTGTTTTTTAATATATCCGCCTTTTTTAATATATCCAACATCCGCAGTACCAATCGGCCGTGCCGGCAGCCCGAACGCGACCCAATTCCGGGGCGCCGCTGCATTCGTACTGTAATGCGGACCGCTGCAGCCGCTACGAGCCTCCGCTGCTACTCATATTGCGATTTACCTCCGTCACGATCACTTTCATTACCTTGGAATTCAAGTTATTTATTCGTATGGCAAAAATACAATAGGTATATGAGAAACATATCTATTACAAGCTACAAGGAACCGGCAGAAATGTATGGTCCCCAGCCAATATGACCAATAACGCTGAGCGATATGTCATCAGAAAGGATTTTTTATTTTCTACAAATTTCGCTGTGGGAAAAAAGTTATGGAGAATAACAGTTGATAGGCAGACCCGGAAATGGGACCATAGCTTCAACCCCACAGCGATTAGAGAGTTGTCGCTGTAGTAAAAGTTGTAGAAAATTAAAAGTCCTTGCCAATGATATATCGGTAAACGTTATTGATCATTTAGGCTAAATTTTTCAGTCACAAATGATATTTTTTTATTTGACCATTACTTTCCAATACCATAAAAATCCCATAGCGATTCGAGAGTTATCGCTCTAGTAACAGTTGTAGGAAATTAAAAATGCTTTCTAATGACATATCGCTCATTGGTCAAGTTGTTTATTCGTATGGCCGTCAAGTCAGCCGTTAAATTGCTTCGTCACTAAGGGTGATCAAGGGGACTCTGAAGGGGAATCAGGGCAGGGCCGCCCTTGGTTTTAGGAGCATAGTCTTCAGAATCAAGGGCGATCAAAACAAGGAGGACCCTGTACAACCAGGTACCTCTACCTCCAATATTACGCAGGCTTCAGTGCTCGAGACACCGACGCCGTCTGAGCAGCAAGGAGTGTCTGGACCCCAGAACCTGGGAACTAGACCCCCTCTAAACTTTGCTGCCAGAGGGCGGGGTGCTCTTGGAGGTAGAGGATCTGCACGGGGAACGGCTCGGGGCATGGTCCAGGCTGGACGCGGACGATCTCGTCCAACGAAGGGAGGGGGTAGGCCCGGGGTCGGGGCACAACCCAAAAAATAATGGCAACCCAGGGAAAGAAGGTGAGGTTCTTGCAGGCCAATCTCCACCACGCCGCGGCAGCAAGTAATGTGGTTGAAAAATGGCTCTGCGAGGAAAGGGCAGACCTCGCCCTCATACAAGAGCCCTGGGTGTCACATTCCAATATTCTGGGACTCAACGCTGCCGGTAAGATAATTTTTAACAAAGGCAGCAACAGACCCAGAGCCTGTATTGTTTTTAATAAAAACATTGACTTATTGACTGTTGCAGAGTTGTGTAACGATGACATTGTAGCAGCCATTTTAGCCATCAAAGGGAGCACGGCCAGAGTTCTTGTGTGCTCGGCCTATCTTCCAGGCGATAAGGAGGATCCTGCTGAGGACTGGCGCGGGTGACGGAGTACGCCCGCCGACACAAGCTGCAGCTGCTCGTGGGGTGCGACGCAAACGCCCATCACACCGTATGGGGTAGCTCAGATGGCAACAGCAGAGGTAGTAGATTATATGACTTTCTACTAACAAATGGCTTGCATGCGGTGAATAGGGGATGTAAACCGACCTTTGTAACCCGTGTACGTCAAGAGGTGTTGGACATAACCATTGCAACTAATGATCTGGCTAGACGTATTATAGACTGGCACGTTAGCGATGAGCCATCAATGTCCGACCACAATCACATCTGTTTCGATTTGTTAGGATCATTTCCAAATCAGAAAATCAACTTTAGGAATCCTAGAATCATTGACTGGGCTGCTTTTAAAGACAAACTCAAGTTGTATCTAGAAGATGTTCCTAAAACAATCAAGACCAAAGATACTCTAGACATAGCAGTGGCGGTTACCTCAAATAGTTTAATCAAAGCCTATGAAGATAGCTGTCCTGAGAAATCAATGTCTTCTAAAAGGACAGTACCGTGGTGGAACTCTATGCTGGAAAGACTCAGAAGTAAAACTCGAAAACTGTTCAATAAGGACCCTCGATTGGGAGGCCTATCGAAAAGCCTTAACAGAATACAATAATGAAATTAGGAAGTCTAAGCGAGCGACATGGAAAAACTTCTGCGAAGGGGTAAACAACACACCGCAATGTGCAAGAATCCACAAGTTCCTCGCGAAAGACAAACCTAACCAAATCGGACTGCTAAGGTACCCAAACGGGGACTATACAGCAGACGAAAAAGAAACATTAAGTTTATTGGTATCGACCCATTTTCCTGGTGCTTCTGGTGGGAGAGTGCACTCCGCTCAACCACGTCGACCAAGTGTCGATGACTGGAGGAGGGTGTCTCTCATTATTAGACCTTCTCAGGTAAGATGGGCCGTCAAAACCTTTAAACCCTATAGGGCATGTGGAGAGGACGGCATTTTTCCCGCACTGATGCAGCAAGGAATAGAAATTATACTCCCTCACATGGTAAAAATCTTCAGAGCAAGTTACGCCTGGGGACATATTCCAGAAGAATGGGCCAAGGTCAAAGTCCTCTTTATTCCAAAGGCTGGTAAGAGAGACTATTCTCAACCGAGATCCCTCCGGCCCATCAGTCTAAGTTCATTCATGTTAAAGACTTTGGAAAAAATTCTGGATATTTACATTAGGGAAACAATAACAACTGAAAACCCTATTCATTACACTCAACATGCCTACATCAAAGGAAGGTCGACTGAAACTGCCCTATTAAACTTGGTAGACAAGGTCGAAAAGGCATTAGAGGACAAACAAATTGCACTTTGTGCGTTTCTGGATATTGAGGGCGCTTTTGACAATACCCCAACAAAGACCTTAATTCAAGGACTCACTGAAAAGAAGATTGACAGCACAACAGTCAGATGGGTGGAAGCAATGCTCTCAAACCGAAAAGCGAAGGTTGCCCTACATGGAAGCTCGTTTGAAGTATTTACTACCAGAGGCTGTCCACAAGGAGGGGTCCTATCTCCACTGCTGTGGACCCTAGCGGTAGATCAACTCTTGCATAAATTGGCAGAGCTCAGGATAGATGCACAGGGCTATGCTGATGACCTTGTGATAATTGTCAGGGGCTTCTGCCAAAGTACGATTTCATACATTATGCAAAGAGCGATGAATATTATTGATAATTGGTGCAGGGACAATGAGCTGTCCATTAATGCAGATAAAACTGTAATTGTACCATTTACCAATAAAAGACAACTTGACGGATTAGTCAAACCGTGGTTAAATGGCAAAACTGTAGACTTTTCAAAGGAAGTGAAATGTTTGGGTTTAATACTAGATCAAAAACTGACCTGGAACAGCCATCTTACTGCAATTTTACAGAAGGCTAAAATAGCCTTAGGCATTTCCAGTCGACTGGCAGGGAAAACCTGGAGCTTGACCCCAAAAATCTCTATGTGGCTTTATGCAGCTATAGTACGACCCATAATTACGTATGCCTCTATAGTGTGGCATACAAAAGCCAACCAGGAGACTGTGATTAATATACTGAGCGGCTTACAGAGAACGGCGTGCCTTTTGGTCACAGGAGCCATGACAACCGCCCCGGGAGCGGCCCTGGATGCAATTCTGGACCTTCCGCCGCTACATCTGCATTTGCAAATGGTGGCGGTGGCCAGTATGCACAGGTTAACCATCCAGGGGGAGGGGAAATGGCTCTCACAGTCTCTGAAGTCTTTTCAGGAAACGATCATGGGCAATAAAATACTAGGTATGCATACAGACACCATGATTCCTAAGTGTGAACACCAAAAACTTTACACTGTAGAGATCCCAGCCAGGGATGAGTGGCTCAAAAGCCCAATTTCCTGGAAAAAAGGGAGCCTGATCTGGTACACAGATGGATCCAAATCAGGACATCACGTGGGGAGTGGAATATATGGGGAGCGACCTAGGGTTAAGAAATTTCTGAACCTGGGCAAGCACGCCTCTATTTATCAAGCCGAGGTTTACGCAATTTTGGAATGCGCTGATATTAACCTCCAAAGGCACTACGTGAACCATTGTATTTATATACACTCAGACAGTCAAGCAGCTTTATTAGCCCTATCATCAGTGAGTCTGTGAGTTCTAGATTGGTGCTAAACTATGTGAATGTTCTCAATTCCTTGGGTGAGAAAAACCAAGTAATTTTACGTTGGGTCTCAGGACATGAAGGGATCGACGGCAACGAAATTGCAGATGATCTAGCTAAGGCTGGTAGTGTGACCACAACACATGGTCCAGAACCATTCTGTGGAATACCAAAAAGCCTAGTCAAACTGACCCTACGGACAAATTGCAAAGAGCAATCATTAGATCACTGGAAGAAGCAGCCAGGCCTAAAACATTCTAAAGCATTAGTCAAGGCCTACAATGGCCTACATGCCAAAGAACGATTACTACTCAGTAGAAATAAGTTGCGGATCCTGGTAAGCGCAAACGTAGCATCCATCTTGGTAAATACCAGCTACTACCGGATGAGGTGCACAATATCAGTGCTAAGAGCCTTTTGCAGTTCATAGAAGCTGTAGGGATCAGCACTGAACTGTAAGCTAGAGGCGATCACAATAGATCAGTAATGGTCGCAGTGATACTAGGACGTTTAGCCTTGAAAAGCCCACTTAACAAATAATAATAATAATAAGGGTGATCAAGTCCTCCGGTAGGCCCGGGTAACTTGTGTTAGGGCATTCCGATAGTATGTGCCACGTCGACTGAATTGGGGAACCGCAGGGATATTGGGGGATACATTCCATCCACAGTGGTGTTTGTAGGAGGTTACTGCCAGGTATTATAATCATATCCGAGTTTTAAGTACCTGAAGACGTTAGTTTTAGTATTCAGTGGTTCAGGGAATGTTCATTGGATGAGGAGGTACCTAATACTGGAGCGGCCGGAGGGCTGAGTGTAAGTTTTGCTTCGATTTTACTTTACTTTCGCGTTTGCGTTTATAATAAAATTAGTATGAAGAAAAAACTTAGATGGTGCTATACATTCAAAGTCACACCGCACACATTCCAAAATATCAGAAATGATTGTCACTTTGCATTTATAACAATAACGTCCATCTCTCTTATTTTATATTGTACAATATGTATTATGATATAATATATACTATATTATATCATAATATTATGATATAATATGTACGTAACAATGACCCGATTAATATAGGAAACTGTCTGTTGGTTAATTTCAAAGTTACAGTCGAGGCTACGTAAATGAAATTTCGTATAACGATAGCCCACTATCAGATAATGGTTATTAATTAAAAGTTGCACGAGCTTTGGAGGATAGAAATTAAGAGATACCGTTTTAGTCAATTCCTTACATTCAGCTAGCTTGATCATTAGCTAGTTTTATATATTTACGTATTGTTTCCTAAAAACAATAAAAGAAAATAGACCTTTTCTCAATGGATCAACGTTTTTACAAGTAACCAAATGTTTGCCGCACCCAAGTTTGAAACAATAACCTAGATTGTATAATCTACCACGGGGATAAAGCAGTATTTTACATCATTGGTGGCATATTTAACCCTGAGCATAGCGAGGTGTTTTTCGCTTAGGAGTAATGTAGAGTTCTGAGTGAAACTCGAGGTTTAAGCCGCCCAAGACTCGCTATGCTAAGGAGTTAGCTCTAGAGTATTTCGCTACGATCACGCGCGACATATTTTAGCATTTCTGTGACTCTCTCTGTGATTTACAATGCTCAATTCTAAGAGTTCTAAATTCAAATCAATCGGGTTATAAACCCTTGGGTTGGAGTTTCATACAACATTATGTACAACATTATCTCCCTTTGAAAGTAATTACTTTCTTTATTGTCGAAATTATCTCAAAATTATCGAGCAGAATGTGTAAAAAGATATTTCCTACTTTATTTGATTTGTTGCGGTTTCCAATCCCGGGATTATCGGGCAAGGCTCTATGGCTCTTCGAGTCGCTGATAAAGATCCTGTTAAACAAATATTGCAGCGTTGAAAAATAGTGGTAGGTCGTCGTCGGTAAAAGTATGTACTCTTAATCGTCAGATTCACCATAAAGGCCTAATGCAGATGAGGGCAAAGTTCACGCTCATCCTCAAATCGAATAACCGAAGTGTTACAACTTATGTTCAAATTAAAATGGTTTCAAAAGAATTCGCCTGGTTGGATTGCATATTCATTATCATTTAACTTCCTCTCCTACGAACGAAGATTGTGAATTGCTTTGAAAAAAGTACTTAAGGCCCCGGTTCGAACATTCAACCATCAGCAACCCATTTTAGTCCATTGTCTTTGACTGGACTTGCAGAGCTGTCATTCGTTAACCAAAAATGAATCAATAGAATTATAGACAGACTGACCCATGTCTTAAACGAGTTATGCAAAGCATATAAATTACAATATCAATGAAATGTAGAAGTTCAAATGTGTACAAAAATGAAATAATGTACTCTATTCAGTCCAAGTACACTTCATAACGACGACGACCTGGTAAGGATCGCAGGTACCAGCTGGTTGCGGAAAGTACAAGACCGGCCTTTGTGGAGATCTATGGAGGAGGCATATGCCCAGTAGTGTGCGTCTTCTGGCGTGGCGAGGCAAGAGAATTTCCCTTTCTTTTTATACTTGTTTTCCATTCTGGTCGCAATCAGGTCGTGTCCTGGATATTTTTAATGTACGCCTCGGATACAGACTCTGATCTCAGAGCCCACAAGATTATCTCACTAGGTACACTCGAATGCCCTCTGCAGGTCGAGGAATGCTAAATGTAAATATTGAATACTTGATTCCTTCTACTGTGGGAATCCTGGAGGACCCTATGGGCAAAGATTTGATCGATAGTGATGCAGCCTGGCCTTTAGTCGTATTGGCATTCCGACAAGGATTATTGGCGAAGTCTCTGGTCTATAATACGTTCGAATTGCTTAATTGTGTGACTCATTAGTTTGATACCTCGATAATTGCCGCACTCCTGCACATTGCCCTTTCCTTTATATATTGGAGTAATAATATTTACGCGCCACGTGTCAGGTATAAGCCTAGGAGTTACGATCCTGTTAACTAGTTGAGTGAGCAATAGTACGCCCCGAGTTTACACTGTTTTCTCAGTTTCTATGGGGATTCCGTCATGCCCAACAGCTTTTCCGCTTCATACGGATGAGAGACCTCTCCTGCACCTCGTCAGGGTTAATCGGGCTTATCAGGTTTACAGGAAACTGTGGTGCTTACACGTAGTTGTTGGCCTCGTTTGACAATCCCTTGAAATGACAGCATCAACAATCTTTAATAGAATTTGCATTTGTGGGCAACACGCCGTCTACATCTTTTATGGCAACACACTTTGTCACATCTAAACTGGCTCGACTCTGCCAGCTTGTAGACAAGCTTTTGCCCCTCCACAGTTTCCAACGCATTGTCGAGCGGAGCCACCTGGGTCGACCATGCTTTTGCCACGGCCATTTTAGCTCGCCGCTTTGCTTCTAAGTATACTTCCTTATCCGACAGAGAGTCACTGCGCTGTCATTTCTTGAAACATGCCTTTTTGTCCCTTACTTCTTCCTACAGCTCACCATTCCACCATGACCTTGTCAATTCTTGGGCCACCTTTACCTTCGTATTTACAACAAGAGTATTATGCTGTAATAAGTTTATGGTGCCCAGTTTTGGCTTTACCTCTGTAGAGGTAAAAATGAATACCATATGCTTCGGAAACTGCTTACTACCGTAAGTTTGTTTGCCGCCTTATGGTATTTCTATGGAAAAGTAACCTCCAGTGGAGGTTCAAACTTTTTCATGCAATTTGAATGTAAGTCCTTAATCATTTTAATTGCTTACAAATGTTTGCAAACTACATTATACAATTAGTTATACCATGGCATTGAAATTGATTAATTAGATATTCACTCAGACGAAATTTTAGGCACATGCAACTAGCTTCAAAAATTAAGGAACCTTTTTAGAAGAAACCTTGTCTCGTAGTTACCACCATCACAGCAGTTTAGAACCTACAGCCCCGCATAGCTCGGACCAGCGCCCTACTGTCTTGGGGTGGTAATTGCGATTTGACACGTAATATTTCGAGTGAATCGATATAGCAGGTGGTAGCTCGAAGGGAAGCCTCTACATTGCTTATTAGGTGTCTTCAGTATTGTCTGACCTACTTTCTATCTTTATTCAAGCACTTTTGGTTGGTTATTTCTATTTGTAGCTTATTTTATAAGAATAGAATAATAGAATAAGAATCGTTTATTTCATTTACTTAACAAAATATTATGACTTACTACAGAATCTGATCATTTGGCTAATTTATTTATATACTTAGTAGTGACTAAACAATATAAATAATTAAGGCAAATGGACCTGGAACAGCTTATGCTGTCACGGGACGGTATGGTTCCGTACAGAGCTGTTTTTTTCAGACATGCCTGTTGAGGAGGTGTTTGAGAATGTATACTTTATAAAATAAACAAATAAAAATAACAAAAACATACCAACGAACGTCGCTAAATAGTGCACATCGGCTATTTCGGCTACGAATTCACTTACATGCGTGTGTTATATTATATGGTATTTTAGTCTATTTTTAGTTGTTATTTAAATAGATATGGAATTGTAAATTCTGAAATAAATGATTATTAATTAATTAATTATTTAATTTAAAGTTAGATGTATTCTTAAACTATTGTAATTAATAATAATTAATATTCTTGAACGATGTTTACTCTTTGATTAGATTCAGTACTAATTAACTAAATGTTAGGTTTCTAAATATGTAATGTATCTAGTTTCATAAAACTATTTTTAATAGTTATAGGATTTATTTCATATTAAGAAACATAACTTTTAGTTAATTAGTATTGAATCTAATCTAAACATCGTTCTAGAATATCAATTATTATTCTGTAATTTGGCAAAATGTCTATTTAAAATATTTATTATTATTATTTACGATAATTTTAGAATATGGCAGCTAATGCCTGACCTTTAAGAGTATAAACAAACGTAGTTCGATCATATTTTCAATATTACGCTATGGCAATATGCTGGGCATAGGTATCTCCCAGAGATCTCCACAGACATAGGAAGGGGGGGAGCCGGGTGGGCCGTGCCCACCCCAGAGTGGTCTGGTGCCCACCCCAGGATGGGGTGCTCACTGGCTGTACATTGTTGATTGACTCGGCTTCATCGGCCACCTCAGGGGCCAGCCCCCCCCCCTGGAAAATAGCCCTAGATACGCTAATGTCCACAGAGCCGGTCATGTGTCTTCCTCATCTAACTGGTACCTGTGATCTTTACCAGGTCCTCGGTCCACCTTGTGAGAGGCCTACCCACGCTTCGTCTTCCGGTACGGCACTCGAGAACTATACTGCCACATTGGCCATATGTTCTTCGAGCTATGTGCCTTGATCACTGCCACTTTAGCCTGGCAATCCTTCGAGCTATGTCGGTGACCTTTTGTTGCACGAGATTCTAAATTAATATAGAAATCTTAAATCCCGTGTAACTTTGAAACGATATATTTTAACTAAAATCTGATCAGCATAGATATTGGTTTCTGGATCACGTCTACAAAATATAATTGGTTTCAATAGCGTAATATTGAAAATGTGATCAAACTTCGTTAATAAGGAGCGCGCTCGGGAGACACTCGCCTTATTTATTTATTCGTGTGGCAAAAATACATTATACATTCAACTACAAATTTAAATCCAGCGAGCAACACTCGCCTTAAAACTCATAACTCAACTTAAGTATCAGATTTATTTGATATCATTATAAATATTTCATTAAAATTGAGCCTCATTAATCATAATGAAATGTTTGTGAGAATGGTTATACAGGCCTCTGCCTGTATCTTTGCCGACTTTTAAGACTAGTCAGCTTACCAAAAGGCGATGTCCTAATTGGCAACGGTCTCAAAACGGAGATCTCAAAACCGCCCATCGCAAGACCATGGTTGCCAATCAGGACAGCGTCTAGTCAGTGAATCCTCTGCGAGACAACCACTTTAGGTTCTTTATTTTTATTCGATTACAGCAAAGCCAAGGGAAGTTAAAGAAAGGGTCATGAATTCATCATTTTAGCAGTCATCATGTACCATTGGTAGAAAGTTTATTTTATTATTTGTAAACAATCGCACAGGGTCCGCGTAGTAACCGCGCAGTTGTCGCAGACGCGACGCGTAACCGACGCGTACGCGATTTATAAGCGGCGTGTATCAATAATATAATTCTATAAAAGGCAGTAAACCACAAAACAATTAATAATGAAATATAAACATAAATTAGCAAGAACATTATAACAATTACCCAATCTAAATTGTGTTCATATAACTCTGACGGTTAATAAAAAGTTTTTTAATCAGCAAAGTTTGCAGTCTCATCAAATTGTTGGTTCCCCTTTTAGACCTTTAATTGTTGTGGGAAATTATTATATTTGAAAGTACAGTTTCATACACATTTTACGAGTTTAGTAGTAATAATTATACATATAAATATTACAAATTGTCCCTACTTGTTCATATATAGGTATCATAAGTATATATCCTACTAAGTATTTAATGTTAAAATTGTTTATTGATCCTTTTTTTTAGTAAAATAAATTTACTGTACTCATTAGATAAATTACGAAATTATGTTACTGTAATTATCCTTAATTGACTACATGCAATTAGAAATTAGAAATGACATGTACCTATAGTGACATGAGAAATATAACATTAACAATTGACTTTAATGGTTATAATTCACTTATAATATGGACTATGGTTAGAAATAGTTTTTTTTTTTTTTTTAGTTTATTTATTTATTTTTAATAATAATCTCTCATTACGTGTTTTGATAGGCTGTTCATCTTAAATCTATAGGTACTTACTTCTATACAAATTTTATAAAGAGGAAATTTTTTATGTTTTTATCAGGTGCTAGGACTCTGTCAAGCCTGAAGAGAGTACCACCGTTTTATTTATTTCCGTCGCCAAGCAACAATGCTTGCATTGTTGTGTTTCGGTTTGAAGAATAAGGTAGTGAAATTACAGGCATGAGGCATTTCATTTCAGTCCTGACAACGCTTCTACAGTTCTGAATGCATGAATCGTAGATGTTATGAGCAACAGTTATGGCTTGCAATCTGGTGGTCTGCCGGCTCGTTTGTTCCTGCGTAGAATAAAATAAAAAATGTTTGTGTGTAACCTCTGGTATTACTGAATCGACTTTGAAACTGCTTTCACTAATAGGACAGCACATCACAATTTCGTCATCGCACCACCCGCCGCGGGCTGGGTACTCATCCTCACTACGTAAACCCTCCGTTGGTGTCCACGCGAAGGATCGAAATACTATTAAGTTTGCTCGATGAGCTCCCAGCCAGTGTTTCCTTTGGACTATAAATAGGATCGTTCAAGATGTATATTAGAGGTCTCTTTAGAGGCGCTTAACGCATTAGTATCGTCCCTGACTGCTGATGTCTATAGGCAGCGGTGACACTTTCAATCAGACAGCTACATTCTTTCATCGTACAGCTACATTCTTTCATCGCACCGCTCGCCATCGACAGGGAGTTCATCCTCACACCTTGGAGCCAAATTGGTCGCGAACTGTGCGGTTCCAAAGGAACTTTCTCCCACGCACACTAAGGTTGTGGAATGAACTACCTGGAGAGCTTTTCCCTGGAGAGTACAACATGGAGTTCTTCAAGAAAGGGGTTAAAAGGTTTTTACGGGGTCGGCAACGCGTGGGTGATGCCCCTGGTATTGCAAACGTCCATAGGCTGCGGTGACTGCTTACCATCAGGCAGGCCGCAAGCTTGTTTGCCTTAGTGGTATAAAAAAAAAAAAAAAAAAAGATGGCCTAGGCACGGCCTATGTTTAGCAGTGGACGTCCGTCCTGCAGCTGAGATGACGATAATGCTTGTAGTGCATCAGAAACCTTTTCACTACACGGTGGTGACTCTACATCTTTTTACTTTTTATTGTCTAGGGAGGCACATGGACGGAAGGTCCACCTGATGGAAAGCGGCCACCGTTGTCCAGGACATCTGCAAACTAAGGACAGCGAATGCGGTGCCGGCCTTTGAGGCACCTGTAGACATGGCTTTTGAACAACTCCATGTTATAGTGCAAAGTAAAGACTCACGATTTCTCTCGTACGATAAAAACCGACTTACTACACTGCAATTTATTTATTTATGCGTATAATTTATTTATGAGAGCGTCGGTGGCCGAACGGTTACAGTATCCGACTCGTAAGCCAGAGGTCCCGCGTTCAAATCCCGCTCCGGCCATGTACCAATGACTGTGCTCTGAGTTATGTACATTAGTTGAATACTAACCGATGCTCTTACGGTGAGAGAAAACATCGTGATGAAACCTGCACATTCAGACGACTGGATCGATGTGCAACCACGATCCAATCTGGTCAGGTTTTTCTGGCAGGGTCATGGAGGTCAGTCACTCCACTGTAATTACCTGACCTGCCAAATCCATGGACAAGGCGGACCCCGGGCCCTCGTGCGCGAGAGCACAACCGGGTCATTAACGCCAAGATTATAATTTATAATTCATTTTTTGTGCCCAATATCTGAATGCTTGAATACTTGGAAGGTACTTTTGTTGGCGGAATAAAAAAATTAAGTCGCAACTTCGGAGCTCAATGTCAATATCAACTACAGAAGTTTTTATTGGGAAAACGCTCAGTGCCACTTTTATATAGTTTTTCATCGTTGAGAGAAAGTTAGAGTGAGTTTGTGATAGACTTGTTTATGTAACGGGACATGCTAAATAAAAGTGTTACAGACAATCATAAAATCTATACATCACTACATAGTATAAAACAAAGTCGCTTTCTCTGTCCCTATGTCCCTTTGTATGCTTAAATCTTTGAAACTACGCAACGGATTTTGATGCGGTTTTTTTTAATAGATAGAGTGATTCAAGAGGAAGGTTTATAAGCAAGAAAAAGGGGTAGTAGGTGTACGCGAACGAAGTCGCGCCGGGTCCACTAGTAGTATATAATACAAAGTCGCTTTCCGTCATCTGTCCCTAAATATCTACGTATGTATCTAAGTATGCATCTACAAGAAAAAAAGGAGTGGTAGGGGTAATGCGCGTATTACACATTCCTAAATTCAGAAATAAAAAGCATGAGAGCAAATCAAAGTGGATTGTATTGCTCATAGAATAAGATCCATTTTTGTATCACTTAAGTCACGCGTCACTCCGCTTTTCAATAATCCGAGATACAAAAATGGACCTTATTTTATTCTACGCTTTTTGTTTCTGAATCAGTCACTGAATTAAGGAATGTGTAATAAGCGCATTAAGTAGGTATATGTAGGGGTAGGACGCCACGCGGACGATGTCGCGGCCTAATGGTTAAGGGTTCAAAATTCAAAATTCAAAATTTTGTTATTGATTAGGACATTAAATATCTCTTTCAATCCTCAAAAAGGAGGGGGGTAGGAAAGTAGGAAGGAAGCACACAGTGACACTTCAACTTGTACTCTGAGGTACCGGGGTCGAGAGCCGCCATGTACAAATTACTTTATTCTACGTTATATACATTAGTTGAACAAAATCAACCAGAAATTGCCAAAAAGGGTACATTTATTTTATTTAACTGTTGTACACAATACAGAGAAATATAACAGTATAAAAAACACATATACATATTTCTATATTTATGAATAATATTGCCTACAGTTTCAGTTTCCACATCAAACTAACCTCACGAACGAGAACGTAAATTCCAACTAAGGTTTTAAGCGTAGTGCTCTAAACAGTTAGGCCTATTTTGAGACTATTTAAGTGCACTAAAACACACCAGTCTAGCAATAAGGGCTCAGTATACACTGGAGTGGCAGCTGACAGCAGTTTCACTATTATACTATTAGCAGCTATACGGAGCGTCGGTTACCGAGTGGTTAGGGTATCCGGCTCGTAAGCGAGAGGTATCGGGTTCGAATCCCACTGCGGCCATGTACCAATGACTTTTTTCTGGGTTATGTACATTAGTTGAATGCTAACCGACGCTCTTATGGTGAGGGAAAACATCGCGATGAAACCTGCACATTCAGGAGACTGAATGTGTAACCATGATGATCTAATCTGGTCACGTTCCGCTGGAAGCAGGGTCACGGAGGTCAGATGGCAGTCTAAACTGCCAAATCCTGGATCATGATCAAAGCGGACCCCAGGCCCTCGTGCGTAGTCGGGACATTAACGTCAAGTTGATGACTATTTTCAGCTTTATTTCAAATACATAGATTAACTTAGTAATATCTCTCCACACCTCCACAACCCAGCTTAGGAACAACAACGACCCGAAAAAAAATTCAAATATCTACCCTAAGTCTATGTGACAGAGTTTAAAATACCTCTAACACGAATGTCATTCAAAAGCCCAATTCACACCAGAATCGCCGCTGCCGATCGCTCTCTCCGGTGTGAATTAAGCCTAACAGTGCTAAAGGGAGTTTAACAACCACTGTTCCAAAAGTTGGTAACACCTGGCGGCTATGAAATGTTGGGAAGGACTGAATACAAAGTTTTACTTTCAAATAAAGAGTATCTTCAAACAAATATTAGGCGAATTTAATTTTACATGAAAAACACGACTTCGTGAAACGTGGACCAAATGCCTCAAAAGTACGATTGAATTTGAGCCTGCTGTACCGTAGTGGAGGGTTATGTATTTTTGTTATGTTAGAGGTCTCCTTAGAGGTGGGCAACGCATTGGTAGCGCCCCTGGTGTTGCTGATGTCCATAGGCGGCGGTGACCATTTTCCATTAGGTGGCCTGCTTGCCTGTTGGTCTGTCGTATTACAAAAAAATAATAGCAGGCATACAAGCAATGTTTACGTGCTCTGCCAAATCCTGAATCATGGTCATTGCTGACCCCGGGCCCTCGTGCGCGAGAACACAACCGGGACATTTACGTCAAAATTATTATTTTTATTTCGTGTCAGAATTTCTAATCTCCTATGTTAAATTATCAGTTACTCTTTATCATTCAAAATGTCCTATGTCCAGAGGCTTATTATACCAATAAACCTCTGGACATGTTAATACAATATAAGGTTTACCTATTGGTGGAGAGTCCGTCAACTTCCTGTTTTACACAATAGAAGCCTAACTATTAGGAATTTGCAAGTTAAATTGAGTGTTATTCTAATTCCTTCTCTGTTTATGCAGCTAGATTGTGGAATTCATTGCCATTTACTGTACGTATCAGTCCTTCGCTTGAAACCTTTAAAAAGCGAGTTAAAGAGTATTATCTTTCCATTTGTTATCCATAGTATATATGTATGTATGTATTTAAGTATGTATGTTGTATGCAACTTTGTATTTAATTAGGTATTATAATTTGATTGTATTATATATTTTTTTGGTAGTGTTATGTAGGTTAGGTATTTTAAGGTGCACGCCGTCTGCCTTTCTGATTATGCCCTGTCTCTTCCGTAGGTCTGCTGTAAGATATTTCTTATGAAATAAGCTGTACCTGTTGTGTTGTTTTCCTTATGTAAATATTGTATAAATGTTATTGTGCACAATAAACTGTTAAATATAGAAGGTGAGTGAGCTGATTATGTCTCAGATTAGGTACTAGTGGATAAATGCTGACACCTGCTTCTTAACCACGAAAACTGCAGGTAATATTTTATCACTATAACCTTTGTATTTGCTGGAATTGTCTATTGTTGGCTGGTGCTGGTATATCAAACTTTTTGATATAGTGCTACTTTTTCGTACTTCGACATTAAGCTACATAATTCACAAATTATAGTAGTCCCTAAGAAAAATGAATTACGACCAGTCGTCATACAGGTGACAACTTTTTTTTATTAGACTAACCAAGCACTCAGACCTTACACCTGGTGGTAAGTGACGACGCGGCCGAAGATGGAGCGTGTCTGTCCAGGAACAGCTTATTCACTCCAGCCTTGAAGGTGCCCCAATAATGATTAAGGAACGCACTCGCTAACGACGTGTCAAGTATTCGTAAAGGACATCAATATTTTTTCATTTCGATCCAAAAAAGTAACCATTACGAAAACATAACCTTCTTTGCGTCTCGCAGTCGGGTAAAAGCTAAACGCAAGCAACGTGGCGTGCACACACTGTTAGTTCAAAACCGATTTTTAATCTACGTCCAATTACCTGTAAAAGTGGAACTGGTGAATATTCTCACGATCTTGGAGCTGACTGGCGGCAGAGACTTCAGGGAGCCGCCGAAGATGAGGTCTACGGTGTGGTCGTCCATGGTTCAGGAGTTGGGAGACAGGTCCTGGTAGCAAGATGCCCTGAAGATGCAAACATGAGAGGATTAATGTTTCTGACATGTAAGGGTTAGTGGTATCTACAATTCTACATATAACCTACCCGATAGAAAAAGTCGGATAATTCCAGAGCAATTTTACGCATGCTCAAATATTTTCTGAACTACTGAATCGATTTTTTAGAATTCAAAAGTGTTTTACTAACATAGATTGTAAGATACCTGTACTACTAACAGAAATGAATCTCTGTTGTCTGAAAATCAATCAATTGAATTGAATTGAATGATAGGTCCATCAACTTTATTCGCTAAAACCTGTCTCGATTATACTGGTTATCAAAAAGAGATACCGCATCCAAATCGGTCTATCTTTCGGTAACTACGACGCCACAGAAAGACCCAGACTTCCACAGATACCAGGTACACAAACAGGCAAGTCATAATTGAAACACCCTCTATTTGTCGGGAGTCATTAATATTGTTTGTACTTATAATAAGTTTTTCTTAGTTTTAGTAATTTGGTTTTTCATATTATTTGATGTCAGAGTTTTCGAATTTTAATTCGATCGATATATGTGTCGGTTATGAGAAATCTGGAAGAATGATCTTAACTCATAACATAACGCAATCACTATTATAAAGTTATCAGATCTCACGAAGGGATTATCCTCTAATCCTACAAGGCCTAAGTCTAAGGTGCTGTCGTGCGACCGTGGTCGTACGACGGGCTGTTTTGAGGTCTCCTATTGGTCCGGCGACATCCATCGCACAACCGTTACTAATCAGAGCAGCGCCTAACCAGGTAGTAACTCTACAAACCATACATCGTAGTCAAAAAGTATGCTATGGCTGACAATTTAAGTTCTTTAGCGTTATCCAGGCCGAAGCTCCTAGAGTTTTAAAATAGGGCGAAACGTTTAAAAGGTAGACACTTCGTGCCCCCTACTGTTTGTTGTTGGCTCAACTAGGCAGGGCACTTCCGAGTCCTCCCGATGTAAACAATCGCAAATTTGTTTATTATTTAGTAAGAGTAATAGACTGAGAGGGCGCTGTAGGTTATTTTACGTTACCGAGTACAAGTAAATATCCAATTTGTAGCGATCGTAGAGGTATAGGAGACATACAAAACGATGGAGTGTCCCTGGCAAAATAAAAAATGTTAACTGTCCCAAACTTCGACTTTTCTTAGCGATTACTAAGTACTAGTAATTACTTCATCATCACAGCCCGTAACAGTCCACTGCAGGACTTAGGGCCTCTCCCACGAAAGGGGAGGTTATTGTTAAAATCTCCACGCTGGGCAGGCGGGTTGGAGATCGCAGTGTTTAAATATAACAATGGAAAATGCTGCTGCCTATCTCCAGACTACGGAGATTCTTGATCTTTTGCCTCGAAAACATTAGTCGCCTTGTACGACACCCATGAGTGTAAGGGGTTGGTGCTATTCTACTCTGCCGGACACTACACGGCAAAAAAATTTAGAAGAAAGATAAAAAAAAACAATAACTTAACTTTTTCATGCAATGCCTAAATTGTATTTCACAAACTACTTGTCGTACCGACCCAAATTTAGCATTGATGTTAAGAAAACTTAACTTAACTTAGTAATTACTTGATGTAAAAAAATACCAACGTAAACCTACAAACATAGTAATATTATGTCTAAGTGCATTTTGAGCGCCCACATGAGTTCGATTCTTAAATGAAAGGTACCGGACCTTTCGCATACAAGTCTGATACCTTAACCACTCGGCCACCGACACTCCTCTGCAAAGGAACACAATAACTATAGCAATAACTTTGAACCCACCCATCGGCCCAAACCTAAATGAATCCATCGAACCTGGATCCAAATAGCGCTCCAGTAGTAGACGCAACCCTACCGCCACGCTCCATTAGTCCGTCCAAACCAATCCAATTTGCGACACACCCATGCACCCTATCGGAATCCCATTGTGGAACCTCATACATCAATGCCTGAACCAATTTCGATGCGATTAAACTCCAATTGCATTACCTTATCAGCCTTAGTTAGTCTAAAAGCATTTCTTATCGCGGCCCACCGTCACAGCAATAGTTTATCCGTATCACTGCATTTATCTAGGCACGAGCTGATAAGGTTTGCAAAATGGGTAGGTAGGTGACGGCTGTTGTGCACTTTTGGTTTGGAGCTTTGGTGCTTAGAATATTATTCCTTCGTCGCAACTGGTTACGGGACTTGTTTGCGATGGCAGTCGGAAGGTTTAGTTGAGTGGACTACCACCAAATCTATACTTTGGCATGAACATTTTTTTTTATTATATTAGAAATTGAAATACGAGCGGACAGTCTACCTGATGGGAAGCGGTAACAAACGCCCTTAGCATCTAAGGTTTATACACTAAGGGTTCATGTAACCAGCGCGAGTGCGTTGTCACTGTGATCACTAAGATGGTATGCCTGTAGCCTGCAATGATGGTGGCTACCAGGTTATCCTTCAAACAAAACATTGAAACACAACAATGCAAACATTGCTGCTGAAATAGAACATTGCCTGCGAGTGTGTTGTGTACCTGATCATTATAATCAACCTGACGATTGACTATTTGACGACAAAGCGGTTCAGTTGATTACCATGCCGGTCTGCCACACAGAGGTCCGGGTTAGATTCCCGGCTGAGCAGAAATTGAAATGATGAATTTTAATTTCTGTTACAGGTCTGGGTGTGGTACCCATGCAGGTGGAATCCTGATGCTTAGCAGAGTCCTACCATTGGTGTTAAAAAGGAAGGCGCCAATAGAACAATGTCACCGGAAGTCGGTCGGAATCACAACGCGCATCTTCGTGGTCGCTACTCGAAAACCATCGGCCATCTATTCTGCGAGTTATGTGCGGTGCCCACTTTAGCCTGGCAATCCTTCGGGCAATGTCGGTGACCTTAGTTCGCTTGCGTATCTCCTCATTTCTGATTTTATCGTGCAACCAGACTTCCATTGTTTCCTTCCGGGACCTCTTGTGTGGCAACATGCCGTCTGCCACGCAAGAAGATTTAAAAAGTATTTAAGTAGTATATCAGTTATCTAGCACCCATAGTACAAGCTTTACTTAGTTTGGGGCTAGATGGCGCTGTGTGTACTTGTTCACGAATATTTTATTTATTTATTTATTTATTGCCTTTTTACTGCTCTATTATTATTATTGTTCTTTTTTATCTTTAAGAGATCTCGGCTCATAAAGAACCGGAAAAATATGGCACGGGCCTAAGCCAAGTACCGAATATTGAGTTAATTGTTTGTTTGGAGGAACTTTCTTACAATTCTGCAAGTATTCAGTATAACTGCCTTTTGCAGTTGTTTGTAGGTGAGCCGTGGTAAATTTAGACTTAAAATAGAGTGATGCAGTTGGGTGGGTATGATACCAGTGGTGGACAGAACTATTGGGACAATCGATACTTTTTTGAGTTTCCAAATTCGGGATATCTCATCTTTAAGGTCTGTATACTTTGTGAGTTTCTCTACTATTGTGGACTGTACATTGTGGGTATTAGGAATGGCGATGTCAATAAGGTGAGCAGTTTGACTTTCTTTATGAATGAGGGTGATGTCTGGTCTATTGAAGTGAATGGTACGGTCTGTCAGTATTGCCCTATCAAAGTATAATTTGTGAGTCGTATTTTCTAGGATAGTTTCCGGGGTATATTTGTAATAAGGAAGTGGAATTTGAGGTTGAGATATCAAGTTATATTTTAATGCTAACTTCTGATGAATTATTTTAGCGACTTGGTCATGTCTGAATTTATAGTCTGTTTGCACAATAGTTTTACATGCACCCGTTATATGCTGGATGGTTTCTGGAGCACTAAGACATCGCCTGCATTTGTCATCTGTTTATTATTATTATTATTATCACACACATAATATTATTAAGAGAGACGAAAAAAAGAAACAGAAACAATTAGGTACAACAACTCCTCTTATCTTCCCCAAGTTATTTATCATCAGGAGTGAGCAAAAAACTTTGTTATCTTACCCAAGTAAGTATAATTCAATACATGAGAAAGTTTTGTCTCCCGGGACTTTCCTGGTCTTACGTCTGTGGCATTCTTGGAATCAACTAGTTTCCGTATTTGTACTGGGTAAATTTACTGTTGATAAGCCCTATAATGTAGGGACTTCGCTGTATTAGTTTACTGGGAATTAGAGAGGGAAGTCTAAATCCTATCTATCATATTACTGTAGACATCCACTCTTTCTGTATACCTACAAGTTCAAGCTGGCTCGAAGGCCGCGTGTGGTCGTTCAATTATTTTGATACAACTCTATACATGGTGTGAAACAGTCGCTTACCACGACTCAACGGATTTTAATGCGGTTTACAACAATAGATAGAATGATTCAAGAGTAAGGTTTATAAGCTAGAAAAAGGGTAGGTAGGGGCAGAGTATGTGTATGTGAACAAAGTCGCGCCGGGTGCACTAGCATCATACAAATTAGAATAATACCTACTCTGAAAACGAACAGTTTCTTAATACTGACATTGCCATTGGCTATATTTTTGCGTAAAACTGCTACTCTCCAGAAACCGATTAGAGAAAATAAGTGTTAAGTGATGTTTTTAATGTATCTATAAAATTAAAAAAAAACTTTACCAATATTAAAAACCAACTGCAAAAAGCTTCACAAAAAAAAATTAAAAATAAAACAAAAACATTTTCCTTTTCGAATGATAGGTACACTTAGTGCACATAGAACTGCACTGTAAAATAAATAAATAAATAGAATGCATAAATTGTTTGTAACTATGTACTTAGTTGAATTTTTTTCACAAAGTTAAAGTCAATTAACGATAACACTTCTAACGTAAGCAATCAAGGAAAGCTCAACCTACCCAGTTCGTACCAAATAGACCGAAATCTATAATGGAAGACAGGTAAAGGTCATCAACAAATACACACATAGAATATCTATAACGAAGACTAGACTCACCCAGTTTAGGCGGTAACTAAATCGATATCTTGCACCATTCCAAATGTTAAGGTCGTGGCATCGATTCAAATTACACTTTCAATTTCTCGACTAAGTATAAAGGTATATCAGTTACCTGCAACTGTGTTGTAGAGCTGGCCGGCTGGGAATAAAAGTAAAATGTCAGATTCGAATTTGGAAGGCCATTTCGAAAGGCGACCGTGGATTTATTTTACTTCTATTCTATTTCAAATTTCGAATACGTAGCGTTCGATTAGTCGCCTCCGTGAGCACTGAGAAATACACTGCGGTAGGGATGAACGAAATCTGTTATTTGGTTGCTAAGCGACTACAATGTAAGGCTTTCTATTGGTTCCTTATTATTGTTCCGAATTTGAATAATTATTCAATGAACTATTACGATTTCCGTAGGTTGGTAAATATTGATTGCTAATTTTGGATATGTGACTTTATCAGGTATCGGAAGTAGAACGACAGGGTTGTATCTAAGTTATATTCGGCGACCCAAATTGTCACCTCATCTGCTATCTTTACAACCTGACTTTTAGAAAAGAATTCGTCTCTTGGTATATCTTCTACGGTCTATGTCATGGGGAGTTCACGCTAACCCATGCTGCAGAATGTCACCATATTCCGTACCACCTGAATGAGCGGTGGTCAACGAAAACATCCGAACGTTTTGCGAACATTACTTTCCATGAAACTTTCTGCCTCGCATGACCACGCTTTGCAACGAGATTCCTACAGCAGCGTTTTCAAACCTTTACGATAGAGTTTCAATCTCAAGAAACGAGCCTGCACCTATCTCGAAAGCTGGCTACATATTCGTGACACTCCGGGTGTTGCGGATGTTTATTCGCGACACTTCGGGTATTGCGGGTGTTTATTCGCGACACTCCGGGTGTTGGGTGTCATTATTCGCAACACTCCGGGCGTTGTGGTGGTTTATTCGCGATACTCCGGGTATTGCGGGTATTTATGGGTATCGGTGGTCACTGCAAGCTCGTTTACTTCCCTCTATATGTTATCACTTTGTTAAGCAATTTTTGAAATAATTTCTTTTTGTACAACTTAGAGTGACAATAACTCAAGATGGAGTATTTGTGAACTGGTCTTCCTGCCCTGTCAGAGACTTCACTCTTGTCACCAGGTGCTATAAGTGTCAGCAGTATGGGCACGCAGCTAAGACTTGTCGTCAGACGGACGTCAAGTGCGGCCATTGCGGTGATCTAGGTCACTCACTAAACGAGTGCACAAAAAAGGCGGAGCTTCCAAAATGCGCAACGTGCAAAAAGCCAAGCAACCATAATACGGGTGCCACTGAGTGCCCCGCTAAGCTAATGGCCGAGAAGAGATGTATAAATACAATAGATTATGAGGGCGCCAAAAATGATAAACATTGATAGATATTAGTTTCAACGTTAATTTATTATTTTTAATTTACATTATGTTATAGGTAGTTCCTATATTTGTTACTAAACCCGCAATGACCGCGCGCTGTCCCACTAACCTTAAATCATAAGACACCTAAAGTGCAAACATGCACATAACGGACATATTCTTTGCCAGTATAGAATCTTTTTCCTGAAGCGAATATCTCTTATAATAAGAATATTACCTACTTTTAGTTTATGATATAATATATGTGTACTTCGTCATATTTTGCTAGTGATTATTTTAATATGTATAGAAAACCATTCTTTATTTATTATTATTTAACAATTTATTGCACACAATATAAAGTATACAGAAATTACAAAATTAAAGACGACACAACAGGCACTACTTATTTCTAAGAAGAAATCTCTTCCAGCAGGCCTATAGAAGAGAGACATTATAGATTATAGGGGATGAGACGTGCGCAATAGTTTAAAATTTACATATTTAATAAACTACATAAATAATTATAAATAAGATACTAAATACATACATATATACCTAATAGTAATTCTTTGTTAATTTAAGATCTGTAATTTCTCGCCTGAAACACTAATAATAAAATTGAAACGTATTTCACAAGATTTAATAAGCTTTTATTATTATTATTAATAAGCAGACTCACTAAGGACAACTACAATTTTACGCCATAAAACAGCAGTTGCGGTGTCCCTAACAAATCTAAGTTGACCTACCCTATCCTTTACACGCACTCGGCGATGTAGGTTAGATTCTCAGAAGGACAGATTTTGAGGAAATCAGTTTCATATTTAGTCAGATTTCTGGGTTAATTCAAGCGTTGCTTGGCGGCAAAAGTAGATAAAGCGTTGACACCCATCCAGGCGGACTCCTCAGGCTTGACAGAATTATCCCACATTCTAGTCTATTATAGCACGAGTGAGATAAGTATACCTACACAGTGATTGCAAACCGAGCCGAACTATCCAATGGTAACGAGTTTAATACGACATTTTTCTTGTGACATAATATAAGTTATAGACTGTGAGGGCGCCATAGGTTGTCCTACGTCATCAAATACAAAAAAAAATTACTTTGTAGTGATAGTAGACATTTAGGAGACCCTAAATTAGGGTCACCAAACCGTTGAGGTGCCCGATTTTTCCTTTGGTGACTATTATGTGGCTGAAAAGCGAAACCGCCAAAAGGATGTGGGGCAGACATTTTTTTACATATAGAACCCACACAAGAGGATATGTAAGTACTATTGCTACAAAATGTCGAAAATTGAGTCACTTAAAAAAATTATTGTGCACGGATTGACCAACGTCCACATCGACACAATGTGGAATTTTTTTTTTACAGTCTAGTACATTATAGCCCAAGTGAGATAAGTTAATCATTAGCATTATACACCATTGATTGCAAACTAAGCTGATGTAACCAAAATAACGAGTTTCAAACGCCACTTTTCTTGTGACGTAATAAAAGTTAGACTGAAAGTTAAAATTAGAATAAAAGCAGTAACCCACACACTGAAGCCCATAGTCTGTTTATGTTTGCCGTTCCTATCATGCTGAAATGGATAGGGTATTAGTCCAATGCCGAAGACCGCACCCTGTAGTCATATACAGCGTGTGACTAAGCATCGACCGCTGGGTGTGGTACGCTTTCAGGCGACTAGGTGAGTTAGTTTTGATCTATTTTAAGGTTGGTTCGCGAATCGATGTCGTCTTTGGTTAAGGGATGAATTTGTTACTTAAGGGTCTAAGTTATTAAGCTTGGTATGTAGAAGTAGGGTGTGAATAGAAAATAAAGAAATAAGGCTTGAAAAATGTATGCTATTCTCTCGAAGTAAGCGTGGTGGAACCACTTTTTGGGTTCTACGCCAGTATCAAAACATCAGGTGCTAGAATTGCTTACTCAATTTACTTTTACTAAAACTCTTATTAAAACGACAATTTTCGTATTGCAATATAATAAACCTAAATTTGGAAAAAAGTATATTTTTTTAATGTTTAACAGTAACAATATTGAAATACGATTTTCTGAAGGTAACTCATAAAGCGCACGTGTGACAGTCAAACGGCGACTAAGTAATGTCACTTAGTAGTAACGAGACAGGGCCGTATTCAGGCGAAGTTGGGGGGGTCAAGTTCCTTACCTATTAATAGTGATATCGCAATAAATAATTAAATAAATAAATAAATAACGTAATTCTTCAATTCGTTACAATAGATAGATAGTACATTTAAATAATAAATATGGTTGTTTGTTCTTGGTAGGGTGGTGTGCGATTGACTACCTAAACCTTATAGGTAAAGCATATACGCAAGGATAAGGATAAGCATAATTTTTGAATACGGGTGTCATTTATAGAAATAATATAAAGTATAACTACACTATTCATATAGCAGCGTACCAAAGTAGAAAAAACTAAACATAAATATAGAATAAAACCATATTATATTATTTTTGGTCTGTCCGAATATTATGGTGTGCAAAGCATTGACAGTTGTGACGACCCCACCTAGTGACATAACGATGGATGCATGGTGATGATGTGTCACTTAACACAGGACGCATTAATAGGTATTTCATTTTAATTCTTTTTTGGCACAAGTTACTGGAATAATACAAAAAACTTATTAATAATTGTTAGTGCTCCTTGAGGCTCACTTTGTATATTTTATTAATACATTTATGGTTGACTGGAAGATAAAGCTGTGTAACTTTAAGGGCGCTTTATCGTCCATGAAGTATAAATAAATAAATAAACTTTAGGTTTTCAGAAGCCATTCTTGGAAACGGCTCATTACTTTACGCCCACCGCTGCACCCTAGATCCATCCCTGCTGCGACCATTGGGCGTGAAGACTGAAACGCATTTAACTATGGCTCGCAGGAAGCCGGTTTATGGTTAGAGTAATCGTGGAAAAGCAGGTACGAATCGCCACAAAAATAGACGCGTTTCCGTTGTCGGGTGGCGCAAGTCATAAAAGGCTTGAGTGCGCTATAAAGGGGACATTTGGGAGACTATTACTTGGACCAATAAGCGATAACGACGACACGACTTGGAAATTAATGACAAAGTATTGATAATACTTATAAGCCATATGGCTTATGTACAATATATGCTTGAAGTCTTCCTATGCGGTTCAGGAACCTCATACCTTTTTCGATCGCTATCCTGGTAAGCTGGTAGATTATGCTATTTTATTATGATTAAGTATACACCAATATTTTATAAATAAATGTCTTAACAAAATATTATTCTAGGTATTCATGTTATTAATATTTTGCCACAATGTGTTTTTCTCTATTTATTTCCTCTACCTATTTCGATTGAGACATGGAATCTAAAGTATTCTTTATTATTAAAAAAATTAATCTCCATCAACATTTGTAGCTGACTTCAAGTACCTGATTGTAAAAAGTTTGCTCAGAGCTGCAATATAATTAGCCTTAGTTTGATCAACAAGTGCTAGATTCTGGACATCTTTAAGGTTAGAGTGAATATACTGTTTCTAGACATGCATGTGCCTGCATATTTAATCTTCGGTCGCATCTTACCACCACGGCCGCTAAAGCTTTTAAAAACTGTAATTGGATCACATTGGTAACACAATAGCAGTTTCAATTGTAGTAGAAAGCCAAGAACGCGTCAAACTGCTCTTGAGATCTAGTTGCGATCCAATTACAATTTGTAAAGTGTGCCCGCGACATAGCTCGCGCCGCGAGAGAATCTTTGTTTCCTTCTCTCATCATTAAGAGGAAAGAGATAGCATTATGTATCTCGCGCCTTTTCACTTGTCGCGCAAGAGAACACAAGTGCTAGCTATGCTCATGAGATGGCGGCGAAAAGCTTAGCTAGTAATTGAATATTAAAGGTTGGTCGCCCATAACTTGAACCACAGGTTAAAAAACTCCACCCATCGCGTCGGCGGCTAGGTGCGGCCTGCACTGTTGCTAATGGTGTCCGCCGACACGAATCCCCGTCATTATTAGATTGTCTTCCCTTACAAAGTGCAGTGGAAACATCGAGTTGACGTCACCTATATTCTGCGTGATGGGTCCTCAAATATTGATCGGTTTCTTGGTCGACTAGGTTAGGTAAGAAATGGGCCCACTGATTTCCACTGGTTACGTCCCTGAATTTCTGACACACGTTTTCGCTTCTTTCACATTATTAACTTTTAGCGAAGTTCAGTAATGTACATGTTAAATGGCAGTTGTGATAAGAACATAAAAACTTTTGTTGCCCTGCTTCCCAAACTAGGACTAACCTGTGTCTTGGGAATCTGTGAAATCACTCATGGCGCCACATACTATTTTTTAGATTATAGAAAACAACAAGAAAAGAGAAATGAGATTAAAAATAAAAGTAAAAAGTACATCCTTACAAAGTAAGATTGAACATACTTACTATGAAATTATCTTCCTGCAGCGGTATTCCCGAGCTCAACTACATTGGGGCCGTCATGAAACAACCCTTCACTCTTTTCAAAGGCCTGCAACGGAAACCCTTCTGATGTTGTGAATGTCATCACTTATAATACCATCAGGTGGGAGACCTGCTTGCTCGTTTCCACCTTCTATTAGAAAAGGGTAAAATAAAGAGTCAACTTTCTTGTCTGTGCGTTTAAATATTAAAACTAATCGATCTCAGCGGTTGTTTCTGTCAATGTATGAATTAATACTTTTTATCACGACTTTGTTAATTTTAATTGAATATTGAAGGAAATATCAATATTTCCCAAAAAATCTGATTTGTCCTTAGGAACATAGTAATTTGTTTAGTCATTTAATATCCAATAGTTGTCAGGTTGTGGTTCAGCACGATGGGCGAGGGCCGAACTCCAATTAAAGTCGAGCTAGAATCCCATTTTTCCATGTCGGGCGGAGTGGCATAGCCAGATATTTAATTCCCCACGTAATTTCCCCGTCTGCGCAAGTCCTGGCTATACAATACTTATCTACGATGTCACGGACCAGACGACCACCGGGAATAAGGGCTGTTTTATGCGTGTAACCCCACACATCCACCGCAGCATTTTCATTTCCATGCCGCGCAACTACTGCTTGTGCCGCTTTTGTAGACGCTAAGTCTCATTTAGAGGACGTCTAATAACGATTTCATGTCCTTTAAGCATTACCGGCGTTTTATGAATGATTTTTTTTGTAAATGACACAGGTCCCGCCATGTTTCCTAAGTCGCGGATACTCGGGACTTTGACATCGTTGTCGTTATCCCCGGTTACGCTAAAAAGGTAAAGATTCCAGGTATCTAACCTGATCTGTACGTTTGAAGATCTTTGCCTCTGCGGACTAGCAGATGATCTGCACTGTTGCTGTTTGATGGTCAATAGGTACGATCAAGCTGCCCGCTCCCGCGACCGCCTATGGCTTGTCCCGCGGCGTTACCACGCCCCGACGCAGCTAGGCGCGGCTTGCATACAACGGTGGCCTAATGGATTGGTTTTATATGTTTATCACCACAATAGCCAGGTCATAGTGCCGGTATAGAGCGGATTCTTGTGCTTTATTGGACAATATGATTGCGTCAGAGATTGTAGACTGTCATAATATAAACAAGCTGATGATATTATCAGTATAAAGAAGCTCTATTTTATGAAACACAGCAGGCTTTTGAAAGCCATCACACCTGGTGGTAAGTGACGAAGCGGCCCAAAAAGCCTCGCGGTCTGAGAATCCTCCCTGGGTCTTATAAGACCGAGTCATTCCTAATCTTAGAAACCTATGGAACTGTCAAAAGTCCAATTTCTATTAAAACTCAAATTATTAACGAACGTGAGGGTTTAAAAAGTAATCGATTTATTATTCGCTACACGTGTCAGCGGAAAATAACATACGTTAGATAGTTAAGGCTTCGTAGAGAGTCGTCCATCTCGCACGCGTGGGAGTATAATAAAAATAATTATCTAGACTTTAATGTCCCGGTTGTGTTCTCGCGCACACCCTTGTGCGGGTGTCCGTATGTTGACCAAGAGCCAGGATTAGGTGGATCAGGTAATTACAATGAAACGACTGCCATCTGACCTCCGTATACCTGCTACCAAGGGAATCACCCAGTTTGGATCATGGTTACACATTCACTCGCCTGAATGTGCAGGTTTCATCACGATGTTTTCCCTCGCCGTAAGACCATAGGCTAGTGTTCAACTAATGTCCATAACTCAGAAAAGAGTAATTGGTACATGGTGGCAGTGGGATTCGTACCCGATACGTCTCGCTTACAAGTCGGATACCTTAACCACATTACCACTGACGCTCTAGCATGGGAGTACTTCTATAATAATACCTATAAGCGGCTATAATATTACAAAAGCGCACAAACTTCTATAGGCAACGTCAGCAACTGTACAAAATCGCCCCGCTTTGAAACCAAACGGGGCCCCTCCACCAGGTATTGAATCAGGCCAACGGGCGAACACGTGCGGTCATAAAGCGTTTAAGGGCCGGAGTCATACATATCTATAACCATACATACAAAATGTTTGTATGGAAGTATGTATAAATCTACATCGACACTAATTTCAGAGTCAAACTCTGTGAACCTCTTTACTTCTTTGTGTTTCAGGCGGGAGATATGATGGTAAGCGTTCAGTTGCCTATGGACTTAGATTAGGTTGGATTAGCAACACCAGCTCCCTAATTACATAACCCTGTTGGCAACAATTATCTGATTTCAATGATTGCAATTGTGATTACAAATTATCGATGTCATGGGTTGCTAATAAAGTTCCATTGCAATAAACTAAAACGATTAAATAGATCATACGTAGTTGCAAAAGCAACAATTTCAATCATTGAAATCAGATAATTGTTGGCAACAGCGTTAGGTAAATAGCCTACAGGGGCCTATCACCAATGCGTAGCCAACCTCTAAAATCCCGGAACTCTTTGCTCTGTTCGCCATGGAGTACTGAAGACTTGCCGGCAGGAATACAATTCCACTCGTAGACCCACAATGTCCCATCGTGATGGGACCACGAGACCGGAGGTGAGTATATGGACAATAATATAATTATGTAAAATAGCATTGTTTGCCTGCTGTGTTCTGTAAGGTGGAGTCCCCGGAGTGAAGGGTAGGGCCCCACTCGGGCGGCTCGTTCATATCTTTTACATGCCATACTTAATATTGCCTGATAAGAAAATCACCATTTGCTAATCTGCAGCTTGCTGCCTCTTTATATTGTAACTGCTGTTTGCAATGATTTTAAAACCATTGTGAGTGTAACATAGATATAAGGGTGGCGTTGTTCGATATATCTTAAGGGCTTTCTCCTTATACAATAATAGTTATCTTCATATTATCAATGCTGGAGTTCCTCAGGGGTCGGTTCTGTCCGCGACTCTTTTCTTGCTTCATATTAACGATCTGCTTGTACCCAGCACAGTAACGTACATATTCTGATTGATGCAAAACAGAGATGATATTCAGTCTTATCGAGAGGCCTTGGTTGATCGTTTGAATAATTGTTTTAAGGTTTAAGGAAATTTGTGCCTTCTGTGTGAAGAGATTATATATTAGCATCACTAGATGTTTGGCCTCGAAAACATTAATCGTCTTGTACGACACCCACACGGCCATGACGTAGTAACACTTCGTAATATGACGTAGAAAGTAGGACAAAGTGTAGTATAGCACAGAGATAAAACTTCCTTACAGCTAAACTTTCTTGTTCACCTCCAAATAAGTATAACACACGTGTCGTATACCTCGTTGTCGCTAGCACACACGGTCGTCTGATTGACCGTTACTAAAAGGGTCAATATGTATTTATTACAATGTAGCATCCTCGTAGTAAGTATCATGTTATTAATTGGATATAAGCTGTGCAACTCTCTATGGCCGTGTGGTGTCCGGCAGAGTAGAATAGCAAAAACCCATTACACTCGTGGGTGTCCGTCCTACAAGGCGACTAATATTTTAGAGTCAAAAGATCTAGTCTTCGTAGGCTGGGAAATGGGCAGCAGCGTTTTCCATTCTCATATTTAAAACACTGCGATCTCCAACCCGCCTGTTAAGCGTGGAGATTATGGCAATAACCTCCCCTTTCGAGGGTGAGGTCCTAAGTACTGTAGTGGACTGTTATGGGGTGTGATCAAAAATGTCAATTTCGCCAATGTCCAGCAGTGGCCTGCGGTGGGCTGATGATGAAGAACTCTTAATTATGTTTCGACAAATCACGTCTCAACATTCTTGAGTATTAAATCATATTCAACATGGCGTTAATGTCCCGGTTGTGCGCTGGCGAACGAGGGCCCGGGGTACGCATTGACCATGATCTAGGATTTGGCAGATCAGACAAGTACATTCTAGCGACTACCATCTGACCTACGTGACCCTGCTACCAGCGGAACCTAACCAAATTGGATGATTCAATCGTCTGAATATGCAGGTTTCATAACGAAGTTTGGCTCCACCGTAAGAGCATCACCGTAGTTAGCATTCAACTAATGTACACAACTCAAAAAAGAGTCACTGGTACAGGGCCTCAGTGGGATTCGAACCTGTTACCTCTCGCATACGAGTCGGATACCTTGACCACTCGGCCACCGACGCTCCATCATTCTACTGTTTATTAATTATCTTTGTTTGAGTAATGCATTGACGGCATTGATAGTAATATAATATCTAAGTGCATTCCGAGCGCCCACGCTAGTACGACTGTGATCGACCAGCTTAGAACAAGTACGTTTTGGGACCTCAAAAGTCGACTACCTATTCTCAAACGAACAAAATGTCAAATCATTAATTACTGAAAAAAAACGGCGAAGTGCGAGTCCGTGCATTCACGTGTGAAAGTTTCGGGCATTAAGAAATAATTCTTAAATTAGCAACAAGATTTTATGATGCTGTTGTTAGGTTAGCAACAAGTTACTTTTTCAGTTAACAAAACCTAATAAATCTAGAATGGTTGGATATCCCAAGAATCCACTTCGTCATTTGTAACCTAAGACAATGCCATGTCAACTCTAGGTAAGTACTGGATTTTCTTGTATATCTGAATGGGTACAGCCATCTCGCGTTGTTGTGTTCTAGTAAATATGAAGGATATGGTAGCCAGCGCAAACAATGATGAGGAACATATCTTATCATCGTTCTGCATTTTGGTTATAAATTAGCTTTTGCCCTCGACTTCGTTCGCGTAAAATTTGGTTATTATTATAACGGTCTAGACCCCTACCGTGGGAACCACATACAAATTCATGATAAATTTTAGCCAATATTTATTCTGGGATATCAGCTATATAGCTATTTAAGGCTTTTTAGCTTTAAGTCCGCCATAGTACTACTTTGTACATGAAGTTTTCTTTGATAAATACAACCTGGTAGTTTTTAAATCAAAAGTAAAAGAAACATTTTTATAATATATAAGAGGGCTTCACCAGTTCACAATGTTGTCTGGTGAAGCATAACATATTAGACATACCAAACATATTGCACTCCATGCGAATGAGGTCGCAGGCACAGTAAGTTAGTAAATTAATTACTGCCAATTTCATCAAAATCCATTCAGTAGTTTTTGCGTCAATCCATCATTACAAACTTACGCATTATTACAACAAAATATTAGAAGGATATTACAGGAATGCTTAACTGTAGACGTTATGTCCAACAGTAACGGCTAACCATCAGGTTCATCGTACTTGTGGGTAGAGTAAAAAGTTCAACTTTTGCAGGGGTGTGGGATGTCTATCACAGGCGCCGCCATGGCTAGATGTGACGTCATAGTTTCAGTCATCGTCCTCTACGTACTCGTAGCAATTCTAGGCTGTAGGTGAAATAAAATATCACAGTGGCGTAATAAGCCACCATTCATACCACCGTTTCTGCTTTGAGGCACAGCCTAAATGTGAATATGTACCGATATATGTAACTAGTGAATCTGGCGCGATTCTGTTCGCGTACACCTACTTTGCCCCTGCGTACTCTTTTTCTTGCTTATAAAGCTTCCTCTTGAATCACTTTATTTAAAGTTAAAAACCGCATTAAAATCCGTTGCGTAGTTTAAAATATCTAAGCGTACGTAGATACATAGGGACAGACGGCGGGAAGTGACTTTGTTTTATACTATGTTTAAATTCATCTGTTCGTTGATACGCGCATCACTTTAGGACGACGGCATAATTTTTTTTATACCACTTAGATGGCAAGAAGCTTACGACATGCCTGATGGTAAGCAGTCACCGCAACCTATGGACGTTTCCAATACCATGGGAATCACCCACGCGCTGCCGACCCCGTAAAACCTTTTCACCCTTTTCTTGAAGAACTCCACATTGTACTCTCCAGGGAGTTCATTCCAACCAGTCTCAGCTTGAACAATCTTGGCGATATATTATATTACTATTGACATCACAAATACCAATGTAAGTTGAGATGTATCCACGAAATTTGTCTCAAACCTTTCAATAAAACCGTATGAAAATCGATACATAGTTTTCTCAGAGCACCAGCATTCAAACAGAAGGACAGACGCAGCGGATGTAAGTATAGATTTCCTTTTGGTTCAAAGGTTCTGTAGTTACGCAAATAAGCATTCCTTATAAGGCTTGCTTCGTGGGCGATGACGTCATCATTCATTTGTATTGCAGCCACGAGAATTGACGATTGCAGTGTTACGATCAGTTACTATTAAACATGTTGCGTCACACTTATTTGTATGCGTAGGTTTCTATTGGTCGATTTGACGAATGCCAAATCACAGTTGATTTCTACTGTAGAACAAAATTGTCGACTCCATTGCCAATTCACAGTTGAAATGTAGTACTAAATTAGTTTTGTCGCTTTGAAGAGCAGTGGCCCAGTGGCAAACGGGTCCGACTCGTAAGCGAAAGGTACCGAGTTCGATCCACAGTGTAGCCATTTTTCTGAGTTATGTACCTTTGTCAACACATGACAAATGTGGATGAGGTAGACAGAGTGATAGAGCGATAGAGCTATATCGATATTGTGTGCTCCTTATTCTTGTGATTGTACAAATTCCCTTCTTTAAAAGGATCCTCCCTCCCAACCAAGACATTTTAATGCCTACTATGTCCATGTGGTCAAATTGTATTATCAAAGAAGTAATTGGTCTATATTAAAGGCCTTGCCACATACAAAGCTCGGCGCGAGCGCGGCGTGAGCGCGGTGCGATATTTGCTAGGCAACCATCGCGCGGCGCGTTATTTGCTAGGCAACCATCGCGCGGCGCGATGGTTGCCTAGCAACTATCGCGCCGCGCGATGGTTGCCTAGCAAATAACGCGCCGCGCTCGCGCCGAGCTTTGTATGTGGCAAGGCCTTAAGTTTTCTTAACATCAATGCTAAATTTGGGTCGGTACGACAAGTAGTTTGTGAAATACAGTTTAGGCATTGCATGAAAAAGTAAAGTTATTGTTCTTTTTATCTTTCTTCTAATTTTTTTGGCCCCTTACGCTCATGGGTGTCGTACAAGGCGACTAATGTTTTCGAGGCAAAAGATCAAAAGTCTCATGGAGAAAATGGGCAGCAGCGTTTTACATTGTTTAAGTTATTTATAACAATGCGATCTCCAACCCGCCTGCCAAGCGTGGAGATTACGGCAATAACCTCCAATTTCGTGGGAGAGGCCCTAAGCCCTGCAGTGGACTGTTATGGGCTGTGATGATGATGGCCATGCTTTTGATATTACATTAAGTTGCTTGTCTTGGTTGCTATCCAAGCGAAGTCGGAGGTTCCCTAGACAACTAATACCTACCTACAACCATATAGGTGAGATCCTTATAGGAGTACTCATAAGCTCATCAACCAATCTATCGCCTCTACGCCAAAGATTTATTCTGGAAAGTTCTGGAACAATACTAGGCCAGTACACGCACCGATACTGATTGGAGTAGCTGCCCGCGTTTCGGACACGGACGCGGTAATTTCGCGTGACGTGACGTCGCACTGTATCCATTGTAGGACGGTACGGATACGACATCTATTCGGGAATAACGTAGAGTTGGACTGCGGTTCCGGAGAGATGACATCGATGATTTAGGCGTGAGACCCGTACTGACTGTGAGGGCGCTGAGGTTATCTTACGTCACCGAGTACAAGAAAAATTCCATTTTGTAACGATGGTAGACGTTTAGGAGAAGCACCAAAAGTTGATCTGCCCGTGCACAACTTGGCACAAAAGCATTTTTTTCTGTGATCCAAATTTACACTTTTAGCAGCGATAGTACTTAATATATCCTATTGTGTGCGTTCTGGAAGTAAAAAAACAACCCTAGTGACACCATCCACCTGAGAGAAAGTGGTACCTCCTTGTCCCCATAATATCACCGATTCATACAGTTGTGAATCATGTACCGATGCGTGAACAAGAGAGCATATGCTTAAAAATGCTTTTTCACATGATGCAGCCAGCATTGTGAAGTTCCCGTTACTCTGTCTTGTTTTTATGTATGCTCGGAAATGAGAAATAATGAGCGACCGCTCAACTCGATGTCTGATGTAAACCCCCCCTACATTTTCACATACTTATCTGAGTTGCTCACACCTTCGCGGTTGTTGGCATTGACATCATAATTTTCCACATTTTCAAATTGGGATACGAAGTTCCAGTTTTGGCCACCGGAAGAAATTAGTTTGTGGCATTGTAACAGAAATGAAGAAACATGGATTGTGAGGTTTTAGCTGACAGCCTGTGGAGCCATTATAAGTGGCAGAAATCATGCAGGGTGACGTCTCGCTTGATTGACTCCTACCATAAACTATAAACGAAAATTCACAATTAACAATGGAAACGCACCGTCCGAACCCAGAGCCGCACAGAGAGTTCATCGACCCAGAACAGCTGTTTATGTTAAACTCTTTATTCACGGTCTCCGCCGTGGTTCCTTCAATTGGAATTCTTGGAATGATTTATTATTGTCTTTGCTTTTTAGTGTGAAAAAAGAAGCAAAAATAAAACGGAGCGAACGGAACTTGATGGGATGCTCTTTTGTTTTGCAGTTTAGTGTACCGCCGCTGGCATTCTGTTTATAGTATAACGGGATGGGAATACCCTATTGTGTGTGATTTTGTAATTAACTACTTAATTTTCAATTAAAATAAATAGACATCAAACACTTTTCGAACAATTCAGACTAAGATACTCGAGTTTTGAATTATCTAAATAGACTACCTTTATTTACTGATAACTCGATTAAGTTGTAATAAATGTTTAGCTAATACTTTTTCCATGTTATACGACAGGCAAACAGGTAAGCGGACGAACTGATGGAAAGTGGTCACCGCCGCCTTTGGACATCAGCAGCCTCAAGGGAATTACCAATGCGTTGCCCGCCTATGAAGAGACCTCTAATATTACCTCTTGAAGGGTTCTATTCATTCATATGTCACTTGCATATGAATATAACCTAACTAAAAGCTTTCGATCCATTCTTGTGGTCGTAGGTATGAGAACTTTACTCAGAAGTATAACATCTTTATATATATAATTCTTCTGTGAGTGTGTATGTCACTGAACTTCTCTCAAACGACTGGACCGATTTTGATGAAATTTTTTGTGTGTGTTCAAGGGGATCTGGGAATGGTTTAGATTCACAATTTGGTAAAAAAAGTTTGAAATTTTCAAATTAAAGACGTGTAGACAGGACAACGTCTGTCGGGTCCGCTAGTATTTTTGTAATACTGGGTGAGTTTTTGTATGTTTTGTAAATGTGAGACAATTTTCCGGTTTATAGAACTCAAAGCAATAGAGCTAATTCCAGGAAATTGTACAAAGTTTGGACTCCTTGACTCGTAAGAAAAATTTAAAATTTTTAAGGTACCAAGTCCACAAGGATAATATAGAAACATTTCAATAATAATTATAGGTACCCCGCAACGCTAACTTTTTATTCAAAATGATGTAGCTATTCAATAACTTGTTTAAAATATATAGAAGAATATGAATGTAAAATTCATATTATTCTGGATCCTGGATCCTGGTGAAGGAGGACTCCGGGGTCCTCGTGCGCGTGAGCACAACCGGGACATTAACGTTAAGATGATTATTTTTAATTGATATCCTGTCGGCCTGCTTGTGGCTCGACACTGGTTTCTACTTAGGTATGTCATGAATCTGAAATTTTAATGCTCACGTAGGTTTTTAATATGTGAAAAATGACAAAAAGTCGAGCTCTCTGCGCTCGCACATTATGTGATTTTTCTTAAGATATCGCGAGCTTTAACGAGGTTTAGCGAGGTCTGACACGCGGTCACTGGAAGATGGGACGGCGCAAGGGTATCGATCGATGCAAGTAGCATCCCATACCAGAGGCCGTTCCAGCTTCCAGGGTGAGTGTCATTCTGTCGGGCCTCTTACTGCCCTACTTACTGCACCAGCGGTGGTAAGGGCCCGGCGGATCAGCCCGTTTAGTTCCGCGTGACGAGGAATGCGACCAGCGCTCCTGCCGGAAGACAAGCCGTGGTGGCCGAGCTGCTCTACAGGACGACCACAGCGGCACTGATGACGAGCGCTACAGGGTGCGCCAGGACGAAGGGCCGTCTTGGCGCACCTAAACGTGGCACGGTCGAGTAAAGTGCCGATGTTCTTAGTTCTTAAGACTATACCTATAGGTAAGTTTAAAATTCTCGCTCAATCATACGTACGACTATGACTGACGTCAACTTCCCTGGTGTCAATTGTATAGCGGATTTCCATGAGGGGGACATTGTTGCACATATTCCTTGGGGTGTGGGGGACTTGGCTACGGCAGCTCGGTTCGGACTTTGTGGTCTTCCTACTTAGTGATGTATTTAGACAGCCAAACCGTAAAATATTTCGAGCTCCATTTATATTTATTTACAAACTTTGTTATGTAATTACGTTGAAACGATCACGCAATTTCTTAAAATTTACAAAATTTTCGAGTTAGATACTTTCGATTATTAAGTTATTTTTATGTAGTTTTGTTACAAATATGTAATTTCGTTCAATTAAAAAGGGTTTACTCCAAAACTATCTAAGTTATGAACGAGTACGTTTTTCCATTATGTGGTCCTTGCCTATGAAAATGTTGCCGACGGCTGATTTATATGAATGCTAAATTCATATTATCCTGGATCATAATATGGTGAAGGTGGACACCAGGCCCTTGTTCGCAAGAGCACAACCGGTACGACGCTAAGACGATTATTAATACGAATGCAAAATTCATATTATTCTTTGTTTGTCAAGTACTTGATCTTGGACCCATTCGACACTAGGCAAAATTAATTTCAATGTTCAGTGAACTGCCTAGATCCAAGTATTTAGCGCGCTCACGTTGCTCGAGTGACATAGGTTTGAATCCCGCTGCACTACTACATATCTTTTTATACTAAAGTAAAACACGAAAGCAAAGTAGACCATCGCATCCTGGATCAGTGTGCTGAATTATTGCTTCTCAACAGTGATCGATGCATCATCCCTGTGGTCAACATCGACAGCCAGAAGCTCTATTTTTTAATCGCTCGCCTCGATTTGAACAATTCACAAATTTTAATTTTCGTCATGAAAATTAAGTATTTTTTAAATCACATTGGCAACACCGAACATAGAGAAAACCAGCAACCAGCTACAGAAATCAAACAAAAAGTTTTGTTTCATTTCTGTGCATCCAGCATTTTGATGCTGCATGCACAGAAATTTAATACCATATGGATTTTAATACCTAATTTAGTATTTAATACCGAATTTTTCATGCCGAAAGTCAAATATAGAGCTATTCATAAATAGGGCCCCAGGTGCCCATTATAACTCTTTCGCCTCTTTCGTTCGGTCTTCATCGTCCTTGAGTCTAGTTGTACTCTATAAGTAAAATTAATGTTTTCGATAAAAATGCACATCCCTATTAAAAGCCATATTTCTGTAGGGTTAGTATATTAAGATGATATTTCGCATGAAAAGGGTAAGAACAGATTAATTTGTAATGCAATTTCGATCGAATCTGTCTTAAGTACAGAACAGAATATAATAATTAAGAAATACTGTGTACCAGTTTCTTAATTGTTATATTAAGCCCCGCTTGCACGGGCATACGTGGTATACAGAACTACAACCTACCTAATACGTTATATACCTTACTAATACTGAACACAGCAATTGTATTCTAAATACACCGATTAAAAAGTCCATACAAAGATTTAAAAGTCCACTTACAGTTACACATATTAACCACTGCATCTATAGCTACTTATTCCCCATCTGTTTTCCCAAAACATCCATTACAGAGACGTACGGTTGGCGAAGCGATTTTTTTCCCCCACCTACCCCAATTTGGGGGATGGGGGAGGTCAAATTAATCTGCGGTAATAAGGGAGAAATGAAGTGCTCTCTTCCTGCGCCCAACCCCCGATCGGAACGCACCCTTATTGGCTCGAATGAGGTCAGTGTGAAGTGGCTTTTATATTGACTTGTAGGAATTTAAGCGCGAATTTGAAATACATTTTGCAATTTTGGAGGGCTTCGAGTTGGTTATGTTTTATGTACCAGGCAAAGGAGTGACTTATGTTTAATAAGTCTGCGGTGTCATAAGGCTGTGGGATGTGTGGCTGAAAGATGTGGGATCGTTGGTGGCCTAATGGTTAATTGGTCCGACTCGTAAGCGGGAAGTACCGGGGTCGAAGCCCAGTGTACTAATGACTCTTTTCTGAGCTTTTTACATTAGTTGACACTAACCGATTCTCTTACGGTCTATAAGTAACCATGGTCCAATGTGATCAAGTTCCCCCTTTAACAGGGTCACGGAGTCGCTCTACTGTAATTACCTGATCTGCCAAAATCAAGATATTAAAGCCATGATGATGAATCATAAGGCTGTAGGATCTATTATTGGCCAGAAAATGGCCGGTCGTTTATTTTCAATATTTCTTACTAATATTTTTAAAAGAGCACCCTGATGGCCTGATGGCTGAGACCGTACTGAAGGCCGAAAGAAAGAACAAGCGCCCTGAGGCACTGTTCTTGAAGTAGTGGGCAGTGACCCTCGAGTGAAACGGTTTTCATTTTTGATTTTCGGCACGACAACTTCATAATTTTTTAAATTACATTGGTTACACCCAACGCGAACGATTCAAAAGTAGGAAAAATCATGCTGTAGGGTCTAACCTTGATTTGCTACATTACTTAATGTAGTTAGATTTTTCTTGGAAACAACTGTTTCGTACAATACTTTTAGCTCGTTGCAATATTTATTTCCAATATACGCAAATTTACATATTATGCACATGTTTGATGTATTCAACGGAATTGTTTTTCTAGGATTTGTAGTTTTTCTGGGGTTTGGCCCTGGCTTTGGTTTCCTGGTAAATGAGAGATTATTTATGAATACACGTGGTTGGAACTACGTTCTATTTTGGTTCTATCACAAATACAAATACAAAAATTCTTTATTTACTTAGTTTGCAATAGCATTAATTTCGACGACCTGAGTGGTTCAATGGTCAACATGCCGGTCTGCCACGCAAGAGGTCCCGGGTTCGATTCCCGGCCGGGCAGAAATTGAAATGATGAATTTTAATTTCTGTTACGGGTCTGGGTGTTCTATGTATAACAAGTATGTATTTAAAAGTATTTAAGTAGTATATCAGTTATCGAGCACCCATAGTACAAGCTTTGCTTAGTTTGGGGCTAGATGGCGCTGTGTGAATTTGTCCACGGATATTTATTTTATTTTATATTAATTGGTATTATTTTTTATTGGTATTTATAAAATTATTGGTATATATAATAATAAGGGCATTGGGGCGTATGTTTGGATTCATACCTCTGATCTCCTTGGGTTTATGGCTGAATGCATTTTCTCAGGAGTCGTTTTTACATGGATTTTTACATCACTTTCTATACTTTTCTATTTGATTAATATTGACTGGATGACTACAAGTACTGACCATCAAGATTATTTTATGCCAATTAGTTCCCAAACGTATTTAAAATAAAACTAAGTATTCGTTAGCAAGTTTGTCGAAATAGTTGTGCATTTTAGCATTTCACCCAGCCACTGATCTAGGAGATTACTAGTAACATTGTCCGGACTCTACTGGGCCCAGCAGAAACTATCTTCAAAAAACTAAAAATTATAAGTGACCGAACCAAAAAATATGCGCATTAACTTAATTTCTACCAAATTTTAAACTAGATATGGCACACGGTTGCACAAAATAACTAAATCTATCAGCATCTTTTCGGCCTTCTCTTACGAAATCCACGGTGAACTGTGTGATCCTGCCAGGACATGGGTTATTAAGGTTATGTGGCGTAGACTATAGAGTATTTGAATTTTTGTGCTATACTTAGCTCCGCATTTAACTACGAGCATCGGTAGCCGAGCGGTAAGAGTATGCGACTCGTAAGCCCGAGGTCCCGGGTTCGAATCTCGCTCCGGCCATGTACCAATGACTGTTTTCTGAGTTATGTACATTAGTTGAATACTAACCGATGCTCTTACGATGAGGGAAAACATCGTGATGAAACCTGCACATTCAGGCGACTGAATAGGTAACCATAATCCAATCTGGTCAGGTCCCCCTGGTAGCAGGGTCACGGAGGTCAGATGGCAGTCGCTCCATTGTAATTACCTGACCTGCCAAATCCTGGATTATTTTTGTTCAAAGCTTTTTTTTTAGGTATCAGCTTAAACGCGTTTAAGAAGTTTGTACAAAATTCCCTTAGTGTTATTTTTCTAAACTTCTATTTAGCTAGTTTTCTGGATTGAAAGAAAAATCCTTTCTCCGTATATTCCTGTTTTCTTTACGTAAATTCCTGCTAGTTGAACGAGCACTACACGTGTGACAGTGTTACGGTACCATGCATCGAAATATTGAATATTTCGTGCCAAACAAAAAAAAAAACAAAAGAATAGTTCAAAAATTGGGCCCCATAATTATCACAATCCTTTCTATGTTTCTCGGCCACCAACGAGCAGACAGCCTATCTGATGGAAGGCTGTAACTGTGGAGCATAATATCTAGGCCTATAAAATAATAAATATTTTTAAATAAAATATTCTTGGATAATTCACACAGTGGCATGTCGCCCCAAAGAAAGCACAGCTTGTGTTATATAAATGTAAAATTACTTACTACTCTATACTACTAAATACATACTCATACATATAACACAAAGACACGCAACAGAAACTAAAATTCATAATTTCAAATTCTGCTCGGCCTTATGTGCATAAGGCAATAGTCATAGTCATAGTAATATTTATTTAGGAATGCACTTATGTTTCGTGGAACAAAAATGCAGAAACGCAGGTCTCCGTAGGTAGGTATCACTGTCGGAACTAAGACGTATTGTGCTGGCTTATGACCTTATCTTTCAAACCAAAAATCGATGCAGATATCGTTGGATAAGGCTTAACCACCATGGTTTTACCCATTGTCACTGGCAAACCGCAGCGAGCAAAGTTAGTACGCCGTAAACACAACAAAAGCTAAAACAATACTCGGAACCTATTAACCTCGTTCTAACATTGGTATTAGGCCATTATTCTATAATAATGCAGTAAATTATTGTGGCTTATAGAGATATCTGTTCAAGTTCTGGCCCAATAAAGCCAAGTACCTATAATACTTATTATAGGTACTTTTTTTATAAAGATTTTCCGCGAGGAGTTGAAGATTAAATCTGTGATGACTCACTCACACTGCCTCCTATATATATATACTACCTCATCATATCAGCCGAAAGAAGCCCACAGCTGGGCATAGGCCTCCCCCAGAGATCTCCACAAAGGCCGGTCCTGTGCCTTCCGCATCCAGCTGGTACCGGCGATCTTTACCACGTCGTCGGTCCACCTTGTGAGGCCTACCCACGCTGAGTCTTCCGGTACGTAGTCGCCACTCGAGAACTTTACTGCCCTATCGGCCATCTGTTCTTCGAGCTATGTGCCCTGCCAACTGCCACATTAGCCTGGCTTATGTCAGTGACCTTGGTATATACTACCTACTAATATATATGTATATTGTATGCAACAAAGTTGCTTGCCGCCGTCTGTCCCTTTGTTAGATATTTTATACTACGCAGCGGATTTTAATACGGTTTTGAAAGAGTGATACAAGAGGAAGGTTTAATAGCAAGAAAAAAAGGATAGGTAGGTGTAGGGTAAATGTAGAGTAGGTATAGGTAGGTGTAGCTAGGGTTTGCCATGTGAACGAAGTCGCACCAGATTCACTATTATATTCAGATTTCAAGGACGATATACAGTCTACTATTTTACCGACTTCTTAATTTCTAAAAAAACTAGCACCATCTAAGTACTCCTATGTTAGCGGCCAAACCTCATTCTTGCCCAAAGTAGTTTATCCGAAACCCTAAACGTGTCAGTTTTGCCTGAAATCGCAAGTAAGAGATATTTAAAAATGGCCTGTCCATTATACAATATTCCATAGTATAAAACCAAGTCGCTTCCCGCCGTCTGTCCCGATGTATCTATGAACGCTTAGATCTTCTAAACTACCCAACGGGTTTTAATTCAGTTTTAAACAGTAGATAGAATTATTCAAGAGGAATTAAGGTTTATAAGCAATAGAAAAGGGTAAGGGTCCATAAATTTATAATAAAACACTGTAGAAGTCTAGACAAACATAATCAATAACTCTTTAAAACCAACCTGTAACTCTACCAAGCAAGACTCTACAATTTAGATAAATAAATAAATAAATAAATAAATCATTTATTATCAACTGGACGCCACAACACAACATTTATACTTACAAAGAATTACATACATATTTCGACACACAATCATACAACAAATAAAAACAAAAATAAAATCACATAATTCTTAAAAAAAAACAACTTGGCATTGCCGTGCTGTGGCCCTCCCGGTCGATAAAAGGACCTCACTCAGCATGAGCCGTGGCCAAAGCCGCGGCGCTGGTCTTCCGCGGGTCCCGCGGAGTGAGGTCCGGACCGCTACCCTTACTACGTGCGTTTGTGTAAACAGTAGAATTTTAAAGATATCTGATGATAAATGATAATTTTACAATAATACATAATAATTAATTAATTTTATTTAGCAAGCAACTCTACAATCATTATTGTGTAGATGTGTCTGGGAAGAATGTGAGTGACGTCAGAGACGATGCTAATCACCACCGAGTGACTGACAGACAGACAGATCGTACTCTACATAGATAGATCATATTATGTAGTTTGCACAATGAACGAAACTGATATTAGGTGTTATGTATGCAGATATTATTGTAGAAAATTAATTGAAAAGGAAAATCAGAAGACGCTAAGTTCGTATAGAATTTTTTTAACAAGATCTGACAAAATCGAACTACTTGTTAACACCCGACCAAAAAAAGTGGTGTTATAATTTTGATGTGTGTATCTATGTGTTTGTCTGTGGCAACGTAGCTCCCGAATGGATGGACCGATTTCAATGCGGTTTTTATTATTTGATAGGAAATTTAATCGAGATGCTTCTTAGCTTTTTACATTAAACTGGGATTAGTAATTCAGGAAATATTTGACTATATGTAAACTTAATCGGTGGTTTTACAGTTTGACGTGTATATCTGTATCTGTTTATGGCTTTATAGCACCCGAACAGATGGACCAATTTCTATAAAATTTTCTTAATTTGGAAACCTATAACGAGATAGTCCTTAGTTTTATCTCATTCGTTTTGGGATTTACAAGAGTGTAATGTAGAATTGTAGGCTTTATCGGTAGTTTCCGACATCTGTCGGTTAGGTTACTTTTATAATAATGACAGAATAAATTAAAAAAAATTTAGACTTCAAAGCTCGAACCCAGAACGATATCCCGAATCACCCTTCGCCGATGGGACGTTTCACCGAAATCACTCTTAGTCGACGGTTCGTTCTAGGGATAAATCCTTCGCCGACAGAACGATTAGCCGAAACACCGTTCGTTGACTGTTCGTTATTCTTTTAATAATTATTTATTCGTATAATTATAATTCTGAGCCAATTTGACCACCGTATAGAAACACCTTGTATGAAAACTACTGAGTCACCCTATCTGCCGCAGTTGAACCGGCGTGGTCAAGCCGGGTCAAGCCTTGATCCTGGTCAAACAATGTCAAGCAGAGTCAAGCTTTGGCCCGTGTCCAAAACTTGACCTGGCTTGACAAGGACAAAGGACTATATATGGTACTCTCAAGCGCCGAGAATTCGTACTATATTACAGATAGACTACATACGATATGTACTAAATACATACGAGTATATAGTAGCAGCTCGTAAAGCAAGAATTGAATGCTTCCATGTATTTCTAATGGGCCATAATAGTGATTCAATGCAATTTGTATGCGATGAGCACGCGCAGTGATGGTGTAACCTCCTTTTTATGTGTTTGATGGTTCAATCTATTGACACATTGAAATATAGAAATGTCAATGCAATAATTTGTATTGTAGAATACAAAGGACCACTGGCATTGCATCCGATGAGAATCCGAGGAAATACAGATCTACTACGTTTGGCTTAACTGTGCACCTGGCGTAGTAACTTCACTCTGAGGCGCTGTCCTAATTAACATATTCGGTCGTGCAACCATGGGCGTACAACGGACGTCGCCCGACCGATAGGAGACCTTAAAACCGACCGGTATTTTTTGGAAAAAAAAATAGGTATATTTTCGTAAAAATATTTTTTCAACGACTTTAGATAAATGAGTATGATAGAGATGCGCACCGCATTCGAGAGAGGTGCAAGTTAAAAGCCTTATTATACTTGAATAAATTCAGTCGCCTAAATTCAGAAGCAATGAGAAACTTCTGATCACACTGCCCTAAATTTGCCAAGTCATATTTATAGGCATACTTATTTCTGCGCAGAAGTTACGTTAAGTCATGGTCCTCGCCAATTTGGTAGGCGCGATTATCTGTTCAGACGCTACGCGGTGGCTACGATTTGTAAGCGGCGACATATAAACGGGCCCTTGTTATTCATTCGCCTACTTTTAAGAGAAGACCATATTCATATTCATTTATTCATTTCAATCACATGGTAGGGACAAGGTATTAAAATTTGGGAGGTCCTCATGTAGTCCCTTCCCTTAACTGAAAAAAGGTTCACTTCCTGAAACCAGCATCATCTTTTAGTATGTTGTTAAGTATGTTATTCTGAATAAAAAACAGCCGGTAAACAATCTCTGAAGTGCTTAGTTCTCCAGCTGTGATGTCATTAACATGGTCGCCGCCGCCTTTTTAAATTTGCATTTAGAAACGAGTGTATTGCACTTAGAATAATGTGTGGGATATCAAACTATGCAGAATAAAGAGTTCTAGAGATATATAAGAATATATTAAAAATTTACAAAAAATAATTCCGTTTTTATTTTTTAACAACTTAACCGATAACTTTAGAGCAAAACAATGTACTAAGAAAATAAGGCACATTATTAAGCTATACAAAACTATTTTTATAATCTCAATCGGTTGAAAAATAAGCAAGCTATTGTAATTTTTTCCTAGCAACGGGCACCATTTAGAGCGCCACACGATTGTTTTAATTTGCGTGAATTATAGTGGCTTTAAATAAAAAAAAAAAACAATAAGTTTAGGTAATGTTTATGTAAAATAAACGTATTGACAGCTTTTCTTCTCTAAAGTGCTTGGTTCTCCAGCTGTGACGTCAAGAAGATGGCCGCCGCCGCAATTTGAAATTTGCCTTTAAAACAGACTGTATTGCATTTATAAGTATGTGTGGGGTATCAAATGAAGCTGAATAAAATGTGCTACAATATTGTGTTTACATTCAACATACATTCAACAATGTCAAAATTACAGTTTGAGAAATATTGTTGTTAATATAAAAATGTTGCAAGAAATACATCCGTTTGTAATTTTTAACAACTTTACGGGTACCTTTAGAACAAAATAATGTACTAAGATTATAAAGACACATTATCTTAGTACATTATTAATTTTTATGATTGCAATCAAATAATAAACATGTAAGATATTTCAATTTGTCTTCGTCACCGATTTGAATTGATAATAAATACTTACCTAGAATACTAGCGTCTTAGCATGTTAGTCATGTCGATTTAGGGAATGGTAACTTCAGATATTGTTTTTCGATTGCTATTCTAGATACATTGCGGTTGCAGCAACGATTAATTTGTTGTTAGCAAAGATTTCTCATACGTATACATAACAATAAATGGATATTATAATTTTTTAAATTTTCATTTCAGCTTGTCAAAGTACCTACTATAAAATTAAATATTATATATCATGAATAGAATAGAATAGAATAACTTTATTGTTGAACTGTGTAGGTACATTTAGGTATTACAGATTATATTTGTGAGTCTCAACAGTTTGCCCATTTCGGTCATACAATATTTAAAGTAGCAATAATTAAAAAGTAAAATTCACATCCATTTAAAACAATACCAAATAAAACTTGGAAATAAATCAAAATATGCAATGTCAAAATACGTAATCAATCAAAAATGTCAAATTCAAATTAATTTGTCAATTAAATAATAATATGAATGTCAGTTTATAATTTACAATATGAAACTCTTATTATGTCCAAAATTCCCCAGATTATAAAAAGCCCTATCCAATAGCCATTCTTTTAATTTATTTTAAAATTTATTTCCACTTAACATTTTTAAATGTTCTGGTAAATTATTGAACACTTTAATTCCATTGACATAGGAGCTTTTTGTAAGAATTGCACTGGAAGATTTCACGGTACATATATCATGTGTAACCATGATCCTATCTGGTCAGGTTCGCCTGGTAGAAGGGTCACGGAGGTCTGATGATAGTCACTACAGAGTAATTAACTGATCTGCCAAACCCTGGATCATGGTCAAGACGGACCCCGGGCCCTCGCGAGAGTACAACCGGGACTTTAACGCCAATATGATTATTATTTTATTATGTTAATACCTTAAAAAAAAAAAAATCTAGAAACCAACCATAAGTGTCAAGAAATCAACACCCCACCGCAGGGAACCACGTCAACCCAACCCCTATACAAAAACGAAATTATTTTGCTCAACCAACTACCGTCTCCACTTACGGCATCAAAGTGATATATCTCGAAATATTTCATTACGTGTCCACAAAGAACGGGCCAAAAATCTTTTATCCCCTCAAAGTGTCCCCCAAAGACTATAAAACACCACATTTTCAGACCCGTCATTCCTTTATAGGTAAAAATGACGGGCATATATTGCCTATTAGTCGGAGACTAGGGTTGACTCTCTCGTGTATGCAAGGTCATTGGGTTTTATGACAATATTCAGGTAAGATAGGGCTGCCCTTGTTATACTTATCCACTCCATTTATCTCTTATAAGGGTGGAGAATTGAGAATGCAAATGGTTGCTGCATCTCATCAGAACTAGTTTTATCTTGTTCTCTCATAAATTATAACTAGATTTTGACTACAACTTCGACCGCGTACAACTCGGGCCGTTCCAGACCCGTTCCCGCGGAAACAACATTGAATTTCGGGATAAATTATGGCCTATGTGCTATTTTGGGCCATAAGCTACACTGCTGCCAAATTTCATCAATAATCCGTTTAGCAGTCTAAGGAGTGAAAGAATAACAAACATCCTTACAAACTTTCGGATTTTCTTATATACTAGAGGACCCGGCGTAACTTCGTTCGCGTTCACTTACTTGCCCTTTTTTTCTTGCTTATAAACCTTCCTCTTAAATCTCTCTATCTATTGTTAAGATGAATCCGCTTTAAAATCGGTTACGAAGTTTAAAGATATAAGCGTATATAGAAACAGACTGCGGGAAGCGCCTTTATTGTATACTATGTAAAGATGATTAATAAGATTAGAAACTTAAATGATTTCAACGACCTTTTCGCTAGCCACTTAGTCACTTTCCTGAGAATTTTCTTCCTTTCATAGCGCCAATACGGCATAAAGACATGTACAGTCGAGAAGCTCCTATTTCTGTAGCCTGTTATGTGCCTTGGCTTCCTGGTCGATATAAGTATATAAATAAAACCTTTCGCCGCATCCGTCTGCCTGTCTGATCGCAATCTCCTAAAGCAATACTGGGCCACGGATTTATGGATAGAGTGGATCACGAGGAAGTATCGCGGAAATGGAATCATGACCCACTTGGGCAATTTGAACGACTTTGTCTTAATAATGCTTTCATTCATGTTGTGCCTTAAACCTTATACAGAATTTTTTGTTAAGTTTATGATCAAATTACCATCAAGCTGGTCCTATGGTGGCCGGTTAGTGGTATGGTGTCGGTTGGTCGTGTGGTGTCCGGCGGAGTAGAATAGCACCAACCCTTTACACTCGTGGGTATCGTACAAAGCGACTTATGTTTTCGAGACAAAGGATCTATAGTCTCCGTGGGCTGGAAAATGAGCAGCAGCTATTTCCATTGCTATATTATAGCACTGCGATCTCCATCCCGCCGGCCAATCGTCGAGATTATGGCAATAACCTCCCCTTTTGTGGGTGAGTGCCTTATTCATTCATTCATTCATGTTTTATTGATAATTGTTAATTACAAGTCAATTACAGTATAAGCGACTAGCTCCACTAATGCAGTGCAGTGCACTGCGCGGCGCACCACGCAGTGCCACGTCACGGTGACAACAAAGAAAACGGTGGTGTTATTCTGGTTTTTCACGTTAGGCAATGATCGCACGAGAGATTTACGAATGATTATGAGTTAGGCAACGTTTGCACGAGAGCTTTTTCGACGCTTTTACGCGCGTTATTTTAAACGACTCGTATGATTATTGACCTTATGTCGACCTTATGTATGGAGGTCAGTTGGCAGTCGTTCCACTGTAATTGCCTGATCTGCTAAATCTTGGATCATAGTCAAAGCGGGCCCCGGGTCCTCGCGTGCGAGAGCACAAACAGGATTTGACGCCAAGATCATCATTATCATCGTCTTGGTGTTAAATTTCGGTTGCCAGGAGTCCGCCTTCCTACTCCTCTTGGTCCACTTCGCTCGGTGTTCGGTATCCTTGGTGGTGAGTTTGTTGGCACGCATGTCGTTCTTATCGACGTCTAGCCATCGCTTCGTGAGTTGAACTCTCCTTCCCGTGCCTAGCGGGCTGGCATGGTCAGACATTATTGTCCCCACGTAATTTGCCGTTTAATTTCCTTACTATCATTATCCGCATCTTGTCTTTCACGTTCCGTTTAGAGTAATCTGATCGATTATAATCGTATGGTGCAGGATGTTTTTCAACAAGCTCATAAAACACTATATTGAAGTCAACATCATCATAATGACGCCACGATGATTATTTAATTTATATTATTGTCAATGCTACATTGACATTACAATTTGTGTGCCGTTTTTGTAACCTTGATCTGGCTCGGGTTAATATTTGATTATAACATAATGGTGACATCCTGAAAACCTGCTGAAAACGGTCCGGATACATTTCCAGTTTTACCATCAACTGGTAAGTCTATTTTTACACCGGTATTCCATATAAGGTGCACCCAATAGTTACGTCGAGGTCGTCTACATTTTTGCATATTAACCATCTGCAGTACGGCCAACATGTCTTCATCCCCGGAAGAAGACATAATTTTACTTTAAAATCTTTGAAAACGAATTTTTTCTTTGGATGTTTACTTCTGACAGGTGTCCATAGATTCACCATCTGTGGACCGTGGTAAGTCATTCCATATTTTAACTAAAAAGTATAACATCAGTAATATCTAAAGAAATTGAACCATGCAACTTCCGCGAATACTATACTATAAATGATTCTTTTTACCCGACTACGATGGAGCTAAGGGAGGGTAATGAAGTTAACAATCTATGTATGTAAAGTTGATAAACGTGGAAGAATCGACAGAGATTTGTCAGGACCATAGCAAGTGGAACAATGTCGTCTCTGTCGTATGTCGTCAATGTCGTACTCTTGCGGGGGAAAGGGGTTTGTGTGTATGTATGTTTATATGAATGTTTGTATGGATGTTTATTCTAGCTGAAAAACTACTTAGCCGATTTTCGTTAAAAGCGTATTGATTGTCCGATGGTTACAGGCTCTATGATAATACATTCAATTAAATTATCTTGAGGATATAGGAACATAAAAACTTCAAAATTTTTAAATTCAGAAGATTGATTCGGTCATGTTAGGAATTTTTATTCACATTGATTGATTCTGTTGTAGGATAAACCGCACTGCTTAAATTTGTCCTCAACTGGTTGAAGACATGATTTTGGGACAATATTACGACAAAATGTTTTAAAACGTAGTAATTTTGAATTTTGAATTTCTGTCCTTTACGAATGTTTACTTAAACTGAGTGTATACCACGGTGGCTCATTCAAAACTATAACTACAAAGTATAACATCAGTAGTAAGTATAAAGAGAGTGAATATAACTTAAATTACTCGGAAACCATTGCTCTTAGAAAACTGGATCCTAAAAAAAACTGATAGTGCTCGTCGATATCTATAAGTATTTGCTGTTCTGGAACAAGCGTTTTAAGACAAATAGTTTCAGAGTTATTACAGTTTTAAGATTGACAGCTGTCATACGGAATGTAGATGTCGACGAGCACTATCATTTCTCTTCAGAAACTAGTGTTCTAGAAGTGATCGTTTAAGAGTTATTACAGTATTAAGTTTGACAGCTGTCAACCGAAATGTAGATGTCGACGAGCCCTATCATTTCTCTTTAGGAACTAGTATTCTAGCAAAAATAGTTTCAGAGTTATTACAGTTTTAAGTGTGACAGGTGCCATCCAAAATGTAGATTTCTACGAGTACAAGCATTTCTTTTTAGAAACTAGTGTTCTAGAACGAAACATGCCTTATTTATAATTCGGGATGAACTGAGAAGAGAATGACGACAGGATCACGAAAGCGAAACAACTTCGATAATGTTAAAGAATCAGAAAAAGGGGAGGGGCTTACGCATCAGCTGTCAAACTTTCTTTGACAAGGTCGGTTTCCTATTTCATTCACACGCGTTGTATCTGTACTAAAAAAAGTAGACAGATATATGTGTGTCAACTGTGTCACATAAAGAGGAAAGATTCGAACTGTTGGTAAAAAGAAACAGTCAGATGTGACGTTTCATGTTGACATCTACTGACATCGCACCGCACGCTGCACGATGGGGTCAAATTGAAAAACGTAGACAAAATTCATACAGAACTGACATTTCGGGCTTCAATTGCGGGTGTTGCCCCATCATGCAGTGCGCCGCGCGGCGCGCTGCACAGTGGGACATTCCGCCATCTGTCAATGTACTTGCATACAAATTGCTCGGCGTGTAACAAGTTTTGCCACATCGTGCAGTGCACTGCGCAGCGCACTGCTTCAGTGTGCGTTCAAGCTAAGTATGTCAAGCTATGGATTTCAAAAATAACAATAATGATTAATAATAAAATAATAGTAATACATTAGACATCTATGTCAAAATCCTTAGTAAAACCTAATACAATTTTATTTCTTACAAAGTTGTTGATCACATGAGAGGTTTTCAAGGTGAAATTTAAATAATACTTTTTGTTATCGTCAATAGATGGCGCAATTCGGTGCTAATAAGACAAACATGTTGATGATGATGATGATTCAGCAACATGAGCTAGCTATACTCAATTTACGACGTCACTTAAGTGATATTCCCTCCTGTCTGACTCTTGGAACAATCATGACATAAGAGTTCAGTACAGCGCCATCTATTTACAAGGATATAAAACTTGTTTTTGAAATTTGAAAACCTCTCATTACCATGTTTTGGCCCTATGCCTGTTTATCACCCTAGTGGTACAGAAATCGTCAAAGTGGGTCATTATTAAGTTTCCGCCAATTAACCCATACCTTTCCCAAAAGCCGGCAACGCATTCCGTCCCGGTGTTATAGTTACTCGTCAGCTGTCGTGATCAGATGGTAATCTGGTGACCTCGAGTCCGCTAATTTAATTTGGTTCGATCAAATTGTAATTAGATCGCCATAGAAGCTCAACAGCAGTTTTAATTGTAGCAGAATACCAAAAACGCGTAAATGTGCCATTAAGCTGCAACTCGATCGATCCATTAGTAATGTAGCGGACTCGAGGCCTAGCTTGCATTTTTTAATAACAAGCTTTTATCGCACAGCTTTTGATTGAGAATATCATATGGGTCTAGTATTCATCAGGACCATTCCAAAGTGCCCCAAGACGATGGGGTAATCTTTCCGACTCCATCATCAGACCAGCTCCATGGTTCTATAGTAATGTATTGTCATCCAAGTTGCATAGGGAGCGTCGGTGGCCGAGCGGTTAAAGTATACGATTCGTAAGCCAGAGGTCCCGGGTTCGAATCCCGCTCCGGCCATGTACCAATGACTGTTTTCTGAGTTATGTACATTAGTTGAATACTAACCGATGCTCTTACGGTGAGGGAAAACATCGTGATGAAACCTGCACATTCAGGCGACTGGATGTGTAACCATGATCCAATTTGGACAGGTTCCTCTGGTAGCAGGGTTTTTTTTTTATGCTATCCGGCAGACAAACAGGCATGCTGGCCACCAGATGGAAAGTGGTCACCGCCGCCTATGGACATCAGCAACACCAGGGGGGTCACCAATGCGTTGCCCGCCTCTGAAGAGACCTCTAATATATCCCTTGAACGATCCCATGTCATAGTCCAAAGGAAACACTGTGGTTGGGAGCTCATTCCACATCCGAATCGTACGAGCGAGAAACGTTCTTTCAAACCTTCGCGTGGTGACCAACAGAGGGTCTACGTAGTGGGGATGAGTACCCAGCCCACGGCGGGTGGTGCGATGGCGGAATTGTGCTGTTGGCACCAGATCAGGGGTCATGGAGGTCAGATGGCAGTCGCTCCACTGTAATTACCTGACTTACCAAATCCTGGATCATGGTCAAGGCGGACCCCGGGCCCTCGTGCGCGAGAGCACAACCGGGACATTAACGCCAAGATGATGATGATCCAAGTTGCATAGGTATACCAAATTTACCTCAATGGAAACCAACAAATTCAATTGGGTGCCGAGAAGTGGAGTTACATAAAAGCTTGTAAAAAGAATTTGAAAAGTGGTCTGGCGGTGTCCGAGAGCGCTAAATAGAATACCGAATTCATCTTGGCGTCAATCCCGGTTGATGTTTCCGGTAAGAATAGAACGAAGTGTTGGAGATACAAATTGGACAATGAATCAGGCTGTTACTGATATTATAAGTAGTCCAAAAAATTATCTGTTTTTGGATGTTTGATAAACATAAACAGCAAACCGCCATCGCCATTATAATATACTTGAAGAGCATTCTGCCTCTAAGTACCTACTAACTAGTACGTAATATCAAGTTTAAAACTATGAAGTCCATTCAAAATCGCAGCTAATTGGAAACTAGTGAGCGAAAACAGCAGAAAACTCTAGTTAAATTAGCGACGTGCTTGTTAGCGCCAACTTCGCGTTGTTTGCCGCCATCTTGAAAATTTGCAAGTCATACAGCAGCTCGAGTTGGCTCGCAAGTTGTAATGAATCGTTATTTTTGTACACCTATCACTGAGCTGACTGCCCAGAACAAGATACCTACTATTGTAATCGGTGGATTATTTTCATATTGCTTTTGGGAAAGGTTTAATTAAGCTTAATTAAAGTTATAAGAGCAGCGGTGACGATGAGGGCCCAGGTTTTTTTGAATCGCTCGCCTCGAGTCGAATGGTTTTCAATTTTCATTATCGGCATGAAAATTTCAATATTTTTAAATTACATTGGCAAAATCAAAATATTGCTTTTCAAAAATAGAGAAAAGCAGCATCATGAACCATTGAATCGAATTTTTCATGACGAAAATTAAAATTGAAAACCGCTCGCATCGCTCTCATCGCACGCGAGCGCTCGTGTGCGCTATATATCTCGTTCACACTCGTGCAAAGTTGCTCGAGTTAGAAAAGACAGGCACTAGATAGGGTTCCAAAACTAGGGTCCGGGAACTATTTTGGGACCGCTCACCTCGAGTCGAATGATTTTCAATGTAGTAATGTTTGCGCAAGAAATCTTTATTTATTCATATGAAGCTCTACCGAAAGCGAGCAATTCAGAAATGGAGAAAATCAGCGTCAAACATCGAAATATCATATTTTTCATACCGAAATTTTAATTTCAAACCATTCGACTCGCTCGGGGCGAGCGATTCCAAAATAGGTATGCTGAGGAATCCGCGTTTAAAAGATGGTCAGAAAGAAGAAAGACCATTTTTGGGCCCTACATCAAGCAGCATTATTTGCCTCACATTCTATCAGTCACACTTTTGTGTCTGTAATGTGGCTGAAAAGCGAAACTGCCAAAAGGATGTTAGGGAATCCGGTGGCACAAAGGTGGCAAACAAGCTTACGGGCTGCCTGATGCTAAGCAGTCTGGTTTTTACTTATAGGAGGATATTATACTTACATATCCACAAAAGAGGATATATAAGTATTCTCGCTACGAAAAGATAAAGTTTGGGTCAGTTAAATTTTGTTTTGTGTGCCGGTTGTGCACTTGCAGACCAGGAATATATTTCTTGTACACGATGACACCCTCACTGTCTACTATGTTTTATACACATAAACCTTCCTCATGAATCACTCCGTCTTTTGATGAAAACTGCATGAAAATCCATTCAGAATGTTTTAAGTTTATCGTGAAAAGGCAGATAGCGTGGGGCTTTGTTTTATAATATGCTGTGATTATAAACCTTCCACAAGAAATTCTCTAACTGATGGTGAAAATTGCATCAAAATCGTGGTTTAAGGGAAGTTAGTGGTACAGCCAGATAAACGCAGAAGGGGACTTCATATAATACTATATAAGGGTATACAGCCCTCGTCATATCATAGAATACTGATAATATACATTTTCTATTGAAAATATCAGGCTGATGATAATTGCAGATGCAGTCTACGGTGTATCATACCTGTTTATCATAATATTATTTTATTATGCATCATTACTGAACAATTCGTGTTTTGGTATAGGTACTAACTATATGGTACTCTTAGCTTCATTAATCCTTTTTGTAAGTTGCAGTTTTGTAATTGGCAGTACTACTTATATCTATTATTTATTGCAACCAAATGTGGTTGCTATAAAACTGTAAAATAAATAAATAAATATTAAATACCTATTTACCCTTTATGAGATAGAAGAGATATGCATAACATAGGTATACGTAGTATGGCTTAGGAAAAATTAAACAAAATAAAAGGAAACTGTTTGTAACAGTTGCGAACACAAGTGTGGGAGCACCTTAGTAATTTCACTGTGCAAAACTAAACTTATTTAGTGCCCTGGTAGTATGTGTTAATGTGTATTTAAATTATACCAAATGAGACGTGTAAATACGGCTTTCGCAATAAGCTTGTTATGTTTTTCTTCTTATCTTGTCAATTATGAAATAGGTGAGTTTATTATTATTTATATTTTTATGGCACTGTCTGAGGTTTGATAAAGATCTTCGAGCGAACAGGAGTCTGGGCAGGCCGGGCAGACTAGCAAATGCGCCATAGTTTGCGGCGAAGCTCCACACTCGCCGCAAACTACGGCGCATTCGGTGGGAGCGATATACCTCCATGTGCATAAGTTTTCTCTTGATCTGCCAACCTGAGCACGCAACCTGTTCTTCCAAATCGGCCAGGGCAGTTCATAACCAGAGGGCAGTTTCTCCTCAGATGGGACAAGATTGAGGAGCGTGCTTTTCTCGACACAGACTTGCTCTGGCTTTTTGAGCTGCGTCAGTAGCCTTGGCACTGGCGAGGAAGCTTTTGCGGCTCTTCAACCGTTGAGGAGCTAATATATTGTAATGGAGAGGGTGCTATGTAAATAAAGGACGTTGTCTGTAACGTATTTAAAATAAAATTCACTTTTCTACCGGAAGTCGTTGTTTTTAACTCCCGACGGAAAAAGAGGGAAGTTATAAGTTTGACGTATCTGTGGCTTAATCTTGAACGCACACTGATGCAGTGCGCTGCGCAGTGCACTGCACGATGTGGCAAAACTTGTTACACGCCGAGCAATTTGTATGCAAGTACATTGACAGATGGCGGAATGTCCCACTGTGCAGCGCGCCGCGCGGCGCACTGCATGATGGGGCAACACCCGCAATTGAAGCCCGAAATGTCAGTTCTGTATGAATTTTGTCTACGTTTTTCAATTTGACCCCATCGTGCAGCGTGCGGTGCGATGTCAGTAGATGTCAACATGAAACGTCACATCTGACTGTTTCTTTTTACCAACAGTTCGAATCTTTCCTCTTTATGTGACACAGTTGACACACATATATCTGTCTACTTTTTTTAGTACAGATACAACGCGTGTGAATGAAATAGGAAACCGACCTTGTCAAAGAAAGTTTGACAGCTGATGCGTAAGCCCCTCCCCTTTTTCTAATTCTTTAACATTATCGAAGTTGTTTCGCTTTCGTGATCCTGTCGTCATTCTCTTCTCAGTTCATCCCGAATTATAAATAAGGCATGTTTGGTTCTAGAACACTAGTTTCTAAAAAGAAATGCTGGTACTCGTAGAAATCTACATTTTGGATGGCACCTGTCACACTTAAAACTGTAATAACTCTGAAACTATTGGTGCTAGAATACTAGTTCCTAAAGAGAAATGATAGTGCTCGTCGACATCTACATTTCGGTTGACAGCTGTCAAACTTAATACTGTAATAACTCTTAAACTATCACTTCTAGAACACTAGTTTCTGAAGAGAAATGATAGTGCTCGTCGACATCTACATTTCGGTTGACAGCTGTCAAACTTAATACTGTAATAACTCTGAAACTATTTGCCTTAAAACGCTTGTTCCAGAACAGCAAATACTTATAGATATCGACGGGCACTATCATTTTTTTTAGGATCCAGTTTTCTAAGAGCAATGGTTTCCGAGTAATTTAAGTTATATTCACTCTCTTTATACTTACTACTGATGTTATACTTTGTAGTTATAGTTTTAAATGAGCCACCGTGGTATACACTCAGTTTAAGTAAACATTCGTAAAGGACAGAAATTCAAAATTCAAAATTCAAAATTACTACGTTTTAAAACATTTTGTCGTAATATTGTCCCAAAATCATGTCTTCAACCAGTTGAGGACAAATTTAAGCAGTGCGGTTTATCCTACAACAGAATCAATCAATGTGAATAAAAATTCCTAACATGACCGAATCAATCTTCTGAATTTAAAAATATTGAAGTTTTTATGTTCTTATATCCTCAAGATAATTTAATTGAATGTATTATCATAGAGCCTGTAACCATCGGACAATCAATACGCTTTTAACGAAAATCGGCCAAGTAGTTTTTGAGCTAGAATAAACATCCATACAAACATACATACACACAAACCCCTTTCCCCAAGAGTACGACATTGACGACATACGACAGAGACGACATTGTTCCACTTGCTATGGTCCTGACAAATCTCTGTCGATTCTTCCACGTTTATCAACTTTACATACATAGATTGTTAACTTCATTACCCTCCCTTAGCTCCATCGTAGTCGGGTAAAAAGAATCATTTATAGTATAGTATTCGCGGAAGTTGCATGGTTCAATTTCTTTAGATATTACTGATGTGATACTTTTTAGTTAAAATATGGAATGACTTACCACGGTCTACAGATGGTGAATCTATGGACACCTGTCAGAAGTAAACATCCAAAGAAAAAATTCGTTTTCAAAGATTTTAAAGTAAAATTATGTCTTCTTCCGGGGATGAAGACATGTTGGCCGTACTGCAGATGGTTAATATGCAAAAATGTAGACGACCTCGACGTAACTATTGGGTGCACCCTATATGGAATACCGGTGTAAAAATAGACTTACCAGTTGATGGTAAACCTGGAAATGTATCCGGACCGTTTTCAGCAGGTTTTCAGGATGTCACCATTATGTTATAATCAAATATTAACCCGAGCCAGATCAAGGTTACAAAAACGGCACACAAATTGTAATGTCAATGTAGCATTGACAATAATATAAATTAAATAATCATCGTGGCGTCATTATGATGATGTTGACTTCAATATAATGTTTTATGAGCTTGTTGAAAAACATCCTGCACCATACGATTATAATCGATCAGATTACTCTAAACGGAACGTGAGAGACAAGATGCGGATAATGATAGTAAGGAAATTAAACGGCAAATTACGTGGGGACAATAATGTCTGACCATGCCAGCCCGCTAGGCACGGGAAGGAGAGTTCAACTCACGAAGCGATGGCTAGACGTCGATAAGAACGACATGCGTGCCAACAAACTCACCACTAAGGATACCGAAGACCGAGCGAAGTGGACCAAGAGGAGTAGGAAGGCGGACTCCTGGCAACCGAAATTTAACACCAAGACGATGATAATGATGATCTTGGCTTCAAATCCTGTTTGTGCTCTCGCACGCGAGGACCCGGGGCCCGCTTTGACTATTATCCAAGATTTAGCAGGTCAGGCAATTACAGTGGAACGACTGCCAACTGACCTCCATACATAAGGTCGACATAAGGTCAATAATCATGCGAGTCGTTTAAAATAACGCGCGTAAAAGCGTCGAAAAAGCTCTCGTGCAAACGTTGCCTAACTCACAATCATTCCTAAATCTCTCGTGCGATCATTGCCTAACGTGAAAAACCAGAATAACACCACCGTTTTCTTTGTTGTCACCGTGACGTGGCACTGCGTGGTGCGCCGCGCAGTGCACTGCACTGCATTAGTGGAGCTAGTCGCTAACTCTGTCTGTGGTATTGTAGCTCCCGAACGGATAGGCCGATTTGGATGAGGTTTTCTCTATTTGAAAGCCAGTTTAATCGAGATGGTTCTTCTATTATTCTCCTTGGTGATTCTTAAATATATGAGTTTGAGTAAACTTGGTCGGGGGTTATTTAACTTTTCCGGTCGATTAAGTTATAATTAGAGTATGTAGCTACTTACCTCTTTTACCTAGAATGCACATTTCTCTTTTTTGCCTTTTTTATGTTATGCGGCAGACAAACAGGCAATCGAGCCACCTGATAAAAAGTGATCACAACCGCCTAAGGACATCAGCAACACCGGGGTTGACGCTAGAGCGACAAGGCATGTCCTGGGGGCGGGAAAAACTGAAACGGTCACGGAGGTAGGAAGGGGCTCGAGGATTATATAAGACATTATAGAGGACACAAAGAATATGAACATTCCTACGAAGGCGAATTGGAAGCCATTTGAGTTGAGCCCGAAAATGAGAGACATGGTCATATTTACGTAATCCAAATATGAAACGTATACCAACAATTTGGAACTGCTCAAGCTTGTTCGACAGCTCTTCGGTAGCGTCAAGGTAACAAGTATCGGCATAATATATTATGGGAAGAATAAGGGTTTGGACAATAGAGATTTTAGCGTTCAAGGGCCAAAAAGTATTGGAGACACTTGCGAGAGTGAACCGTGTGGTGAACTTTTTTGCTTACATTGTTGATATGGGCGATCCACGACAGATTCGAGTCTAGAACTACCCCCAAATTTTTGGCAGTAGATGTATAAGGAATAATAGTACCATCATAAGTGATCGAAGGTAATGTAGACATGTTTAAACGCTTACACATATAGGTACTGCCGACTATCATCACCTTAGACTTAGTAGGGTAACGAGCAAACCACTTTTGACTTTGCCCAACTACAAACATTTGCTAAGACGGAATTAAAATCGCTGATGGCACTATCAATTTCCTCGACACAAAAATGGTGATAATGCTGCAAATCGTCTGCGTAGAGATGGAAATTGCAAAGGACTTTCTTAATTCCACTGGCGTAATCGCCCTGGTATTTGCGCCAATAAAAAAGCTTTTGTGTTGATTTAGATTATTACTTCCAAATATTATGTTTATTTTTCTGACCTGCCCTTGTCGTATTCTAAAATTAAGTACTTATTCCATCAGTATGATTAGTTTTTAACAACTTCTATCGTATAACATGATTGATTATTGTTTTGTGAATGTTTTAATCTTTTAAAATGAAAAAGCTTTGTTTTTAGTTTTGTTTTATTTGAAATTAGCTAATTTATTGCGAATGTAGGTATCTACTACTAAAAATATAGGCCGTTAATTTTTACAAATTCAATGAATATTTTCTTCTCTATAATGTGTAAAATAGAGAGTACAATATGGAGTTCTTCAAGAAAGAGGTGAAAAAGTTTTTAAGGGTCGGCAACGCGTGGGTATGCCCCTGGTATTGCAAACGTCCATAGGCTGCGGTGACTGCTTACCATCAGATAGGCCGAAAGCTTGTTTGCCACCTAACTGGTATAAAAATAAAAAATTAGAAGTCAAAAATAAATAAAAACTGCTTAGTCTAAATCTAAAACTGTCCATAAATCATAATCCAGCGGATGAAGATCGGGACTAGACGACGGCCAGTCTTCAGCTCTGATGAAGTCGGAAACGTTCGATTCCAACCAAGACTGCGTGGACCGAGCTTTGTGACCAGGCGCCGAGTCTTGCTGGAAGGACCATTCTTGGTTATTGAACATGGTGTTGTTAAGAGGCCTAACTACCTTCTCAAGAATGGTATTTTGATACACTTGTGCCGAGGTTTTGATACCTTTTTCACAAAAGTATGGCTCAGTCACTCCTTCATAGCTAACACCCCACCAAACCATCACTGAAGTCGGATAATGCCCACGTTGCACTCTGTCGACTAATTGGGAAGCTTTCTTAGAGCTTTGAGCATAAATTCGGTCATTTTGTTTGTTAAAATGTTGCTCAATTGTAAAAAATTTCTCATCCGTAAACTAAATTTTTTTGTGACCTCCCTTTGCGTACCGCTTCAATAGTTGTTTCGATTTTACCACCCTATTGTTTTTAATTATCAGTTAAGAAATGACCAGTACGTCTCTTATACGCTGCAAGTCCTTAAGTCATCTTTTAAAATACGCGACTTGGTTTTAGGTGCTATCTTCATCTCCCGAGATAAAATCTTTTGCTTCCGGACAGGATTTCTTCGAATTCTTTCCCTTACTGCTTTGACCACCTTTTTCGTACGAACACTACGTGGACGGCCAGATCTTTCTCTGTCACAAACAGAGACCTCATTGTACCTATTAATAGTCCGGTACACAAACATTTGACTAATACCAAGCATATGGAGAGTTTTAAAAATTGCATTTGGCTCCATACCTACTTTATGTAATACAAACGCTGCTAGTGTTATGGGCACCTTTGCACCGGGAATGGCAAAGAGTGGGTTAAACATCTAGTTTAAGGTATATGACGAAGTTATACGGATCTAGTTTTAAGTTTTCATTTTGACTATGTAAAATATGTTATTACATTAAAATTGACATTTATTCTGTAAATAAACAAAGTCATTTACGATGATCCTAGCGATTCGGTTCTCTTTATCACCCCAATCGATTTTAATATCGCAAAATATTGTACAATGTATTGTCGCCAAAATAAGAAAAGACAATGAAAAATCTTTAAAAAATGACAGATTCCAAATTGAAGATTCCCATTCGGATTTCGGATTTTTTTCCTTTACATGTGCTACATGATATTGCTTCTCGCCAAATTTCATGATTCCACACTCGCGAGCGAGCAAATCGATTCAACCATATTTTCGATTTACGCCCATATATTCCTGGGGTCACAAATCGATCTATAACTTTATAAATACTTAATCGATTTTAATTATTTTCGCTGTTTGATAGGTTTAAGTCAATGATTACCTGTATTTAATTAATATCTTCAACTCTATCGATTTACGCCAGACGCTAATTAGAGGTTCTGATTTGCAGCTATTTTAGTATCAAAATCGCCTCATAATAGTAATCCAATTGGATATAATATTGTCAGGCAAAAACTGCAGAACCGATTTTAAAATTCTTTCACTAATAGAAATCTACATTATCCGCGAAACATAGGCTATATTTTATCTTCAAAAAATTAAAGAAAATTAGCAAAATTGCAAAATTGCAAAATGTTGCATGGTCGCGCAGAATTTCAGAACGACTGCAGCTATTTAACTATAATCATCTTGGCGTTAATGTCCCGGTTGTGCTCTCGCGCACGAGGGCCCGGGGTCCGCCTTGACCATGATCCAGGATTTGGCAGGTCAGGTAATTACAGTGGAGCGACTGCCATCTGACCTCCATGACCCTACCAGGGAAACCTGACCAGATCATGGTTACACATCCAGTCGCCAGAATATGCAGGTTTCATCACGATGTTTTGCCTCATCGTAAGAGCATCGGTTAGTATTGAACTAATGTACATAACTCAGAAAACATTCATTGGTACATGGCCGAAGCGGGATTTGAACCCGGGACCTCTGGCTTACGAGTCGTATAGTCGTACTGCAGCTATTTAACTATATTTTTATAATAATGATTAATAGGGTAGGTGTAGGGTAGTCGCGCTGGACCCACTAGTAATGCTTATTAAGCGGTTAAAATAATAATACTGCTTTGTTTCATTATTTAATTTTGACTCCCTTGCCGTCGTCTCTTGATTTGCCTGTCCACAAAAATTTAAATAATTATTGTCTTCGGATCGGGGCTTATGGAGCCCCAACTATCTCAGGGGCCCAACCTCACCTGCACGTGGTTTTTCGTTGAAATGCAAACCGATCAAACGGCTTTCAGAATTACGTGGGAAACCGGGTCCGGTTGCTGGCATTGCAGACGAACGAGGCTCATGGGAATCACCGCACGTAAATAGTCAATATCGAGCAAAAATAATAGATAATGAAGATAGTTCACAATGAAGTAAAATGTTATGTTTCTAATAATGAAGTAAAATGAGCGGATCTGGTGCCGGATTTTGTAGATATGCCTTATAAAGAACTTCAAGTTAAAAGGAAAGACTTCAAGTGGGAGCTCACTCAATCATTATTATAATCTTTTGACTGTATGGGGCTTTTGTTGTAGTTGTATGGCAAATCATAATGTGTTACTGTCATTATTGATTGCCTCAGAACAAATTAAACGTTGAAACGCTAGATATAATTGAATATTAAAACCTAAACTAAAATTTATTTATTTATTTAAACTTCATGAACGATGCTTTTATCTCCAGTCAACCAGAAATCGATTAATAAAATTTATAATGTCCCAAGGAGCATTGATATTAAAAATCCGTTAAATGAATATATCTAAAATAAATTACATCGAAATAAAGACAAATAAATATCAAACCATACAGCTAAAAGATTATGTAAATGTTGTCAGTCGATAGACCGTGCCAGGTATGGCAATTTGCGGGGCTATTAAAACGGCTAATTAAATGTTACCCAATTAAAAATGTTGTTCCACACCTACACTCCACCCATGGTCTAGGTGTTGCTTGGAGTGCCGAAGGGAATAGCAGTCCCCATCAGCATCGCTTGTTTGTGTTATTGGGGTTACAAATTTCCCTATTTCACAAATGGTTATGCTAAGGGAATAGCATTTACCCACGCCACGACTAGTAGTGCCACGTGGTTATGCCTTGGGTAAGAAATGAGGCTTCACAGTATTGAATGAAACAGGAACATACTCCACAACCTCCATAGACCGGTTTGCTACTTAATATACACTGCGCGTCCTTACGTATAAAATTACTACGTGGAACCTACCGACTAGAAACAGACAATGAAAATCATAAATAGTAAAACTGCGGGTAGAATGGAAACACGTACGTGGGTTACCGGTGACGGGATAGGTAAGCTAATGCGCTTTTTACATTTTGCTTAATTCAGAAGCAACTCGAAATGGAATGTAGTGCTCATAAAATAAAGTACAGTTTTGTATCACTTAGAGCCAGGTGTAATAAGAACGTATATAATTCAGTATTTGTGAATTGATAGTAGGGACACAAATTCAATCATTTGTTAGTTGTAAGTTTTATTTATTCAACTAACTGCATAAATATTGGACCCATATAATACTGTCCTACACTACTCTAAAACAAACATCTTTAACCCACCTTCTGTCGCGATACTTCGGCATCTACTGAACATTCACACTGACGTACCACCGGTAGAACTATGACACCCGTATTGCAGAAATTATACTTGTCTTAAGCACTGTGGACGCGCTACGTTCATTTTGATAAATTTTTGTTGTTCTGAAGGTGTAAAAAGGCCACGTTAGCGTTTCATGATTCATATTTATTTGTCAAAAATTAATCTGCAGCGTCGCTGTTGTTAAAATTCACAATTCAAAATGGCATCACTTATTTCCAGTATTGACCACTGGATCAGATAAGTTTATGGTAGCAGAATATGAAACGCCTGTTTACCCAAAAGTTGTGTCTGGTTTGACACTTTTGACCGCTAGTGTGTAGTTTCGCGGCAAAAGCAAATCTTGTTCAATCAAATACGGTTCTATGATTGGTAAATTTTTGTTAGCAGTAGCAGTAGGAAGCTCCGCTTCGCCACCCTACACGTCGGTTCTCTGACCGGCCGGTCTCGAGAGCTTGCTGACTTGTTGCACAGGCGCCGCGTTCAGGTAGTATTCCTGCAAGAGACGAGGTGGCATGGCTCAAAGTCTAGGGATATCAGGCAGGGATACAAGCTGTTGTACACCGGATCGGCAGAAGGGAGGAATGGGGTCGCTATTGTGGTGGGCGACGAGTTCTGGAACGGCATTCTGGAGGTAAACAGGGTGAGCGATCGACTCATGGTGATCAACGTGCAAATTGAGGGTATAACAACCAACCTCATTAGCACTTATGCTCCCCAGTCTGGCTGCGCCGACACCGAAAAGACTGCCTTCTGGAACAGTTTCGAAATTACCCTGCGACGTATACCATCCTCCGAACATTTTGTGGTTGGTGCGGACCTCAACGGTCATGTGGGCCAGAGTAGCGAGGAGTTCGGTCGGGTGCACGGTAGTTTTAGTTATGGCCAGCGAAACAGTGAGAGCGAAGATAGTCTCTGAACCTCACTGGCCGCCGACTAAGCCGTAGTCAACACCTTCTTCCAGAAAAGACCAGAACACCTCATGTGCACCTACAAAAGTGGCCCGCACCAATCACAGATCGATTATCTGCTGATCCGAAGACGTGACATCGGCCACGTATCCCAGTGCAAGATCATCCAGGGGGGATGCCTCACTACACAGCACCGAGTCCTTGTCATGCACGTCCGGGTGAGTAGTAGACGGCCTATGGCAGAACGCTACGTGCCGTCTATTAAGTGGTGTACTCTGAGTAGCATGAGCCAGGAGTTCGTGGAGGCAGCCGAAAGCCTCGATTGGAGCGCAAAGGGCGAAACCTACAATGAGCTCTGGTGTCACTATCAGAAATCCGTCCTCAAACTCGGACGACCAGTACTCGGCACGTCAAAAGGCAGCCAACGGATTGACAAGGATACGGGGTGGTGAAATGGTGAGGTGCAGGAAGCAGTTAGGGACAAAAAGGCATGTTTCTAGAAATGGCAGCACATTAACTCACTATCGAATAAGGAAGTGTACTTGGGATCAAAGCGGCGATCTAAAATGGCGGTGGCAAAAGTGCGGTCGGCCCTGCTGGCTGCGCTCTACGATGCGTTGGATTCTGTGGAGGGGCACAAGCTCGTCTACAAGCTGGCAAAATCGCGGAGTCGAGCCAGTCTGGATGTGACAAAGTGTGTTGCCATAAAAGGTACGGACGGCGTTTTGCTTACAAGTGCAAACTCTATTAAAGACCGGTGGTGCTGTCATTTCAAGGAACTGTCTAACGAGGCCAACATCTACGTACGACTACCACAGCTTCCTGCAAACCTTGTCATGATAAGCCCGATTATTCCTGATGAGGTGGAGAGGTCTCTGGTACGTATGAAGAACGGAAAAGCTATTGGCCATGACGGAATACCCATAGAAACCTGGAAAACAATGGGGACCCGGTGCGTACTCTTGCTCACTGATCTATTCAACAGGATTGTAGCTACGGGGCTTATACCTGACGCGTGGCGCGTAAATATTATCACGCCAATCTATAAAGGAAAAGGCAGTGTGCAAGAGTGCGGCAACTATCGAGGTATCAAACTTATGAGCCACACAATGAAGCTATTCGAACGGATTATTGACCAGAGACTTCGCCAGGAATGCTCCTTGTCCGAATACCAATACGACTTCAGGCCAGGCTACAGCACCATGGATCCAGTCTTTGCTCTCAGGGTTTTCCAGGAGTCTCATTGCAGTAGGAATCAACCATTGCATTACGCATTTCTCGACCTGCAGAGGGCTTTCGACAGTGTCCCTCAGGAGATAATCTGGTGGGCTCTTAGAGCAAAGTCTGTGCCCGAGGCGTACATTTCTATGATACAGGACATGTATGCTAATACTGGAGCTGTTGTCAAAACCATCGTAGGCCATACTAATCCCTTCCCGATTACTGTAGGTTTTCACCAGGGTTCTGTGTTAAGTCCTTACTTGTTTTGCATAGTGCTCGATGCCCTCTCAGCGGAAATTCAGGACATGCCTTCTTGGCTTATGAAGTACGCTGACGACATTGTACTGGTGAGCAAGCTTAGGCAAGATCTTGAGACCAGAGTAAACACATGGAAGGATGTGCCAGAAAACGGTGGTTTGAAACTGAATATCGCCAAACAGACTATATGGCCAGCTGCAGCGCGGATCCCGACACCACCCGTATAGGTAACGAAGCTGTCAATAGAACAGATAAATTCAAATACCTCGGATCCATGATGCACGAGTCCGGCGATATCGGCCCCGATGTCAAATCCCGAGTGGTTTGGTCACATGTTGCGTAAGCCTCAGGGATACGTGGGAAATAGGTGCCTGAATCTGCCGGTATCAGGAAAGAGGGCCCCGTGGGCGGCCCAAGAAGCGATGGATTGACATCGCTGAGTCGAATGCGAGAGCCAACGGCTTACGACAAGGGGATGCCGAAGACCGGGCGAAGTGGAGAAGGTTGAGTAGGAAAGCGGACCCTGGCAGAGGCCGGGATAAGCGCTAGGACGATGATGATGATTGGTAAATTTTTGTTGCTCTGTTAACTCTATTATCTGATTTGATATTTTTGACAGCTAGTATTCCTGACATTGTTTATGATGTGAGCTGTTCTTGTTGGCTGTCTATCAAATTTGTCTACAGTTCCATTGTCATTCGCGAAAAGATTGCTAATCTACCCATGGACTTAGGGTAGTAAGTCCATGAATCTACAGCAAAGTTACCTACATAGCCCGGTGTCCAAAACTGGAACGAGGTGTTGTGATTTTAAAATGCTATTTTGTTGTCAAGTAAATTCAACAACAGGGGCACCGTCCTCGGGTCAAATAAGTACGTTCATTTTGAAGGACACATAATGCCGATCGTACTCATACTCGGTATTTGTTCATGAATAGGTTTTTCGTACCCGATGTGTTCGTGGCAGTGATATTCATATACATATGTAGCGACATCTATCGCTCCAATAGGGAAACTCAACGATACTCAAATTACGAGTACAAGAACACAAGGTTGGCAAGCATCCGCACATAGATGGCGCTGTAGCGACATCTATCGCTCCACTAGGGAAACTCAACGATACTCACATTACGAGTATACGAACACAAGGTTGGCAAGCATCCGCACATAGATGGCGTTAACAATCCTACATCGCGCTAGAGAAATGTGCCAAGTTGGCATATATACAACTTCCGACGATTAACTGTCGGACCCTTGGTCCCCTGGTCACAACACCCGGCCAGGTGGGTAATTACCCTTTTCTACCTTCTCACCATCTTCGCTTGCCAACATTGGCGGCTATCTTATCCTTCACCGCTAAAGTGGTGACCCCGACGTGATCCTTACGTCTTCCCTACCTGACTCCCGCACACAGCAGTCACAGCCTTGACCATAGTCGGCACGGACGCGTGCTTCCTTGTCGCTCACCTGCGGCATCTCACTGTCCCCACCCAGTCTCGACTCACTGCAGACTTGGGAACAGCATCGCTTCGGCACAGCTCACAGCGCAACCTCACGCCAGAGCTACGCCATTGCTCACCGCATCGCCAGACTGACTACGCTTCATACGTCAGCTTCAGCGTTTCTCGCTTCGGTATCGACCTCCAGTCTCCGGGGGGAGTACTGTAGCGACATATATCGCTCCACTAGGGAAACTCAACGATACTCACATTACAAGTATACGAACACAAGGTTGGCAAGCATCCGCACATAGATGGCGTTAACAATCCTACATCGCGCTAGAGAAATGTGCCAAGTTGGCATATATACAACTTCCGACGATCAACTGTCGGACCCTTGGTCCCCTGGTCACAACACCCGGCCAGTTGGGTAATTACCCTTTTCTACCTTCTCACCATCTTCGCTTGCCAGCATTGGCGGCTATCTTACCCTGCACCGCCAAAGCGCTAACCGTCCTACATCGCGCTAGAGGAATGTGCCAACTACACGGAATATATACAACTTCCGACGATCAACTATCGGACCCTTGGTCCCCTGGTCACAACACCCGGCCAAGTGGGTAATTACCCTTCTCCATCTTCGCTTGCCAACATTGGCGGCTACCATTATCACCTTCCACCGCCAAAGTGGTGACCCCAACGTGATCCTTACGTCTTCCCTACCTGACCCTGCAAGCAACAGTCACAGCTTCTCGACCATCGTCGGCACGGACGCGTGCTTCCTGGTCCTTCACCTGCGGCCTCTCACTGTTCCCTACCCAGTCTCGACTCACTGTAGACTTGGGAACAGCATCGCTTCCACACAGCTCACAACGCAACCCTCACGCCAAAGCTACGCCGTTGCTCACCGCATCGCCAAACTGACTACGCCTCATACGTCAGATTCAGCGTTTCTCGCTTCGGTATCAACCTCTAGTCTTCGGAGGGAGTACTGTAGCGACATCTACAGCTCCAATAGGGCAACTCAACGATATTCACATTACGAGTACACGAACACAAGGTTGGCAAGAATCCGCACATAGATGACGCTACCCATCCTACATTGCGCTAGAGAAATGTGCCAACTCTACGGCATATATACAACTTCCGACGATCTACTCGGACCCTTGGTCCCCTGGTCACAACACCTGGCCACATGTTGTTTTTTTTCCACCTTCTCCATCTTCGCTTGCCAACATTGGCGGCTACCATTATCCTTACCACCGCCAAATATATATATGTATGTAAATTATGTAACATTACAAGTCATATATTTATCTCAAGTTACATTAAAATCAATAAAACTAGTAGACTAATAAAAGCATAATAATCGAATGACACAATAGTGGTAATAATATAATAGAATTTATAAAATAATATGGGCAATAATAAATATAATTTAAAATAAAAAATAAGTAAACAGTTAAATGTCACAATAGTGTATTAATTAATTAATAGATTTTGTTCCAAGAACTCGTAAAGCTATATAAAGAACGATTGCTCGATAAACAACTACGGTACCTATTGGCAAACATAGTCGTTTTTAACTTAAAGATTATAATTAAAAATTCTTCATCTTCTTCGTAGAATAGTTGGCACTAACACACCTGAAAGTTTGCTCACCTAAGTAAAATACAGGTAAGAGCAACAATTCAGGCCCATCAGTGTACCAAACGTTCTTCTTTTGTTCGTCTTAATTGTCTTGGGATTTCGGTATCTTTTTCTTTCTTCATTGTAAGGCTTTTCTTGGGTAGATTTCACATTTTTCCCGGCTTGCACCAAAGTCTTAAACACTTTTAACTGACGTTCAAAAATTTTTTATGAAGTTTTTGTTAAAGTACCAGCTTAAATACGTTTAAGAATTTGGTGCAAACCGCCCTAAGTAAACAGTTAAGATAAAACATAAAACATCGAACATAAAATATTGAAGTGTATAATAGAATTAAGGGAACTGAAATATTTATCACCATCGCCTCCGCCACAGGACGACCACCGCTGTATATGGGCCTCCCCCTTTCTCCTCCCTCCTCCTTCAAGTTTTGGTCAATTCAGCCCACATCCTACGTTTTCTATACTGAAATAGACTCGGTGTCTGTTGCATCCATCGGCTCCCCACATAGAAATATTATTATTTCTCAAAATTACGGGTAATATTTAAGATTCAGTCAATATTATTTAGATTAATCATGGATAGCAAATAAAACACAAAAAATAAATTGTTTTTAATATACAGGAATAAATTCAAAGCTGACCCAACTCGGCCGTCGCACGCACGTCAAACAAAATGAAAATAGAAACACAAAATGAACAGTGGAACAAGCAAAACACATGTTTCCAATCATAAAAGCAATTTAATCGGATATACAAATCTACATCATTACTGGCGAAATTCAAAATGGCGGCGCGAAAAAGCGCGCCATTTGACAGCTGTCAATTATATTGGCGGGAAACGCGAAGATAAACGAGTGCGGGGTAGACTGGCGGGGCCGTTACACGGTGACATTTAGCTTTTTATTTTCCAACGCTTTGTTATAGGCATAAATCGGTTCTAATTTCGAGTAAGCATCGTTTTTTATTTTTGTTTTCTTTACGATTTTGGACCTATACTTTATTTTAAGTGTAGTAAAGGGTAAGTTTTTAGATATAGATAACATTAAATTTAAGTAAAATTAATCTTGGCGTTAATGTTCGGTTGTGCTCTCCCGCCGGGGGTCCGCCTTGACCATGATCCAGGATTTAACAGATCAGGTAATTGTAGTGGAGCGACTGGCATCACTTTTAGTTGAATATTTAAGTTACACACGACGGCCACAAGACCAAAATCAAATTTAAACATAAATGCCATGAAATTATCTTTCCAATAAAGCTTGTTTCGCTGATATGAAATACTTTTTCTTTGTTTTATTTCAGTATAAAGTTGTCTGCCTCTGAAAAAAACACTATTTTGATAAAGATTTTCTTGTTCGCCCCCGTTTGTTTTCAATTCTGGTAATGGTGTAATCCCTACGTAAAATATGTACCTACGTATTTTACGAGGGAACGTCACGATACTATCAATCTTTTAACTTGTCACGGAAGTATGCTTTCATTAAAGCAATACATTACAGATATTTAAGGTGGACATTGAAATTAGTTCATTAATTTGAGCCTTTATCATTTAATATGATAGTCTTAAACTTAAAAGTTAGTAATCATGTAGGTCTATTGTCGCTTTTCCATTGCTTTCCTTCTAAGATTTCTCCCGATATTTTCTTTGGTCTTAAAAGCAAATCGCATACTTAAAATGTAGTTATAGGTATCAAGAAGACCCATTGGTTCACACTCGCTAGACACCATGGATTTTTTTTTCATGGTGTGTTGGCTGCTGCCCTTCTGCGGCATTACGCTGAGACTGATCCAGTTGGGTCCGACGACTCATCGCCTTACTTTCCTTTTTTGTAAATTCAATTTTTAATTCTATTTGAGCCAAAGAAATGGTTTGTCTATGTCTATGTATACCTATGTCTACTAAGCACAGGGTTAACTAATCGCTTTATATTACTTCATTCATGAATCGAACACGGGAAGCTAACATAACCGTAATACACTATTGATCGGCTAGACAGAGCCAAACAAGGTAAATAATACGCTAAATGGTATCCATTACTAGGCAAGCATAATGTCCGTCATCCATCTTAATTCACTTGCCCTGTAATAACAGCTATAACTTAGCCCAGGAGCCCATGTCTCAAAAACATCTGCGTTCTTTTTAAATGGATAATGCTAAATGCCCGCCAAAAATATGAGTTTGCACTCTAAATGGAGGTTACGTTTAGTATTTCTGTTAAAAAAAAAAATTAATTTGGTATTTTTCGGTCGACAGTTAAATTACTATTTACAATTGTAAGAAATATTAACAAGGCTTGCTACTACAACGGAGAGATCTCTTGTTTTACCTACCCGAATTTGATGAAACATGGCTTAGATTTTATGTGGAACCCCAAGCTACAAGCATTAACAAACACACAGACAAACATTCAAATAAATATATATTTTGGGTCTGCTTAGGTACTTACATATCAGTATACTACCGCGACAATTTTTTTGAAATATCTTTAATGTACAGACATGGCTTCTTTACAGTTTTATAATAGTAAGATAATATAAATCTACCATAACATTTTGATTCAATCCATCTCTATAAAAACATAATCACTTCTACAATAAAACACTACAACTGGAAATTCTAACCGTAGAAAAAAAGAAAATAATAGACATTTGGTCCCTCAACACACACACACACACATTTACAAAATTACAACCGCGAATATTCACCAAAATGTCCGAAACAAACGTTACGCTCAATACCTGCTGCGGGGTAATTCGAGCATGTGAAAAGGGAATAAAATCAATTCAAACACGAATAAAAACGCCTGAAAAAAAGGAGAGACCAAAATGACGGCGAGTGTAAATTGGCTATATGTTTCGCTGCCACACGGACGCGCCATTTATCTTCCACGTTAACGTGGAATATACACTATTGCTCTTGTAACTTGTTGCGGATGGAGAGCTGTGTTTTACTATCTCCTTTAGGAACGGAGTTTTAAATTGTTGGGTTTTCAAAGTAGCAATATCGGAGAGTTTTTAAGGCATTTGGGGCGATTACAATTTTTTTGTTGAGTCTTTTTGTGCAATTTAAATGTATTTGAGGACAAACCTAGGTTCGGAATATTCATTTATTATTATGTATTTACAAAGGACAAGGAATAGTCACCCGTCAACACAAATGTATTCACAAAAAGCTTCGGCCAAAATGAGGGTAGATATTCCAACTTACGTTGTTCGGAGTTGTATTAAATTTGTGATCATTTATTCGAACGCAATAATGAATTGCCACAGATTAACATTGCACAGACAGTACAGACAAGGAAGGAGAGCCTTATTTTTTATAGTTATCGAAAATCGCCTTGTACTTTTTATTAAACACCAAATTTAAGAGAATTCAATTAAATTTTTAATGTATTTATTTAACACTACAAGTTGTTACTGCGCTCCTTTCGGTTTCTTAAAAAACTATTACAACAAAAACGCAAAAATAACAGCACTATGAACCTCGAACTCTTGGACTAGAATGGGCGCGTCAGTTTGCGTGACCACTGCGGCGATATCGCCCGGCTAATTCAATTAGCGAATGGCAATACCATTTCGTCCATTTAGCTATCTACCCATCAGGATATACATATCGTAAAGTGTGCAGTCGCGGAGTGGTCGTACTGCAGAGGCCGCTCTGTATATGACTTAACAAAAATAGGATATCGAATTTTACGCAGACAGAGTCTACAGCTACTAGAAATTATAATATTAGAACCAACCTCTTCTATTTGCGGATATCGCACACGGCCATTACTGTTTTGGAAGCAGATGCCACGACCCCCGTATTTGAGAAAATAGGCAGCAATGAGATTTGACATGTTTGATATCAACAAAACAGCAGAATCAGTATAGCACCAAACTCTTCTACTTCAGTCCGTCGTACAGTCAGCTACAGAGACAACGGACCCTCCTATCAAACATTATATATTTCAAAAAAATGCCAGTGATTAGATTGGTGATCAGACTAGTGGCAGTAGGGGTCAGTTCACTCTGCACCCGATTGACTGACTACACAAGGTGACTAAGGTCCCGGAGGCCGAAACCTGGTGCCGTCGTATACACCTACCAAATACAGATTGAAGCAACCCATGGACGTCATTCAAGTAAGTCACGGGTCGTTGACGCTGATGATGTTTATTAGAAAAATTTCCGCTCGATATGCTTTTTTCTAAGTGTCATGCGGCCGACCGTGCTACCTACTATCAGTTCAGCATTTTAGCCATGACGAAACAGTACCGTCACTACTAGCACTCAAAATACACAAATTGTTCAGACGACTACACTGTACAGATAAAGGTAACGTAGCATGTAGTACCAAATATTGCCACTAGATAGTACCAAATATTGTTACAATTTTGTGTACTTTCTACATTGCAGTAGTAATTTGTCGCATACAAAATGAGGTATCAAATTTAGTTTCCGTAATAAATGATCCATTTTGTTGATCCAACCAAATTTAATTTGTTTTATTTTTGGGGTTTCTCTTCAAAAACAAATATAACGCGACGTGCATGTACTTAACCGCTTGAACGCGCTCCGTTTTTTGTACTTTGTACAGTACCGACCTCATAGTTGATTAAACTATTTCGGATGGTAAGTATTAAATTGATTGGTCAACATAGATAGTCGGGGGAGGCCGGCCGCCTTAAGTGGTTCTTAATAGATACGAACTCGTATACAATTTTGGATCTGTTTTTAATAGAATATGATGAGGCTGATGTAGTGGGACTATAATACGTTACAAGAAATACCAATAATATAAACAACGAAATAACTTGTAAGAGCGCTTATGCACTTTAGATGATCTGAAAAAATGCTGACCAATGTGGCCAAGAGTAATATTATTGCGATCTCTCAGTTAAATAAAACACGGTGGTTTGAAACTGAACGTCGCCAAAACAGAGTACCTACAAAGCTAGCAATAGCACGTATCGTATCTCGAAACCTTTTTTATTTTAGGATATCAAGGTACTCATTTATAGAACAGATAAATTTAAGTAGGTACCTCGGATCCTACCGGAGACCGGAAATATCGAAATATCAGCGCAGCAATCTTCAGTTCCACAGCGATCTATTTAAATCGATCAGGTCCAAATTAAATTGGAGGCTTCGGCAAACCTGTATCCTAATAATAAATAGTCAATCTATTTATTGCATTCATGAGATTATACTGGTCTTACAGTTTTTAGTACTTACATCATGAAACCCATGTGTGTATGGCGAAATATATTATTAAATATAATTCTTTGTACTTAATTGGGTACAATTCTATAGGTACATGTCGTACATAGGCATAATTTAAGACATAAGGTTAATTATGCAGGTATGTTTCTTGGGAAACGTTGTTCAGTTTCTTGGTTACAATATGAGGTTTCAATTAATGCTAGCGGTCTTTTACACCTGTATAATATCAAAATATCAATTAAATGTCGTAACTAAACCTAATATGAACGCCCAGCGGATAATACGTTACGTAAAATTATGTGTACGTCGTCGAAGAATTTCTTTAACATTTTTTATATAATAATTGTTTTAGTATGCTTTAGAATATGTTTACATCCTAAATTCCTAACCGAAATGCCATTGGGCGACACTAGTATGAAGCATGAGTTACCGGACCCCTGATATGTGGATACCCGCTTAAAGGCCAACTAAATGCTACCCGTAAATTACTTGTTAAATAGGTACGTGTCTTTCAATGCACCATTTCGAAAACTATCTCGTGTTTTACTCAAAAAACGAGCAGTTCACGTCGCAGTTTAATAGTTTCATGCAAATTTCGCTCAGTTTATGAGTAACGTGTCAAAAGTTAGCAACAGAAACTCCACGAACGTTTCTAGGCCGTGCTAATTACAGGTTGAAGCACGTTTTACAGTCAAACATGGCTGTTGATAACTACGTAGGGTATTTAGTTTTGTAGGTAAATAAGAACTAGTTATTTTACTTGCTCATTAGCTTGTAGAAAATTCGTTGCCCAGAATTGGAAGAAATGTATTAGCGGTAAAGAAACTTTGTCTGACAATAATAACTAGGGGTAATACAGCCGATACCAGGACCTCGGAGGCAATTAGATTTTCGCACCCATTGGCTTTGAGGCAATCGGCCCTTGAGGTCCTGCGGCCAAACCTTTATAAAGGCGTTTGTAAAATCTCTCCAGGCGTCTCTGTGAGGCCACTGGTGACCGCAGGGCTGGCAACTTTTTATTTCAGAGGTTCATTATTCAAAAGAGAAATGTTGCCAGCCTTCTGGGCACCGTGTCTTGCGGGGATGCCCTGGAGGAGGTTTTTTATCTGTAAACATACGCACTGGGGTTTGAACCTGGTACCTCTGATTTACGAATCGGACATCTTAACCACTAGGCTCACCGACAATTGCATACGGCTACATGGGTTTATTTTACACGATATCTATGTGGTGACGTAAGCACATAACTTTGTACTTCGTATCAGCCATTGCAGCATTGGGTGGTCTGAACAAGTCGAGATAAAAATTAGGTTAATAGACAATACACGAACATTACTCATGAGTCAGTTGGTCGCACATACCTCTGCTGCTCCCATGACTCACAGACGTGAATGATAAACGCGGTATTTGCCTATCTGGCGAGAAAATTGTGCGCAATTTCGAGCTAGCTAGACCGAAGAACCGTGGGTACACGCCGTCTTGTAGATATTTAAGAGTCTAAATAAGTATTTAATACCTTGAAGGTGGACATTTTCATGCTAGAGTAAACAAGCTGGTCTAGACAAGTCGCTTAATCATTTATCACCTGGTAAAATGCCTGACTAATTCATATGAAAAATACGAATCTGTTACAGATTTAACAGATCAGTACAAGGTGGGACCATTATCCCTAGGCTACGGTGACTGCTTTCAATCAGGCAGGCCGTAAGTCTGTTTGTCACCTTAGTGGTATAAAAAATATCTGGTGAGGGTCCTAATCCGTCGCAACTGTTGGATACTGGCATTAGGTATATAGCTAGCATAGGCGGAGTAGAACCACCAAAGCTTGTACAGTTGAACAAACAGGTAGCACATATAAAATTAGTTGGAATCTGAACGCAAACGGGATCGATTCCCGCATCGTAGTGGTATCGATCAAGCATCAAAACCTATTTCTGGCTGTGAGATTAATATTTTTTGGCAGAAATTCAAGCTCTCGCGCAATGGACTGCCGAGTACGGTTGGCAACGTTTTAAGGAATAGCAACTTTAATTGCTGGTAATATAAGTCGAATTAGAATGGCCACGACGCTGGCTTTGATATGACTATAGTCGGGGCGTTGTAGTTTTGTTGGTGATGAAGCTCCATGTGCAAATGCGTATCAAGAATGGTAAAAAAACAAATATCCAAATCATGGTCGTCAATATTGGTAGTTTTCCATAGATATAGCACCACCGTTTTCACTCGAGCCTGACGCGGAAACTAACTATGTATTAGACAAAGACTAGATAGGATATTCACAGATCAAAAAAATGGGCAGAATTTTTCTCTTCATTGCCAAATAATTCAGCCCAATAAGCTCATACCACCATCACGGTTACGAGTAATTAGTGATGGTGATTTTCAATCTATACTACTTGTTGACTAAAGACTATCCTTTACTACGAACTTATGAAAATATACTCACTGACAAAATACTTCCCTGTGATGGCCGGTGATTGACTTTTAATTTCATCTGAAAAGAAGAGAGAGATAGATAGATTAATGGTCATTCGAATTTAGACAATTTTATGATGGTACGACAGGTGAACAAGTGACTGTGTAAGCCTTGTCATAGAGTTACATACTGATGAAATCATCAAAATTCTTAAAATATCGTACTAAATATTTTACTTATTATCTTGAACTAACTTGCAAGTTTAACTCCCACAATAGTCCGTTCCTAATCACTCTATTACGTAACTAATGACAAAAAATCCAAGTAAAGGTAATATCTGATGCGACTGCGTAAACTCAGGGGGCCACCAGCCGCCCGTGTGGGCTGGCGAACGCGTTGGTATGCGTTGCGCGTACGCACGCTTTGATGTCATTGATTTAAAGCAGATGTCCGTCAAACAGCAACTTTACGATAGACCTATGAATAGAACACGGATTCTGGCGATTTGTGGAAACAGAGCAGTGCGGTGAACCGTATTTTAATGGTGTACCGAAATAAGAGCACTTGGAACACTAGTTTCTGTTATAGCACTGGATATTGTTACGCATGGAAGAGGGATTGGGTTGGTTTAGTGTTTAGCCCAGTATTTCAGGAAAACAATGCGCGTATGCAGTTCGGTCGCTGAGGACCCTGCATAAGTATCTCATGTCCTACGGAGGACTGTTGCAGAAAATTTATGATGATGAAGCTCTCACTTCCATTAGCTCGACAACTAGAGAAGCCTAAGTTCAGTAATCAATACGCCGCATCGCATGACCAAAATGTTGGCAAATACCTTGGTCAAAGGATCAGTCTCTCGATATAGCGAGGCAATGCGGCCAGCCTTTGTGAACAATTCCTTCTACGAGGAACTTGAACGCAACATTTTAAATTGTAAATATTATTTATTAATATTATTTTAAATTGTGTATATTAATTATTTAGTTATATACCTGTAAACCTAAGTTATTCCTCCAAGGTCAAACTCTCGTAACTTTGCTTGGATAGTTCGTATAAAAAAAGATACTATATTAGTTGACGGAAATAGAATATCGGCATCGACGGCATCTATATGGCTACCATAGTATTTTATCGGTCTGAACCCGTCAGATAAGGATAAAAGAGACCAGCCCAAGAATCTATGGCTTTACATCGTTAATTAGGAAACGCGTACCAATAAACTCACCACCAAGGGTGTACAAAAAAGGAAATGAAAAAGGAGAAGTAGAAAGGCGGACCCCGGTCCCTTGCGCCACACAAGAGCGTATACAAAGATTGAGATTTAAGCAATCGCCTTTTGCATTTTGTTGGCGTCCAAATCCAAATTCTTCTACTATCAAGAAAATATCCCGTAAGCGTAAGAAATTAAAAATTGTGAGGATACCTAGTGATCACAGTGTTGAGTATACACCACGAAAACTTGCTGCTCCCTGGGCTCATAAGAACATTATCCTTTGTCATCAATAACACCATGCCTTTTATTTTTCCAGAACTAAAAATAAGTTTAATGCTAAACTATTTAAACGCTCTATATTCGCAGTGTAACATCCACTATCCTGCAGTGGTTTTTATTGCGAAATTGCCTGACATCGTTAGCTATTTTCCGTGACTGCGCCATATTAGTCAATGAAAACTCATAGTTGGCTCAACTAAATGTTATCAATTTTCTTTTTCATGATAATAATGTGTTATTTATGTAAAAAAGTTGTATGTTTAAATTAAACTATCCATATCCAACAGCAGTCTGATACGGCTTTGAACATATTGATAAAATTCACTTTTCTTCTTCATCTTGATCGTTTCTTCACTGCTGAGAATCGTGACATCTATGGAGTTGGTCAACTGCATGTCTCCATCGGTTTTTTTTTTTTTTTTTTTTTTTTTATGTCATACGGTAGGCAAACAGGCAAGCGGGCCACCTGATGGAAAGTGGTCACCACTGCCTATAGACATTAGCAACACCAAGAGTATCGCTAATGCGTTGCCCACCTCTATAACACGTTGCTCTGGCAGCAAAAAGCAAATGCCACTCCACTGCCAAAGCCACGGTTCCCCAAATCCCCACCCCATGGAGCACTGGAAACCTTACTCACCGGCAGAAACACAATACTATTTAAAAGAGTATTATTTAGCTGCGATATTCTGTAAGGTGGAGGTACTTCCCCAGTCGGGCGGCTCCAATTTGAACGAGATACCCCGCTATGCCCTACCTCTCTTATTTTATTCATATTTTATTTTTACATTACTTTGTGGTTTATTATATTTACCAATATTTTTAGGTAATAAACGCAACTCTTCACAAATTCCCGTTCAACCAGCTTTTTATCTTTTCAGCAGGTTGCAGCTGAAGCAAATTCAATGGAGCTTCAAGCTCCAGTAACCTCAGATTACAGCGGGCGAAATATTTCAATGCAAAGTAGCACATCTGACTTTAAAACAGTACAATGTCCTGCTTACAGTTCACGGGAACTGTAATAAAATACAATGTGTACTTTAAATACAATTCAACCTAGTACAATGTTTTGCAAATTGTTTATGGCTTAAACTCAGCAGCGTCTGTTTCAATACAAGCATACAACTTTTGTTGTTTTGTGGAACGTTTGATTTCTGTATCAAATAATAATACCAGTTATTTAAATACATATTTATATTATATAAATATAGGTTATATAAATACTAGGTTAAATAAATACTAGGTCATAATAAAACTGAATTACATTTCTGTTAACCGATTCTAGTGACAGTAAAGTTATGGAATGCCACAGGGTAGTGCACTAGGTCCTGTTTCTTTAGCTATTTTGTTATAGGTATGCAAACGATTTCTACCTTAAACCTAAATACAAAACAGAGACAGTTTCCAAACATAATTTCTGCTACTACTACACTACTATGAAATACTGTGATAACTTATCTCTTTCCAAATGTTGTCTGGAAGATATCGATGAGGCCGCCTTTCCGCGCTTATAAACTGTTGGATTTTTTCTGTTCATTTCACTTTTGTGTGTGCAATAAAGAGTTTTTACTTACTTATTCAAACACAAATAACAACAAAGACAGACAAACTGCAGTATTACTGCAAACTGATAGTAACGCAGCAACCAAAATAATCCGAATTAAGGTCATTTGAAAGGATTTGGTGCAAAGCTGCGGAACGGATTGGGTTATTCTCCGAATTCCAAGTGCCTAGGCTAGAATTCCTCGTTTGGATCTGATGTTTGAGTTCGATGGATCGCCCCATAGCTGTTTCAGCTCGTGCTCATCACTGATACAACGGACAATCGGAATCGGAAACGAATCGAATACTTCACCGAAGCGATACAGTAGCGATACAGTAGTCACAAAAGTACTAAATATCAGGATATTTAGTACTTTTTCAATAGTTTTTGCTCTATTTGTTACTTAGTTGTTTTGTAAGCTTATACTAGCTCGCGACGACCATTAGGTGGCCGAGTGTTTAAGGTATCCAACTCGTAACCGAATGCTGGCGGCCTAATCCTAAATAAATCTTACGCCTAACGACCCAACCTGCCTAACCTACTAAGCCCATGGGGGTGAAGTAGGTGTATGCGAACGAAATCAATAAACAATAAACTTGAATAAACCTCCTGTCGTATCTCGTAATAAGGTAACCTCAGGTATAAAAGAAGACAAGGAAATGAAAGGGTTTAACCGATCAGTTGTTTAATATATAATTAAAATAACAGACCCTTTGTCAGGCTTACCTACGAGTATTGTCAACTTGAGTCATTATTCATTTTATACAAATAACATTCTGTGAAAAAGACGTAACTAAAGGGAACACGCGACTAATGATCCTATTGACGACGTGTGGACATTAATTGTTATGAAAATAGTTCTTGTTTCGTGGGAAAATATTATTTTCCGTCACACGATAAATGCGGAACTATGGTAGTATTAGTAAAAGGAATAATAGTACAGTATGGTACAGGTATTTGTCCGTATAAAATACACAAGAAATCTTCAAGAAATCAACCTGCAGTGTAAGCTACACAAAGGCCGGCAAAGTATCCGTCACGCCCAGATGCTGTGGGTGTTAATGTGGCTTCCTATTTGTGAAAATTTTTTTTATATTGGTCCTACTGGACCTGAAAACTACGGTATTCAATTCATTCATTACGAACAAAAATAAAAGTTTCTTTTCTTTATAATAGACAGACAGACAAAAATTACAAAAAAATAATCCTATACCGGCAATTTTTTCTGAAATGTCCTCAAGGTAGGTACCTTGAGGACATTTCAGAAAAAAGTCTGTAGGTACAGACACAGCTTTTTTACAGTTTTATAATTGCATAGATAGATAAGTATAAGGTTTGATATACAGATATAGACAAACGGTTAAATAAATAAATGATCACAGCTATGGTGATACCGCTGTCGACTGAACGCAGCCGATCCCGCGTCCCCCTCCAGGTATCGGCCCGTAGTAATAAAAAGGACGCAAAAGCAGATTCGCAAATCAATAAAAAAGGCGTCTCAACGGAGTGGCAGTAAAAATCCAATACACATCATCCTAAAAACCGGTACAAATAGCACAATAAAACTGTAGCCGAGTCCCAGCCTCAATCCTTCAGACATGCGATCCCTTGCGGCCGAGAGATATCAAAAACTTTGGGCTCGACATCGGAATAGGGATGCGCTACTACATAGGAATAAGTACCAAAAATGAATATTTTGGTTTTAAACAAAAAAATAAGATATATAAGATTTAAAACAAAATTAATAGAAAAAGAGTAGATGCAATTTCAGTGCAGTTCGACCGTACCACGTTGCTTAAAATTATTGGTTAAATTATAACATAATTGCTCACAATTTACATGACATTGTCTAAATCGATGCGAATACGATAGATAGACACAAATTATGAAGAAGAAGACCACTGTCAGATCAAGCTCATGTATGTGACAGATATTATTTATTTATTTATTTAACAGTTTATTGTACACAATATAACAAATACAGAAAGTACAGATTAGTTATGACACAACAGGAACTACTTAGCTCTAAAAGAAAAATAGAAGAAGAGAAATATTACGTCAAACCTAATAGTTAACATACATAGTCACATTTAGGTACAATTGAGACATGTTTTTAACTTGTGCTCAGCTAAAACCTGGCGTTTTACTAATGAGATTGTGAACGTGCTTCTACTATAGTTAACTTATTGAGATAACCTCCAATAACATCATCATCATCACAGCCCATATCAGTCCACTGCAGGACTTAGGGCCTCTCCCACGAAAGAGGAGGTTATTGACAGCATCTCCACGCTTGGCAGGCGCGTTGGAGATCGCAGTGTTATAAATATAACAATGGAAAATGCTGCTGCCCGTTTTCCAGTCTATAGATACTCTAGATCTTTTGCCTCGAAAACATTAGTCGCCTTGTACAACACCCACGAGTGTCCTTACACCCCCTTGGTTGGTGCTATTTTACTCTGTCGGACACCATACATAACACAAATGCAACAATGTCCGAAAGATAAGTAAAAAGTAGCCAACATCGGTCTTGGTTTCAAACGAAGCCAAGTCATTAGACACCCCTAAGAATAAGCTAGGGACATACGAGCTAAAAGTAGCAATTTAAAATCGCCCAGTTCGCACACAATTATACGTACGAGGAAGATATTACTTAAATCGGATTTAGCTACTTTATTTATAGGCTTCGCTCCCAATGACTCTTTTCTGAGTTTTCTGAGTTGAATTCTAATCGATGCTCTTACGGTGCGGGAAAACATCGTGATGAAACCTGCAAATTCAGGCAACTGAATTTGTAACCATGATCCAATCTGGTCAGGTTCCCCTGGTAGCAGGGTCACGGAGGTCAGATGGTAGTCGCTCCACTGTAATTACCTGATCGCCAAATCCTGGATTATGGTCAAGGCGGACCCTTAACCCTCGTTCTCGAGGGCACAACCGGGATATTAACGCTGAGAGGATTATTTTATTTTTTATTATTTATAGACTTTGCTACTCACGAAATGACATTCACATTCGTTGAAGGAATCCTGCAAATCTTGATACATTTAGGTTTTACGAGTCGAGTGTAAATTATATTGTGCGGAAGAGTTCTTAAGTAGCTAGTTAAATATTCACGCCTGTGATACTACTTCCCGGTTTATCGACTTCGGTTTAGTGTCTACTGCGTTTTGGATACCTACATGTAAGTTCATAGACTGTGAAGGCGCCTGCGTCCTGCGTCATCGAGTTTAAGAAAAACTCCACTTTGTAGCGATAGTAGTAAGTTAGAACACAATAAACCTTGTGCCCGTGCTTAACTAAACACAATATTTTTTTAATGGCCTATTTTTGACTTTTTGTAACGATTGTACATATTCAGCAAATAGAAAAGTGACCTTAATGTGTCTGAAAAGCGAAACTGCCAAGATAATGGGAGGCAGGGCAGTTTTTTTACTTCTAAAACCCACACAAGAAGATATGAAAGTACGAAAGTACGATACAAAAAGGCAGTTTGAGCAAACCAAATTTTTGCCAATTTGTGCAACGATAGACCAACGGTTTGTGGGTCTCCTAAGCGTCTGCTATCACTACAAAGTGAAATTTTCATGTACTCGATGACCTAGGATAACCCACGGCGTCCTCACAGTTATCAGCTTACTTTGGAAACATAACAATCCAAATTAAAGTATCTACAAGTAGTAAGTAAATTTACAAATTCCATACAGATTTTTCTTAACAAAGGCTCCATAGGAAATAGAAGTAAAAACAAAGTGGGTCACTATAAATAGAAACAGGTTCGCATTTTTTACCGGGAACCCGGTCTGTGACGTCACTCAACCTTAAACAAAATAAACCAGAACTTCTAGAGCTCTCGTTTGAGCCAGAAGGTGACACCAACGGTTTTATGAGAGAGGTCTTTTTAGAATGGCCCAGCCATTGTGAATAGAGTTCTCTCTAGATTTGCAACGTTTTGGACCTTAATATTATTTTGCGGACTCTTCTAGATATAAGGATAGATTGGTTTTTTAATGAGTTCCATAATGGTGACTACCCCGATATTGTAGAGAGCTTTTAAAGATTTAGAATTCAAACAAACTTGAAATACTCTAACTCCATAGGTAACAAAAAATGTTTAAACAGTGTCATTGGTAAGTGAAATGAATGAAGTGAGATGAAGTAATATTCAGGGGCCCTAATTTTGAAATCGCTCACATCCACGAGAGCGTGCGGTACCTATCTCTTTCGCACTCGTGGTAAGTTGGTAAAGATAGAAAAGATAACCAACAGAAGGCGAGCGCTAAAATATTTAAAAGTAGTTCATCAGTTTTCTGGCACCCATAACACAAGCTTTGCTTACTTTGGGGCTAGATGGCGCTGTGTGGATTGTCCAAAAAAAAAAGAAATAATAACCACTCGGTAATTTACCCCAACGCTTTCGTCGGCCTGTGCGCAAGTTAAAAAATAACCGTCCCACATTCCTGTTTTAATTTTCTAAAACGGTCCACGCAGTAAAAGGGTTGGTCTAAGTGACCGCTTAGCCACGGGTCAATAGAAACCCTTACGCCGATTTGTATACCTAATTGGGTGGGAGATCGAAAAAAGAAGGCGAAAAAATATTTTATTTCCGATTCGGCCGGCTATTGTTCCATTCGGCCGTTGTTCTATTTAAGTTTAAGGGTTAAATTTCGGGTTAGATGTAAGGAAATGGCCTATACTCCTTAACCAATTTATAGTGGGTCATACTTGACCCGGTGGTGAAAATTCGAACTAAGTGTCGCCATTTTGAAATGTCATTTTGTAGTCAATAACAGCGACGCCATCACCGGGTCAGATTTTAGCTATTTATACAACTTTTTCTCAAATGTTATGCTTTAGCCAACCAGGCTCCAGGGTTTTGTCGTAATCTCAGTATTGAAAACTACTATACCAAAAGCGTTCTAGCCCCATTTTTTTGCCTATGTCTGGAGAGAATCTGGCTGAGACCTGGCTGCCTTTAGGCTCAAGGTTTAGATCGATGCACCGTTGAAAATAAGTTCTCAAATGAAAATCATTTTTTCATAACAAGATTTTACCTAGTACCTACTGATGAAGACCATTACATATAACCCAAACACGATGGAGTTATCTTGTTGCGTTCATTAATTCCTATGACCACCTTTAACCTCCAACATCAGACCAGCTCCATGATACAAGTTACATACAAACAAGCAAACATACATACAAGATACGCGCGAAAAACATACCCCTTCCTCGGCAGTCGGGTAAAAAGAACTGTTTTCTTTAGTCCTGTGATCCTGTTACAGTGCTCTGACAATTTGTAAAGTATCCTTCTCACTTCGCTAGCCAAAGCCAAAGGGTTCCGCACACTTTCTTTCAACCGCCCGCCCCTTTCCGGGTCAGAGGCGACCCTTAAATCGATTTATAAACTTAATTGGCCGAATACTTTCGAACAAAAATGTAGTCTGTACCCGATACATCGGGATTGTTTCCGAATTGTTACTTTGTACGCGTTCGGATAACTTCGTGTGGGGATGTAGTTTACGTTTTAGAGGAAAACTAATTACGTTATTTTGTCCTATGAGGTCGATGGTTGACCTTTTAAGAAACACATAACACATATACCTTTTTATTTATTTTATATCGCAAAGGTAACAAAACTTTCTAAAAGGGAAGTCCACAACTGTTTGTGGGCGTGGAGAGTTGGTCCTCTGAGTTACGTACAACATTAGTTAAACGCTAACCGATGCTCTTACTGTGAGCGAAAACATCGTGATGAAACCTGCACATTTAGGCGTATTTCTCTATTGTAATTACCTGATCTGCCAAGCGATATCGTAGCCGGGATTTTAACGCTAAGATTTTTGTTCCATTACATTATGTTCACGTTTATTATTCTACATACTTATCTTCTATATCTATCTATACATCATATAAAACAAAGTCACTTCCCACCGTCTGTCCCTTTGTATTTATATGTACTTGGGTTCACTTGTTAGAAATAAAGCTATTTCACCGCAATTTCGTCTAGTTACTAGTATTTTCATAGCTATTATCTCTCATTTACACCCGACGCCTTCAGGCGTATCTACATACCTTCACTAACCATCTACATGCCTCCACTAGCCATCTACATACCTTCACTATCGTACATAGGCGGCCATCTGGCGCCCCTTTATCAATCGGAAGGTCTGAAATCTGGATCGGGAGGAGAGGTATTAAAAGGAATCGTTTTCAATAACTCCAGCCCCTTTGATGTCACCGAGTCGGGGTCAATTGAGGACTTTATTTGCTATGACGTGTCTTCACCCTTTTTATCCGACTTCTGAGGGGCGGTGAGTAATGATTTTTTCAGATAAACTAAAGTCAAATTTGTTTTCGTCTTTCATAACTTACAAGGTTGACTGGAAATCCCCCTGCGGGATATGTCAGCCCTTGTTCATGTGTAATATTATATTGATGTAGTAAACAATACTTCAATTAATTAAGATTTTTAAAAATTACAGGTTTCGGCTTATTAGGGTCCAAAAATAGAGTGAAGAGGTTTAAAAATATATTAAATGAGATTGATGTGAGTACAGATTCTGTGGAATTATGTGTATGTCTGTGGCACCGTAGCTCCCGAACGGATGGACCGACTTCGATACGATGTGCCTTATTTGAAAGCTAATTTAATCGAGATAATTCTGAGTTTTGTTTCATTAAAATCGGTTTAGTAGTTTAGAAAATATTTGAGTTTAAGTAAACTTAGTCAGGGGTTAACAGATATTTTCTGTCACACACACACACAAAGTGACAGCTAGAAAACAAGAAACACTTCAATTTAATCCTACGCGCACAAATTCTTTATTAATGATATCATTTATTCGTCATTCATAATAACTTAGATTATGCGCTATGACACAAGATACAAGTTATGCAAAAATATAACTGGATATAGCGGACTTGACCGTTCTAGGCCGATTTTTAGGACCAGTTTATACGTCGCCGGTAACCGCGTACAAGAGAATTTTGGCACGTGGATGAAATCAAAACTAAAGTCGCTATCATGTAAAACATTACTTTTGACGGAGTAGATGTTTGACAACCACGCCCTCATCCAAGTGCCGAAAGATCCATGTTTGTGTCGTGTCCGCCTAGGCCTCGGGAAACGCATAGTCTATCCCATTATCCCTGACCGTATGCGGTGACTACGCGTGCGCGACGCGATGACTAGACGGACGCGACGCGGAGACTGCGCGGTGTCCTTAAAACAACATTTTAGTTCACGTTCATATCTGTATTAGTAAACAAAGATTTTACCTAAACCGAAGATAAAATTATCGTCATCACCATCACATCCCATAACAGTCCGATGCAGGACTTAGGACCTCTCCCACGAGAGGAGAGGCTACTGCCATAAGCACCGCGCTTGATAGGCTGGTAGGATCGCAGTGTTATAAATATAACTATGGAAAACGCTGCTACCCATTGTCTAGCCAACGGAGACCTTAGGTTTTTTGCCTCTAAAACATAAGTCGTTTTGTTCGACACCGCGAGCGTTAGAGGTTGGTGCTATTCTACTCTGCCGGACAATACACGGCACAAAATATGAAGGGATTAGTAAAATTATATACAGAAAATAGAGCCAGAACCTAAAAGCAAACTTGTCTGGCTTCTACCATAAAATCAATAATAAGGTTCCTTAAATAACTAGTTAAGTAAAATATTTAAAGCAGGTATTTACTACTAGTAACTTCCCTCCGTTCCCCATAGCCGTAAAACACCCTATATAATCCACATACACATTAATACCTCATAACAAAGCCTAACAATCGCCTTAAAAAGAGTACCTAGATAGCAAGCTTCATATTATTAAAGCATAATGCGCTCTGATGCAACCTGACTTTGAGAACACAGCTGTTTTTCTATAAATGGTAGCATAAAGTTGGTCACAGGTTACCGAGGCTAAATATTTTCGGACCTAGTGGGTGGTGACCACGCAAAACATACAAATTATATGGGCATTTGTCTGCTTAAGTTTACGTAATATCACGCTTTTAATGTCTAAATCGTGATCTTGTTCGAAAGAAATATTACAAAATGTTTAACCTTTTCGTTTTATTTTACAATCATTGTCAGATAAAAGTGCGGTTCCGAAGGAACTTTCTTTGACGCACACTAAGCTTGTAGATAGAGCTCCCTGAAGAGGTTTTCCCTGGAGAGTATAGCATGGAGTTCTTCAAGAAAGGGGTCAAAAGGTTTTTACGGGGTCGGCAGCGCGTGGTGATGCCCGTGGTATTGCAAACGTCCATAGGCTGCGGTGACCAGTTACAATATGAAGATATTAACAGTGGTCAATATGTTGATAGAGGTTGCGATTTCGATTCCCGGCCGGACAGTAATTTAAATTTCTACTCCAATAAATTTCTGCGTTTCTGCGTTCAATAAATACATAACATAGTAGGTATATTGTAATCCAAGAATACTACAATGTTATTTATGTTACCAACACATATAAATAAAAACTATAATAATACTTAGAAAGCAATATTATACAACTTATCCTTTCCAATTCCAGCGTCTTCCACTCAACCTGACCTAAAACGCGTAGAACTTCCCCGGGCCCTCTCCAACTTTTCTTTTTCAAGACTTTTCAATTTCAATTGCAGTTTGAAGTTCGAAACACGAAGTTACATGGTCGTGTCCAACTCAAGTCAGCTAAAGTTTGCATGTAAAAACTTATGCTGCGGGGAATTCAACGTTTGGACAAAGTGTTTTGGCATTTGTATTTCCGATTTTGAATATCGAAATTGGGACACGTGTCGTGTTCGTAGTTACGGAACAATTTTTTTTTTTTCTTGCCTGGCATTTGGCCGCCATCTCACCTGGTAAGTGTCAATGCGGCCGAAGACGGAGCATGCCTGTCTAGGAACAGCCTATGTCTAGAACACACACAGAAGGCAACGTGCTCCATTTCTTATCACTCAGAACAGAAAAGTGTATTATAGAGAACTCAGAGCAAACTAGATTCGGCACTGCAGTCTGCTACAACTGCTGCCTGTAGTCGGGTTCGAAAGTCGGTAACGATTGCAACAATACGTGGCCTGCTGCTGCGTGCAGTCAAAGGGCAAAACTTTCCACTAGTACACTACAAAGAGGTTTAAGTCTAGCAGTGACGTGATCAGTCTGGCAGCGATTGATGTATTGTTTGATGAAGTATCTGTATCCGTAAAACCTGCCTTTATTAAAGAGAGTAGGTCCCGTGGGTGACCCAAGAAGCGGCCAACGGCTTACGACGTATTTTCGAGTATTTTACGAGTATATTCAGCATTATTTAATATAAGTAAAAAATATAACGACAAATCAGTGAAATGCTCCGTGCACATTATGACTTACCTAACTTTCCGAGCTCTACCAGTAAACTCTAGAACAGATCGGTGACGCAATACTGTACAAATTTCAAAATTACTTCTAATTAGAACGAGCACACTGTGAACAAAAACGAAGAATGACTAAACGTCGATCTACTAACGTAATCCTACGAGAAAAAGGCTTAAACAAGCAGTGATAATAGAAAATTTCACGCCTCTACCGGACAGAGAACGCGGCTACCGTTAATAGAGCTAATTTGTAGAGCACCGAAGTTAATAAGTCTAATTTAGGGGGCAATAATTAGTCGATTCGAAATGCACTGCCGTCATGTTCTTTTTCGACCAATGGGACGACAGGAAAGTTAGGGTTGTCCAGTGTTTGCCATATTAAGCCTCCTTGTCACCTACGTGTCTCATGACTCACAAGGCCAAAAACTCATTCGCGACCTCGCTGGTGTTGGATGGTGGTTTATGCTACTCAGTGACAAGCTCAGACAGCCTTACCTAATGGTAAGTGGTAACTGTCGCCCATTTAGACATAGGACTTACATTTTTCTTCGGTTGCAGATAACAAAAATGTAGAACCGCAGGTGACTTGCCACAGTGAGGACTAAGGTAAAAAGCCTAATGCCTGTAATTTCGCTGGCTACTAAGGTATTTCCTTCAAACCGGAACACAACATTGACGGTGGATGGCTTACGACGCAAGGATGCCCAAGATCGGGCGAAATGGAGGAGAATGAGTCGGAAAGCAGACCCTGGCAGAAGCCGGGACTGACGGGGATGATGATGATGATCGAATGCTATGGGTGAAATAATTTTTAAAATCGGTGTCGTATTTTTTGAGTTTTTCATAAGAAACAAATCGATAAACAAACTAATTTTTTTTTATTCGCAGCCTCTGGTGTCCCACTGCAGGACAAATGCCTCTCTTCCATTTTTCCACTTAATTTATTTATTGCCAGGTCTAAATATTAGTTTAGATCCAAAAATAATTCAGCCAAAAGATCTCGCGACAACCCTACCGAGCGCGCGTTAATTCAAATTCTAGGCTAGACGTCAATTATCACGTGTGGGAAGAACTGACTCATGCGCAAGCGCCGGCAAATTATCACTTGTTGAGATGCACGGTTTCATCACTCGGCTTCGACTGTTGGGAAACAGCCACTGCCTTGTTGACCAAAATTAAAAAATAACATGGCTTAACAGCATATCAATGTACGCAGTAATGTAATGGAAACATTATACAAAGAAGTGCTATGATTTACTTAGGGAATCCTACAAATGCGCAGCAACTTGACAGATCGACTTTAATGTAAGTACTGTTATGTCTTTTAAATTAATAAATTGTTTATTTATTTATCAGCCTGAATCATCCCACTTCTGGGCAAAATCCTAAATTTTTAATTAAAGGACTTTCATCATTCACTGCAGTATCGACAGCCCATAGTATATCTTTCCGATAGCATTTACGATAGTTTTATGACTTCATCACGCTCGTGTCATTCGCGGCGGCTTCGAGCGAGACGACAAGACATAAGCGATAGCATTCGAGTTAGTCGCCGATTAGACCTTCCTTAATCCAGCAACTTAAGTCATTCAGAGAGCAGATCAAAATGGAATGTCACGCCTGTTGGGAAGTGGAACGGGCGCGGGCGCGTAAAATATATAAGTGATACTAAAATGGACCGTATTCTGTGAGCAAATCATTCCATTTTGGGGGTGTCGGGCCCCAGGACCCTTCACGGAATTGCCCGAACCTCCACGCTTGGCAGGTGGATTGGAGATCGCATTGTAGAAAATACTCAAAACAGTAAACACTGCTGCCTGCCTTGTACAGTACAGTCTACAGCATCCAGTATAAGATGAGGTATCGTCTCTATTAACGCGCATAATAACGTTAGTTCCTTTTGTACTGGTTTTATATACTGTCTTCTGTACACCCGTCAATGACAGGGGTTGCTGCCACTTTGGCGGTCATAATACGGTACGTCAAGTTATGCTGTTCGAATTACGCTCTTGCAATCATAGACATAGACACAACCTATACGCCAAACAGGGTAAATTGTCCTGCCTCGCGTATCAACTCTACAGAGCGTGAACAAAACTCTACAAAAACGTCTGTCCGAGCTGTGAAGACATTGTGAGGTAATACCAGTAACAGTATCATCATCACAGCCCATAACAGTGCACTGCAGGATATAGCGCCTCCCTCACGAAAGGGGAGATTATTGCCATAATCTCCATGCTTGGCACGCGGGGAGGAGATCGCAGTGTTATAAATAAAATAATGGAAAACGCTGCTGCCTATTTTCCAGTCTACACAGACTCTTAGATATTTTGCCTAGAAACCATTAGTCGACTCGTACGACACCCACAAGTGTAAGGGGTTGGTGCTATTCTACTCTGCTGCACACCATATGGCTAATCAGACAGTATAAGAACAATGTACTGTCATGAGGTGTAAATCTGTTCCCAAAACTTGAACATTTTCCAGTCGGGCCAGTCTCACCTATGTCTGTCTGAGGTCCGCAGCGAAAGACTTTGGTCAAGCTCGCTGAATAAAATAATTTAGAATTTTAGAAAAATCTCTCAATTTGGGACATGGATATTGGTGAAAAGGAAAAACTAGTCCATTCTAACGTATTCGCAGACAAAAGCCAGAAAAATAATATTAAGTTGTTTGAGTTGAAGTAGTAGAAAAAATAGTAAATTTTGTTATAAGTGCTTCTTTATTATAAAATATGGGCAACTTATATCCGAAATGTCATAAAGTCTTATTCAGTGATGTAATAAATCGTTTATATTGAAAATGTACCAAGCATTTGCGATTTGGCAGCGAGTACAGTATATGTAGGACTTTTGCCAATAATTTATACCAGAGCTAAGATTTGGCTGTAGAAAAGCAAAATACGTAATCGTTAGGAAATAAAATCTCAGTTATTAACGGAAAATATATACATCTTTGAAGTTAAAAATAAGAGAATATACAACGTTGCAATATTCCATGACGTAAAAAAGTAGAACTAATAATTATCCGACTCTGCAGATGTTTCTAAAAGAATACTGATATGAATGTAGATTCCTAATATAGTGTAGTCAAAGTAAAAAATAAAACGATGATATTCAATAAACTTTTAACAAACCATTGTTAGTCATAACTAAACAGGACCACATTGCAATGATTACGTAGTTATTCACACCAGTGCTCAATTTAAAAGAAACAAACTCAGCAACTTGCAACAACTTACTTATAGCTTCCCAGTGACCAGCTAAACACATATCGGGCAACTAATCCACCTCGTATCTGAGTCCCGAAATAAAACTGAACTCCTAATCCGATTACTAAGTCCACGTCAAAGATACAAAGTCGAAAAACTCTACTTAGTAACTAGCTTCGTAAACGCACACGGTGCTCCGCGCCCGCCGGTCTCACGTGCAGCACTGGCAGTTCACGAAGAATGCCATTTCTTTTAAAGCTTCGTTAGGGGGTGCGCGCGCAACTACAATAAAATCTAAATGGTAACTTGGCCCCATAAAACGCCCTCATTAGAGAAAGGGCGCGTCGGTTCTGTACACACCTTTATTGCGAAGTCCCGTCATTTGGACGATCATCTGTTTATTTTACTTTAAGGCCGGTGTTTTATCGGTTGTTTTTGTGACTTTATTTGGGGCGTTTGCGGAGATCGCTAATAATGTTTGGTGGCGCCCTCGCTGATTCATTGACGTGCAATATAATTTATTTGAAGGGTAAATATTTAATAGAGAATAATGAGCAACAAAAAGTTATTGCTAGCCTGAAATCCTTAATTATGAAAATATAATCAATACAATAACTACCAGATTTAAACAAAATAAAGACTACTCATAAACGTTTCGAATTCCACTACCCCACCTTTCATAAACAGCTACTTCTATCAGATGTCATAAAAAGCAATGCCAACAAAATGACAACTATTCCCGGCGTAATAATAAAATTAATTAAATATCCATCAGCGAGCACTTTCCCGGCGAAATTACCCCATATCCCGCGTTTTAATGACTACGGCAACACTAAAGCAGTTTACAGGAAACATTTCCCGATCGTGAGGGTAGTTCTAATATCTGGTAATAGGGATGAGCCTTTAAACAGCTGTGGACGGAACGACGACGCCCCATTTGTAAACAGCCTGTATAATGTCATTTGCTATAGGATCCATATAGAGGGTGTTCATACAATTAAAGGAATGGATTTATTATGACTGATAAAGACATTACGGTACAGAATTTCGGTTTTTGTTTAGTATATCTTCATTTAACTGGATGGTGATAACCAGATTTTAATCAACCTCTTGCATTCCCAAATTACGTGACTAATATCTTAGAGACAGACCAGCTAGGTAGGTCCTACGTAGATCATTTCAGGAATGTAGTCAATGTATTTATTACAGACACTGTTACCCTTCTTCTTACATCATGAAACCCATGTGGATATGGCAAAATATATTATTTAAGTTATCATAAATAAGTTATAGTATAGCAGCGTCATCTGTCGTATATTTTTCATGTCCAACTCGCCAGCCAAGCGTGGTGATTACCGCCTAATCCCCCACTGACATAACCTCTATGTCAGTGGGGATTTGGATTAGGTTCAAAACAATAGTGGCCTGTATTTGTCGATGAAACGAGTATTTTCTTTAACTGATAATAATTATTTATAAAATGGCAATAATAAATTAGTTTTAATGTGCAACGTAAATTGTATGGTGCTCCGAAAAGATTGCATGGCCCGATTCTGAGGTATAGTAGTTATGATCCTTCGAAAATTTCATATATGAAGATCTCATATGAAAATATAATTGAGCCTATCATCCCACCCTTGATACTCATCATCATCATCACAGCCCATAACAATCCACTGCAGGACTTCGGGCCTCTCCCACGAAAGGGGAGGTCATTGCCATAATCCCCACGCTTGGCAGGCGGGTTGGAGATCGCAGTGCAGTTGATGTAAATCTACCCAGAAAGATGCTGCTGCCCATCTTTCGGATTTGTCCCTTAGTCGCCTCTTACGACACCCACGAGAAGAGATGGGGTGATGCTATTCTTTGAGGTGGCGGCACCACACACCACCCTTGATACTACTTGAGTTCAAAGAACCTTCTTCGTGAGACACTCTACCTAGAGAAATCGCTTAAAATTCAAAGAGAACATTTCGAGATTTCAAGAAGTTGAAAGTTGTTATATATACTAAGCCAAAGCAAAAGTAAGCCGACTGTAATACTCTAGAGACAGACGAGGCCATACTGTATATAGAATGGAATGGTTGATATAAAATACCCTGTACATGGCACACTTAGCTGTGCACATCCTGTATCTAGGCCGGGGCGCGGCTGGGCGCGGCGTCGCTCTATCAGTGGCTAGAAAAATTGTGACCTACAATCGTAGATGGACTGACAGACCGAAATTAGGACAGCGCCAGTTTATTTATTTCCCCTGTATACGGCTGCCAAGATAAGGGGTGGTTTCCTTTTGTTTTGGCTTTCGTGGAATTTAATTTATTAGCGACTAGCTTTTGCCCAAGGCTTCGACCGCGTGGAAATCGTTATTGTAATAGACCAGTTAAACTATAAGAAATATGGAAATGGCGCTGTATGAGTTTTGATGGAGTTTTCAGTTTGGTAGTTTGGGGTCCAAGTTAAAATCTAGGCCATGTTTCATCTAATTAGGTTGAATAGAGTTTTGTGGGACAAAAGAGGACGTTATCGCCCTAATCTCCACGCTTTACAGGCGGGTTGGAGATCGCAGTGTTTTAAATGCAGCAATGGAAAAAGTTGCTGCTCACTTTCCAGCTTACGGAGACTCTAGATATTTTGTCTCGAAAACATTAGTCGCCTTGTACGACATCTACGTGTATGAGGTTCGTGCTATTCTACTCTACCGGACACCACACGGCTCTGCTGGACACCACACTGCTCTGCCGGACACCACACCACAATCGATAGGTAAAGCCCTCGTCATTTTATCAGTGATAGACTCTGTCAAGCCTGAGGAGTGGTACCAGGTTGGGTACTATCCCCTTATCTATTTCAACCAACAGTGTGTGCGTTCTGGTTTGAAGGATAAGGTAGCCTAGATACGTTTTTGGTAGTAGTGTACACTCTCATAATGCAATAGAGGAGAAATTATTTCCCCCGTTTTACATGTAGCTGGGGTAGATAAACAAAAACTTATTTTAGGGATCTTATTTTACAACTTTGTCGCCTATATGCACGACCATGCCACATTTTAGCTCGCTAAAACCAATAAAAATATATTCTTATCCTTTTGTAATACGTTATAAATATATATGTATGTTCGGACAAATTCACAAGGCGCCATCTTGAACAAAAGTAAGCAGAGCTTGTATTATGGGTGTTAGATAACTGATAAGCTACTTATTTACTTTTTTAAATACTTATTATACATACTACATTCAAACCAGTGCCGAAACAAGGCCGAGAATCGGACCCAGGACCTCTGAGTGGCAGACGAACCAGCATGTCAACGAATTTAACGACTCAGGTCATCAAATATAACTATTAATACCCATAGGCAAGATAACCAGGATATACTAAAATAAACTGATATGATTGGTTATTTTCCAAGCGAATTACACTCGCAAATGACTGAAAGGTCGCTTTTACATTTTCCTTTTTTCCACCTCCTTTTTGTCTGATAAAGGCCTCATGTTCCCAACCCTCTTAAATATTAAAGGGGTGAGACACGTCGCTTCACGCTATTTAGCTAGTGACGTGACACGTTATATCATGCGGATACGGCAATATCCGCATCCGCATGGCTTAAAAGGATAACAAGTCTTTATTGGCAAGGCCTTCGCCAAACGAGAATGGCTACTAAAAAACTTAGTTCAGCAAACTTAACGACGATTTGATACCATACTGAGTCTGATAATGACATTGAAGGTTTAGGTGGATTTATCAGCAATCTACTAATTAGGTTAAATATTTTTATGTTTACGCTTATAATACAATGACACAAAGCTCACACTACAATTTCGAACCCATGTATCTGAATTTTAAAATCATATAGGTAAGTAGGTAGTAGTCGATTACAAGTTAACAAGTAATTTACCCTTTTTTTCTTGCTTATAAATCTTCCTCTTTAATCACTACATCTATTGTTGAAAACCCGTTGCGTACTTTAAAAGATCTAAGCGTACGTAGATATATAGGGACAGACGGCAGAATGCGACTTTGTTTTACACTATGTATAGATAATTACGTCGATTAAATCGTCGCCGTCGTCTCCAATCCCTCCTCATATATGTTGTGTGGGAATCGAACCCACACAAAACGTCCTAAATCAACAGTAGGCCGTCACCACCAATTACGTAAGGCGGCGGCGCGCCCGTCTCTACAAAGTTAAGTAAAAGGTCGGTCCAGTCATATCATGGCCTCATTTTTTCTTTTATTTTTTTATGTTATACGGCAGACAAACAGGCAAGCGGGCCACCTTATGGAAAGTGGTCACCGCCGCCTATGGACATCAGCAACACCAGGGGAGTCACCAATGCGTTGCCCGCCTCTGAAGAGATCTCTAATATACCTCTTGAACGATCCCATGTCATAGTCCAAATGAAACACTGTGGCTGGAAGCTCATTCCACATCCGAATCGTACGAGCGAGGAACGAAATCATCAAGAGAATTAACACACACTAAGGTTATGGAATGAACTGCCTGGAGAGGTTTACACTGGAGAGTACAACATGGAGTTCTTCAAGAAAGGGGTTAAAAGGTTTTTACGAAGTTGTCGCATAGGCTGCGGTGACTGCTTACCATCAGACAGGCCGTAAGCTTGTTTGCCACCTTGGTGGTATAAAAAAATAATTAAAAAATGAGGATGTATTATACAATGTTCAGTCCCATCTCTAACACTCATTGGTACGTCAGCGTATTTTGCGATCTCGCTAAAATAGCGATCGGATCGCGACATGGCGATGGCGCGACAGACCGACAAATATACGAGCTTTTTATAATGATTGCGTTACGCTTGTGAGTATTACTGTCGCCCGCGGTTACGCCCGCGTAAATTTGTATTGTTTATATGACATATTGTCGCTGTTTTACAGGCCGCAAGCTTGTTTGTCACCTTAGATGTATAAAAATTTTTTTTTGGACAGCCAGAGCCTTCCCCTTTCTCTCGACTGCCTCAGCCCACCGGTGTGTTAGATACACAAGAAGGTGAGCGACCATGACGGAAGCCATATTGACGGTTACTGGTCAGCTGGTGATCCTCGAGGTACCCGAGGAGCTGTATATTGATAACCCACTCCAGAGAACAAAGAGGTTACCGCTTTACCTATAATTGTCTCCGTGTTTTATGTACTTTGTTTTCTTTTTCTGTTAAATGTAATATCATGTTGTGGCGTCCTTTGTAATAAATATTTTCTTTCTTTCTTTCTTTAGGCTTGTAATTTGTTCAGAGTGCAATACGTTCAGGGTGTTGTTCGGGCTGCCGCGTTACTGCAGTGCTTTGGCTATGTTCGCCGAGGTGCACATATATAGTTTCTACGCGATTATCCGCAAGAGGAGCGCCTCACAGCTAAGACGCGTGCGTAGCACCTCGAACAGCAGTGAACTTTAGCAAATCGGTGGGACTCGCCCATACTGGCGCATTGGATAGGGCTTCATGCGGCGGGCACTCAGCCAGGCGCTTGTATGAACTAAATTTAACAAATTTATTAATTATGACAAACGTGGAATCAATTTTTATTATTGAATATTTAAATTACTGTTATTAACAGTATGGATTTTAATCTGAAATAATTATAATAAACTTGAATATGAATTTACGGTAAAAAACGCTTCATTTATCGTAACTCTGGATTATGAAAAGATACATCAATACCGACAGTCTTTGGCACCAGGGAGTGTATTTCGTGACGCTTTTTTGACCCCTTCCCTCCCACACTCGATGACGTCAGTGTACTATGGCGTCATTGTAACAACGGAATAATATAAACTGTTATATTTTCAAAATATATGCACCACTTGGATGTACTTATTTTAAATCACGAGAAATAAAAATAATCATCAGTCCAAAGGGCCCGGGATCCGCTTTGACCATGATCCAGGATTTGGCAGGGCCACAGATCTGACCTCTGTGTGTTAACAGGGGAACCTGATCCGAATGAATCATGGTTACATATTTAGTAGCCTGAATGAAAACGGGGTGTACATAACTCAGAAAAGAGTCATTGGTACATGGCAGCAATGAGGGTTATTCGTCCCTTAACTGTTAGACCACAGACGATCTACGTCACGAGATATACTAACGTTTATGTCGACAATAAAAGAAATTCATCGCTAATTCTGGCAGGACTTTTAAAAGCGTACCTATTCACGTTAAAATATTAAAAATAACGTAGGCATACAAGAACAACAATCCAGCAACACCGCCCAAAACAAACAGACACTTTCGAAACCGATCGTAACTGTCATCAATTACCACTTCAAAGCCAAAATGAATAAATTACAATTAATATTTCAACGGCCGAATGAGAAAACAATACAACCGTTCATCGAGGAATCGAACCCAAACTATTAGGAGCCGAGAACAATCGACGCTTATTAAAATAACTCTACCATTTTAGTGGTGCAAGTTATAAACTAACAGGGAGAAATAGTACAGCGTTACTTGTAAGGTGAACGATCCAATGTTAGATTTGGGCTTCTTGTACTGTAGCGGAGTATTACCTATACTAAAATCTCAACTTTAAGCAGGCAGATTAGAAATCGCAGCCACTAAACTTCTGCACGCCGCTGACCAGTTTCTGAAATTCTAGCTGGAATCGCCTCTGCAATACATTTCCATGCACCTCATGTGCTGCAGACTAAGTCGAAATATTTGACATTGACATTTACGTCGCCCTAGTGCTGAAGAAATTCGCGGTACCAAGATGATCTAACGACCGATAACTGACAGTTTCGTGATGATGAAATTCATTGGTTATGGATTGTAACTTTAAATAACTATTTCTCTGAATGTTCGTTCGAGAATTTTATTCGCACTTCTCAGATTTTGTGTGGTAGCGTACCTTACACATTATAGCTTTTTTAATCAATAATTAAAATGTCAATGTTATCCGCGTCAGTGATCGCTACCTCTCTTACCGAAAACCAACCGCCAAATTATTAGTTCAATAACGTATACACGCCTATTGGTCGGTGAGTCATGCGTAACTCAGTAGCAGTATGGTGTACTGAGCGATTTTATTGTTCGACTGCGACCGTGCTCAGGCGTTTTATGAGATGGCTAGACTATTCCGTCATTGCCCAAAATATTGCAGCATTGTGTAAGCCGCGGCAGGTTAGAATTTTCGGAGAATTGCTTAATTCCTATTTAGATTTCTGTTTCTATTTGCGTTTGTGTGTATTCGTTACTGAGTCTTAATTTTCTGGAATGTTTTTGTTTACGATTTAGTAGATCTTTTTTAAAGATCATCATCATCATCCTAGCTTTTATCCCGGCTTCTGCCAGGGTCCGCTTTCCAACTCATTCTTCTCCACTTTGCTTCGGCATCCTTGCATCGTAAGCCGTTGGCACTCGAATCCGACTCAGCCAAGTCAATCCATCGCTTCTTGGGTCGCCCAAAATACAACTTTACTGATAACGACAGGTTCAGGAACCTATTTCTCACGTAAGTAGGTACTTTTTACAAATATATTTATGCAAAACTAGCTTTTTAGTTTGGTAAACTTAAATTAAAAAAGATAAAAAACTTCAAAAAGTAATAAATAACTGCTTTGTTAATTGCATTAAAGACGCCAAGTAGATACCGAGGCTGATACTTGAGAAAATCAGCCATATCCCTCCCTAATAACGATGTATATCTATTTATTCGTATCAGAATAAATTACCATAGTAAGCAGACAGAAATTTAATAACTTATTTCGTTGAATTTTCATTGAAAATGCCTGAATGTTCTTGGCTTTGCGTTTTCGAGGGAGTGTATTCTTGCTGTATCAGGAGAATTATGAAATTTCTTTATAATTATTGTTTAGAAGACATATTATAATGGAATACAGCAAAATTTTTTTGGAAGTTTTAAATGGATGTTTGGTTAAATATTTGAATGGATGATTGTTACACTTAGTTACGCAAAAACTACTAATAGGATTTGATTTAATTTTGGAATGTTTAGTTTATGAAACTTAATGTGGTTTCCGCAGCTGGTCCGTTGAAATAAAGTTGGCGTAATTTGGCGTACCACAGGGTAGTATTTTGGGGCCATTCATTCATTTAATGTTGAAATAACGTTGGCGTACCACAGGGTAGTATTTTGGGGCCAATAATTCATTCAAGGTTTAACAATCTCGGGAGCGATTGGAACATTGGGTATATATATTGTCTTCTTTTGGCGTTAATGTCCTGGTTGGGCTGGGTTGGGCATTTACTCGAAACTATCATAAAAACCGCATTCCTTACAAGTACCTAAAAATTTTCGACAAGGCGTTATACGTTGAACAAATGTCTCTGACTGGAGGATTTTCCTCCAAATACATATATGTAATTTAAGATGTTAAATCTAATCAACCAAAAGCTAGAAGCCTGAAACTTACCATAACGTGGCGTGATTGCTCTTCCATAATTAATCTGAAACAATAAACAAGCTTATTCAAGTTATTTGTATATGAGAGCTTTTTATTTATTTGTAGATAAAAAGAATCATTTCATGCTACAGTGATAAACGAGCAGAAAACCCACCAGATAGTAAGCGGTAACTGTCGCCCATAACATCTACGAATCATGCAAATGCACCAACTAAACCTAAACTACGTAGGCCTCGTCATAGAGTACATATGCATTGTCATTGTTTTCTTCAGTATGAAAATTGTGCTTAGGTATCTCGGCTTGTATTTCCGATCACGTTATCGGACGCTTACCTTTACCAGTAAATAGTTTATTTGTTGTTACCAATATTAAATAACACAAATAAATTCTAAGCGAAACTCTGCTTACTAAAGTGTTAAATTTTGTGGTTTAAGTAAACTCCCACACAGGTTCACTCTCTAGGTAGATACAGTTTCGACCTTTGAAAGAGAAATATTGAGCTTAAACATGGTTTCATCTGATTTATTGGCTAACTTTCTTAATATACTTACACAACTTTTATCTTATTTTATTTTTATACTCGATAAGAAATTATCTTAAATTATTGGCTTCTATGAAAGCTTTTTCCTGCATCTTTGTTTGCACAGGTTTCCACAGAAAGTAGATAGCTATATTGTTCCCATTTGGTAGCCAATATTCATAGCTAACTTTGTAATGGGAATACAATTACCTACTCTAATGCTAGGTTCACGGTTGCCGTCGCCGTGCCGCCTGCGTGCAGTCAAATCGTCGGCTACTGCCGTTTCCTTGCCGTCCGATTTCATACTGCATAAGCATGTTCAGCCACTTTGGTTTGACCTTTACAATACGTACGAATACGGAATGGAACACGCTGCCTGCGAGTGTGTTCCCTGATATATAATCTGGAAGTCTTCAAGGCTAGAGTGAATAGGCAGTTCCTAGACAGCCTTACTCCACATTTCGCAGCATCGCTTACCCACAGGTCAGATGGCGGTCAAATGCCTATCTAGTCTAATAAAAAAAGCGATGGCGTTCAAACGCCTACCCAGTTAAACTAAAACAAACGGTTTCTATCTGCACTATAACTTCGATGTTTTGGATATGTCGACGTTTCTTAAACAGACCCGAAATAAATAGGAATATCACCTCTTTGAATGCCCATACAGTCCACTTATGTAGGGACAAGGCCATAAGGAATTACGCACTTCGCAAACCGAGTTATCCCTACCACGCAGATCTTCAACTACAGAGACGTCGCAAACCTAATAGTACTCACTTAACAAAAATTGTAAATGCAATAGTTTTGTAAGGATGTATGTTTGTTTTACACTGTCACGCAAAAATAATATAATTGTCTCCGTGTTTTATGTACTATTTTTTTTTTGTGTTATATGTAAATTATTATGTCGTGGCGTCCTTTGTAATAAATATTTTCTTTCTTTCTTTCTTTCTTTCAAAAACCACTATACTTTAATTTTTTTTGAGTATCCGTGCATTCAACCGAAATTTTTTTGATTTTGTTTTTCGTCGTGAAAAATTCAATTTGTTGATGCATGACTGTGGTAATTTTCTCTATTTCGAACCGTGCGCTTTCGGTGTTGCTAATATTATTACATTTTTTAAATTAGACAAACCAGGCATTCGACCGCTTTCTCACCTTGTGGTAAGTGACGATACGAGTTGCGACCGAATATGGAGCCTATTCACTCTAGCCTTTAGGCGTCCAGATTATAATGATTAGGGATCACACTCGCAGGCAACGTGTTCCATTCATTAGCCGTATAAAAAGTAAAAATAAGTAAAAAGGGCCCGCCCTGTACTTAGACAAGTATTGTTTGTGAATATTCGAGCATCAACTCTCATACCTCCTGAGTAGTTCAGTAGTCAATATCGTCTGCCACGCAAAAAGTCCCGGGTTCGATTCCCGACCAGGCAGAAATTTAAATGTTGAATTTGAATTTCTGATACGGGTTCTGGGTGTTCTATGTATAATACGTATGTATTTAAAAGTATTTTTAAGTAGTATATCGGTTATGGACAGATGAGCTGCGGGCCTTCGAAAGTGACTGGCAGACATTGGCACTTGATCGTGAAAAGTGGAGGAATCGGGGGGAGGCCTTTGCCCAGCAGTGGGATGATTCGGGCTAATATAGATAGATAGATATAAGTTATCTAACACCCATAGCACAAGCTTTGCTTACTTTGGGGCTAGATGGCGCTATGTGAATTTGTCCAAGTATATTTATTTATTTATTCGTTTGAATGCGACGTCTAGAGGTCGGTGGTCGGTGCCGCGTATCCCCACACTTAGGAGAAGCGCTCACGCTGCGCGGGGGCAATACGGGTTGAATCTGGGGTTTACAGGGTGTTCTCGGAGTTTGTATTAGGATAAAATGGAAGAAAAAAGTAATGAAAAATATATAATATATTGTCCGCGGTGCCAGGTCCGCTTTCAGTTTGTTTTCTACGAAGTATGTTGGAGAAATATTCAAATGTTCACCAATTTATTAGGGTTAAAAGGAAGGCATTTTAGTAAAGTTCATTGCTTCTATGGTATGAACGCTGCTGAAATATTACTTTTTTTTATATTTACATGCGATACAACAATTTCCTTAACTCTAGATAGATAAGGGTATAGTGGGGCGCACTGAAAACCAGCGACACTGCGTCAGCCGTGGCATTATGCTGAGTGCACTTCTCCATGGCATGAGAATGACAATAGTCGTATTTTTGGTAAAGATTTTTTTTATGTTCTCTTTTTGTTTTTGTCTTGTATACTTTATACTTTTGTACCTTGCAAGTGCAATATACATATTTTAACTTTACTTTAGTGTAGTTATATATGGCCAATACCTTGAAATCGAATCACTAAAACATAAAAACTCCTTATAAACAAACAAAAAGCAAACCGTCACTTTACAACATTACAACAAAAAACACAAATACACCAACAACCAGTCCTTCATCACCAACACGCACGGTTAATGAATTCAAACGTCCGTAGGTAGCTATAGCAAACGCCGTCACAGCCTGTAACGTCAGAATCCTTGTATCACATTTGCGACAATGGGATTTGCATATGTATCGGAACGCACGTGCAGCGCTGACAAGGCTGGACTGTGAATTACGGCGGGCAGACGCCATTTGGACTAAAACGGTGAAATCGAATTCTCTTATAGGCGCTTTTATGATTTGTAGCGTGTTTCACTTCGGAACGACATCTACTATATAAAAATAAGTCGGGTTTTCCTTCCTGACGCTATAACTCCAGAACGCACGAACCGATTTCCACGGTTTTGCATTCGTTGGAAAGGTCTCGGGCTCCGTGAGGTTTATAGCAAAGAAAATTCGTGTAGGGTAGGTGTAGGGTAGGTGTAGGGTAGGTGTAGGGTAGGTGTAAGGTAGGTGTAGGGTAGGTGTAGGGTAGGTGTAGGGTAGGTGTAGGGTAGGTGTAGGGTAGGTGTAGGGTAGGTGTAGGGTAGGTGTAGGGAAGGGTAGAACTAGAGGTAGGGTGGTGTAGGGTTAGAACGCTACGCGAACGAAGTCGCGCCGGGTCCACTAGTCATGTTATAAAACAAAGTCGCTTCCCGCCGTCTGTATGTACTAACTGTAATTAAACATTTTAAACTAGGGGGACTTCCAGGGTGATGTCCACGTCCACGATAACATGACGTGCAAAGAAAAGCTCCCATTAGAAAGATATAGCGGCAAGGTAAACCAATAGTCTATCCTAAGAGACAGTGTAAAACTACAAGATGTAGGTACCAGACGTATGACGTGCCAAATCGATTGGCAATAGAGGGCATTGATCTCTCGGTCTAATTTTTAAGTAAGGCAACTGTAACGCTTTAAATTGTCGTATTTGTTACAATTTAACAGGAGCATCGGTTGCCAAGTGGTTGAGGTAAGCGAGTGGTACCGAGTTTGAATTCCACTAGACATGTACAATGAAAAGAGTCATTGGTACATGGCCGCAGTGTGATTCGAACCCGTTACCTGTCGCCTTAAGCCGGATACCTTAACCACTCGACCACCGACACTCCTAGGTGTATAATGAAGAAATTAATATAAAAATAAAATTAGTACCTAATTCCAGCGTAAAAACAAACAACTCTAAACACAATCCCCCGTTCAATTGTTCCGTAAACCAATCCATCCAAAGCATTGGACCATCACTTTATAATCATTAAGCGCTTAAAAGTTATTCCAAGACTCCTACGAGCAGACGATTACAAAGACAACGTATTCGGACAACGAATCCGCTATTCAATGCAGTTTCGTGCTTAACCACTTGTGTTAAAGGCGTTCTAAAGCGAAAAGGGAGACACGGGCAAAGCGGTGCACGGCTATGAATGGGTCTTTTAATGTACGAATGAGCGTTCCTCTCAGGCAGTTTTATGTATGGCTCTGTACGTGACGTACAAATGAGGCTGGTATTAGAAGTAAGTCACATGAGTCCACGTGACGCGTGCGCCTCAGAAATGTGTCAGAAGACGGAATTATTGTTAATACACGCCAGCAATATGGCAATATTTAGATTACGGACGGAGTGCGTATGCTCCACTGTGGGAACTTGCGGATAGATTAATAACATTCGAACAGGATTCTCTTTCTCTTAAATTAAACATTTTCTCGAGATGATTCCTAAATGCTTAATGTGGGGTTTAATTCTTCTGTGGAATATTTAAGTCGCGTTGAGTGATTAACCGGCCATTTTGAAATGTTTGTGTAGCAGAACCATTTTGTTTATTGCGATTTAAAATGTATAAGAATATTGTATTGTTCTTCGTTAATCTTGACGTTATGTCTGCAGCGATGATTACAAAACCGGTTCATTTGGATCACTATTGGGATGATTCACGCACGCCATATCTAAGCCTGCGTGTGTCTAGTCAATGATACAGACAAATTGTCATCAGCAGCCTATACCAAATAGAAGTGGTGATAAGAAACAAAGAGACTTCTCTACTGCGTAGTTACATTGGCCTCATAGAATAAGAGTTCAGATATTGAATACTGGATTATACAATAATATAGCCATACAAGTACATATACATACACAAGTGCCTGGCCATGCCGACCCCGCCGGGCACGGGAGGGAGAGGCCGGCCCAAGAAGCGATGGCTTGACGTAGTCAAACACAAGTCACATGTGTGCCAAAAAGCGCACCACCAAGGAAGCTGAATACCGAGCGAGGTAAGCCAGGAGTAGCAAGAAGGTGGTCCCAGCGTGTCACGCGGAGGCACAACCGGGCGTAACGCCAAGATGATGATGATGATAGCCGATAAAATATTTAAACTAAAAAATATTTGTAGCCAGCTACGGAAAGATAGTTTGCTTTCCCACTACGTAGCTAGCTACGAAATGAAACTTCAAAATGTCAATAACTATTCCCATTTGGTAGCCGGTTACAGAAGTGGAAATAAATTTCCCATTAGCTACCTACGAATTTCAGCTACGAAATGGGACAAAAGGTATGAGCGCCATTGCACCCTGACCTCGGCTGGATTAAGTATGAGGTTATATTATTACAAAGTTTCAGATACTATGAGATTATGGTCGACACTAGTCGAATTTATTTAATTTATTGTTAATTTTTATGCAAAGCAAATAAATATTTTCATTTCATTTCATATGCCTTACCTTCCTCATATTCAACAAATATTTAAATTCCTAAATAAAAGTATACTTAAAAGCCTTTAAGGCTAGAGTGAATAGACTGTTCCTGGACAGCCATGCTCCAACAACGGTCGCATCGTCACTTACCACCAGTTAAGAAGGCGGTCAAATGCCTGACTGGTTCAATTATAATAAAGTAATATATTTAAATGGCCCTGGTAGAATAGACAGCGTGCTTGCACAAACGATAAAGCTAAACTACGTACGCAGAGACGAAGAACTGGATGGGTGACCGCTTCGTATTTTCGTACTAATATACTGTAGGCGATGCCTTACTCTCATGACTCCTCCTTGACGCGAAGCAGGAGCGCCACGGGGTTTAGTGGGTACACCGGATACTGTCGGGAGTCCCACACAGGCCTTCCGTCCCCCCTACGGAAGGTATCTTCTTCTAGTTCTTCCGCTAGGGACCCTGGCACTGATTGAACAGTCTCGGGAGCCGATTCATCAAACGAGCCGGTATAAAACTATCCAAACATGGAATCTCTCTAATGTTACGTATAATATATGTACGCATATTGTTACAGTGTTTTATTACTTCGAGGTTTGGGACCGCGAACCCGAGTGGATTGAGTTGAGGCGATGTACATAATACGGAACTATTTTCATTATTCGTCTTCAAGAAATTACTTTCCTACTACCTACCTACCTTCCACAAGGTATGCGATTATGTCACTCATCCATTTATATATAAATTTTGGTGTATGACTCGTTGTTACGTAAAATATGAGTTAGTCAAATCTATATGCAGGAGCATGTGACACGAGCGAACAGCTGTGCAAATAAAAATCTGACAGAAATTGTAGATTTTTCTGTTTTCTTATGTTTATGAGAACATAATATGACAGCATACCTCCTTCGCGAAGGCGTGGGCTGTTATCTCAAATTAGAGGCAACATTTAAATTATTGAGCACCAATTAATTAATTATTTTTCACATCTTAAACTTTAAAATATAGGTATATATTGTAAATTTAATAAATTCGCCAACTTCACCAAATTCCATTATTCACAAATCCCAACGAATCTACCACAAAATAAATAAATTGTATTGTTTACGTAAGTTTAAATTTCGTAAACCACATTTGTAATCCCACACTCCGAGATACAGCTTCAAAATAGGCGCCTCTTAATAAATCCATCAAACCGCCCAACACGTGTCCCCATAACGAGCAACAAAGGCAATAAGTCACCACAGACACACAGATAGACAGAAATTATACAAAAATCTAAGTCACGTCAACATTTGTCCCGTTCAATTCAAACAAAGAAAGAATAAATCAGAGGACACCATTTTGCCCTGACCCACCCTCCCCTGCGCACCAGAACAAAAATCCAACCGAAGGCAAGTATCACAAAGAATCTTCAGAGCTCAACATACGTTGGCCATGAAACAGGCCTACATCTGTTGCTTCACAAGCTTTCCTATACAGCTTACGTAAGCGGAATTCTTCAATTTTGGATCTTATTTTTATTGCAATAGAGTTTCGGTAGGTTGCAAGTAGCTACGGAGGCGTTTTTGTGATTGAGTGAACTCTTTTCATCTTGGAATTGCATTATAAAGTTAGGGTTCCGTATGATTCGCTCGAAATCGTGTGTACCTATATATTCTTAACATTAGCGCCTATAGAAACCTTAGACCGTCAAGTTTATTATGAATATTATTTGTTACTACTCTATCTTAATCTGGCATAGCCGTGTGGTGTTCGGCAGAGCAGAATAGCACCAACCCCTTACACTCGTGGGTGTCGTACAAGGCGACTAATGTTTTCGAGGCAGAAGACCTAGAGTGTCCGTAGGCTGAAAAATAGGCTGCAGCATTTTCTAATATTCATCACACTGAGATCTCCAATCTCTCGTGGGAGAGGCTTTAAGTCCTGCAGTGGACTGTTGTGGGCTATTGCCATAATCTCCACGCTTGGCAGGCGGATTGGAGATTGCATTATTATAAATATAACAATGGAAAACGCTGCTGCCCACCACCCTACGGAGACTCCAGAAGATTCACCCAAAAACAAAACAACAACATTATCTACCAAACTAACAACAAAACAGCAAATAGACCAGCCAAAAAATCTTTATTAGAAAAGCAAGGCCAAAACCAAAACCAATCAACCATAGAGAGTACCACGGAACCCTCGCACCGCATTGGCGTCGCGGCTGGCCGCCTCTGTAGTGAATGTCGTAATGAAATAAGTATAATTTGGGGCACCGAATGCCTTCGTGATTTACGGTTCTTTGTCTCCTATGGGACTGCGAAGCCATGATCTCATGGCGTCCCCACGAGGAAGCTAACAGACGTACTCCGGGCGCAATTTGACAGGAAACAGTAGCGCTAAGAAATAACGTTGTTCGTCGCGACTATACAATACAATTCTACAAACTATGGCCGTGTGGTGTCGGGCAGAGTAGAATAGCAGAAACCCCTTACACTCGTTAAAGGCGACTATGTTTTCAAGCTAACAGATCTAGAGTCTCCGGAAGCTGGAAAATGGGAAGCAGCGTTTTCCATTATATGTATAAGACTGCGATCTCCAACCCGCCTGTCAAGCGTGGAGATTTTGGCAATAACCTCCCCTTTCGTGGGAGAGGCCCTAAGTCCTACAGTGGACTGTTATGGGCTGTGATGATGATACAAACTATAGGTACACGTATTTTTAACCGCCGACAAAAAAACAGATAAACAGAATATTTAAAAAGTTGAACACTATAAATACTGATAGTCATATTGTGTTAAATTTTGACGTAAGACGTCCTCCCTCCCTTCCCTAATTGCTGTCAACCGGGTCCTTATTATACTTTACATTATTATTGTAGTAACTTTGTGAATGCAAATAAAGCAGCCACCGAAAGACGTAGCATGAGTAGGCATGACAAGGTGGACCGACGATCTGGTAAAGATCGCAGGTACCAGCTGGATACGGAAGGCACAGGACCTTGTGGAAATCTCTGGGGGGAGGCCTATGCCCAGCAGTGGGCGTCTTCCGGTTGATATGATGATAAATCAAATAAATATGAGATGAAAAGAAGGGGTATTACAAGTCTGCGTGTGTATCTGTGGCTCTGTAGATGGGTGGAGGTATGTGTCTGTCTGTCAATTTTCTTTATTTGAAAGGCAGTTGTCCGCTTTCTTTCATCAAAATCGGTTTCATTTACAATTTGTTTAGAATATATTAGAGTAAATGTAAACTTTGTCGGGGATTTTCCGACCGTTTTACTGTCGGTTAGGTTATTTATTCTGTTTTTGTTTAAACAACTACGATATGAATCTGAGAAGAAGCTGTTCGTTATCCATCATGACATGATTGTGGCCTGTCTGCTCTAAAAAAATTATGCACGAGGTATTCAAGTTATGTCCGAGTCAAAAGTCCGAAAAGTCGTAGCAAGAAAACGAACTAATTTTGACAGTAATATATTTATTCAATATTTATAGAACTCACTCATATCGAAGACGGAATATCAGTCGAAATATCCCCAAGAAATGTAAAGAAAACAAAGTAACATTCCCGACATTAAAATTATTCTGTTATCCTTCCCTTGCATTAGCCACGGGCCAGGCACCTGTCACAGACAGCGCCGGGGTGCCGCATTAGTATTCTAAGGCAGTCTGCCCCTCTGAGATCCAAGGAACTTAAATTCGCAAAGTTGCTCACAATTTCAATTCCGCCCATGCTTTCCTTACACGCGTCGACAAAGTATCAATCTCTACTAATTCCATTGACACGGAAATCCTTTTACAAACGAGATAGAGTAAGCGGAGGCTGCGATTTGTCGTGTATAGAGACTATGTAGAGATTCGGGCGTAGAGTCTCGGATAAGGAAAAATGTAGAGTAGTTTTGTAAAGGATTTTTAGTGCGAGATATTTTGTAGGAGTACTAGTGGATCCGGCGCGACTTCGTTCGCTTACACCTACTTTAAACCTACCTACCTTTTTCTTGTGTACAAACCTTCCTCTTGAATGAATATATTGTTAAAAACTGCATTGAAATCTGTTGCGTAGTTTGAAAGTTCTAAACGTACATAGATACATAGGGACAGACGGCAGGAAGTGACTTTGTTTTATAGTATGTACAGACCGTATTTTGTGGTGACAACTGAATTTGTGTTTTACCCACAAAGAATCAAGTGTAGTCTGTGCGTATCGTATTTATTACCTTTAATTATCGTAATACATTTTATTTTATTTACGTAACAAGGAAACCTTAGAATGCCCTAAAATATCATAGAATATTTATTTTAAGATACAGGTACATCACATTCAATGGGTAAAAAATCATATTGGCGTTAATGTCCCGGTTGTGCTCTCGCGCACAAGTCCCGGAATCCGCCTTGACCATGATCCAGGATCGCCCTCTATGGGTACCTACCCCTACAATAATTCTTTCTTCCATAAACCCCTTTTTGTCTAAATTTAAATTTCGTATTTTTCGCTGAAAAAGAAGACTTCTTAGTTAAACATAATCCTAATAATACTCGTGACACTTAGATGAGGAACAAAGCCTTCACTCCTCACGGCTAGTCATAGGAGCTCAAACATGACATCAGCTATAAAGTATACACCTGTACATCTAGGTGGTCGTAAGTCGTAAAGACTAGAGGATTTACAACAAGGATTAAAGATAATCTGTATGTTACGTAAAACGGGACGTACCTTATCGACCTACAAGTAGCTCATGTTTGGAGAAGATTCTAAGACTATACCCTGGTATAGTCGACCATGGCCTTCTTATAGTTACTGGAAAAGTACTTGAGAATGTTTTTACAATGGATTTTTACAAATTATACGTTATAGCATTTTACACGCGACTTCGTCCGCGTCCGGTTACTACGTTATGAACCCGTTCCCGTCAGAACCACATTGTATTTCGGAAAAAACCATAGGCTATGTTATTCGCTGATAATGTCGCTTTTTATGGGTGAAAGAATTTTTTAAATCGGTTAAGTAGATTTTGAGTTTATGTGTTACAAACATCAATTAAATATTTTCTATAGTATAGAAGGATATAGATATTCTGTAGTTCTGGAAGTTCCATTGTGTGGTGTGGTATAATGTGGTCTCTGTCTAGCCCTAGAGGAAAAAGGTGTGACCTTATGTATATACTATATATACTTACATATGGGTTTCAAGTTGGTAGAATCGCCAGTACTTTTGACAGTATCCATCTGAAACAAGAAAAAAATATTATTATTATTAAGCTGTTTATTCTGAATTATAAGTTGAAGTACCAATAACACGTACACCATATAATTTAAAGGGTATGTTCCGGGTTTCCTAACTCGTACCATTATTGACGAAGAGCCCGATATTTCGACACAGTAGCATGCATCATGGTCACGGGACGACTGGAGAGCTGCGAGCGCCGGACGGTTTCGAAATATCGGGCTACTCGTCAACAAAGGTACGCGGTAGGAAACCCGGAACACACCCTTAACATGTGTGATAAAAACCGCGATAGTTAAAACATTAAACCATATATTCTCACGCAATTCAGTGTGCCTATTGGAAGCCTCCTCCAACTGTTTTGTTATCTGTCTTGGGCAACCCTTCTCTAGTATGGTCTAGGCAATCTCAGTTCATCTTTCCTTCCTAAACACAGCTGTCATATTTTTCAAACAAGATAAAAATTTTAACACAAATTATTCTGTAATTTCACGTAAATACCGAAGTCAAAAAATTATCCAGGTAAGTAATTAACAGTTCAAATAAAACTTCACATTGAAACAACACGTTAAAGTCAATTCATCACTACGCAGCAGAGCCACAGAACCCTTCCCAAAATCTATAACGTAGAGACAGCAAAAGAGATATACCAACAGGAAGTACTGTAGCCAACTAAAACGCGATTGTCTGTTGACTTTTTCCCAGACCGTAGCCGGGTCACAATAAAAGATGGCACCCATTTGTGCTTTTAAGTGCACTAATCAATTGCCAACTCGATTTATTCGGCTGCAATCTGTACATGCTCTAACTCTAGCTGTGTATACGTGGATTTATGTGCCCCTTTTGGAAATCCATGAATTTATTTGCATGCATATGCAGACCTTGCCTTTGCCGTTGGGGAAGAGTGAATAAATTTAACTACTTGCTTTTGATGTTTGGATATTATGTTATTGGCTGGTGCCTGATATTTCTGATTGCGTATTTTTTTTTCTTAATAATAGTATGCAAGTGCAAAATAAGTAGCGGCCAGAGTCTGCCTTGGCCAGGATCCAGGATTTGGCAAATCACAAAATTGCAGTGGGGCGACTGCTATCTGACCTCCTTTTTAAGGGGGTTCTATTTCCATACTTTTATTTTTCCATTCTTTAATTCGTTTGAGTATTTAGTTATGGTTTACACTATTAGTAAATGTATTCAATGATGCACAAAATGGGTTTCTATAGGTTAATGATTTATAATAAAGCAATGAAATCGAATAAAAACAAATCGCCACTAGATGGCGTTGTTTTGTTATATCATTATTTTTATTTTTCATTATTTTGTTTTATGTTATTAACATGCAGAAATCCATATCATTTGGATACATTTACTAACACTCGAAAAAAATTTCAAACCCTTAAAAGAATGGATAAATAAGGTTCCAAAAAAGATGTATGAAAAACGTTTCTCTGCAGGAACCTGAAAGAAGGTTAAACATTCAGTCACCAGAATGTGCAAGTTTCCTCGCGTTGTATTTCCCCGTACGAAACAATTGAAGACGTACATGCCATGCGCTCCACATGCTTATGGGGTGTCGCATCCAATGAAGCCTGAAAAGCTGGCTATAGGCAGTCCCAAGGGGGTGTTCCGCTAGTATGCGCTTAGGTAGCATAGCGAGTCCAGCATAACCGGTTGGCCAGCCGTGCTGGTACTCATGAGGCTTCACCTCCTCTGTGCTCTCCCCTGTGTGCATACCGTTGCTGCAACTGCACATTCTCGGCATGTTCGCGAGATTTGGACGCACCTAAGATTATAACGCACTTAAGATAAGAGCGTCGTCGATTAGTGTTCAACTAATGTACCTAACTCTATAAGTAATGTATGCGTTAATATTGTGCAATTTTCCATTCGAATCGACCATTAGTCACTATTGGGACGTCGTCGTGACGTATATAGAACCGTTTATATACGGAGGTTTTTACGGCCACATGACTCAATGAATAATGTTTAGGAGGAATGCGCCCGGTAGGAAACGGAAACGAATGTTTGGTAATTCTTCACGGAAATCTTTCAGAAATGGAACAGATTATTTTTATACGCAGTTATTTATAAAGCGTGTGATACCCTTGCTATTGGAAACGTCCGTAAGCTGGGGTAACTATTCACCAACAGGCAGGCAGTGGTCGTCCAGCGCTGATATGGTACCTAGGTCGTACAGTCAACTGCAGAGAGAACCCATACCATACATTTAGGATGACTTGCACCAAATTCTTAAGCGCATTTAAGATGATACTTAAATAAAAAACTTCATATAAAACGTTAAATGTCATTCCTAAAAGTGATTAAGAATTTCGTGCAAGCGGAGCTTAATGTATGCTTAGGGGGGTCAATTCGAGACTGATGTCTTTATTTTGCAGACCAGCCAAGTGGCCATCGACAAAACTCCTACAGCAATTTTTAAGAGGCTTAAAACAAACAGTGGACACGTTTGGGTTGTTAATCAACTCGTACCTATTAAGTTCGTAAGCTGTGCACGCGACTTCGTTCGCGTGGACTAGAGGATGTTTGGTATGTCTAATATCTTACTATTAACAGAAACACTGTGGTCTTGTAAAGCACTCTTATCAAACAAGGAGCTTTTTACTTTAGATTTTAAGACTCCCAGGTTGTATTTATCAATAGACAGTAAGTTAGGTAGAGAAATCTGTCGCGGTTCGCACAATAAATGTTGAAACAAAGTGGTTTGTGCGAGTACCTATTCTTTGTAATTTCGACTGTAAAACAGTGTCATTTCGCCGAGGATTTCGGTCGTTATTTTAAAGCTTAGGTAGCTTACAAACGAACTGAAACCTTTAATTAAACGACATCGTAAGATTTTTTGTTGCCGTCAGAAATAAATAAAGTAGGGTATTTTTCTAGACTTAAAAGGAGTCGACAGGTATAATAAGTAATTAGATTATTTACGACTATTATAGTGGTTAATTTGTAACTGAAACTGAGTAATTTACGGTTATTACCTTTAATATCGTGTTTCATGAATTATTGTACCAACAAAAGCCGGTGTCGACATTAATTCAACGATAAGGTTGTGTACGCTGTGACGTAAACCTGGTACAGGACATATTTCAATTTAGATAATAGTTGTACTATGTAAACACGGCCTATACCTGATAAAGATTATCTGTTTTTCTGTATGTTACTATGCAGTGTGTTCGAGATTTAGATGAAACCTTTTAAGCATTTATTCTTCTTTCTACGTCGGGTGCGTCGGTGGCCGAGTGGTTAAGATATCCGATGTTACGTTAGAAATGTTAGACAATACAGAGTCAATTTCATGAGGCTTTCCGTCGCTTTTTCTACAGTTGCTATTATTATGTTTTTCGTGATTTTGATTGTATACAAATTGTACGGAAAACGTTTTACGAAAAGAGCCAACTTCTTGCCTGTTTTCTGATTCATGAATTCTAGCAGCACATTACAGATCGTCCATCGTATGTTGCCCCTGCCAATTCTAATAAAGAGCAATTATCCCTTGCGAAAGGGAGCGTCGGTGGCGGAGTGCTTAATGTATCCAACTCGTAAGCGAACAGTTCGAATCCCATTGCGGCCATTGAGTCTTTTCTGAGTTATGTATTAGTTTAATACTAACCGATGCTCTTACGGTGAGGAAAAACATCGTGATTAAACCTGCACATTCAGGGGTCTGAATGTGTAACCATGATCCAATCTGGTCGGGTTTCTCTGTCAACAGTGATTATCTGATCTGCCAAATCCTGAATAATGGTCAAGGCGGACTCTCCACGCTTGGCCGGCGGGTAGGAGATCGCAGTGTTATAAATATAACAATGGAAAACGCTGCTGCCCATTTTCCAGCCTACGGAAACTATATATTTTGCCTCGAAAACATTAGTCGCCTTGTACGACACCCACGAGTATAAGGGGTTGGTGATATTCTACTTTGCCACCACACGGCCAAGTCAAGATTATGATGCCCACGTCGTGCACGTCCCAAGCAAATTGTTCAATTTTGTGCAAAAATTGTGCGAGCTTCTATAAATACCAGTTACGACCGTTTGCCGGCCCATTGGTTGCGTCATTGGATCGTTGTGACGTAACCTCGTTAGCTTCAGTTCGGCCTCGCTTTAATTACAGCTACAATAATATAATGACGTTAAGCGATACGGGTTTGCTGTAATGTAATATTGAATTGAGATATTGAATTTTCATTGGGTTCGATTACCACTGGCAAATTGGAGAGGTAATTAATGGTATGTACATAATTGGGTTATATCGTCATATATGCAAAGAGCGTCGGTGGCCTAAGACTCGGTTAAGTTCGACTCGATGTACAATACCGGGTTTGAACAACAGGACCGCCTTGTAGCAATGACTCTTTCCTTTAGTTGAATACTAACCGATGCTCTTATGGTGAGGGTAAACATCGTGATGAAACCTGCACATTCAGGCGATTGAATGTGTAACCGTAATCCAATGTGGTCAGTTAACAGGGTCATGGATGTCAGACGGTATAACCTTATCTGCCAAATCCCGTGGTTCCCGGGCCCTTGCGCGCGAATACATTACCGGGAAAATAACGCCAAGTGATTATTACATAATAATTATTACATCTACCAAGGTTTCAGGCACGAGAAATATCAGTTACAACCATTTCTACTATTAGGTAAGTCATCTGCAGAGTGATATGATCCTTTAAGTATATATTAGAATAGCAGCAAGGGCCCCTTTGTATAAGGCGACCAATGTAGAGTAGAGTTATCCGATCATGCCGCAGGGCCCGCGCACGAGGTCCCGGGGTCCACCTTGACCATGATCCATGATATGACAGATCAGATAATTACAGTGGAGCGACCGCCATCTGACCTTCGTACCCCTGCTGCCAGGGGAACCTGACCAGATTGGATCATTGTTACACATTCAGGCGCTAGTATCGGTCAACATCCGTACTTATTATAAAATGTTTACACGTGCCAAAGTGCTACTGCTCCACAAAAACTATAGGTAGCTGAACATCGAACCGACATTGTATTTATTTTTTTCCTCAGTTAAATTACTTTGTCATAAGATTAGTTACAGTAGGTACATCCGCAGCAGCCGTGCTGTTAAAAACATCACGGATAAGATCGAAGAGGCTCTTCTGCGGTTTTTTGGCCACGTGATGAGTAAGCCCGGGAGGATAAAACAACAACAAGCCAATTAGAGTAGATCAATAATGTCAACAAAGTGTAAATAGTTAAAAAGAACCTAGCCCAGGACTTCATATTACAGCCGTTTTGGGTCGAGACGTTGGGACCGTGAGGCTGAGGACTTGAAATTTTATAAAAATGTGGCTAATAGGCGCCACAGGTGACCGGAGAGCTGCCTCGTTTCCCGGGCAGAGGATAAGTTTTGCTACCTAACGAGGCAACGTAGTTTCTGGGCATCATTCTGGGGGAAAGCGATGTAGATTTTTTTTAAGTTTTAGTTTTCGTTTATTTGTTATGGTTTTATAAATACTTTGTTTGTACCAATAAATAAATAAAATTCACGTTGTACACCTATCAATTCAGAACTTAAACTTGATTGCCTTTATAGAGGTAACTCAGACATAACCCATCTCAATAAAATTTCTGTGACAGCTTACGCAATTTAAACTCTATTGCAAATAAAAACAGGCGCATAGGCAAGTTAACGATATTTCCAATCGGTTAGGTAGGAAACTCTAGACCTTACCTATCCAAGCTCCAGACATTCATAATTAAATTTCACCCAGACAGTTCCCAGGGGAGATCCAAGCAGGAAGGTGGACCCCGGGCCCCCGCGCGTTGCGCGAGATGATGATTATGAGTTCCCAGGGGAGATCCAAGGTGTTAAAATTTTCTCTATTACACATTTTAAGGGTATGTTCCGGGTTTCCTACCGCGTACCTTTGTTGACGAGTAGCCCCATATTTCGATACAGTTTCATGCATGACAGTTTCGCGTGACAACCGCTATAGTTTAAAACATTATGTTTTCTCGATTTTATCTAAGTTGCCGGTGTGCTAGTTTTTTTGCAATGGAGTGTATATCACTACACTGTGACTAACTCCTTGGCTCTATTGGCCACTTTTCTATAAAATCACAGAAACGCACACAAAGTTAAAATTTTGTATGAAAATCATAAATACCTCGAAACGCTATATTTTAACGAAAATCTGACAAACCACAAGCATAGATATTGGTTTCTAGACCCCGTCTACAAAATTCCACTGGGTTTGATAGCGTAATATCAAGGTATATTATAGTTTATGTATTAGATGAAGATATCTCTATTTATTACACACTTTCGTCCGTACCTCACTCAGCAGGTCCCACTGAAAACCAGCGCTTCGGTTCGCACCGGGGCAAAATGCTGAGTGAGGTCCCTTTTACACATGCATTACACCATTAACACACACCACTTATCTACTACTATACGCATCGACACTGTGCTAGCTTTTATTTGCTTCTGCTTTTGTGTGCTTTTTTGTTAATAACATAATAATGTACTTTTTACATATTATTATATTAGACGGGACTTGGACGCGACGTACCTTTAAAGGTACGTCGCGTCCAAGTCCCGTCTAATATAATAATATGTGTAAAGAACGCGAGTTTAGTTTGAAACAAATGTACTTTTTCTTTTCTTCTGCGTTACAAAATGTAGTTTTTTTTCAAATTTTTGTGTTGTGTTGTTTCTGTTTGTGTAAATAAATATTTCTTATTCTTATTCTTATAATATTGAAAATATGATGAAACTACGTCGGTATTGGGCACACCCGGGGGACACTCCTCCTAAATATCTTCCACACCGACCGACGCACCAAAACCTTATTTATTCCGCTACCCACCGAGAGTTTCCCACTAATTTGAATATTTCAGGGATTAGCGAAACATTTACAAACGTGTTTAATTCAACTTGAAACTGCTAGGTAAAAGGCGGAGAGGATCGTAATTTTGGCAGATAATGCCTTTTTCCGACAGGTTGCGTTCGGTTGCGGTGTCGACTGAGATTCTGTAGGAAGGACATTCTTTGGAATGGGGTTAGGGAATGAGATAATTATCATTTTAGAAGGAGTGTCTCAAGATGTTATCACTCTTACTCTATGCTCCGAGGAAGGCGCTGTCCTAATTGGAGGCAACCTGTGCGGTTCCAAAGGAACTTTCTCCCACACACAAAAAGGTTGTGGTATGAACAACCTGCAGAGTTATTGTATAACTCAGTTGGCAACTGAATTTGACATTAAGTTATTCTACATTACGTCATCTACGTTGGCCACTGGCTATACCTTCTACAAAATTAGAGTAGTGTAAGATTATTAACATCAAATTCAGTTGTCCACTAAGATAGAAGAATAGCCCCCTGGAGAGATTTTCTCTGGAGAGTACAACATGGAGTTCTTCAAGAAAGGGGTGGAAAGGTTTTTACGGGGTCGGCAACGCGTGGGTGATGCCCCTGGTATTGCAAACGTCCATAGGCTGCGGTGACTGCTTACCGTCAGACAGGCCGTAAGCTTGTTTGACACATTAGTGGTATATATATAAAAAATAGGACAGCGTCTTACTCTACGAGAATAACAGATTGTAGTGCTTATTCCCTCGACTCAACAAAATTGGAGCCAATTTTCCGCAGAAATTGCATCGAATTTCGGGATAAATTATAGCCTATACGTTATTCTGGGATATAAGCTGCTGCAATACTGCACTGCAATAATTCATCAAAATTCGATTCCTGGTCGAGCAGAAATTGAAATGATGAATTTGCAACCCAGCTATGTACACCCAGACCCGTAGGTATGTAGGGGTCAAGTAGGTGTACGCGAACGAAGTCGCGCAGAGTCCACTAGTGTATAATAAGCATGTAATTTAAAATATGTGTATTAGTAGTGTATCAGTTATCTAACACCCATAACACAAGCTTTGCTTACTTTGGGGCTAGGTGGCGCTGTTTCAATTTGTCCAAGCATATTTCTTTTTACATTTCAGTTTAGTTTATCAAACTAGCCAGGCATTTTAAATAATGTAAGTAATAAGTAATATTAGTCAAGCCCTGTGGTTAAACCGATAACCCATGACACCTTTTCCTGTAACTAATTAATGTTATACCAAATACGTTTTTATAATAACCGCTAGTTTTTGATTAAAAATATTATGGTTTGTTATAATGAAGCTATAATTAGGAACATAAATGTAGATATCTGAACGATAAGGACTTTAATTAGACTAGCCAGGCATTTGACCACCATGTGGTTTGACGCGTGTGGTAAGCGACGAACAGCCTTGAGGGCGTTTTTAAATTGAATTTCCTGGTTTCAAACTTTGAAAATCAAAATTTGAAACCGTTAGACTCGACACGAGCGGAAAGACATGGTGGGAGGCATAGATGGAGGCTCGATGTAAAGAGAATGTACACTGTTAATTTATTACAACTATATATTGCTCTATACAATAACTCATATGAAAATCTAGTACATTAAGATGACCAAGGCCACCAAATTTGACAATAGCAGTAGTTGTATTTGACAACTTATAGTCCTTTTTGGACATGTTATATGCACCATTAAAAATGAAACAAAATGTAGATTGTGACTTCAGCTGTGAGTAGGCTCCGCCTATGCCTCTGTGTCCAATTTCTTTCGGAGGAATATGTTCTGCAATGGACGTCCTGCGGCTGAGATAATGCTGACGAGGAGCTGGATATCTGTACACAAATGCGTTTATAGTCTATAGACGTAGTTCATATGAACTGCCATTTGGAAAGACACAAATATTATGCGTCCGCAGTTGCTCAGCGATAACCGATGGCGGTTATTAGAGCACACTGTATTTTAACAGATGTCCTAAACAAATAATTAACAAGTCATTATAGCCACCCTCATACAGGGTGAGGCGCTGTCCTCATTGGTGACAGTCGCTCTACCATGGTCGCACTACAGTTGTCAGACAGCACCTAAAGATCTATTTTGAAAGTGTGTTGTATGAACTTTTGAAGTGCACGGTTATCAGGTGAACCTGACCAGATTGGATCATAGCAACATATTCCTGCGTAGTAAACGGCGACACTGGAGTTCAAACCCGGTACCTCGGGGTACGAGTCGGACCACTTAACCATTAGGCAACTGATGCACACCCCTTAGTAGAAGGAGTTGGTCCAATTCAATTCTACCAAAAACCACACGGAGCAAGTATTACACATTTATAGTGTAATAATATTTAATAATATAACGTAATAAATTTTAAGCAATACGTATTATACTTTAAGCAAAAACATTCAACATCCCAAAAGTCAAATACCGATAGAAGTTCCCAGCTACAGCCGTATAGAGACATCACCGTTCCCCCAAAAACAAAATCACCCTGTAGATACGTGTTTTACGACGCGATATGCGTGTGTTTGCAATCAGCTGTCGCGAGAGAGGCATATAAAATTACATATTTTTACTGTGACCATGTGTCAATGACAATTTCGGAATTCTTTTAGTAACTCTTTAGGAAGGAGGGAGGATATTTAGTTACCACGGTTCTTTAAGGATGTTATTAGAGACTAAAAATCGATCTAATGTCAGTTTTGATTATTATAGGGAGGTAAACGAGTTATGATCACTTACGATCATCATTGGTTTAGAGAATAGACAAGACAGACATAGAGACATAGAGACAGACATAGAGAATAGACAAACCTCTTTAAAAAAACTATGGTGTGTAATTGTGTATGTAGAATCGCGGTTAAAAAAGCTATTATCAGTTCATGATTATGGATTAAAATGCGAGTCAAACTTAGTTACGATAATTAACAGGATAAAATTATTTCGATATCTCTTTATTTTGCTGCATAATTAACACTTCTTTTTGCATTTTTATTGCACATAAAGTTAACTTAGAGTTCAATATCTATCTGCACCTAATAGGTTTTTATAAGCAAATGACCGCAAAAAAACGATTGTATTTTTTTGCTGTATACTTAACACTTTTTTTTCTGCACCCATAAGGTTACTGTAAGTAAATTAATGCAACAAAATCGGTTTTTGTTATAATATTTTTACAAACAAAAATAAAAATGTCAACTATTCAATAGGTTTTTTAATTTTTCTCAATTAACACATTGTAAAACCGCCTGTAGAAAAATTCCTCGTCTCGATCACTGTATATTTAAAACTAAAAATTGTTGCATTCGTTTAAGCAATAGGTAGAGCAACCTCCCCGGTTTAATGAAGAAAAGAAAATGAAGCCCACTTTAAGAAACAGTGCCAAGTAGACAGAGACGAACTTCAATTTTACTTTAATTATATATTCAAAACGTCCGTACTTAGTCTAGCTCGGAGAACTTCAAACAAAGAGGGAGCTCGACTTTTTTTAATTTATTCAGAGTGACGACTATGCATAAATGGATGAGTTTTAGTTGGACGCTCCTAGAAATTCAGGAAATTTTTACTTAACAAAAGTTGTGCTACACTTTTGTCTGTCATAGTTCTCTCGGGTTGCGAGTTGCTAAGCTAAATGAGTTCAACTTTTACCTTGTCACTTAAAACCGGCACTCGGATTTGATGGTAAGTCCCCCGGTTTCTTCAAACGTTACCACTTTATGATATTAGTTTATCATCATACTAAGGTCCCAGAATACCTACTGTTATAGAATTTAGGTAGCAACAGGTTGGCCATATTTAACCTAACCTAACCTAACCGACAGAAAAAAATGTATAACCCCCAACCAAGTGTATTTAAACTCAAATATTTTCTAAACTACAAAACCGATTTTAATTAAACAAAGCCAAGAACCATCTCAATTAAACTGGCTTTTAAACAATGAAATCCGCATGCAAATGCCACAGACAGATACACACATCAAACTTATAAAACCTCTTTTCTGTCAGGTGTTAAAAATATATTGTAATTGGTGGGCGGAGGGGCAAGATGGCTCCCCGCGAGATCAATGCAAGAGGCTTAAAGTCGATCGGCGTGGGAGTCACACATCACACATTATTTCCAGCAGTGGACGATCTTTCTACAAATCTTTGAAAAAATTACAAGATTCCATCTCTCCTTAACAACAACGTGCGGAAAAGGACCAAATCCGCGTCCCTCCAGCGTCCACGGCCACCCTACATTTACGTCAAACGTCCACGACGCTATAGAGGGGTCTGATTATCAGCTGAATGATAACGCCCCTTCCCGCCGCGCCCCTCCGTCGCCCTCATTCCGACCCGCATAGTAAGAGCATGATTAGAGCCGTTTTAGCAGATTAACCATGATGAACAAACAGATGGTTACTAATTAATGTGAAGGACGTTGTTGTCTGTCTGTCCGGCGGGTTGATAACGAATCATACGTGTACACGCAACGACACATGACGCTAACAGCAGTTCGATTGAATCGCTGTAATCGAAATAAGGATGCACGACGGATATACAAGTTATCTGTGCGATATCTGCTTTGCAATTTTTGGCTTCTGTAGTAATGACAGAAAGCTTTTTTTTATAATCTATCCTATTTATAACCTATCAATGAGTGTCAATATGTCTCCCCGGCTTTCTGCATCCAGCATCCACCTGCGACCTTTCAGAATCAGAATCAGAAATATTTTATTGTAAAACTGTAGTAGGTTCGCAAATCGTTACTCCACCTAGCCGGAAGGCTTTCTAACTACGCTCGCCGAATCCCGGTCTCCCCTCAAAAACTCATTCGCAGCGGTTGTCGGTTCTTCGACAGACATGGCCAGCCCACTACAAATTCTGTGCGCTATGTCGGTAACTTTGATTCTCTGTCGGATTACTTCATTGCGAGTTTTATCCATCAGAGAAACTCATAACATAGCGCGTTCCGCGGCATAGAGTCTTTTCTTTGTAATTAGACTATCCAGGCATTTGACCGCCATCGCACTTGGTGGTAAAAGACGATGCGGCCGATGATGGTGCATGCCTGTCTAGGAACAGCCTATTCACTCCAGCCTTGCATGCTTCTAGACTATACTGATCAGGGAACACAAAGTTTGCAGTTTGCACACAAATCACTTGCCTAAAGTATAGAACATAAACCCACTACTACTTGACAATAGAAAGTTCAAATTGAAATAGCAACCTTGTCTTAGAACGCGATATCGCCTGTACGCGGTACAGACATCGACAGAAAGGCATGTGCGTGACGTGAAATGACGTGCCCAATTTGGATTTACACGATGTAACCGCAACAGTTGATGGTATCGAATCCATTGTCGACATCTGTCTGTGGTTCACGTCACCTGTCTATCATTGAAATAAATGTATTAAATCGTTAGACAGTTATTTCCTTGCTTATAAACACAACTTTGTAAAATGTTTTTGGGTTGATGTATTAATTTTGAGAAAGGACTGACGCGCTTTTTAAACAAATTGTTGAATGATGTTAGTAAAAGTAGTAGTAAAAGTCAATAATTTAGCATAGATGGTTGTAATTTTTTTTGTTTCGGATACTAATTTAGTGTGAGAATCGATTTCCTATAAGGGTCCATAATCAATATGTTACAGATATTATAGAATGCATTTCAAACGATAAGTCATCAGTTAAATACCAGTTACCCGAGGAACGCTCGTTTCTGCTTCAAAAAATCTACCTTCCACAAAACTACTACTACTCGTGCAATATAATAAATGAGATCGGTATGTCATTAGAGCCCATAATTTAGGCATATAATGTCAAAATTTCCTAGAAAATAGTATTCAGAAACATATCACGATGACACGACATCTTTTTCTGACAGGGAAGATGAAAAAATGACACGCTTTTTAGCGTAGGTAACAAGTAATGTAAACATACGTAGTCTTCCCTATTATTACTCAAAGTATTATAAAGAATCACGGTGTGAACCATAACATGAGCGGTCTGTATCTTAGTCATTGTCTTTATATTAATAGCTGATAATGAGTGATACAGTATATATTAGACAGATCTGTAGGCGTGTGGGAAATTGATAATTGAATTATGAGGTGTTTAGTAAACAAGGTTGCAAGTTCAAGGTAATACGGATTTCGTGAAATATGGAGAAGGTATCTTTTAGAAAAGGTTTGAGTTTTAGTTATAACTGTATCGATCTGATTAGAGCTCTGAAAGAGTAGATAACAAAATTATATTGGCGTTAATGTACTGGTTGAACTCTCGAGCACGAGGGTCCGGGGTCCGCCTTGACCATGATCCAGGATTTGGCGATCAGATAAATTATAGTGGAGCGACTACCATCTGACCCCCCTGGGGAACCTGACCAGATTGGGTCATGGTTACAAATTCAGTTGGATTAATTTGCAGGTTTCATCACGATATTTTCCGGCACCGGCACGTAAGAGCACCGGTTTGATTTAATCTGTCTGATTTAATTAATTCAGCTACGCAATATAATTAAATGGCCTGATTAGGGGTATGATCACCATGATAGCCTGCTTTGGAGACGATTTCGATGATTGGCCGTGAAATTATAAGTAAAATTTATTGCGTTTTAAGGACAAGGCGGAGATTTGATAAATGTATATATATAATTATACAGGTATCCCACCATACAGTTACCTACAAGCCTTGTGGCCTCTACTGAACTTACACCTCCTTCACTATAATGGAGGGCCTTGCCATGAGCGCCACGCTTGGTAAGCAATATGGATATTGCAGCATTTAAAATATTAAACAGAAAATGCTGGTATCTGTTTCCTGATTTACGGAGTCCACATTCCATATTGACAGTCAATGGAATAGATCGGTGCTATACTCTGCTCGGCCGGACACCATACAGCTTGCCTAGTTTTCTTTAACCTAATGTCATAGAGGCCAAAAAGGGTAAACAGAACACCTCCTGAACCAGCACCACTATCGATTACACTTTTATACGCGATAGTACGTGGGCGGCATGAGTCAGCGCGACTCACGCGCATCTGCCCGTCGGAGGCCGCAGTTTACTGTGACGGATGCAGGCACGGATCTGGGCCGGAAGAACTAACTAGTTGCCTAGCTGCGAGTGACGCGTCGTCTAGTTGACGCTTTACAATTTAGGTTGTTTTAAGTTTATTTAAATGAAAAGCATGACTGGGTGTTTTTATTGTGTGCGCAAAGCTGATGAATGGAGAAATTTATTAGGCAGCCCGCATACCTCTTTGCTTACCGTATCACATAAAAATACTAGATATCACAATTTTCATACAGTATCCCTACACCGTTTCGTCCCCTACATAGGTAGGTGGCTGTATCAAAATATCTTGGACACTCATACAAATTTACAAATGTTACCTCTTCATAATTTTCATTATCATATTAAACGTTCACTAGTTTACGCTTCCCCCTCACCCCAATACAAAATTATCGGATAACGATAGCTTTATTTATTTATTTATATATTCATTTTTACAAAGTTAAAACTACTTTGGACTTTATTATGAATATATGTACAAAAGTAATTAAGATATATTTATGTATCTGTGTGCATAAGTAACTAAGATAATAATATACATATTTAGGCTTAAGTGTTTCATAAATAATTTTTTTATTATTGAAATTGGGTCAATTAATCTCTGGTCAAAAAGCTACCATTAGGTTAATTTGATAATTGTAATTTCAATCATTTTTAATTTATTTTTAGCTTTCATTTTGGATCCTTAGGCGAATCATAATTTGCGTAAAAACAATGGGACCATTAAAAGATAATAAATATAACGATACCTTCATACCACTTACGTGCGCTAGTGTACCTACATGCGCGCGCGCATGAGTCAGCAGCGCCCACCGGCGCGCAGAGGTCGCGCCCGCCCGCGGAGGGGATAAGCTCAGCAAATATCTATCATGTACACGATAAAGTTTTATGGCGAATACATAAGTAATAAAATTGTAGATAAGGCTATTGCAGCTTTAAGTCCGCCATTGTACCATTTTGTGCATGAAGATTAATTAAATAAATAAATTTAAGGTTGAGGGGAGGCCTATGTCCAGCAGTGGACTAGATCATGAATGGTATAGTAGTTTATGGAAGAAACTGTCAACGCGGCACTGGGGTTCTATTTTTTAAACCGCGCTCGCGATTTAATGCTAGTCTTTTCTATCACTAGCAACTCATCACGAGTGTGAAAGAGATAGATAGGTGATGCTAGCTGTTTCATAAATAGGGCCCCTGATGTAGTGGCGGCGTGCTTGAAAGACCGTTTGCTGAGTCCGACAACGGGATGGGTGACCGTTTCGAACTTTATAGCTAGTCAACTTCAGCAGCTTGTCACTTAGGTGTACCTCCTAATACCGTTGGCGAAGCGAGGTTGACCAAGGTCTCCTGCTGGGGCACGGAGAATGGTTAAGTCTCGGAAGCCTATTGGCGACAGGCGACTGACACCCCGTCATTTTTATTTTATTTATTACACCTGAAGTCAACAGCTTAGTTACAAAAATGTTAAACGAAACATCATTACTTTATCATAGGCCAATTACAGACTTCTATTATATTACTTAAACTAGTAAACAAATAAGGGTAGGAGTAGAATAAAAAAAACAAGTCGACGTTAATCTACCTATCCAAAGAAAATTAGAAAATATATTATTTGCATGGAGCACAGTGTGTGATGATGTGATCTGTTAATGTGATTGTGTTGTGTTAATGATTGGTGGTGTGAGTGTCCGTGTAAAATCCTTCCGAGAGTAAACAAAGGTAAGTTTTAGGGATGGAAACTTCATGGGATATTGTTAATTTACACGTCGTATTAAATTCAGTATCTCTTCAAAATGATAACATAGCTCACAGACGACGGAAAATACTTACGATTATATTCCTTACTCCAAAAAAAAGTAGCAAAAATCCACCAGACACTTTTCCGCGCATCTGTACCGGCGCGGGCGCAGGGAACTGAAAGGTCACGCGGTTAACTGCGTGAACTATGCCGGATACAGGGCCGGAGTAAGGCCGGAAGCTAGGCAATTTTATAACCGGCTTTATCCTCTAGGATCGCGAATTTCCTGGTAGGTAGTTTCTAAAGAACGGACTGGACACCTGCTCATAATCTACGTGTATGTATACAGGGATAGGGTTGTCCTTGTTACTCTGTTTATTTTTAAAGTAAATTAATTTATAGAAATAAATATTTGGTAAATGAAATTTTTGCCCTAATGAGAGGCGGGCATCATATTGGTGACACTCGCCTTGATTCGAACGATTTTCCATTTCGATTTTCGGCATGAAAACTTCTTTATTTTTTAATATAAATTGGCGACACCGAAAGAGTATAGTTCAAAAATAGAGAAAATCAACAGCATGCATCAAAATATCAAATTTTTCATGCTGTAAATCAAAATTGAAAGCCGTTCGAATTGAGGCGAGCGATTAAAAATGGGGCCCATGGTGTTGTTAATGTACCTAGGAAGTAGTAACCAATTTTCATCAGGTTCATTTGCCAAATTATTTAAAAATATATATCCTAGTTAGTTAGTATACCCATTTTGACTAACATAAGGATACTTAATTCTCGTACCAATCCATACTAATATCATGAATAAGAGTTGTTTTTTTTTGTAACGAATGAACTAAAAAACGACGAGCCCGATTTTAAAACTTATTTCGCTAATAGAATCCTACACTATTGCTGGATAACATAGGCTACTTTTTATCCCGGAAAAATAATACGTACTCGCGTTGATTGTTGATTATTTACAGATAACCAAACTGCGCGGTGAGAACCGCTGAGAACGGCTAGTATCTCATAAAACAGCAAAGTTACTTTAATTTCGAGTAGTTTTACCGAATATACAATCCACAATCGCCAACGTTTATGTTACAAGTTGAAAGTGGTTCAGGGAAATCAATACTGTGATAGCATATAGTGATCATAAAGTCCAACAAAAACGTGTCAGATATCTCGCGTTGCCTTAATCATTCGTGTTTTCCCGTATTGCTATTGTGTGTGCCGTAAGTACTATGCGTATATTTTACAGTATACCATATTAATTTACTAAATTATTCTTAGAAGCACTGGCCTGTCCAAATACTTTAATCGGACAAGGAACACACCGCATAGCATAGGATAGCGTATAAATATGTCGACTAATTTGGATGGATAAAGTACTGAAAGACCAGGGCTATACGTCTGCTAATTTAGTTCGAGATTGAATTGTAATTGTATCGCAATAGCAACCAATGTCAGTTTGACGCCATTTTGATTTTCTGCCTCATTTAAAACGGCTATTGGCTGCTATTGAGGTCCAATCGCAATTCAATCGCATCTTTAGGAACAGTAGCAGAATACCAAAAAGGCGTCAAACTCGCATCGTCTGCTATTGCAATCCAATTACAATTCAATCCATGCATTAGTAAATTAGCGGATTGAGGCCATGCACGCACTAGGCATCGTCGACTGGCTTGAGATGGGCCAGGATAGGAAGAGGTTGGGATTTCTTGTGTCAAAGACCCAGAGCTTGAGTCGCTCAGCCAGCGCAGTAAGTATTTAAAACTCGAGTGAAAATTGATTATCTTTTCAAAAGTATCCCTCTTAGCTCTAAGAGTATCGGCATATCGACATAAAATTGTATTAAAATTATTGGGTGTGTAGTGGTTTACATTTATATCATACGTAAGGTAACGGCACAGTACGTCCTGTACGCGGCATAATATCTCAGTTCCATAATCTTTTTATTATCTGGCAACGCATCTGAGAGGCCCAAAACGTTATGCGATTTACTATGTGGGCTGTGCTCGTAAAATTTGATCGCCCGCCTTTGTCACGGCCCATAGGCTGGCTGAGGCCGCTGGCGAATATCGCGTACTGGTCTACTCGTATTTAACCGTTTTCTAGACTAAAATACACACTAACTTGATAGCTTTACTTATGATAAGTGCGAGAATTGTTTTTGGAGATCTGATTTGAAAGACAAAGGATTTTTTTGTATCCGTTGTATCCAGTGTATTTTGTATAGTGTATCCAGCCTGTTATGAAAAATGAGTGACACAGTACTCATAATGAAAATCATGGAAAGGGTATCAAGATCATTAGGTATATATTGACCGGCACAAACCACCCACTTCTGACCTGAATCTTCCTTACCAATTAGGGCTGCGCCTTAGCTTAATGTCCACGTTGGAGGCAACAAAAAGATAATGAAAATCATGTGTCCTCATAATGTCCCTTACACACTAAAAACTAACTAGGTGCAAGCGTCAAGCATGGTACAATTAGCTGCAGAGTGAGATGACCAACCAATTTATATTTAGTGTACCACTCTTCAACTGACTAGATATGCTAGTCAATGAGTAAATATAATACCGTTAAAATTGAGTGGGAATCTATGATATGCAAATATTAACAATGCCATTAACATCATAATATCGTCTATTTTAAAACGCCATATCGTAATTAGAACTGCCACCTCGCTATAAAATTCATTACAAAGGCATCATAGCACTCAGAAAGTGTTAGATTCTCACATTTTTATTGACTATTCTGTTAGTTGGCTGGAATCTAGTTATTTGTCTAAATAGAGACGTTTGCCTCGTTCAAGGCTGTTTTGAAAGCAACTGACATTTCGTAGTTGGTTGACCGCTATAATTATGATTTTAACTAAGTAATATTAGTGTAGGTATAAATGGCATAAGTGGCGGTGTGGTGTCCGGCAGAGTAGAATTAGCACCAACCCCTTGTACTCGTGGGTGTCATACAAGGCGACAAATGTTTTCGAGGCATAAGATCAAGTCAAAAATGGGCAGCAGCGTTTTCCATTTCCATTCCCTTACTTGTCGGCAACGCGTGGATGATGCCCCTGGTATTGCAAACGTCCATAGGCTGCGGTGACTGCTTACCATCAGGCGGGCCGTAAGCTTGTTTGTCACCTGTGTGGTATAAAAAAATAGCACTCTGATGACCTAAGTATCAGGTGTAAATTTCAGCTATAGAAGGTGAATTTCAATTTTAAAGAACGCCTATAGATAGTTAATTAAGCAGTAACCATGCAGTAAAGATAAATGTGACCATGTTTTATACAGATAATGGTACGATGAAACATAGCAAATATGTACACTAGCCTTTTGTGAATACCAGACAATTTTTTAGATAAGGTTTCTCGGTTCTTTACTTGGAACGAGCCTCTTTGACTTTTCATTTGATAAAATACCACTTTTAATTTACGAAATTTTAGCACAAGGGTCGGGTTGTGTGTGGGAATAATATGGTACACATTAACTAATGATTAGGATTGGTTTGGGAATGCGTTTCTTTTGAAGTTCGGTATTCACTTCCTTTAACATGGCCGACATTAAACGTAAAAATTGTTGGAGTTAATTCTTCTATTTGTTTAATCTTTATCTATTAACTGTTACACTAACTTAATTGTTTGTATAAATTACTTCACGCTGTTCTCAATTTCTTATAAATATTTTCGAAGCATTACCTGCATTCCTAATCAACTAAGTTATCATCTCTGTCTATGAATTTCCCTGTGGGAAAGAGGCGTGAGTTTATTATGAAAGTATGATATATAGGTATTTCCTTTGTACGTTTATTCAAGGATCCCATCTACCTCTACCTGGAGTTATTAACCCCCGGCGAAAAAAGAGGGGTTTATAAGTTTGACTTGTGTATGTATGGCCCAGAGGCGGTGTATGTCTGTCTGGCACCGTAGCTTCCGAACGGATAAACCTATTTGGATGCGGTTTTCTCTATTTGAAAGTCTGATTAACCAAGAAGGTTCTTAGTTTTGTTTCATTAAAATCGGTTTAGTAGTTTAGGTAATATTTCAATAAGTGTAAAATTGATCAGACATCCGATTTTTCTGTCGGTCAGGTTATTTCAATGCATGTAACAAAGAAAGCTGCGTACTTTTAAAATATATGTAAGTATGGTAACCATACAATAAAATTAGATCTCGAAAATCTCTATAGAGCTCACGCTAACAGAGTTGGATCCCCGAATTGGGTCACATCACAGCTGAAAGAGCAATTGAGAATCCGTCTGCACGGCAACACTCGGCCCCCCATCAGAACTTGCTCAATAAACTCTAATCCCATTGGTCGAACAATTAATTTCCCACTCACTATTAATCTAGCACGAGGGTCAATGAGGCTGGCGTCAGTAAGTCCATAAGACAATCAGCTGAATTCGCTCCACTTGCGACTCCACTCGCCCACGCTAGGCCCCACTGGCGCTATCCCAGTATAATTGAACTATGTGGGCCACATCCAACGCCCACAACAAGCGACATTGTTCTCCGAACCAGCGTAATCAGAGCCCCCACCCCCCGCGCCGGTCGGGGCCACAACACAAAAGAGCTCTTTTAAAACTGGACACGAGGCATGACCTCCTAACAACTCAACTCTTGTTCTTTATTCAAAAAGTGTTCTAGAGCTGTGTACAGATGATAAATGGCCAGTGTTCCATGTTTGAATGCGAGGATGTTTCGAACGCGGTTCGGTTTTTAAACGCGCACGGTTAGTTTTAAGGAAAGTCGTTGGTTTGCTTTTAATTTTTGAACGCTTTGTTCAGCCTTGCGGAGGAAATGGGAATGGTTTTCTCAGTTTTCTTCACGAAGGGAATTCTATTTTTACAAATTAGGAAATGTAGAATACACGAAAGTTTTAGGAAGGTTTTAATGCATTCTCTGTTACGTGAAGATGATGTCGATAAAATAATTGATTTTCTTTACTACTAAAATAATAATCAAGTCGAAGCGAAAAAACGTAGCCTATGTCCTATTTCAGACCCTAATCCGGCTACCTATTAAATTTCATCCAAATCCGTTTATCCATTTCGGCGTAATGAGGTAACAAACATATATACACACACAAAGGACGTTAATATTTTTTGTTTCATTATAATTATCTAAATAAGTAAAATTATCCTATTTGTAAGAGTAATCTAATTGCTTAAAAAATCTTAATGGAAAGCAGATTTCGGTGCGATGTCTTTTATTTAGCCTATTTTGCTGCCCAATCACTACATAGTATAAAACAAAGTCGCTTTCTCTGTCCCTATGTCCCTTTGTATGCTTAAATCTTTGAAACTACGCAACGGATTTTAATGCGGTTTTCAACAATAGATAGAGTGATTTAAGAGGAAGGTTTATAAGCAAGAAAAATGGGTAGAGGGTGGGTAGGTGTACGTGAACGAAGTCGCGCCGGGTCCACTAGTTATAGATAAAGTACGTTTTAATCAAAATAGACAAAAATACAGCACGACAACGAAAAGCATTAACAGAAATCTAAATAAATTATTGACTCATTTAAATTATTATCATGCGGATAATACTTTACACTTATTACGTAAAATCAACTACACGATTGACTAAAAAAGTAGTGCTCTTTAATACAATTGAAAATGAAAATGAAAAATAATAATTGTTTTTTCAATTTCCTTTAAACTACTGTGATTGGAGTCTTCTTATAAGCTAAGTAGCCTGTGTTAGAAGATTTTATCATTGTACAATCGTCCTAAAACAGGACAAATACAAAAATGTCGTTTAAAATAAGGTTTTTCTTTTTTTATACGTACAATGGAAAATGAAAAACAGAATCACAGAGGATCTGTCAAGTAACATTGTGAAAAAAAAGCGAGCAACCTCCTTCGTACGATGACAAATGTCGCTAGTGTCATAAATCATATTTTGCACAATACTTTTGTGTTATTACTTTTAATCTCAGACTGCTTTTGGGTCGTCCATTTTTATATCTGTACTTTAATGAGAGATGAATTTCTCATATTAGTGGTTATTTTTCATTTGGCTGAGTTTTCTTTACAGGTCTTGAAAAGAGTTGGAGTTGGACCTACCTCTTTTAGTTCTGGTAATAAATAACATAGGGAAAAACATTTTTTTAAGCTTAATAATTTATTATTAGTCTTGATGACAGTTTTAATAATTGTAATTTTTACAGACAGTAGTTTTGTGTTTATGACAGTTTTATTACGGGTTTTCGTAGGGTAGATTTTATGTAGGTATCTAACAGGCAACTACATGTCTACGGCCAACAACAAAACAAAGAAATAGAACAGCAGATGTTACACTACTTTACCACAGTCGTATTTTCTCATGATGGCATTAATAATGCACAAGTATATTCTTCCAACCGCAACAATGCCGTCGTCAGAACATTCTTTTTAGCCAAGCCCGCAGCGTAACAAAGAAATTTTCCAAAATAATCCTCCATAGCTCTATTTCCATGCAGATTTTTAATTACAACATAAAAAATCCGTGCATTACGGATCAGAGGGAACGAACTCCCGTAACCCGATATCCGTTATCGGTCTCGAATTGCGATACTAAATAAAATAAAAAATAACGAAAACTTCGCTCGGCCAACAAAAAGCTCAAAAGCTTCTAATCGATCACTCTTAGAGCTGAGAAGAAAAAACTTACGCCTCAAGCCGGATGTCCTTTGCTTCCATAGGGAAAAAACTTCGAAAAAAATCATGGCACATAACAGAAAAAAATATATAATCGAAATCACTCGAGGTAATCTGGCGCGACAGAATTCGATTTTCGAAATTCGAATTTGAAGCGCGCGTTCGGGCGGCGTTCGCGCGTCGGGGCTCGCAAGCTACTGATCTAATTCCAAAACGTATAGCTGTGAAAAGTGACGTAATACCGCCGCCATGATGCCCCGCGCCCCGCGCCGCGCCCGCCCGCCGAGAAAAAAATGCACTATATAATCAATTTCAGCGATGCTGATGGAATGTTTCAGTACTTCATGAGTTTATAGGCACGAGTGATGTGTAGCCCCACGAGATAGACGACGGATAGTGCAGTCTGGAAAGCTGTGAGATCTTGGAATGAAACACGGATAATAAGGGTTGTCGAAAATACTTCGCTGATGATATTTCTGTCACTAATATGTCATGTCATGAAAAAAAATATAAAATAAACGCCAATGATGAGAACGAATATTTGTTTTGTTACCAAATTGAATATTTTGTAAAACAGTAAATGTAGAGTCGATTGGATTAAAAGAAGTTCCTCTAAGAGACCTTAAAAATTGTTTCAACTCTACATTTAGGATTTTTATCTAAGCCTACCTAGTACTTCAATTCATCATGATTAAAGGTATGTATAGTCTTAAATTAATGCAGCCATAAAAAAATTCATCGCATCCGTCTCTATTTTAAGTGCTACAGTAAAATGTAGAGTAAGCGGTCGTATTTGTTGAATTTTTACTGCATTGTAAATTACTGGACCACCCATATTGCGCCCAATCCTACCGTTAATACACACCGCAATATCAGAGATAGAGCAAAGCAAAATAATCAAATAAACAATCAAGAGTCTACATAAGTATAACGGAGTGTAGAGCTAGATAGAGCTACTCTACTAAGCTCATTATTCCACGGAGAGCTAATTGAATATTCGCGATGAGGAGCGCTTACTCACTTGAATAAATGTCAAATAAGACGTTTCGGCGAGACTCTACGTAGAGACAATAATTCGATTATCGCTAAATATAACGATGGTAGAGCTCGGGAAATTATGTGATGGCAATAAGGATTATACGTATTCCTATACTAGGCATAACAATGTGAATTGAATTCTCATTAGGCAGTTGAAATTGATTTATTAATTCAAAGGCGGACTATATTTACTATATTATTTAAAGCCGAACCCTGGGCCTGCCGCGCTGAGTAGTTGCATAAATTCGTGTAAATTATTTTTTGTTTTAATTTTTTTATTTATAATCCGGCATCATAGAAGGCGGATAAACTGTCATTTGCTCTTTTTGTATAAAACAATTTGGCATAGACAAATTTGGTCAAGCGTAAGATGTCCAAAATAAATTTTAAAATTGACCAGATGACCTGCATGCTGCCTACATCCATTAAAAAAAAATTTTAATATGTGTGATAGTCGACTTCAAATTAAACAAACGGATTATTTTACACGAACATCGTTTAAACTCTACAATAGTCTCTACATATAATATGGTAGAGGATCACTCATTCAACTGAGCTAGGTCAATGCTCACTATGCTCCTACAAAAAAAAATGCTATCTCCCTCTTCAAGAGCTCACGAACTCTACCAATTAAGCTAATTACCTACTCTAGCAGTTTGAATGCGCGCTCGATGACGTCACAAAGTTATGTGCATGCTCTATATAGAGTTCAGTATCGTGTCAATATAGACAACGATAATTGGGCACGTATAAAAAATCTATACCCATAGCGTAGAGGAATAAAACTTAGTATGTTAATAAACATACCATTCTAGCCGCAGTGTTTCCTTTGGACAATGACATGGGATCACCTCAGATTTGCTGACGATATCATGGCTGAAACCTTACATTAAATGCTCGATGACCTCTGTAGTGCCTCTCAACAAGTAGGTCTTAAAATGAACACGGACAAGACGAAAATTATGTCGAATGTCCAAGTTGTGCCTACTCCAGTGACAGTTGGAGGCACTCCACTTGAAGTTGTTGACGACTATACATACCTAGGACAAATAGTCCAGCTAGGTAGGTCCAATTTCAAGAAAGAGGTCAATCGACGAATCCAACTGGGTTGGGCAGCGTTCGGGAAGCTACGCCATATACTTTCGTCCCAATTACTGCGGTGTCTCAAGACGAAGGTCTTTGACCAATGTGTGTTGCCAGTGACTTACGGAACTGAAATGTGGCCGCGCACTGTGGGCCTTATAAGAAAGCTTACTGTTACGCAAAGGGCGATCGAATTAGAAATGAGGAGATCCGCAAGCGTCACCGACATAGCTCTAAGGATTGCCAGACTGAAGTGGCAATGGGCAGGGCACATAGCTCAAAGAACGACCACGTACCGGAAGACGCAGTGTGGATAGGCCTCCTACAAGGTGGACCGACGACCTGGTAAGGATCGCAGGTACCAGCTGGATGCGGAAAGCACAGGATCGGCCTTTGAGCGTCTTCTGGCTGATATGATGATGACATGGTATCGGTCAAGAGGTATATTAGAGGTCTCTTCAAAGGCTAGCAATGCATTGGTAACGCCCCTGGTGTTGCTGATGTTAAATGGCGGCGGTGACCACTTTTTATCAGGTGTCCCGCTTGCCTGTTGGTCTGCCGTATACTATAAAAAAGGAAGTTCTCGATGTCACGCGTCGCTTACTACAACGGGGATACAATGAACAACGAATTTGGTTTCAAGGACTTTTCATTTTATGGATTATAATGGTTATGTCATATGTCTAAGTCATATGCTGTGTATAATTAATTTTAGGTCTAGTGAGTACGGACATTCAAATTAGGGATTTTCATTGCGTTTTAAAGCTACCATCGATATTTTTTATACCACTACGGTGGCAATCAAGCTTACGGCCTGCCTGATGGTAAGTACTCACCTTAGCCTATGGACGTTTGCAATACCAGGGGCATCACCCACGCGTTGCTGACCCCGTAAAAACCGTTTCACCCCTTTCTTGAAGAACTCCATGTTGTACTCTCCAGGGATTACCTCTCCAGGTAGTTTATGCCACAACCTTAGTGTGCGTGGGAAAAAGTTCCTTTATCTATCTGCAGTTCTCAGAACCTCACTTGTATTGTACAGTATGCAAATTTTTAACAGTATGTAAATTTGCGAGAACGTCTTACACGACGAAATTAGATGGCTATATCAAAATTAGGTTTTACATTCCTGGGCAACGTACTACTTGATTTCAAGTCAAGAGTGGTTCACTTGGTTAACATGCCTCTGCCTCGTAGAGGTCCCGGGTTCGATTCTCGGCCGAGCAGAAATTGAAATGATGAATTTTTATTTCTGTTAAGGGTTTGGCTGTAGCATGTTTTTTTCTGAGGGTCGTGGAAAACCTACGTAAAATCATTCGTATGTAGTTTTTACGTAGTATAAAAAGCGGCTGTGGATACATAGGGGGGTTTTAGTGGGTAGGGTCTATTTTCGGGCAATTCCACATGTCCACGTCATTCCCCCGGATGACGTGGTATCTTTCAAAGACATTTCCTCAAAAAAAAGTTTATCTTTTCCGCGTACACCTACTTTACTTTACTTCCCTTTTTTATAAAGCTACCTCTTGAATCAGTAATAGAAAGAGCAATTGTTGTACTCGCGTAAAAATCCATTCCGTAGTTTAAAAGATACATAGTAGACAAACGGCGAGAAGCGACTTTGTTTCATACTATGTATAAAATGTATTTATTATAGTGGCACTGGGGATCGAACTCCTTCCTCTCGCTTACTCATTATTTCAGTGACGCAATGCTTTACTGTATACTTATAAATAAACATAAGCAACTTAAGCAGGGGGTGGAAATAAAATAACTGATACATTAAACAGTTACGGCTGTTCCAATTTGTTGAAGCGCTATAAGAGGAAGGAAAGAGATGCAAGGTAGAGTCGGCGTAGAGAAGTTGTATACAACCTCTGTCTGATGGCTTAATACCTTTTTATCTACACTCATAATGTTTCAATAACATATTGGAAAACAGTCGTGTAAGGTATACTGTTTTTCACGGGAGTCTATAAAATTGCAGAAAAACAGCAAATTGCAAAAGAACAGTAGACAATGCTGTAACATATTAATGAAATACTTTTCTTTTTATTTGTGGACGGGCGCTGTAAATTGGCTTAATATCGAACTAACGTGAATTAAGGGTCAGTGAACTGCGCTGTATGGAATTATTTTTTGTACTAAATAGAATATTTTTTCAAATTTTTGTAATTGGTATTTGTGAATGTTTTTTCTTATTCGAAGGATATAAATCGATAAATGTGAAAGTAGTGAAGTGAATTTCACTTCGCTTTTATTTCGATATCCTCAAAACCCTAAAGATGAGAAAGTTAAAGCTATGAAATAACATGAAAATATGAGTGTTTTTTAAAACAATCTCGATTTCTGCCTAAACTATGAGTTACCGCGGTTATTTTTCTTGGGGAAAGTTGTTCAGTTTCATGGGTAATCAAATCAAATTAAATCAAATCAAAATTTCTTTATTGATTAGGACATTAAATATCTCTTTCAATCGTCAAAAAGGAGGGGGGTAGGAAAGTAGGAAGGAAACACACAGTGACACGCTGACCGCCCTATGGCTGTAGATAAACGTATCCCTCGCCAACCACAACCGAACCGGGCTCGACAATGCCAGACAGAGCCGGATCGCTATATTATATTATATACTCGTAGGTATGTCTAGTATAATTAAGAAAAAACACCTAAAACTACAGCAAGAGTAAGCCAGTCCACCAAGGCAGCACCCGTTCACGAGTATAACGCAGAGCCCAGCCATCGTCCAATTCAACCATATTTGAGGGAAAAGAGCGACCCGGCCCCCACGCCACCGCCAGACAGACTACTAAGTGAGCGTGCATCACACATGCTGCATGTGATAGGTAGTTGCTCCCACCCTACTCTATCCTATCCCTACCCTATCGCTATCTTACCCCTACCCTATCCTACCATTGCCTTAACCCTACCCTACCACTACCTTACCCCTGCCCTACCACTATCTTACCCCGACCCTACCACTATCTTACCCCTACCCCACCCTATACTACCTTACCGCTATCTTACTCCTACCCTACCCTACCCCTACTCTAACTACTACAGAATATGAGGTTTCAATTAATTATAGCGGTCTTTTTACGCCCTGTATACTACCAAGTGTTAAACAAGAGCGTCGGTGGCTAGCGGGTTTGACTCGTAAGCCCGGGCAACGAGTTCGATACCCAGTGCCGTAGTACCATTGACTTTTACATCAGTTGAACACTAACCGAAGCTCTTACGGTGAAGGAAAAATACCACAAACATCGTTCGTGAGGAAACCTCCACATTCAGACGACTGAATATGTAACCGTGATCTAATCTAGTCAGGTTCCCCTTTTACCAGGTCAGATGATAATCGCTCTACTGTAATTACCTGATCTGCCAAATCCTGGATCAGAGTCGAGGCGGACCCCAGACACTCGCGCACATGAGCGTATTGGCGCGAACCGGGATATTGGCGCGATGATTATTATGAATCAGTAACGAACGAGCAGACAGACCATATGAAGGTAAGCGGTTACTGTCGCCCATAACATCAGCGATTAATGCATCTAGGTTTAATATAAAAAAAACTGTAACGTTGTCACTATAAGAGCTAAGATGAATATGCCTTATGTCTGTGATTACGGTGACTACCTAATTCTCAACTAATTGGCGACAGAATTGTATATGGCAGACCTACCTACATATTTTACCTAGCTATTTTAAATTAAATTAAATAAAAGACATCAATCACATGTAATATAAAATTAGGAGGTCACAAATAAAAAGTTTCTTATTTTCAACACATACCCTCAGCATTTGCTTGAAATATATCAAAACAATTGTAAATAAAGTTACATGTAATTAGAACCGGCAACTCGTGCCGACTTGCATCGGAACATTTCAGTGCTTGCATACTAGGCGCGCGGGCACTTACAACATACCTATTGATGTACAATACACATTAATCCCAGAAAAAATAATTAGAATAAAGACTAAAGACATTTATTGCCACCAGACACCACGCCATGACCAAAAATAAACAAATTTAAAAATTATTGGTAATCCAAAAAATGGAGTAAATAAAAAAAATTGTCCTACGCTGGAAAGTAATGTCGCGGCGGCCAGTGCAAAAGGGTCCCTCACTCAACTTGTAGCTTGTAAGCTAGGTACTTAAATATATGTCGCAGCCAAATGGTTAAATTAGCCGGTTAATTAAACGGCTAGATATTAAAGCAGGTATTTAATTGAAAATTGGCCAAATTCATGAAGTTTGAAAGTAAAGTCAAATGAATGATATAGCCTCGAGTTTACGGAGCTCTTCCATTCATTGTCATAATGCTAACCTAAACTAACCGAATAGAAACATAATGCAAACTATTATTATACTTTGAAGTTATTGTGGGTAGGTTAGCATTGGAACAATGTGTGAAAGAGCTGCGTGAACTCGAGGCAATATCGTTCTTTCAACATCACTTTAAAATCTTATGAAACTGGCAAATTTTCAACTAAATAATTGCTTAAAAAGCTAGCCGTTTAATTAACCGGCTAATTTAACCATTTGGCTGCGACATCTACATCGATTCGGAATTTCAGTGCTGTGGCCAAAGACTCTTTTATAGCTGTGGCACTCCCTGCCAATAAAAGGACTCAGCCACGGCCGGAGCCGCGGCGCTGATCTTCCGCGACACCCGCTTCTACTTTTCTTATGCGAGCTACTAAGGTCTGGAACTCTCTGCCTGCGTCACGGGTGTCCGAAAAATATTGAAGTATTCAAGTCAAGTGAAGCGGTACCTTCTAGGCAAGCATGTTACATCTTCTACCTCATCGTCGCTTCCCATCAGGTGAGATGCTCGCTAATGCAAGCCTATCACCAATAAAAAAAATGGAAAAGACGGTGGTGCACAGACAGGCAGACTCCTAGCTTGATAGAGTGGTACCATCCGTAAATTGTCCAAACGTATTTATAAAGTAGCGAGTATTGTATTGTAAAAGTGGAATGAAATTTATTTATAATTTAGAGAACAATACCCCTGTGGCTGGCTAAACAGGATTCAAAGGGTTGAGCCACAAGGGATGGATTTTTATCACATTGGAATCATTTTTATACCGCACGAGCATTTATTTATCCTTTGATTGTTTCCAGCCCCATATAAAATGCCTCTGCTGTACAATAACTGTTTGAGCCCCTTTCTAATATGAATCCGTTTTGCGCGGACTTTAAAAAATGATTGTGGCTAAAGTAGAAATATTTTAATTAAAATAATAAACAGTGTGAAAGTTTCATTTATATTCTTGGGAATGCAGTTGTTGTATATTTGATTTTCGTCACGTATGTCAGGCAAAGCCTTTTCCTACCGATTGGTTGGATCTGTAGGAATCGATTATGGGTAGGAAGGATGATGGATTTCATGATAATTTTTTTCTTAATTTCTAACACGAAACAAAAAAACACACGTCAAACTAATAACACTCCCCTTTTTCGTCGATGGTTAAAATAATAACTGGGTTGTAAATCTTATAACCCGTAGAATATGACGATTAATGTAATCCTGTGTGTATGTATTTTACATAAGATAGCTATTTGTTGTTCCGATTCTACGTATTGTACATTATTTTACTTTAAAAAATATATTTTAACTCACTTTTACAACATTTTAAATCAAGCCCCTTTATGGCCTACATATTTCAAGCTGCTGCGACAGGAACAGCTTTTAAGTTTTTAATGGCTTTCCAAAGGCGCTTAAAAGCTTACTTTGTCGTTCGCTAACTAAAATTGCCCCGAATTTCGTACTACAACTACTATGTGCATGATTCACCTTTATTATGTTATAAAACAGCTGTTAACACTGCTACACTAGCTTCTGCACGGGACTTTGTTCCCGTGAAATTCGATTATAACATTCCGGACCCATTACCAAAGGGTCACATTGAATTTACGACTAAATTATAGGCTATGTGCTATTCTAGATCATAAGCTACATTAGTGCCAAATTTCATCAAAATTTGTTTAGTAGTTTCTGTGTAAAGGAGTAACAAACAACGATTCATCATTACAATCTTTCGCATTTATGATATTTGTAGGATAGAATAGGATAGGATTTTCGTTATTTACGTCTAAGGCACTGTCCTAATTGGCAACGATCGTGCGATCATTGTCGTACGTCGCCTGACCAATGGGAGACCTCAAAACCGCCCGTCGCACGATCATGTTCCCGCGACCGTTGCCAATTAGGACACCGCCTATATCTATCACAATCCGTATTCTAGAATGATAATTGTCATTCTGATAAGTCATATCATTAATACCTATAGGTACGTTCAAGTAATCAATACAAGTAAAATTCGAACAAGTAACATTTTCTGCCAAAGTAACCGTAGCTTTGACGAAACGATTGATGCACAAGGGTTTGAGATGAAAACAAGAAAAGATAACTACTTACATGAAGTTTTCCGAGATCCCGCGAAACTATGTGAAACTTCAACCATCCCAAGGGACCCTATTATTTTCCGTGACCAAACACACCCCATGACACTTGGGAGTAGTTTTCTTATAATAGATACATTCTTGTGCACACGCCCGCATCCCAACGGGGGTAAAAATATCACCTTGGCATCAATATCCCGGTTTCGCTCTGGCGCTCGAGAGCCCGGGGTCCGCCTTGACCATGATCTAGGATTAGAAATCTCATTAATTACAGCAAAGCGACCTCTGTGATCCTGTTAACATAGGAACCCAACGAGAATGGATCATGATTACACATTCTGTTGCCAAAATTCAAATGTTTGGCTGAATTTTACTTAACTCATTCACTTTACGTATTTCAACCAAGTAATACCCCTTACGAATGGGTATAGCCTCTGGCATAGGGCTCTCCCTTCGCCCTATGCATATGTACAATGTAATTCGTATAAAACAAAGTCGCTTCCAGCCGTCTGTCCGTATGTATCTGTGTATATGTACGCTTAGATCTTTTAAACTATGTAACGCATTTTAAATCGGTTTTCAACAATATTTAGACTGATTTAAGAGGAAGATTTGAGCAAGAAAGAAACATTTTTGGTAAAGGTAAAGTACGTAAAGAAATACGCGAACGAAGTCACGCCGGGTCCACTGGTTTAAAATATTTTCTCAAACTTCTACAGAAGCAGTGTTATTTATTATGTTTAAATAGTGTAACGTCAGTGCTAATAGAACCTTTTACAGATTTTCGAAGTTTAATTTCCTCACTCGAGGGTTACGGTTCCACCACCTGTTTCCATAATCACAGCTCAGGTCACACCTAGGTCGCTGACCAAGGGTAGCGCGGCAGTGTAAATAAAAATGATTCCTTGTATTGGAAGAGTTATCGACAAATATTATTTGAGAGGACAGAAAATACTGCCTACCCTAAGGACTTAGAGCTTCTTAGAACTCCTGGCTGCAAGATAATCAATCATCTCATACGCCAAATGCTGTTATGGAAAAGGAAAGTAGGTACTATTCTGCCATTGAAGCCACCATACGGCTCATCGATGATATGGTTCAGGCTCTCATGAGACCCGTTTGATAACTTTTTAAGAGTGACGACATTGTGAACTTGCAAGAGTTCGCTACCCAGTTTTTGGTGAGATCATCATCATCATACATTTTGAAGTTATGTTCCGGGTTTCCTACCGCCTACCTTTGTTGACGAGTAACCCGATATTTCGACGCAGTTGCTTGCATCAAGGTCAGGGACGACTGGAGAGCTGCGAGCGCCGGACGGTGTATAACGATAGTTTAAAACATAATATCATCATCACAGCTCACAACAGTCCACTCCATGACTTAACGTCTCTCCCAAAAGAGAAGACGTTATTGCCATAATCTCCACACTAGACAGGCGGGTTGGAAATCGCAGTTATGCAAATATAAAAATGAAAAACGCTGCTGCCCATTTTCCAGACTACGGAGACTCTAGACGTTTTGCTTCAAAAACGTTAGTCAGCTTGTACGACACCCACGTGTGCAAGGGGTTGTTGCTATTCTACTATGGCGGACACCACATACTCATTTTGTGAGATAAGTAGCTATAACTATAAAACTCTTCGTTACCGTTATTCTACGAGTACGTCTCTGAAATTAAATGTCGTTTTATCTGGTTCCAATCATTCTGAAGTTTTCAAGTAATTATAACGTTTTGATGTCGCCATAATTCAAACGGGGTTTAATTAAATTGACAGCAGCCCTTGAGGTGCAAGTCATGAGCACTAGCGAGCACTCATTAGCAAACGTTTGGAGATATCGCTTTATTTTACGGCAGCTTACGGCATAATTAGCGGCCAAAATTAGTTGTCATATGATAAATATATTTTCACAACATTAACAAGCTTTTATTGCGCGGTATAGTACCTACTCATCAAGACCATTCCAAAGAGCCCAAACACGATGGGGTTATCTTATTGCGTTCATTAGTTCCTATGACCACCTTCCGTCTCCATCATCTGACCAGCTCCATCGTACGATATATTAATACATTGCATCATCAAAATTACATAGGCATAGAAAATTTCAACTCAATCGGATACCAACAAATGGTAGAAAAATTGTGTGCAAATTTTGACAGACAACTTACGAACAGTGCATTTCAAACAAAAGCTTGTGAAAATTACGTTATCTACATACACGAAAACTCTGGTTTGAATCAATTTGCAGTTGGGTAAATATTTAAAACTAATAATATTACGAAAAACTAAAGCAAATCTAAGCCAACATTTTAAAATAGAGTTTGTTTCTAAAGATAACATGGATTATTATTTTGTATTTCTTAAAGATTAATATTATTGAAACTAAACCAGTTGCGTTGAAAGAATCTCTTACGAAATCTTAATACGACAATTTATTATTAAAAGTATAGGCTACAATAACTAGTCGCTTAACAATGAACTAATAAATAAATAAACAAGAAAATCAAAGGCAACGTCAAAGTCAATAAATTTGAGGCAGATTTGTATCAAAAATTATCTACCTATTCAATATACCTATCACACCTATTCATTCCCCTACACTGTGACAGCAAAAACATGATAATTATGAAATGGAAATCGGATAGTTTCAGTAAACTATCAAATTTCTCTTTACTTAGACCCCATTCACCGGGTGTGAACTGAATATAAAACCCAGCTTACGCAGTCGTAATTATTCTGACACGGCGAAAAGACTATAATTCATATTAAGCATTAAACATCACATTTATAGGTCGTTTATCTGCAAGGAAAATATTACCTCCCCCTTAGCATCTATATTCATTTAAAACTTATTTTCTTTCACTCAATATCCAGGCCCATAACCTACAAAGTTAACTGACAGAATGCAGTCAAAACATTACCAACTCAATAAATCTTTACTGGCGCAAAAAAAGAACCAATATCACTTCATATAACTTTTTTTGTCGGACGATTGAACTCAATGAAACTGATAGCCGTGACAATAGAATGTAAGCCAAGATGGCGGACGAGATTCCCGCGCTTTCTGCTGTCAAAACACCTGTGTGTGTTCTTATAGTAAAGTACCAACGTACGTAGAAAATTAGGAATCACTATAGTTCGTAAAATAATGATTGATAGCTGTTATTTTGGATACTATTATAATAATCTCTCGTGTACGAAAGCTCGGGGTCCTTGACCATGATCCAGGATTTGGCAGATCTGGTAATTACAGTGGAGCGACTGCCATCTGACCTCCGTGACACTGCTACTAGAAGAACTAGACCAGATTGGATCATAGTTACACATTCAGTCGCCTGAATGTGCAGGTTTTATAACGATGTTTTCCCTCACCGTAAGAGCATCGGTTAGTATTCATTCAACTAATGTACATAACTCAGTTAATACTCATTGGTACATGGCCACAGTGGGATTCGAACTCGGTACCTCTCGCTTACGAGTCGGATACCTTAACCACTCGGCCAGCGACGCGATACTATTGTCACGTCATGCATACAGCCTTACATACACATTCATTTCCATTTGATATGGAATATCAGACACAATCGAGCAACAATAGATTGCCATAAATTACGATTCTGACGTACTTCCTTCGCGTCTGCCACATCCATACTTGTGGGTACTCTTAGCTGACCTGCCTTTTTAGAGAAGAACATTTATTTGATCACTGTAAGTCATAATTAAAAAAAACAGATGAGTCACAACTAGGAATAAAAATGTTAGTTTTGCTAGGTTTTGAAAATAAAAACGTATGGCCGAAATAATTAAAAACATTTTATTATAAAAACTAGCCAGGCATTTGACGGCCATCTCACCTGGTGGTAAGTGAGGATACGGCCAAAGATGGAGCATGCCTGACTAGGAACAGTCCATTCACTCTAGCCTTGAAGGCTGTAAGATCTGTATAGTTTCCGAATACTATACCTACCTATTTATGTAGTTACTTCCTTGGAAGTTAGTTTCTTTATGTCCTGTAATTTGTAGACTTCTCCCAAAGCGAAGCGAAGGGAAAACTATCTCTTGGCTATGACTACCGACAGCATTGTATTATTGGATCGTCTCTTATGAGGGTAGATGGAAAAAGTTCGAGGAATACGATGATTAGATATGATAGAAAGTGTATCTCTTATTATTTCGCTGATAGTCGGTGTAATGTGAGTGTCATACAACAAGTCTATTGCTTTTTTACGACATTTTTACCATGAATATTAAAAGAGTAATTTATAAAGGTAGACTGCAATATCTACCCTTGACTATAAAGACATAGTGGAGGGTTATTAAAATAAGAAATACATATACTTAAATGAATATCAAGGAAAAGTCTAACGTGCACATTAAAAGTAAAAATAATAAAAATAAAATCATTTAACATAAGTACTTACAAAGATTTAGAATTAACATTGTTTATGTAACTTTTTATGTTCTGTAATGAAACAAGCAACGAAATATAACAATAATTATTATAAACGACACAACTTACTTCCAACTAGAGTTTTCCGCTAGAAAGCCTATAAACGGCCTATAGTTGGATTTTTCAGGACTAGTTTGCATGATAGAAAACTTTCTACTACCAAATAAAACCTTAGCTATATTCGTACGACTTCCAGGTAATCTCCTTTATTCACAAATTTGAACAACGACAGCAGAATATGCATAAATAATAATAGAATACTTACAAGAAAAAGTGGTCTACCACCCGGTCGTTTGTGCTAACAATAATTTAGAACTAAGCAGAATTTATTAGAGAAAGTTCCCAACTGATAACAAGGTTGAGAGAAAACAGGGATGGGGAGGGCGCAGGGGCCCTTAAGGATTGGAGGCTTATACAGAATTAGTTTTTAAATTGTCAATGCTATGTTTAGAAGCCTTTGATTCAAATAAGATAAAGGTTTGGTTAGATAATATGAAATTGATAGGTACCTACACTATGTAGTCTCTGTGACTAACAGTTAAAGGGTCTGACTTCTTACCGAAGTATCGGGTGCCGCCATTTACCAATGACTCTTTACTGAGTTATGTGCATTTAGTGAATAACCGATGCTCCTACGATGAGGGAAAACATCGTGATGAGACCTGCAGACTCAGGCGACTGAATTTGTAATCACGATCTTATCTGGTCAGGTTCCCTTTTTCACATGGTCGCGGAGGTCAGATGGCAGTCGCTGCACTGTAAAAACCTGTTCTGCAAAATCCTGGATCAAGGCGGACCTCCGGCCTTCACACGCGAGAGCACTACTGGGACATTTACGCCAACATAATCATCACTATACTAGTCTCTGTTAAAACAGAAATCGAATCAGCCGATTGATATTTTGAGACAGTCGACCTACAGATAATATTTTGTTGGTTTGTTTTTATGGTGAATGGTATGTAATATGTACGTTTTCCGTTTCACACCCGTAACTAACCCGTACGTAGGTATGGTAAGAGAAGACTTCCTCTAGAAATTCTTCTCTTCTGCAGAGAGAAGAGAAGACTTCCTAGAGGACTAGTGGGGTCAGTTGTCAGTGCAGCTGACTACAGCTACAAGAAGTGTGGACACCTCCTGGATCATCTGGATGAACCCTGAAAATATTTCTTAAGAATAAATTTATTGGTGACATTATATAGGTAATAGATTTTGTTTGCTACAGCAAAATATACATACAGTGACACGCTTTCTCCACCTATGGATATTACTCGACCTATGGATATGTTTCTTACCATTCTTGAAAACACTTTGACACGTCGAACATTTCGATTTGCAAATATTTCGTCGGTTATCGCAAAAAAGTCCAAAACGAATAAAGCATCCATTAAAAAAACTGCGCTGCCACCTCAAAACGGATTAGCTGTGGCAGGCAAACTTACATTTGCAGTTCCTTCAACAAACCTTCCAAATATTTCGCTTCAGCTACGAGTAAAAGTTATTTTGGTGGCCGCAAACGCGTTGTGGCTTACTGTACGTGCTCGTGCCACGTTGGCTCGTATGCCCGTGACAGCTGACAACGGCCATGTTGGTCAAATTGGCGGGAAAATGTGGAACGCACAAAATTGCAATCGCAGCCCAACCAGCTGTTAGCGTCTTGAGGAAAGTTTAGGAAATAACCAGTATAATAATCTTCCTCCGGTACTGGGTTTCTGCACTCTGTCAGCAGTATTTGCATGCATAAATTGTAGATCCAGATCCAGACCTATCTCCTTTACATTCGTGGTTAGTTGTTAGAAATAGAAAAGACAGGCATTAGAAGACGAGCGCTCGCGTGGATTTTAGTAAATATTTACGAGTGGATACTATCATTTACCAAACGAGGGCGTCCAGTCCATGTCTTTTTAAGTAAATCCAAATCCAGTTTACATCAAAAGTTGTTCAGAGTTTCCGGGCCCCGCACAGCTGGAACATTAACGCCAAGATGCCCAGATTACCCCATTAGTCTGTGCCTACATCAAGTAAGTATATGAAGATCACAACAATAAATAAAATAATATAATCATCTTTGCGTTCATGTTCCGGTTTTGCTTTAGCGCGCGAGGGCCCGGAGTCCGGCTTGACCATGATTCAGAATTTGTCAGATCAGGTAATTACAGTAGGCAGGTATCGTCACGATGTTTTCCCTCACCGTAAGAGCATCGGTTAGTGATCAACTAATGTACATAACTCAGAGAAGAGTCATTGGTACATGGCGGCAATGGGATTCGAACCCGCTCCCGCTTACGAGTCTCTCTGCATAACCGTAATTGCGATGTCACCGTGAACACGAATCTGAAACGCCTCTTGCCTGAATTTACACTACCCTCCAAACCAGAACATGACCAGCCTAAGTTTAGTTAGAGAGCGAAATAAATACAGTGGTAGAGCTCGTCTAATCTAAAATGACGCGCTCCACTATCGCATTAACGCACACAAGCAAGTTAAAAATATGGACGCAATACATACACAAATGCCGTTGTAATTGGTCATTCAGTTGCCGGTGAAATTCAAACGTAGGAGCACGCGTTGTTCATTGGCTCCCACACAGATGAAGTGTCGTTATCAATATTTGCACTCACAACTTACTAAGTAGTAGGGCGCGTCATTTTAGACTAGACGAGCTCTAGAATCCAAGCATTCGGTATCCGGTGACGTCATTAAAACGTTGATTAAGGACGGCGCGGTGCATTTTGACTTCGCTCTCTAAGAACCGACGCTCCAATGAAGCTCACAACAATGCTCTGCTACGATAGAGGATGTCCAATTTAAGTGCTAAAGAATTCTACTCGAATGCCCCAATAGGTATCCTGCCGAATCCAAGCTATCCCGCCGAAGTATCCAACTAAACACTTACCTACGTACGTAGTTCGGCCATTACGACCGGGACTTGTCCGAATTCAGTCCTCTTACCCCACGGCGATAGATACAACTTTATTTTATCAGCAACACTCCAAGGCTTTCAAGGAGTTCGACCCGACACTCGAAAAGGTTTTCGTCTGATAAAAAGGGAAATTTTTGATCAGTTTTTTTGTCAACAAGCTAACATAAAAGTTCCAGATGAACTTTTATGTTGGCTAAGCGTAAGGCAGTTTTGTTATTTTTACGTTTTCATTTTATTTGACACATTATCGACAGTTAATAGACAGTAAGGGCGTCCTAGGTTATCCTACGTCATCAAGTACAATAAAAATTCTACTCTGTAGTGATAGTAGACGTTTAAACGATCCACAAAACGTTGGTTTGCTCGCCCAAACTTCGTACTTTCACAGCGATAATACTTTTATCTCTTGTGTGAGTTCTATAAATAAAAAATCACATCCCCTTGACAGATTCGCTTTTCAGACACATTTAAGTCATTTTTCTCTTTTGTGACTGTCGCTAACGCTGGCTAGCAGGCTCTTACTACTTTTCTTTTGTCACTGAGTATAATAAAAGATTATGTTCCTGATTATTGTTATGTATAGACGCTACCTTTCACTACCTTTGAGTTAAATTTAAGGTCTGTCCTTACTTAACCTTATACGAGTATCTTAATGGCATAGTCTTGGCAAGACCGGGTTTCGACTGCAAAAGAATATCCTTGTATATGAAGTTTTATTTCAAATTTACACACATTAGGGTCCGGGTCTACGCAGCGGCACTTTGACTTGAAAGACATAACATTAATACATAACTTACCCGCCCCTGAAACACCACGGTGACGGTCTAGAGCCTAATTCTCGAGCTGTGACATCTCGAATTCGACATTCTTTTCAGCCACATTACTCCATTATTATTGACATTGAAATGTCTATTGCATCTAAAAAATATTTTCTCAACTATCCTAGACAGTCGTATATTATCGTAGATCAACTTCAGTGACGTTTCAATACAGTTTTTTGGCAAGAGAAAATGTTTAATAAGAGATTTTACAGCGCGGGAATCGCTCCCCTGGTCGGGTGAATAATCCTACAAAACGACGCCGTAATAATAATATTTCTTTACGGCCTCGCAACAACAGTACATGCAAAAAAATTACCCACAATTTCCACCGGAGTCGGGTATAACTGTTAACAAAATAAGCTATGGAGTAGAATCACAATTTGCGCCCGATCGCGCCCCCGCGTCCCTGGCTGGGCGCCATTTATCACAATCGAGAAAGACGTGGCCACAGGGACACACTAAGGAGGAAAAACGACATAATTGAAATTTAATTTTCATGGTGTAGGGCCAAGGTTATGTGCGAAATTTTGTTAAATAAAACCGCTGATTTCGATTTCATACAATACTAGTGGACCCGGCGCGACTACGTTCGCGTACACCTACTATACCTCTATCCCTTTTTTCCTTGGTTGTTAACCTTCCTCTTGAATCACTCTATCTGTTGTTGAAAACTGCATCAAATATTTGCGTAGATATAAAGATCTAAGCGTAGATAAATACATACATAGGGACAGACGGCGAGAAGCGACTGTTTGTATAGATGATGGATTGGTAACGAAGGAACAGTATTAAAAGACGACCGATTTTCTACTGGTATCAACTCAAAAAACTACAGTTTTGTGATGGCAGGCCAGAATGAGTTGGGTCAAATAGGTGTGAGAGGGCTGCGGTGTCCGGCGAGCCTTGGGTGGAGCTTGTACGACTTATGGACTCTCGCGTCGGTGACCCTTTTGACAGACTGGTTACGCATACACTGAAAACTTGTGTTACTGTGGTAGACACAACGTCACTCTTCTTTGAAGGAGGGCTAGACAGGTAGACACCAAGTTAAAATAGGGAAAAGTATGGTTATAAAATTAGTTTTTGTCATCACTATTTTATTTTGTAAAGTACTAATTTAAGCCCGCAACCCCCGGCAGAAACTATCGAGTGCTACAAGCTACGATTCTAACACACGCTCTATTAACTCTTCCACATTGTAACAATCGTTGGATTAATGAACTTCTAAACTAATTTTATTGAAATTTTGCAGTGCTGTAGCTTAATTCCCAGAAAAACACATAGGTTTTATTTGATCCCGAAGATCAATACGGTTCCCGTGGAAATACAACAGAACTGACGTTTACTCGGACGAAGTCGTAAATTTGTAGACATAGCGGATAAGATTGAAGAGGCTTTGGCTAACCAGCGCTGGTTTGGTCACGTCTTACCTATGCCCCAGGGATAAACCTGCTAATGTCAACAAAGAAATCACGCGGGAGACCCAGGTAGCGATGGACTGCCATCCCTGAGTTGGATGCGAGAGCTAACTAAACTATAGGACAGGAAAGTGGATCTCGGCAGTATCCGCACTTGACAGATCGGGAATATTACAAATAATAACTGTATGCCTACCTGTGGGACAAATAAATCCATTTGACTTTGACTTAGTTAAGGAAAAGGTTACAGTAAAGTTAGATACACATTTTAGACAATACATTGAAGGTACAGGAATAAGTAATAGTGCCCTCCGCACTAGGTCAAGTCTGTATCGTGGAGACCAAGTATAGATAATGAAGTTGCGAGCAAAAACATTGGTTTATATTTGTAACAATGTTCCAGCTTTGGTAAACAATTGACCGCTTTTCCTCCCTCAGTGCGTCCCTGTCGGAAGCCCTCGCAAAAGCTAATCAGGGCGGGGGCTGGTGTGGACACAGTTTAATTGACGCGACGCGAGCCCCCCTCCATGGTATGGTTGTATGGGTTGTATGTAACCACATTAATTTGACCATTCACGTTGTGTTATTGCTATGTGATTTTAGTCGTGCAAGTGCATTATAACGACATTCTTAGTCCTCTTCTTTTGACGTGAAACGTCTTTAAAATCAGAAAACTGGCAACGAAAAGGTCTATATCGTCTTACCTTAATAACTGCAAAACTATTAGTCTTCGCAACAGCGCCCCCGCACATTACTGATCACGACTCATACGTTATAGGGCGGTGATTGTTGCATGTATATATTGAGTTTGTCTCTCTAAACTCAAATATTTTCTAAACTACAGAACCTATTTTAATTAAACAAAGCGAAAAGCTATCTCGAGTAAACTGCCTTTCAAATAGAGGATACCGCATCCAATTCGGTTCATCCGTTCGGGAGCTAAGATACATCAGAGTAATAGACCAAGCCACAGATACACACGTCAAACTTAATACGGGGATTAAAAATAGGTGTAATTAAATATGTCGGCCTCCGCCCTTGCTAGCAAGAGCTCTAGAGCCAGCAAGAAATACAAATCCCGGCTATCTTCGGAAAGAGGTCATGGGCTACACGTGGGTACCCTAATGTCCAGCGCTGAGGCGGATTCGAGAGCGTCTCAAAGCTGCCAAGGTACGCTTAGTAAACGACGCCTACTCCGCGAGCACAACTACCTCTGCCACCGACCATAACTAGACGTTTCACGACAACCAACGGCCGTGTGTTCCGACACAGCCTCACCCGATTTTTAAATGAAGGCTCCCATCCTCATTGGACAATGATTTCGCAAACGTTTCCTACGGCGTACCTTTGTTTACTAGTTGATATTTCGTTCATTGCAGTTGCATGCATCATGATCACGGGACGACATGAGAGCTTCGAATGCCGGGCGGTGTTGGTTAGCGATGAAGCATCCGAAGACGATCTACCCTCTTTCGCAAATTGCCTTCGGCCGCTTTATCGCTAACCCGAAAAATACCTTTAAAATGTGTATTGTTCTTAATATCATTATCAAACCGGCACTGTATTGTATTGTCGGACACGGTCCGGCCGTTGTGGGGTGGATGTGCTCCAGTGCTGGGGTGACCAACGTGTCACTGTGTGTTTCCTTCGTACTTTCCTACCCCCTCCTCTTTGACGATTGAAAGAGACATGTAGTGTCCTACTCAATAAAGGAATTTTAAATTTTGAATTTCAAATTTAGGCGACGTGGCATGGTTCTTATGTAATGAGGTTGCATTAAAAATGCTATTATCTTGCTTAGGTATCTTTAATAGATTATAAGAATTTAAGGCTAAGTGTTTGAATCTCAGTCACGCTCCAGGGATTATCTTTGACCTTGTTTTTCGACGTTGTCAACATAGCTTATATCTGCCTAATCCCCACTGTATTTTAAATGGGTACATTTGAAGAAATTGAGTGCCCACAGCATAATTCCGCCATCGCACCACCCGCCGTGGACTACGTAGGTACATACACATCTCCACTACGAACACACTCTGTTGGTCACCACGCGAAGGTTCGCTAGTACGATTCGAGTGTGGAATGAGCTCCCAGCCACAGTGTTTTATTTTCACTATGACTAACTAGAGGTATATTAAAGGTCTCTTCAGAGGCGGGCAACGCACTAGTAGCGCCCATGGTGTTTCTGGTGCCCATAGGCGGCGGTGACCACTTTCCATTAGGTGCCTGTTTCTCTACCGTATAACATAAAAAACCTATATAGTGCAAAGACAAGTGGAGTTTACACTGTGCCTGCGCAAACACACATCTCAACAGCCCCTTAGCAGTGCACTGCGGGCATTGAGCCCCCTCCACACTAATGAAAGAGTTTGCCATAATCTTCTCGATTATGACGACCTGAGTGGTTCAGTGGTCAATGCCGGGCGCCGGTCTACCACGTAAGAGGTCCCGCAACAGAACCCGGGAGGGTATAAAAAGTACAGGTATCGGCCATAATTATTGCACATCGGCTGGTTTCTTCTTCTACTACTACATTTGGCTAAATTCAGAAGCTAAAAGCGTAAGAGCGAATCACAGTGGAATTTATTAGTCTTTAATAAGGTCCATTTTTGTATCACGCCTTTTGGAAAGCGGAGCGATGCGAAACATAATATAAGTGATACAAAAATTTACCCCATTCATTTTACTTCTGAATTTAGCCAGGTGTGATAAGCGCAATAGTTTGGGGCTAGATAGCGCTGTGTAAATTTGGCCACGATTATTTATTATTATCAACCGGAAATCGCTATATTGAAAACCAACAATGAAAAACTTAGCTACCCATTTTCTCGTCTACTAGGATTACGTAGATACACGATGACCCCTCATACGGATCTCATACATCATCGCACAAAATTAATCACCACTAAAATATGAGCAGTGAATGAATCGACTAAATGCTGACTACCGTCCGCAGGATGGGTGTGTTAACGACCGGACTCGAACCCGGGACAGAGGTCAGCCACGCCCGGCTGCACCCACTGTGCCATTGGGGTTGGGCTGGTATTGTTCGGCTTGTATGTAAGGGTTAGGCCTAGATTCTTATATTGGGTGAGGGAACTCGTATTACGTATGTAGAATAGAACCACGATAAAACCGTTGACTGACAGTAGTAAAAATTATATAATGAGGATATGGCAATAATCTGGGAATAATCTGTCCTTGTCAGTCCTTCTAGTAAACATTCAATTATGTAGTCACTTTAACCGTTATTTAATAGGATTTTCATAACTCATGAAAATAAACAATCCTACAGAAATCAAATTGTTTGTTATGACTTCTATGAATGACGTTCTATGACGTTTAAAAAACTTGGCACAAATTGCCATACAGATATATTTTTTTTATTGTTTTAATAAGCGACTCGGACTTATTCTACTTCCTAAAATTTGCTTTAGAGTGTCAGTTGCAAACACCGATGTGGGAGCACCTTAAGATTATAGTCATTGTTTGATTCATCAATATTGGTATACTTTAATTTGCAATTCTTTGAAAATTTTAATATTTCCCTACAATGAGTCGTTCCGATTTGAAAGATCCACGCTCGCACTGGGCTTCTTTGTTTCATAATCATCATCCTAGTGGTCTGTTTTTCTACTCTACTCTCAACGTACAATCTATACATGGTATAAAACAAAGTCGCTTCCCGCCGTCTGTCCCCATGTATCTATGTACGCTCAGATCTTTTAAACTACGCAACGGATTTTAATGCGGTTTTTAACAATATATAGATAGATATTCAAAAGGAAGGTTTATAAGCAAGAAAATAAAAGGCTATGTAGGGGTAAAGTAGGTGTTTGCGAACGAAATCGCGCCGGGTCCACTAGTTATCATTAAATATTTTTCATTTTTTCACACTTTTCCTTTTAGTATCGTCACGTCGTAAGCAATTAGATTTCGCATTTGGCTTTGTCAATTCATCTTTTTTAGGCAACTTTCTTTATACCGACAGGTTCAGGCACCTATATCCCGCGTATCACTGGGGCTTTTCACCTCTCCTTCCCTAGCAAGCTGGTTGGTACCTGGCGGGGGTGGCCAGACATTTGTTCCCCACGTAATTTGCCGGTCTGCGCAAAACGTAGCCATACCATCGAAAGCCGCACTCTTGCAGCTCATCTGCGATGTCACGGACGCCAAGGCCACCTCGAATGTGGGTGTTTCGAACGCAAACCCCCCGTGAAACTCCACACATCCACCGCAGTATTTTAGCGGCCCAAATGACACCTGTCACCTCCAAAGTCACAAATCTAAAATATCCGATATGCATTATTTACCATCTTATACCGTATATATGTCACGAACATTGCAGGGCTGTAACGTCCGCCGAAGTTCCCCGAAGTCCTGAACACCTATCTCCGCCCAATAACCAAAAGTTGGCAAGAAAATGCCAACTATGCCACGCGTCGCCCTTGGATGATTAATCTTTGCCCCCCTGTAAGTGGATATAGGATGATGGCGTATGAATTTAAGCAGCTTTGTTGATTTATTGATTCATAAGAGAAGTCAACGAGTTCTCTCAGGCCGTCAGTTTCCTTTTTCTGTTTTTTCTGGTGAAGTTATACTACATTTTCACAATACATATAATCATATTAAATTATAATAGTTTGCAGCCATGCAACAATACTTAAGATGTATTTATTAGTGTTTCCCGTGTTCCAAAAGGAAGGTAGTCTTGCAATTCAAAGCAAGAGTTCCCCGAACAGTGTTGCTTCAGTGGATTTTCAGTGATATCTAGTGTCGGAGGCCAAGATTCACTTTGGGTCGCTGAGACAGCGCAGTAAGTAAGTAACCAACTCTCAGTTAAATAGTTGTTGATGTTGCCTTCTCGAAATCTACCAAGAAACTTCCATTTTAAGATAGAAAGGGCATTGCGGGGTGTCCCGTTCGAATTGGAGCCACCCGACTGGGGAAGTACCTCCACCTTACAGAATACCGCAGCCAAACAATACTATTTTAAATGATATTGTGTTCCTGCCGATGAGTAGGGATTCTAGTGTTCCACGGGGTGGGGATTTGGGAAACCGTGGCTTTGGCAGTAAACGGGAATTTGGCTATCTGCTGTCAGAACCACGTGTTACAGAGATTTGCAACGCATTGTAGATACACCTAGTGTTGCTATTGTCTATAAGCAGCGGTGACCACTTTCAATCAGTAACCATAAAACCTTAACCAAAAAAAATGGTTGCCAATTGAGTTACAATCTGACTAGGAAATAGTCCTATGGCAGTTCAATGGAATTCCAATAGAAAACCACCATTGGTCTTGAATTGTAAATTGTGGGGGTTTATGGAGCCCTACCGCCATCATCTAGGCCCAAGCCACCTGCACGCACTTTGCCTGCCGATAGGCTCTGACGAACCGACTGTTCGGGTCAGATGGCAGTGGCCACACCTACAAAGCCAAAATTCAAGATACACAAATGGTTGAATAAGGATTCTTTTTGAAAAGTGCGATTTTCTATTTGAAAAGTGGGATAGCCGCTAAACCAGCATTTACAGTGAGGACGAGGAGGACGATGACAAACGATCAGACAGCCCACCTGATGGTAAGCGGCAACTGTCACCCATAACATTAACGATTCATGCATTTAGGTTGCAACAAATATGCAGAACCGCAGGTGCGTTGTCACTAAGGACTAAGATGAAATGCCTCATGTCTGTAATTGCGCTGGCTACCTCCTTCAAACCGAAACACAACAATGCAATTGTTGCTTGACGGCAGAAATAGACACGGGTGTGGCACTCACCTAGGCGGACTCCTCAAGGTTGACAGAGTCTTTCCACCTGATAAAATATTGCTTAGTGGAAAGACGCAAACCACCTGTATACAGATCCTAAACTTCCCCTATGTTTACCAAAGGCGGACAGTGGATTCGATTAAATCGCGCTATCGTTTTACACACCCTCTAGGTGGGTGGTTGATGTTTTGTCCCCTCCAGTTATTTCCTTTGAAGAGGCCAAAATTGCATAACTCTTCTCGGGCAATTAATCGGGATAAGATACCCTTAGCTGAAGGTAAAGAGCATAGGCTCCAGAGTCGCAAAGCTGAAGTGGCAATGGGCAGGCCTTGTAATATATCAATATCAAGATATCTTTATTCGAATAGTATACACGATATCATCTTTCAAACGTCATAAACATAATATATCATTTTCTAATCTTAACAATATTAATTAATAAAATAACGGCAAAAAAACAAATAGATGACCGGAGACAGAGAATTAGTTTTGCTATCCAACAAGGCAACGTAGCCAGCTTTCTGGGCGTCTCTCCTGGGGGCAGTGATGTGGATGATTTTTTTTAAAGGTTTTAGTTGTAGTGTTAGTTTTAGTTTATTTGTTATGGTTTTGTAAATACATTGTTTGTACCAATAAATAAATTAATAAAAATTTAAAAATCAAATAATGAATACCTATGCGCCTCGGCATCATCGAGCCAGCAACTGTTCGTTCTATGCATGATCGTAGCATTATTAGTCATGGCTCAAAAGTACTTGAGTCCACAAACAAATCCAAACAAATCCGTATAAAAAAGAAATGACGAGCAATCAATATGTTGTCATGCAGATTGTGGTGTCGCAGAACCGATGGCCGATGGGGTTGGGGGTCCATCGCAGCGTAGGACGGTCCCCCACATAATGGACGGAAGACATCGTAGGTCGTTGGGAGCCGATGGATGCAAGAGGCAGAGTTAATCGGCGTGGAAGACGTGGGGGAGACCTATGTTCAGCAGGACGGCTTGGGGCTGAGATGATGATGAAACTTTATTATCGATGTACACTATTTAGTGAAGAAGGTTTAAAATACTGTCACGGCACTATGCCTAAACGGGTTGGCTAGAGATGTAAATTACGCATAAATATTAGTGTCCGACCTAATGTCAATTTCTGACCGATGCCGAAGCCGAAACCGAAGACTTATAACCTCTAAAAACAGTTGTTTAAGATTATCTATAAGCGACAATGATTTTAAAACTTTAGTATCACACGTTTATGCTAACAGTAAAACATATAAAGGTAATTTTAATCATCTCTAGAAGTTAATCTAGAGATTGTAAAAAAATACCCTGCAGTTTATTTGTTCGTTCAACAGTTTATTCAAAGATAGGCGTCTTAATTATTCAATCAGTATTGCTTACTTGTTGATTTCAATAAATATTATTTATAATTTCCCAAGTCGCTTTACTTTTTAGACAGAGCCTAATAGAAAAAGCTTATACTGCTTGAAAGTGCTCTGGAGCGACAATAGCGGTATGGAAAATCTTTTGTTATCACTGCGTGTAGTACGTACAGTCGGTTGCAGTGAGAACTGTACCCCATCTTCCATACATTAAATAACATAGGTATGCTAATGGGGTCCAGTTACCTGCAGCAGACTGTACCTACGTGAAAAACTATGTGGAACTAGCTCTGTTTTACGATCGAACTGGCACATCCGGTGAACATTCGCAATTTTCATAAAACTGCGTTAGATATTCATTCCCAAGTTTATAAGGTCGTAATTTTGAGATTAGATGTTGAAGGAATCTGATATAACGTTATTATTAGACTGATAAATTTTATACATGGGTAGGTATTATCTATTTTTGACGCGGCGTGGGTAGGCCTCCCACTAGGTGGACCGACGACCTGGTAAAGGTCGCAGGTACCAGCTGGATGCGGAAGCCACAGGACTGGCCTTTGCGGAGATCTCTGGAGGAGGCATATGTCTAACAGTGGGCGACGTCCGTCGTACGACTGTGGTCGCATGACCGTTGCCAATTAGAAGAGCGCTTTAAAACCAGGGCAAATGTGTGCATTGTGCATTGTACAGGTAGGGCACTAATAAGTGGTGTTAGAAGTTATTTTTGACCACCTGCGGCTATTCATCGTACCTCTTAAAATCGGGGCAAAAGTGTGTGTAGTGCCAGTAGGGTAGTATCTTTGGTACTATGTATTTTCATACAAAAAACGCACCCCAATTTCCACTTACACCACATTTAGACTGCAAACATCTGCACAAAAAGAGCATAGCAAAAGGCGAAACTTCGCCCCATCCATCATTCCACCACGTCCGCGACACAACGCGGGGAAAACGAAAAAAAAAGAACGAAGCGGAACTCCGACATGATAGTCATTAGCAGTAATTAAACAACAACATACCAACATACTTTTACTCTCGAAACTATACATAGCTACCCAATTTTAAACCTTACAACCTTCGCAATAAGACGAAAACGTCTACTTTAGAGTGAAAATATTAGAGTATCACGCTGCTACAATGTTATAGTACTCAATAGTGTTTCGAACTACATCGGCTGTTTTGTAATGGTTTCACAATGTTACAGCTTCTCAAACCAGCAATGGATAGTTGAAAATTGATTTCTCCAGTGTGGCGGACCCGAGTCGAGAACATAATAAATATTCGAGTAGGTTCTGGAACGCCATGACAGGCCTTTCGGCACATCTGATTGGCTTCCATTCCCGCCAAAAGACACGTTCGAAAGACAAATGTCAAACTGCTTTCAAATTTGTTAATGACATGTAGAACAAATGGCGTTAACAGACAGTGTTGAAATTTTTGTTTTGTTTTTTGTTTACCTAATTAATGAGAAAGGCTAAGATGAATGGTGTAGGTTTTTATGAATGGAAGTATCAAGTACCTATATCTCATAGCAGTATATTTAGAAACTGATGTTATTTTACGTACACATTATGAATTACTTAGTAGATAATGAATGAAGGATGTAAGTAATCGAAATGAGTAACGTAGTGGTTTCCAACGCCAAGAGGGCAGAGGATGCCGTATCTATATCAATCAATCAATCAATCAAATGACGTTTATTCAGTTTAGGTTTTTTACTAACGCTCAGGAATGTCTTAATATTAAACATTACAATAATTGTACAAAAATAAAATAAAATGCTCAGGCGCCGCGGCACCACCACCACAGGCCATAAAAAAAAGGGAACTCCGCGACGCTAGCGCCGCTGGATGTCACTTGCCTATCTGTCACTGTGAGAGGCTGTCAGTGGATGACGCCGCTCGCTAAAAGTTAGGTACATATTTTGCATGGGCCTAGAAAAAACCGCACAAAATGTTATAATCACAAATATTTAAGTGTACAGCATATTAGTGGATGTGTTATAAACAAATAATGACATACCCTCCATATATAAATTAAAGTAATGAAGCTCAATTTTCCTGCTCGGCGTTTGACTATTTTTACCTATACTTGTCTTTGTTACTGTTGAGCTATGAGTGTTGAACGGAATGGAGATATTTTCGTTGGCCACTCTGTCACAACTCTATGTCATACAATAAGCTAGAACACAAAGGTGACCAAAGCCACCAAATTTGACAATAGCAGTGGTTATGGATAGGTATTTGACAACTTACACCCGTCCCTTTTGGACACGTTATTTGCACCATTAAAAAGAAAACAAAATATTTTGTGACTTCAGCTGTGAAGCTCTTTTTATGCCTCTATTTCTAATTTCTTTGGTAGGTCATCATTAGCGTTTATCCCGATCTCTGTCAGGGTCCGCTTTCCTGCCCATTCTTGTCCACTTGGCCCGGTCTTCGGCATCCTCGCGTCGAAAGCCGCAATTTCTTTGGTGCATGCAAATAAAAACAATTTTCCAATATTCAAATGTAATTTTCGACAAGGAAAAATGGGACGTAGCCAGTCAAATCAATGTGGAATATATTGCACATAGAATAAGATTTTGTATCACTCATATTATGTTAAGCGTGGCTCCGCTTTTCAAAAGAAGTGATACAAAAATGGATCTTATTCTATACTAGTGGACCCGGCGCGACTTCGTTCGCGTACACCTACTTTACTCCTACCTACCCTCTTTCTACTTGCTTATAAACCTTCCTCTTGAATCACTCTATCTGCTGTTGAAACCCGCATCAAAATCCGTTGCGTAGTTTCAAAGATTTAAGCATACAAAGGGACATAGGGACAGAGAAAGCGACTTTGTTTTATACTATGTAGTGAAGCTATACATTCTCCACTTTGACTTGCTCTCATGCTTTTTGCTTCCGACTTTAGTGGACTGAAGTTAGCCAGGTGTAATAAGTCTTTAAATTAGCACGACTTCTATTGTCTGTCGGACACAAAAAGATTGTATAGTACCTTCATAGACCGGAAAAATATTCGAATTCGAATTTTTGCTCTGTTGTCGGACAGCTTTTCGTAGGTCTAAAGTCTACACAAATAATAACAAATTCCCAATATTCAAATACAATTTTCGACAAGGAAAAATGGCCGTCGCCAGTCACAAAGCCCATTGTCCGTCCTCATTCGCCGTTTGGCAAACAGTAATTAAAACGCAACAACTGTCCGCCGCCATTGTTGCGGCGAGATTGCTAGCAGCGGCCAGCGAAAGAGCCAGATATAGTCGGGGTTGAATTTCGCATGAGTGTGAAAGGGATGTAGGGATTGTGCGTTGATGAATTTCCGTGGTAGTCGGATTCCAAGTTTGAGACGTTTGAATATGGAAGACGCAGCGTCGGTAGGCCTTCCACAAAGACCGACGACCTGGTAAAGATCGCAGGTACCAGCTGGATGCGAAAGGCGCAGGACCGGCCGCCGTGGAGATGTGTGGGGGAGGCCTATGTCCAGCAGTGGGCGTCTTTCGGCTGATATGATGATGAATGCGAGAGATATATAGGGATTTAGCGTCGATGATTTTCGCTGGTGGTCGGTCTACAAGCTTGAGATGTTTGATGTTGGCCTGGATACGTAGGTACAGAGCTACCAAAACCAGTATAAAAGGAGGTAACATTGCTATGCGCGTATTAGAAAGGGTGTATAGAGTGTACAGATCTAGGGTGTGAATTTAAGTTTTTAGAAGATATTAATGATGGTGGCCTAGTATTTTATCGAAAACTAAGGGTGGAAAGCTTAATGAAATAAAAATAGGGTACATTAGTTAAATATAAATAGCCATTTATTCAGGTAAGGATAAGCATATTTAAACACACAGGTTAGATTAAATTAGTTATCATATTATAGGATAGGCAATCATAGCAAACAAAGTTACATGGGAAATATAACAATATATTCTGAACATATTAAAACATGGCAAAATATGTATTTAACCCTTAAAAAATTGGACAGTGGTATTACGTACGATTCAATAAATAACCGATTATATAAATAAATAAAACTTATAAAGCAACAATAACACAATGCAAGTACTTAACTCCGTGCCGGGTCTGGAGCAAAAGCCCCTCCCAGTCTCTCGACTGGGTTTATAAAACCAACATTTAAATGGAAATCAGAAGCTGTTACATTTCAACCAATGACAGCACGTTATAATAATTCTAATTAACTTTGAAATATTGTGCAAAGATAATAACCAAAATCATCGAAATAGTTCTTAAAACTATTTTTTATAATTATAAGATACATTTAATATTTAGAAACCTAACTTTTAGTTAATTAGTACTAAATGTAGTCAAAGATTAATAAACATCGTTCAGGAATCTCGTACATTCGTTCAGAAATTATTATAATTTTATTTGGCAATATTATTTATTATTAATTACGATAGTTTTACATTTAAATAACAATTAAAAATATACTATAATACCATGTAATATAACACGCGTCTATAGAGAGGTTACCTCATCTTATTCTGGTTTAAGATGGGTCCATATGCTGTTGAGTGTACCACTGTCTTAACGATGGTTTAAAAGCACGGTTTCCTAAGACAGTGACGCAGACATTTAGCGGCCGCAATACACCGGTGTATGACGTCACAGGAAAATTGACTATAAACAATATGGTACTTACAGATAAGGCGGTATCAAAATGAGGTAAAGAAACCCGCATCGAAATCTGTCTAGCCGGTTAAGAGCTACGATGACACACAGATACATACATCCGCAGTTACTGTACACAAGTCAAACTTCACCCCAACAATCCCTCTTTTTTCGTTGGGGGTAAAAATACAGCAGTGAATAACGTCACTTAAACATTTTTTTTACGGAGACAATATGGCGCAGTTTCTTAGAAAGGGAATTAAAAAAGCGCCGCGCCGAATATTGAACGTTTTAATGACGTCATCGGATACCGTAATCCTGGATACTACCACTGTCTTATTTATTTTGGTCTCTAGCTAAGCTATTAGGCTGGTCGTGTTCCGGTTTGGAGGGTAGTGTAAATTCAGGCGACGCGTTTCAAATTCGTGTTCACTGTGACATCGCAATTACAGTTCAGCAGTGAGGTCCGGTAGAGAGACTCGTAAGCGATAGGTAGAGCTCGTCTAGTTGAAAATGACGCGCCCCACTATCGCATTAACGCACACAAGCAAGTTTAAAATATGGACGCAATACATATACAAATGCCGTTGTAATTGGTCATTAAGTGGCTAGTAAGATTCAAACGTAGGAGAACGCGTCGTTTATTGGCTCCCACACAGATGAAGTGTCGTTATCAATATTTGCACTCACACATCGAAATCAACTAACTAAGTAGTGGGGCGCGTCATTTTAGACTAGACGAGCTCTACCGCATTCGAATCCAACTGCGGCCTCGTACCAATGACTCTTTTGTGAGTTATGTACATTAGTTGAATACTAAACGATGCTCTTACGGTGAAGAAAAATGTGATTAAACCTGCACTTTTAGGCGACTGAATTTGTAACCATGATCCAATCTGGTCAGGTCCCCCTGAGAGCAGTCGCTCCACTGTAATTGCCAAATCATGGATCATGGTTCAGGCGGACCCCGGGCTCTCGTGCCCGAGATCATAACCGGGAAATTAACGCCAAGATGATTATTTATAGTAGAGTCCGGTAGAGTAGAGACAAGTAGCACCAATATTGCCTATCCTCGATTCTAGGTCCTAGATTCTAGGCCATTGTTTCTCAACCTGGGGTCACGGACGAAATGAAACTCCAAATATCTATGTCCACGGGTCATGGTAAGGTTAGGACCAATAAGGGTACGTCCTTGAAAAAAAAAGGGAGAACTTGACTTTTGCACATGCCTTTTTATAAAAAATAAAATTCAAACCGGTCACCCATCCAGTTCACTTTTGCAATCGTTCTCATGTACCAAGTCCGATATCTTAAAATTTCTACAACCCCACACACAAAGCACAGTGCCTTAGTTTCTTGTCACGCGTACTATCAAATTAGTGTCCGCTAAGCGATCGCGGCACGAACCAATCTGTTGGAAGTATTCGGGAGGCCAAGGTTTCGTGGGAAACTGGGACAAATCCTAAAAAAATATTGTGTCTGGAAGACCTGTGCGGTTCCAAAGGAACTTTCTCCCACGCACACTAAGGTTGTAGAATGAACTACCTGGGGAGGTTTTCCCTGGAGAGTAAAACATGGAGTTCTTCAAAAAAGGGGTGAAAACTCTGTTAAATGGCAATGCTTCGTCAATACTTTGCTGTCATTCAAACAAAACTCAAGAAAACAATTTCCGAACAAAAAAATACTCTAGATAAATAAATTCAGTCATATTGATTGACTTTCAAAATCGAAATAACGTAATAGTGCTCTGGCGTTTCCTCTGTCGAGGGAGTCCCGATAACTATATAAATTGGTTAGGATGGGTTTGAAGCTTAGGTAACTTCGCTCAAATCCATTTTTATAAAAGTGTAACAATATGGAGCAGCATGGTCGCTTAAATATGATCAAGCTCTCTAAATAAAGATATTTAAAAAATCGAAATACAAATTCGGCAACCCTTTCATGTAACAAAAAAAAAATATCCCAAAACCCCAATAAAGCATAGTCACACGACGCGAAACTCGGTGCTAATCAAGAAAGCCGACAATTTTGACGAATATTAATTCGTTAGAGTTGTTTTGGAGTTGTGATTGCGTGCCGTACCTACACCACAGCAGACTGCCCTTCTGTTGCCGCTTGGAGGCAGAGGCTCTCAAACTTGGGCTTTATGGACTCCGCCTTGAAATTTTACCTATGTGTAATATACTTTAAGGCTCTTATATATAAAATACGTTATAGTAGGTTTAAAACTTACATAAGCTAAAACACTCATTAGGCCTGTAAAAGGTATTTAAAATTCCTTATTCATAAACGTTCTATAAACCTCTCATAAATAACTAAAGGTCTGATAAAATACATATTCACTATCAGGGAACTATCAGGGGAACCTGACAAGATTGGATCATAGTTACACATTCAGCCGCCTGAAAGTGCTGGTTTCATCACGATATTTTCCCTCACCGTAACAGCATTGGTTAGTATTCAACTAATGTACTTAACTCAGCAAAGAATCATTGATACAGGGCGGCAGTGCGATTCGAACCCGGTAAATTTCGCTTGCGTGTCGAATACCATAACAACTAGGCCACTGACGCTCCTACAATATCTATTCTAAAGAAGTAAAGCCGTTTTTATTGGTTTATTAAATAAGGTAGAAAGCGCAATTAGCCACAGTAATAACGCACTTGCTGTTCGGCACTTTTTTGTATGTAGTCTAAATGCATGAATCGTAGATGTTATGGGCGACAGTTACCGCTTACCATCAGGTAAGCTGTCTGCTCGGTTGGCACTACGTAGCATAAAAAAAATAATGAGGGTGTGACCATATCCAGCGACGACCAAGTTGCTGTAACAACGAAAACAAGGCATTTTATTAAATTATGACGACGGACACAAGGTTGGGCACCACTGTCAAACCTCTAATCAAACCTTTTCAACCGTCTCTGACCATTAAACACTACAAACACAAGATCCATTTTAGAACAGTCCGCTATTCATAGAACAGAACAATACCCATCTGTGAACGCAGGTTTTAATTTCTATAAAACAATTAGTTGCGCTTTGTTCTTGTTCTAACGTGGAATTGGATTAAAATTCCAAGAGATTTATGATCTTACTTCCTGTCTGGGATTTATTGAAAAGTTCTATGATAAATGTTAGACAGTACGGAATCAATTTCATTCGCTCCTTCTACAGTTGCTATTATTATGACATCTTTTGTGGATTTGATTGTATTCAAATTGAATGAAAATTGTTTAACGAAAAGAGGATTTCTTGTCTGTTTTCTGCTCCATGAAGATTTTAGCAGCACTCTACAGGTTATCCATCGTATTTTGTCCTCTGCCGAGGATGCCTTGCGATTCCTTTGACAGGGTATGTAAAATACTCAGTGGCAGGAGGGCAACTTGTGAGCGCTGGTGGTGAGTTCGTAGAGTAGGCGCTTTTCATGGTTCGGCCTTATTATGCTGAGAGAAGAAAATCATGTCACAAAAAGGGTATTGAATATAAATGCAGGTGTAACACAAGAAGGGGTAGATTAAAGAAAAGATGATGGATTGTGTGATGAGGGATATCAGTGAGCGAGAGGTGAGCGTGGAAATGACAGCGGATATGGATAAATTAAGAAAGAAAACATGCTGTGCCGAACCCAAATGAATCGGATAAGGGCGAGAAAATGATGTTGGTGGTGAACGATCTGTAGTCATCCCTAACAACAAAGTGGAAGATAGAGTACCTACGCACAAGATTACTTTGCGCGCTGCTGAAAATTGAACTAAGTTTGACAGCAAAAACCACTCCCAGCAAAAGCAATGACAGGTTGACATGAGCTGTAGGGGTACCCCACACGAACGAAGGTACGCCGAGTCCACTAGTAACTAAATAAAACAATCCTCAATCTTGCGCGTACAGAGCTACAAATTTATCTGACACGGTGCCCAAAACGGGAACTAAGTGGTGCTATTTTGATATGTCAACGACAACGCCGTCACCGGGTCAGTTAAGTTTGTGGCACTGTACTCTATTGGCACTGTAGTGTCCGTCAGAGCAGAATAGCACCAACCTCTTACAATCAGGGTGTCGTATAAGGCGACTAATGTTTTCGAGACAAAATATCTAGAGTCTCCGTAATCTGGAAAATGGGCAGCAGCTTTTTCCTTTGTTATTTTTATAACACTGCGATCTTCAACCCGCTTGCCAAGCGTGGAGATAATGGCAATAACCTTCCATTTCTTGGGTGAGGCCCCAAGTCCTGCAGTGGACTGTTATAGGCTGTGATGATGACTCTATTGGCGTAACACTCACAGGCTCTAGCTATTTTTTGGTCAGCGATTGTTAGCTCGTGCACGTTCATATGAAGCTCGTTTTTTTTAGTTTCTATATCTAAATTTACTCTAGTTCTAAAGACGTAATCAATTCAAATGTCACTTTAAATGCTCATCATCGTCCTAACGTTTATCCCGCCCTCTGCCAGGCTCCACTTTCCTACTGATTCTTCTCCACTTCGCCAGGTCTTCGGCATCCTCGCGTCGTATGCCGTTGGCTCTGGCATCGAACTTGGCTATGTCAATCCATTGCTTCTTGGGCCTTCCACGGTTCCAGGCACCTATTACCTACATATACCTGAGGCTTATTTTGAATATCACTTAAATTCTATGTCATTTTCAACTATTACAAGTTTATCTGCTTCAGAGCGAAGACTTCCATCACATAAAATGCGACTTAATGCCAACCCAAAACCGTTTCCCCGTAAATGTAAACCGAAGAAAATCCATAACGGTATCAAAATAACCCATCTCCTCACGGAGTCAAGTAAAAAAACATCGCCAAACGATCCGTGTACAGTTAACACTATGCAAAGAAACCCTTGTCCGAGGCTAAGTTGGAAAACAACGTGCACTTTAGTAGTTTTCCTACCACCCTCCCTTTCTCTCACACTTTTCACTGGATAACACTATCCCTTTTTGGCAATTTTAGGCGGTGGCCCGTGTCAATCAAGTTTAGGAGACGTTAGGGGTGTTGCGTGCGTGTTTTGTTTTGATTTTTACTTTTGGGTCGAGACTCGGAAGTGAAATTGTTCGTTTGTTCTAACTTTCGGGATCTTATTGATATGGGTTTCTTGTATGACTGAAATATATAGTAGGTAGGTACAAGTAGAAATGATCGCAGGTACCAGCTGGATGCGGAAGGCACAGGACCGGCCTTTGTGGAGATCTCTAGGGGAGGCCTATGCCCAGTAGTGAGCGTCTTTCGGCTGATGTGATGAGGTACAAGTAGGACCTTTGACAAAGTGTTATATAATCTTATTTTGCGTGATATTTGTATGAACTAGCTTTTGAAAAGTTGAAATAGTTTTTAAGGCAGTTTATCTTTTTTCGGAGCGACCATTTTCAATGACCTTCCTAATGTTTGTGTCGCAGCCAAATGGTTTTATTAGCCGGTTAATCAAACGGCTAGCTATTTAAGCAGTTATTTAATTGAAAATTGGCCAAATTCATGAACTTTGAAAGTAAAGTCAAATGAACGATATTGCCTCGAGTTTACGGAGCTCTTACATTAATTGTCATAATGCTAACCTAAACTAACCGAATAGAAACCTAATGCAAACTATTATTATACTTTGAAGTTATTGTGGGTAGGTTAGCATTGGAACAATGTGTGAAAGAGCTGCGTAAACTCGAGGCAATATCGTTTTTTCAACATTACTTTAAAATCTTATAAAACTGGCAAATTTTCAACTAAATAACTGCTCAAAAAGCTAGCCGTTTAGTTAAACGGCTAATTTAACTATGCGGCTGCGACATATGAAAGAGAATGGCTACGGAGAGTTCAAGCTATTCATTAGACATCTGATGTTCCATTTTCATAATCAATTATATCCTTTATGTTGCCCAGACCTAATAGCTATACAATAAAAGAAGTTTCATTCAAATACGTCCAGTACTTCCGGAGATTATCTTGTACAAATAGCCATTCAAACATTTTAAAATTACTTATTCAATTACTATTTCGTCATCACCCTAAATTATTTTTTGGAAATAAATTCAATGTACAGCAAACACACTTTTTTACTGTTTTGTTATATGTAGAGTTTTTTTATACCACTAAGGCGGCAAACAAGCTTACGGCCTGCCTGATGGTAAACAGTCACCGATAGATAAAGATAAAGGATTCCAATATATTTTAACAACAGTCACAGAGTCCCCAGCGGAAGACTTTGGTCAACCTCGCTCTAGAAGGAGGTAAAATCCAGCTTTAGCTACCAGAGTCAACGCGAACAAACTCGCAGCCAAAAACTAGTTAATTACAAAGTCGATATTACAATATTTTTTCAGTTTACTTCACCTAAATATTCGTAAATACGGACCTACATACATTTCCGTATATTTGCTGAATTGATTCCATATTCAAATTTTATAGCTCGGACTTATGACGTTTTTTCCACGGACTCTTGTCAGGATGCCAAGAGATATTGAACTGGGAGTTGCTTACTCTAATACTTCCCCTGTATTAGCCATAAATGTTGTAATGAAACACTTTATGGGGTTTCAGGAGGTTATCAATCATGGAGTAAATAAGTATTAGAGATCATGATAAATTGGTTATAGTGGTATCTATACTCAATACTCAAATGTTTATTGCTTCATAAAAGTAATTTACAATTATGACCCTAATGACTCTATCTACGAGTATGTCCATTAATTGTCCGGTAAATAAAGAATTTCGTCGTCTTCTATACATAGTATTAAACAAAGTCGCTTCTCGCCGTCTGTCCCTGTGAATCTATGAACGCTTAGATCTTTTTAACTACGCAACGGATTTTAATGCGGTTGTCAACAATAGATAGAGAGATTCAAGAGGAAGGTTTATAAGCAAAAAAAGGGAAGGTAAGGGTTTAAGTACGCGAACGAAGTCGCGCCGGGTTCACTAGTTATTATATGTTATTTACGTTCTCCCTCTAGAAGCATGATATTCCGTTTCTTAATTTCGAATGATTTCTAACTCCTACTTTAGTCCCGTTCTTTATTTGAAGTTTATATTGTCAGTTGAAAGAAGTAGGACATAGACAGATGTCCCGCTCGAATTAGCGCCGCCCGACTGGGGAAGCACTTCCACCTTGTAGAATATCTCAGCCCTGCAATAATATTTTAAATAGTGGATACTTACCTAGTTAGACACATAAAGAATTATTATTATAATCATCATATCAGCCACAAGACGCCCATTGCTAGGCATAGGCCTCCCCCAAAAAATTCGACAAATACCAGTACTGTCATCATCCGCATCCAGCCGGTACCGGCAACCTTTACCAGGTCGTCGGTCCACCTTGCGGGAGGCCTACTGTTTGTTCCGGCACTCGAGAACTTTACTGCCCTTTGTGATACCTAGATCCGGTGCGTGCGACGCAGCCGGATGCCAAAATGTGACACTGCGAAATGTCAAAACAATTAATACAAAAATAAAAAATACAGCCACGAAATACCAGATTATCGAATTGGCAGATCAATTTTCGCAAATTGACAGAAATTAATTAAATATTTTTGTTGGATGAGGGTGTGCAGTTTCCAGCTTAAAAGTATATTCAAGTGTAGAGGTCTCGTGTTCATCTACTTATCTATACAAAAGTCGCTTCCCGCTGTCTGCACCTATAAACTCTTAGATATTTTAAAATACGGTTTTCGACAATATATATAAAATAGGTGTAAGTAGGGGTAGAACGCCAGGCGAACGAAGTCGCACCCCGTCCTATAGTGAAAGTATAATTATATATCTACAAAGCGGGGCACCAGCTTGGCAACAAGGCTTCATAGCTTTCTAATACATTCAAGCAAGTAATTTCAAATAACAACAAATAAATCCAAAGCAAACAAGCCCCTTGAACGTGCCCTCTTAAGCCTCCAGAAAGGCGTCGAAAAAATCGCGAATTGCGTACATTCGGAACGGAGTGTCTCCAACATGTCGCGTTGACAGAGATAGCTTATTGAGGTCAGGGCTGGTGCGAGCGGGACGGATAGATCGTTAGGGCCCCGGGTCATAGCACTTGACCTGTCTGTGTGAAGTGGAGTCCGTTTTCCAGCTGACACATTTTTTTCTGAAAGCGATTTTCCGGATCGATAACAATTTATTTTTGTCACGAATATTGTCAGCTGTTGGCCGTTTGCTTAGTGTCAATCGTATTGACATGTTTGTAATTGCGTCTGTTATAAGGAGGGTGGCATACAACCTGCTTCAAGAACTTCATCCATTAATTCTTAGAGCCGCCTGTTGTTTTCTCTGTTGCTACAATTATGTAGCGACAGGGTCCTGTTTTTATGCATTAGAGTTTTGGGCGACAATTACTGCTTACCATCACTCGTCACTGCGTAGAATAAAATAAAGTATTCATTAGTCCATTATCATTCATGACCTGTATCGAGTCTTCTGTAGGGAAAGTCCGTGTGAATTCGAATGTGGATTTTTCGAGATTTTTCCTAGTTTAATGAATAGTTTCGTTCAAACTCGAGCTCTACTCTCGATAAAACAAAGTTGTTAACCGCTGTCTGAATAAATAAAATACCTTTAATATTTTCATGTGATTTTCACACGCCTTTAAAATGTGGTTACGGGGAATGCGTCTGAGCGAAACCGGAAAAATATAAATCCATTCTACATTAGTCTACGGTGAATACGCATAGGCAACTACATATACTAAAATATATTATAATCTGTTCTATTTCAACAAATTGTAACGAATATACTCACGCCTGTGTCCCACAGGTGGGGTAGGCAGACACTATGGACCGCCACTTCGCTCTGTTCTGACACAACTTCCTAGCCTCGCATATATCCACAACTCTTTTCATACATATTATTTTATTCTTTCCACTTTGGACCCCAGCTTGGCTAACGAATATGACTATTTTAATCATTACAACTATCTAATGTGCTAGTACTCTCGCGCAGGGGAGCCCGGAGAGGCCTTGACCATGATCCAGAATTTCGCAGATCAGGAAATTACAGTGGAGCGACTGCCGTCTGACCATGCTACCAAAGGAACCTTACCAGATTGGATCAGGTTACACAATTGCCTGCATCTGCAGGTTTCATCACGATGTTTCCTGTCATATCTATTTATTTATTTTATACTACTTAAAAATAATGTAGCCTTATAATAGTCGAAAAATTTTGCACCCATGCAGTACGTTCCATGACTTCCATGGCGTATTTTATTTATAAAAACCATTGGTACATAACAAAATTTATTTCCGTACTACGTTAATTTACAGGGTCCCTATTTATTACATCGCTCGCATCCACTTGATCGCTTGCCTTCTAATGCTTGTCTTTTCTATCTCTAGCAACTTGCCATGAGTGCGAAAGAGATAGGTAGCGCTCGCAAGCGCTCGCGTGGATGCGATCGGTTTCAAAATTAGGGCCCCAGTTTCTCTAAATAGGTCTTAACTCGCCTATGATTTAACTCTATTTACGAGGAAGGTATAATATATTCAGGTATATTGTGTGCAAACTTTTTAAATGTAGGTACAGAAACAAACATAAAATACAAACTAAAACTGTGTACAACCATGACTACCAACTTTACTATGCCTGAAAAACGATAAACTCTTATCAGCTGGAAGCATGGGCCAACTTTAGTTGCTATCCCTACCTACTCTTATAGGTACAAGACAGGCAGTAGGTAGCTAAAGCCATTAATACTTTTATGACTGTATAGAATAACATCCAGAGTTAACAAACTTCTGTCCATTTCTCACGCGAAGCTCGCTAAGTTAGTTGCAGGTGGGATCAAACTCGGGGTCGCTATGTTATGTAGTTGTTTTGTTCTGTTACTTTTAAGCAAGGATATTTTTGACAACTGACAAACGAGCAGTCCGCCTGTGGGAAAGGGGAGCTGTCTCCCAAGCATAGTAAGGTTGTGGAATGAACTACCTTTCCATGAAGAGTACAACATGGAGTTCAAGAAAGGGGTGAAAAGGTTTTTACTGGGTCGGCACGGCAACGCGTGGATGCCCCTGGTATTTAAACGTCCATAAGCTACGGTGATTGCTTACCGTCAGGCAGGCCGTAAGCTTGCTTGCCACCCTAGTGGTATAAAAAACCTATGGTAACTATCGGCTATAACAACTACGATTTATGAACTTAGGTTTTAGGTGACAATATTTCAGAACCGCAGGGTTTGTGTGCTGTAATGCCTCGTTTGAGAGCTGGTGTGCCTCGTGCCTGTGATAACGCTGGCTACCTTGTTCTTCAAATAGATATACAACAACGATCACTATCAACTGCAACTGACGGTTGGTCGGCTCCAGCAAAAACGCAAAGTCTATTACTAGTTTTAGACCGGTCTAATGACCGGGCCGCAGTTGGCCCTCCCTGCGGCAGTGTATTAGTGGCAATCCATCACAGGTGGGCTCTAACGGCTTCCTTCCTGGGCGACGGAACCCCGATCGCTGTTAACACCACCCCATTACCATTTCATGAGCGCTTGCAGAAATCGCTGTGTTGTTGTGTGTCTGTTTTGGGGTCGAATAGTTTTGATAGTCGTGTTGTGGAAATTCTTGTCTTTTATGTAGCGCTAAGAAATTTGTGGCAACTGAGAAGTTTTCGGTTGTGTTTCCTATATGCGCAGTTGGGTTTGACTTTGTGCTCGCAGATTTCGAGTAAAAGTCCTTTTGCGTCGGCGTGCGCTTAAGAAATTCATACCATTTTGAGTTGACTGCGTCACCAACGTACGCCTGGATGACCTAGGTGTCCAATTTTGTGTCCACGCCTACAAACCGCGTAGGTACGCATAGCAACCGCTGTCTCACAGTGTACGCGCATTCATCGGATACATAAAATTAAAAATTACAATTATCATTATAATCTGTTGTGTATTATAATTAGATACGTATGCTGATTTAATCCTTAAGTATATGGTATAGTAGGCTCTTTGATCAAAACAGCATCCGTATAAATATATCCGCTAACTCCACCTAAGCTACGCGACGCGATTTTGATGCGGTTTTTACTATAGTTTAGAGTTTCTTCCGGAAGGTTTATATGCGTAATACATGCATAACAGGAAATCAAGGAGAATACGCATGCGAAGCCGGGGCGGGTCGCTAGTTAAATACAAAGATAAGACGGAAACTATTAGCCCAAATTCCGTAACACCAAATTTTGCTCAATTCCATTTAGTATCAACTAGTGGACCCGACGCGAATTCGTTCGCGTACACATACTTTACCCATACCTACCCTTTTCTTGATTCTAAACCTTCCTTCTGAATCACTCCATCTATTGTTGGAAACCTCATTAAAATCCGTTGCGTAGTTTAAAAGATCAAAGCGTACATAGATACACAGCTAGATACATAGGGACAGACTTTGTTTTATACTATGTATAGATAATGGAGCACAGCAGGAACTCCGGCGATGTGTTTCACGCCTATACTATACACGACACACGAATTTGATGAGGGCAACAATTGACCAAATTAACCCCACTAACTTGTTGCGTCGGATGTTAGCTCATAATGAGGTAATTATCACTGTGTTACAGCTGTGATGATGATAGCAGTTCTCCCCTACTGTCTCGTATTCACAGGTTAAACAGTTGATCTACATGTTAAGTATAACACATAAGTGGGTATATGCTGACAGCGTTCGCTAGGAGCGTCGGTGGCCGAGTGGACTCGTAAGCGAAAGGTACTGCGTTCGAATCCCTTAGCGGTCATGTATCAATGACACTTCTCTGAGTTACGTATATGAGTTGAATGCTAAACGGTGAGGGAAAATATCGTGATGAAACCTGCACATTCAAGCTACAGCTAACAATTTAGGTTATCGTTTTAGCAAAAATTTAGTTTACCTAAACTTAGGTGGTATTTGTAAAAACTTTTCGATTTAAAAATAGTTTATTGCTATGTCTAGACACATAACAAACACAAATACATCATGGACCAATGTGATGCCAAAAAGGCCCCAGGTCAGCATAAAACTACAGCAAGTACTGTAGTGCCGATTTTCAGTGGAATCTTAATGGTAACGAGATTGCATTTTCTCGATACGTTTCTTAGAATTGTCAGAACCTCATTTAGACTGCGAGGGCGCCGTAGGTTATTCTTTAATTCTTTATTATTTATTGTATTCAAAAATAATAAATACAATTTAACAAAAGGTAACTCAAGTACAAAGGCGAGCTTAACTCAACAGTTGAGTTTTCTACCAGCAAACCTTGGAGTCAAAGAAGCTGTAAGTCAGCATTTAGGCATAGGAAGTGCACACAAGTAAACTAAAAAAAAAGTAGAGCTCATTTAAGCTGAAATAACGCGCCCCACTATCGCATTAACCCATACAAGTAAATTTAAAATATGGAAGCAATACATATACAAATGCCGTTGTAATTGGTCATTCAGTTGCCGGTGAGACTCAAACGTAGGAGCACGCGGCGTTCGATTGGAGCAGTCGACGCTCCCACACAGATGAAGTGTCGTTATTAATATTTGCACTCGCGCATCGAAATCAACTAATTAAGTAGTGGGGCGCGTCATTTCAGCTTAGACAAGCTCTACGAGAAAAATTCCACCTTGTAACGAGGTAGATTTACTAGTCCCACAAAACGTTGGTGCATAGAATGGGAAAAAAATGTTTATTGAACCAAACTTCGAATTTTGGTTAGCGATACGAACGAACTAAAAGCGAAACTGCCAAGAGGATGATATTCAGACCGGATTTTTTACTTCTAGAACTCATTTAAGTAAATACTATCGACTAAAAGACGACCAGAGGGCCTATCGGCTATCTCAGTGGACAACTGAATTTGACATAAAAAAATCTGACACCACTCTAATTTGGTAGACGCTATTGGCAGTTTTCAACGTAGATGACGTGGTGTAGAATTATCTAGTGTCACATACAGTTGTCAACTGAGTTAGCCAATAGCCCCGCTGAGTGGCTCAATGGTCAAATTGTTCTATGTTTAATAAGAATGTATTTAAAAAAAAGTATTTAAGTAGTATATCAGTTATCTAACACCCATAGTACAAGCTTTGCTTAGTTTGGGGCTAGATGGCGCTGTGTGAATTTGTTTACGAATATTTATTATTATTTATCGCTAACAAAACTCGAAGTTTGGGTCACCTAAAAAAATGTAACAGGTTATGCAAGGGCAGACCAACGTTTTGCCTTTTTTGGGTCTCCTAAACCTCTACTTTTGCTACAGAGTTGATTTTTTCTCGCACTCGATGACGTCACCTACGCCTCACGTCTAATATCATTGGGCTGGCTATTGTTTTTTCTGGTTTACAGATTTCCTAGCCGGTCTGACATTCATCACCTTGCCATCATCACCGGCCACATACATGATGGCCAAGATGTGTCAAGATGTGTACAAAGTTATTTGCAAAGGCGACTTCCTACTGAAATATTTGTACACAGGAATGGGCACCCACACATAGTCTTTTCCAATCTTTGTACACATCTTGACACATGTCTGTGACCGGCATTCGATCATATGTGTAGAAAGGGTTCGTACGTATTCTAATTATTTCCCAGCCGTTGCTCACTAACTATTATCCCTATTTAAAGGATCTTCTCACCACCACGATGACGACCTAACCTAGGTGTGATAAGTGGCAGCACTCTAACCCTTTCTAGGTCCAAGGAAATAAAGGTCTGAAGTTATTATGAGTTGCTAGGCCATTAGAGCCGCGGCCGGATATTGGATATTCTTTACTGCGGTTTCGAATTGCTCCCGAATAGAGGTGAGTCTGGTTTCGGTTCCAAATAAATTGGAGCTTTTCATTATATAATTTACAGATTCATTTTCACATGTCCTCATGTTTGCTTGTAATAAAATTTTGCAAATTAAATGTGACCCAGTCTCGGTTTTCGATTGGACTGACATTTTGCACACTCGTTAGTCCATGGCTGCAGTTTGATTCGAACTCGATACCTCTCGCGTACAAGTTAAATGCCGTAACTACTAGACCACCGACACAGTCTCTCTCTACCGGACCGCCTCTGCGTCTTTAAATATTACGAGAATAATCGTCACTTTTGTTGAAATTTTTACAAGTATACCGTTTAAGTATCTGAAAGAAATAAGGAGTTCCAGTAACATTTTTAGCATTATTTTACTCATCGATGAAATTCAGAATTCGTATTCGGTCTCAGACGAAAGAGACCGAATCCGAATTGCAAGTAACCAGAAACCGAGCTCTAGCCACCCCTTTACCCGCGATGGACGCAAACGATAACCTTGTGTTACGGAACAAGTTTAAATTAAAATTGCAATCTTATCTTTTTACAAAGTGGAAGCTAAAGGAGATACCATTGGCAAAGTGAGTCGTAGAAGTGCTAGCGACAAATTCATCGTCACTACCAGACCTTATTACGGTCAACATCCCATACCTAATAGTAGATAGATACATACACTCGTTATTGCACACAAAATTACATAAAAAAGAAAATTTAACAGGTCTTTTCAAACGTTGTGGGCAAAAGGTGGCCTTATCGCTACAAGCGATCTCTTCCAGGCAACCCTTGTCTAGAAAGAGAAAAAGATAAACATGAGACAGACAAGCAACAAAAATAGCATTAATCATTTAAGTAAAATAGTATACTATAAACTAAAAATTATACACCTACATACTAATATACACACTATGGGCTACAATATATATAGATAATATACGTTTATAATAATAAATATACATATCAGCGAAGACCTGTAATTAGCTTTCTGTTTCGTAAGAATATTAATATTATGTTGTTATATGGCTATTGGTGTTCCAATTAATAAAAATTGGCTACTGCTGGACCAGAGGCTCTCCCACATTAATGGAGGGCATTGCCCTAACCTCCCTTATAAATGTCTGGTCTCGCCACCCCCGCCACCCTCGCCATGATGGCTTGACGTAGTTGCGAATGATATATATGCGTGCCGTCAAACTCACTGTATGGTAAATAGAGCCATATATTCTGATATTTTGTCAACTTAATTTATTTCACGAAGCGCATTTTAGCATAGGTAATTATATACATTAATAAACTATGATCTTTATTAATATTTCCAAGGTACACGCATCGTACCGAATCACGGCGGACGCTCCTCATATTATCACAAGCTAGATCTCCTCTAGACAACCAAAAAACCTACGAGAGAGCCCGAATATTTCGTATTTTTAAGGCATAGGTAATTTTCCGGGCAAAGCAAAGTAGAGTGAGTAGAAAAGCGGATCCAGACAGAAGCCGGGATAAGCGCTAGAACAAAGATGATGAGGTATTAAAGTTTCTATTTCTGTGTGACGTGCCTAAGTTCAATCCAAAGCTTCAAACCTAAATTTTGCAAGCTAAAGTTACAAATCAAAATCGTTGCAACAATCTCGTATAAAGCTATTACCAAAGCACCTACCAAAGCTTCATTAAAGCTTTTACCCTCATCCAAGTCAAACGAAGCCGCCAGCTGGGCTACCTTTCACGAATACACAATCAACAGATACGATAAAATCAATGACTTAAAACAGTACCCTACATTCTGTCCCCATTTCGTGTAGTACAGGCGCGTCCATCCCAATCCATAGGGTACAGACGGGCTCACGAGTGGTGTTGCCATAGTAACAGCATTGCCGTATGCTAAGGTAACTGAAGTAGGTTAATAATAAAAGGCTAATTGACCAAGTAGTCAGTAGTAATAACGGTGTATATAATTGTTATGAAATGATGCACCTTATTTGCGCATGATATATGTATGTCACGTCATGTGATAGCGTCAAGGATGGTACCAAACTGTTAGGCATATTATCCTAAATTTATCTACAAAAACTTGTCATAATGTACTTTACGAGAAGAGACGAAAAAGAAACATGAAAATGTATTAAACTACAGATTTCAAAAAGTAGTGAAACCTTTTGAAAATTGTTGAAAATTCTATTTATAATTCAAACCGGAACATAACAATGCAAGAATGTTGCTTGGCGACAGAAATAGATAAGTCAGTTGTACTCACCCAGGTGGACTCATAAGGCTTGACAGAGTCCTACCACCTATAGAATATTATTCCTTCCTAGGTCCTTAGAGTATTATTCTTACTCATTGAAATATTAAGGTTCAAAAGTTCAATCAACGAACTATTCAAAATCAGGGCGAGGCGGTTTCTAAAAAATAAATCAAATAGAGACCATTAGATTTATAAAAATATAGACATTTTGCGCTTTCATCTCAGAAAAGGTACTAAAACTAAATCTTTTCATAAATACCTTTCCGAATAACTTAGGTTACCAAATTCAATACTTGAGAATCTTGTCTTAGCAGCGCCATCTAATGTGGCACGTCGAACTACACTTTTAACTGTAGCTGTCTGAAAATTTGCCGGTCTGCGTGATCAGAGACTGTAGGAGAACCGGTCATAGTAATATCAGCCATAGTCGATAGGATGGTAGATGAGGGAAGATATTCCATGGTCGGATCTTAGACTACTACTAATACACGAAACAAACTCCTTCCGAACAAGGGTTAACCGAAACAAAGTCTAGCAACACCGTCTGAAGCCGGCGTCGCTCGATAACGTAACCTGTTGCGCATCTGCGCACACCAACACAGAGCTAAGGCACGCACACAGAGACGGCACAGACGGAGTGTTTCCTGGATGCAAATTTGATTGTGCAAATGATGTAGGCACGCCATTTGCCGAAATTATGCCGGGGTTAGGGTTTAGGGTACAATTGAATACTCGTGTATTTGAGTTTTAGGTAAGATTTCATGTGTAGCTAGGACTAGCTTAATGAAGTACTTGAAGTTGTTACATTTAAAAGGAATAAGTAAGTGTATTGTATTGAAAAAGAGCACTAGCAATATTATAAATCAAATCAAATCGTGCCCAGTATAACTGTCACGTTACACTGGGCACGATTCAGATGTGGAATGAGCTCCCAGACACAGTGTTTCCTTTGGACTATGACAAGGGATCGTTCAAGAGGTATATTAGAGGTCTCTTCGTTCAAGAGACGTTCAAGTTCAAATATATTGATTAAATTAGGGTTTTTATAAAACACTTATAAATATCATGCGATCTACAATGGTATGCGCTGCGGCATCGTTGGGCCGGCAACGGTTGGAGATGTTTTTACGTTTTTACGGATGTTTAAGAGGCGGGCAATGCATTGGTGGCGGTGACAACTTTCCATCAGGTGGCTTGCTTGCCTGTTTGTCTAAAAAAAACGTAGAGAAATCACACTCATGTAGCGTAAAATAATCTTAATAGGATCTTCGTTGAACGCCCAAAAAGTTGGAACTCACTAAACGTTAAATCGTTAATATCCCGTAATATCTCCGCAATACCTGCCACTGGATCGCGAAAACCACTCCCAGCCTAACAAGCGACGATCCCAAAGCCGCGAGCGATGGTCATTTGACAATTTGCTCGATCAAATACTCGAGGTAATACCTCAAACGTTCTTTTAGGCTTGTACCTAAAAAAGAGAAAATTACCCCAAATTGTGGGTGAAATTCCCCCGGGTAACATTGCCGACGTCGGCTTTGCGAACCTATATTTGCGGCCAGTTTATCCTGCGCCCTCAGGGGAGCTGGCGGTTCCCCTCTGAGATCGGATGCTGGTAAATTGAGCGCAGGGAAGAGGGTCAACTTATAATTGGTTCCATGACCCGAATAAGTAGATACGGTAGCGCTTAGGCTCCATTCAGAGTGAGAGAAAAGTAAATTGGGAATAAGGCTCAGATTCTAATCGTTCCCCGGGATCAGTAGAAAACCCCTACTAGTGATGAGCTATAGATAGGTAGAGTTCGGTTTCAAAATTCCATCCTTGGAATGTCAAAATTTGATAACCCATTCACTGAAATTAATATAGGGTTTTGAACAAAAAAGAAGCAATTCAACAACAAATAATTCATCTATATTTTTAGGTTGAAGGGTCACACATAGTCAAGCTTACAAAGAGAATATTACTTAGTTCTACAAGTCATTATAACGATGACTAAATTAATATCGAAGTTATATAACGACCTACAAACAGAAATATAGTCATTTATAGTAGGTATCGATGATGGTTATTGAAGGTCTGCTCCCATTTTGCAGAAGCCCTTATATCTGCCCCCTTTTGAACTGAATGAGGGGTGGCGCGGGGGCGACCTAGCATCACTGATATCTACAGTATGTAGCCCATAAACATAATTATTTGGGCTATAAATAGAAAAACCACAGCACTTTCTTTTTGTATGTTTGTTTTTATGCCTATTTCTACTAACGTATCGGATGAAGTTGCATTTTCGAGAGAAGGCAGGGGGGAAGAATATAGGCTTAACGTCGCCGTGTACACTATACCCATGTATAGAACGGGTAGGCCGTGTGGCGTCCTGGAGAGTAGAATAGCACCAATTCTCGTGGGTGTCGTACAAGGCGACTAATGTTTTCCAGACAAAAAATCTAGAGTCTCCATAAGCTGGAAAATGGGCAGATGTTTTTCCATTGTTATATTTATAACACTGCGATCACCAATCTGCCTGCCAAGATTATGGCAAACACCTCCCCTTTCGTGGGAGAGGCCCTACGTCCTGCAGTGGACTGTTACATGCTGTGATGATGGGAACGGGTAGGTCTCAATTCCACTTTGCCGGACGGACACTACATGGCCGAGGTCTCTCTAAACTCGGGGCTAATGTTCCAAATGTCTGTCAAAGCGAATTAGGAGCATCCTGTAGCACCTCGCAGTGCAATGAGATCGCAGGGTCAAGGTTATTCGACTATTTGCTTCCACTCCGCGTATTTTGCTCGGCGGATGATTCCTTGCTTACGAATTGGTGTTTGGATTATTTGCCATTGGTGTTCTATTTTTACTTTTATTTTTTTATACCACTCAAGTTGTATACAAGCTAGCCTGCTTTTTAGTTACCGTTGTTTACGGGCATTTGCAATACCAGGGGTATCACTCATGTGCTACCGACCCGGTAAAAACCTTTTCACCCCTTTCTTGAAAAACTCCATGTTGTACTTTCCATCGAGCTCATTCTACAACCTCAGTGTGCGTGGGAGAAGTTCCTTTGAAACCGCTCAGTTTAGCCTTGCTTGGCTAGTCAATCCCGGATTCAGCTACTCTTTATCAGTAGAAGGCTTGTTAGGCTAGTGTAAGTGTTAGTAAATATGTGAGTGTCATGTCATCAAGGGTACGCAAATTACGTAACAGGTGCCCCTGGGAATGCACAGAATTGCAAAGGAGGCTCGCAGTTGAAAATGTAAATTTTTGAATTTATTGGTTTTTGGATGGATGGATAAAATTTTTAAAAAAGTGGTTCGCAAGTTTCAAGACCATTCTTGAAGAGGTACGCAGAATTCGTACCTCTTGAACAACGTTCTTTTATTGCTTAGGGAGGCGGTCCACCTGATTAAAGCGACCACCATCGTCCAGAAAGCGGATGCGGTGCCGGCCTTTGAGGTACCTGTAGACTTGCCTTTTGAAGAAGCCCATGTCGCCTATGAAGCCAGTCGTCAAGTGTCGAGTTCGACGCACATAGAGAGCACAGAAGATCGGAATTCTCTTTTGCTGAGTGTGTGTGTGAGAGAGTCATCTGGTTTACGCAAGGTTGGCAAGGAGGGGCGACAGAAATTCCCTTCGACAGCCTTGGCAAGATACCAAAAAGCACGACTCCCAGATGGGAGGCTTAAATTATTGAGAGCCACTGTGTTAAATTGAATTAGAGTTGGACACATTTTGCGTTAGTTATTAAAATAAAATGCAGAATGTTTTTTTTTTTTTTTTTTTTTTTTTAATTGACTTCCGCCTAAATATGTCGAATGTCTCTTAATTTTAAGGACTCTCTTAATTAGATTCATGCTATCTCTTTTGAATGTCAAAGATTTGATAGAGAGAGTATGATCTTTATTAAAGTTAAGAAGCATTCCAATATTCGTGCATTAGACCAAGCGAGCACCGAGCTCGAAACTTTTGACACTTAGATAGGTGCTTAGAAGCTGAGGTGATCGTTAAGAAAGTACCTACTTATACTACCAAACTATTAGTACTAGACTACTCAAAAGCGAAACGTGGTAACTAGTCATAACTATTCCCCAATTCCCAAATCCTTGTATTTTTATGCTACTCAGTGACAAACGAGCAGAAATCCCACCTGATAGTAAGTGGTAACTGTCGCCCATACCATCTACAATTCATATATTATAATTTATTTATTTATTAAAACTTTATGCACTAAAGATACATTGGCGGACTTAAAGCTAAAGTAGCCTTATCTACCAGTCAACCGTTAAAAAATATGATCGAAAACGGTAGACGGTGCGAGAGAAACAATAAGATAAGGTGAAGGAAGGGATACTTTACATAAATAAATGCTGAAATTATACAATTTTACAGAGATACAAGATATAGGTGAACAAAAAACACATCCTAAAGATAGGTACAGAGGAGTGCATAATAGGGGAAGGGGGAATAATATAATTATAGGGCATTCAAATAATGTTTGTGTACAGCCTAATTACAGAGTTAAAAGTCTAATTTCAGAGGAGATCATAGGAATATAATAGACGAAACATCTTGAAAAATAACCGTACTGTTAAAATACCTAATTACATTATAAAATTTGACAAACCCCTAAGTCCTCATAAAAATCCTTTTAAAGAACCAAATAATTAGGACACTTGAAATTAAAAAACATCCCTTTCAGTAGGGAAGATGGGTGACGAATTTCACACGTATGGGATCCTGGGATCCTGTAATTAAGATCATCAAGGAGCACTCTCATTACCATACTGCTAAGTCTCATGATGCTCGGCTTGCAAGACTTGCATGTCGCATGCTCGCTCTTTCGATGATGTATCTACTTAAGGTTTATTTGTTGCTCAGCTTTAAAGAACCAAACTGCAATAACCAAATCAAAGAGCCTTACACCTTTTTAATTTAGTTTAGTTATAGGTATATGGTGTGTGGTGCTGCCTCCTCAAAGAATAGCACCACCCCATCTCTTCCCGTGGGTGTCGTAAGAGGCGACTAAGGGACAAATCCGAAAGGTGGGCAGCAGCATCTTTCTGGGTAGATTTACATCAACTGCACTGCGATCTGTGGAGATTAGGCAAGGACCTCCCCTTTCGTGGGAGAGGCCCGAAGTCCTGCAGTGGACTGTTATGGGCTGTGATGATGATAGGTACGTTCGAGCCCTTTTCGATGAAGGCAATTACAGGCATGAGGCATTTCAGTCTTCACAGTGACAACGCATCTACGGTTCTGCTGTTTTGTTGCCTACAACTTAAATGCATGTATCGTAGATGTCATGGGTGACAGTTACCACTTAACATTAGGTGGGCTGCCTGCTTGTTTGTCACTGCATAGCATAAAAAAATGTGGACGCAGAATAGTCTCAGAATATCTACATCTCGAAGCCCTTTTTATGTATTACAATAGGTGATCACCTACTGTAATACATAACCCAATTTTATTCACATTTAAAAAGTATATTGAAATACATAAGTACCTATTCTCTGGTGAATCATATTGATATTGCTACACAGCGCAAGTACCAACGTATGTAGCCCTGGGCTAAATCCGGAGATGATTTTTAGTGCTATTTTTAAAATATTTCCAGCCGTTTTCTATAAAGTAAAGTGGACCGGCTAGCCTGGCTTATACGCCAGTGTTAAGGCGAAGATATATTTTCAGGAGACTTACGTAATAGTCTCATATGTAAGCCATAGGGTAAAATATACGACGACGATGTGCTTACAGAGGTTGGTGAATAGTAGTTGTTTTATCTAAATTCTTAATAAAGATTATTGGTCTCATAGCTACAGATATGTTCATCATCATCATCAGCCAGAAGACGTTCACTGCTGGGCATAGGCCTCCCCCAGAGATCTCCACAGAGACCGGTCCTGTGCATTCCGCATCCAGCTGGTACCTGCGATCCTTACCAGGTCGTCGGTCCACCTTGTAGGAGGCCTACCCACGCTGCGTCTACCGGTACGTGGTCGCCACTCGAGAACTTTACTGCCCCATCGGCCACCTGTTCTTCGAGCTATGTGCCCTGCCCACTGCCACTTCAGTCTGGCAATCCTTAGAGCTAACAGCTAACAGATATGTTATTGTATATCAATAAGAAAGAAAACATTTATTGCAAGTATACACACGACACGATAATTAAGTACAAGAAAAAAACAAAGAACTAATTATTAACAAAGCGAACATAAAATAAACGTATCTACCTACAGTTTATCTATTCCTAGTGGCATTGTTTAAACTCCGTGTCGCGGCTTCCAGTGCAACTGAACCCCCTCAGCATAATGTTATAGCAATTTTCTTATGCTTCTCAAAACAGTCTTCCCCTTAACAACTATTCCCGAAATATCCCGTTTGATCGGCAGCAGGCGTGCGCCGGCGTCGATTGCGTATCGATCGATTGATTTACACGTAACCCTGCCCCCCTGGGGCCCCACAGCATTCAAAACTCAACTTTACACGTATAAGAATAAAGTTCAAATTATTTTTTTATTCTTTGCCGTAGTATTTAAAAAGTAACCTTATTTCTTAAGCTCATTATGTTTTTAGAAGGGAAGTTTAGAGGGTGATTATTTTTTCAATAAATACAATGTGTGTGCCGTGGTATCTCAATCAGTATATTGTAATGGTTTTTATGTAAGATTGAAAAGTGTTACAATAATTGGAAGCCGTGATTGTTTACTAAAGTCCCATGTTTATTTTGCACCTCCACCAAATTAGTAGGGGTTTAGCAAAAATTACACAACAGTTAATACTTTAAGAGATGTACAAGCTGGAATACCGAGCATTAGTCCCAATACAAGGTCTTCAATCTTTAATTTTGCTGGCTACCTTATTCTTCAAACCGGAACACAACAATCCAATCATAGATAAGTCGGCGCGGGTCCATCCATATCCAAGCAGACCCCTCAGCAGAATTGGCAAAGTCCTACTACGGGTATAATATTATACTAGCTTTCACCCGCGACTTCGTAAGCCTAAAACTCGCTTATTAGTTATTACATTACGGACCCGTTTCCTACACCACATGACCACATTGAATTTCGGGATAAATTATAGCCTATGTACTATTCTGGTCCATAAACTACATTACTACCAAATTTCATTGAAATCTGATTAGTAGTTTTTGTGTAAGGCAGTAACAAACATCAACAAACAACGTATAAGCAAAAAAAGGGTAGGTAAATGTAATGTAGGTGTACGCGAATGAAGTCGCGCCAAGTCCACTACAATATAAAATATAAAATAATAATTTTACAAATTCATAACGATATCTAAAATAAATAAAAAAGTAAAGCCCCCTGTGCATCGTGCGTGTGATTTAAAGGTGCGTCGCGACATCTGCGCGGGCGCAGCGCGGCATCGAGCCGCCAGCAGCTGGATCGACGAGCTTCGTTGTCGATGATTGTAAAAACGTTTCCTAATAAGCATATATTAAGCCGTGTGGTGTCTGGCAAATAGAATGCACCAGCCCTTCGATTGGATGTTGTAAAAAGCGACTAAAGTCTTAGGCACTATTCTAATTGACAATGGTCGTGCGAAGGGAGGTTTTGAGGTCTCCTATTGTTCGGGCGACGTCCGTCGTTCGATAATGTTCGCACGACCGTTGCCAATTAGGACGGCGCTTTAGACTTGAAAATGGGCAGCAGCGTTGTTTGATGTGTGTTTAGAACACTGCATTCTCCACTCGCCTAACAAGCGTGGAAATTATGGGAATGCCCTCCACGGATGTGGAGGAGGTTCAAGTCCAGCAGTAGACTGTTATGTGCTGATGATTTGAACATTTTCATCTTGACCGCATCGTCACTTACCAACAGGTGAGATGGCAGTCAAATCCCTGTCTTGTCTAATATTAAAAATATTAAAAAATATCCAACGTTTATACATATTTTTATACTCTCGCCTGTTAGGGAACTTTTCTAGCTTTTGCAAATTGGAGCCTGAGAAAATCCCTCCAATTTACCGAATACCGCAGCCAAACAACATTGTAAATTAATTAATTAATATTACCTATAGTCGCCCGTGGATATTCAAATCAATAAACAGGTTACCGTTTGGCATTGTGATGTTGTTAGTACTTTAACATCATACATATTAAAACCACAGTCTTAAAGATCCTTACCCGCCGTAAGGCCGTAACGTAATAAGTCGAAAATCTCCAAATTTGATAATCAATTACATTGTAGGTTACCGCTTCAACATATAATTTTAATAGGCCCCCTAAGCAAACCATACACCAATTTTAAGACCGTTCCTGTCGACGGTTTAGATTTTCAGACGCGTTTTGTCGGGAGTAAGTTACTTAGATACTTCACTTTTTTCCTTCTTAACTCTATAAAGTCTCTGCAAACATTTTGGTCAGAAAGTATAGCTTGGCTGTTTCATGTGGGACACTACCCCACCTGTGGGACACAAGTGTGAGCTTTATGTATGTATGTGTATGTAAATGTAACTCTATCAGTGACGTACAAAGCACAGTGCAGCTGATACTAGCTATGTGCTAGCTTAGTACGTTAAGTTACGTTTACAAAGCAAATTGTGTATTATACATGTCATGAACGTAAGTATAAATAAATAAATAAATATGCTTGGACAATTCACACAGCGCCATCTAGCCCCAAAGTAAGCAGGCTTGTGTTATGGGTCTAGAAAACTAATACCTACAATATATTTTAAATACTATATAAGTATTATACATACAACACCAAGACCCGTAACAGAAATTAAAATTCATAATTTCAATTTCTGCCTCCTAGGAACCGAACCGGGGACCTCTGTATGGCATGTTAACTAACTGAACCACTCCGGTCGTCAAGAAAATCAGTTATCCTTAAAAACTTCATCAATGACATGAAATGTAATTTACACAAACACGTTATATATTCCTGTAGTATACACAAATATGTTCCTGCTCTCTTTGCCTTAGCAAACTCTACCATGTGCAGGAAATAATTCCGTAATAGAACTCCATCTGACTATTTCTCCGGCGGTTTGATTTCTCTACAATTACGTAGAGTTTCTATACTATACGTGTTCAGCTCTATTTAGACCTTACCAGTATAAACGACACAGAGCTTTTAGCGTGTAGATGTCCCATTTAATTATTGTTCTAACTATCCGCTTATTATATTGCGGTGTAGAAAACAAAATACATAAAAATAACCATAACCTTATACAGTTTATGCCATAGTACAGAGAGACAGGTGCAGAGAGACCTAACTCGATGCGTGATAGAATGAGAATAAGGAGAACTGCAAGTGAACCAATAACACCCCCACCACCACTACTCCAACATATCGGCGACCGCGTACCGAAAGATGCAGCGTAGGTAGGTCTTCCACACGGTGGAACGATGACTCGGTAAAGATCGCAGGTAACAGCTGGATGTGGAATGCACGGGACCGGCTATTGTGTAGATCTCTGGAAGTGGCCTATGCCCAGCAGTGGACATCTTTTGGAAGATACGATGATAGTACTTTTATAATCTGTTGCAGCGTTGCTTTCCAATCGTTTGTCTTGTGTCCTCTATGTTTGTTCTTTGCTCATTAATGCAATAAGTTATGTGTGATGCTAAGATTTTAATTTCGACAGTGATTCGTGATTTTGGCGTCAAATTTTGAAGTCATATTTTGTTCACCTCAGTGTTATTTATTACAAATAAACAAACTTATTATAAATGAGTTCCGGTGTAATTCCTTTGTTTTGTGTAGATTCCGTTATGAAAATCACGACCTGCCTATATATTAAGAAACCGGACAGATCATTAGCGCAATGTAGACAACACAATAGTAAACTTCCACCTACAGTCTAAGTTTACCTAATCTAAGAAAAGTAATCTAAGTTAAGAATGTAATGTGGAACAGAATAAAGTACTATATATGTCTATATCTGTCTGAATTTGTAACCAAGATCCAATCTGGTCAGGTTCCCCTGGTAGCAGGGTCACGGAGGTCAGATGATCATGGATCATGGTCAAGGCGGAAACCGGGCTCTCGGCCTCGAGAACACAACCGGGACATTAACGCTAAGATGGTTTTTTTTTATGTTTATGTCTAAATATTTAACAATCTGTGTGCGCCAAACAACGCTGTAGGGCTAGAGAGTGGAATGACCTAGTAAACTTGAGCTGCGTCGTGAGTTACCAACTCTACCTACATAGGCTTACTCTACATAGAGCAATGTAGAGCTTCAAGTAAACGTGTTTAAAATTAGTTTCATGTGAGTTTTGGTCTTTTAAATATATAGTTTTATTGAATAGCCGTAACGGAAATACTTTTTTCCACTTTGAAACGTTATTTGTACAGGTTTTTGCCTTTCAAAGTTAAGCTCGCTCAATCAATGATCGTACGCACTCTTGCATTTCACATTATTAAAATCCTACTAATATCACAAATACGAAAGTTGATGAGGATATTTGGTTGTCTGTTACTCCTTCACGCAAAAACTACTGAACAAATTTGGATGAAATTTGACAGTATAACACATATTTTAAGGGTATGCATAGTCGTCCCGTGACCATGATGCATGCAACTGTGTCGAAATATCGGGCTACTCGTCAACAATGGTACGCGGTAGGAAACCCGGAACATACCCTTAAAATGTGTAATAATAACCGCGATAGTTTAAAACAGTATAACACATATTATCTCGAAATTTAACGTAATTCCCTTGGGAACTGGTCCGGAACGAAACCAAACTTTATGCAAACGAAGTCGCAAACAAAAGGTTGTCATTTAAAAATAGTAGTTTCTTTAAACTTTAACATTTAATAACTCACTGCCTTGCAAGTTCAAAGAAAATTTTTACGCCTGAGAAGTCCTCAGGCTGTTTATATCATAGTTAAAAGTTTTCATACAAACCTTGTTTCTTGTTCATAATAAAATTGTATTTGTTTCTTCTCACGCTTTTTCTACTCTCACATTTTGAATCTTATACCCAATACAAATAAAGTCGCATTCCCAACTGCAATATTCCCTTTAAAAGTTGAAAGATAAAGCTAAAACTTGAAGACCCTTGGCTTAGCGCTTTTGATCTAAAAATAAAAAATAAAGCTTTTCTTGGACAAAGCTCGCGAATGTCGCTTTTATGGGACAGATCTTTTCTTTTTTGTTCCCCGGCTGTTATTCACAATTATGCTAAGCTTGAGGATTCTTCGAGCTAATCAGGATTTTTAAATTTGTGTTGTTTAGTCTAACTGTGCATGCATTTTTCTCATTCCAGAGAGAGTTTGGTTCATTTGAATCGCTAAAATATAGAACTAAAAAAAAAACATTTTGGCGTTAATGTCGCAGTTATGCCGGGGTCCGCCTTGACCATGTTTCAGGACTTCGGCAGATTAGATAATTACAGTGGAGCGACTGCTATCTGACCTCCGTGACCCTGCTGCCAGGGGAACCTGACCAGATTGGATCATGGTTATACATTCAGACGCCTGCATGTGCAGGTTTAGCATTCAACCAATGTACATAACTTAAAAAGAGCCATTGGTTCACATTGGGCTTCGAACCCGGTACCTCTCGCTTACGAGTCGGATACCTTCACCACTAGGCTACCGTCGCTCCAATATAAACTACAGTCCATATTGACGTATGGATTATCATATCTAAATATTTCATATTTATTCCCGTGTCTTTGACTACACAAAATGCCTGACCTAATCAGAATCTGACGTATTCCGAATCTGACTACATAAGAAAATGGACCTCAGAATCTGTCGTGCTAAGAATCTGACCTACATGACCTCAAAAGTGCATATGGTCAGGCGTGCAAATAATTTATTGAATGACTCATAGTTATCTAATCACAAGAATACTAACTCTTACATCAAACCAACCGGATGCTAACAAAAAGAGCCATACAAAATTCATGGCACTATTCCGAATTGTAAATCAGAAACTAGGTTAATGGCATACGAAGAAAAAAACAAAGGTTCAGAGTTCGGTGACCCTGCTGACCCCTTAGCGGGGGTCACCGACCGTCTGTCCGTATGTCCGTCCATTGTTGTGTGTAGAATGTGAAAAACGGTATAATAAAACACCTTTTGCAGCCATATCCGGCGTTTTTAGCTGAATTAAAACAATACACCTTTTTTCGTTTCATTTTGGGATCTACTTGTTTAATAAAATGCTTTATTGTACTACATTAGCTACTGTGCGGTGTACTTTTAAATTGTACCGGTATTTTAATAGTACAATAACCGGTAAAGAAGTGACAAAAAGTATTCAGAAACGTTATTATAACTTATTTTTTAATTTAAAATGGCTTCGTTTTGCTTGGAATTCGATGTGCCGAGCAAATCATTTCAGTAGATACAACGACACAATTACCGGTCATTGATATCTTCTCGTCAATATCCCGGTTGTGCTTTCGCACGCGAGGGTCCGGGGTCCGCCTTAACCATGAACCAGGATTTTGCAGATCAGGTAGTTACAGTGGCGCTCCGCCTCCGATCTGGCCTCCGTGACCCTGTTAAATTGAAATTGAAATTATGAATTTTAATTTCTATTACGGATCTGGGTGTACTATGTATAATAACGATGTATATAAAAATGTATATATTTAGTTTATCAGTTATCTAGCACCCATAACACAACATTTGCTTACTTTGGGGCTAGATGGTGCTGTGTAAATTAGTCTAAGCATATTTATTACACATATCTAACACTCGGCTAGCATTAAGGCAAGTCGCACTTTGCTTACGAAGGTACGCGAGGTTACAGAGCTCAAAGGGTCGATATTTGTACCGATTAACATGAATATGCATCCAAAGTGCTAGCTTAAAATAGATGGATATTTGCACTAGAAAATATGTCAATCCTAATCACTTTTGCGAAGGACACTTCTGGCAGAGGCTCTTAGCTGTGAACTAAATGCATTCAATCCGGTTCTAAAGTCGGTCAATTTTGTTCATTTTGACGGACGCATAGTGCCAGTTGGAATCCTGCGTTCGCGCGCACTGTAAGACCTCAAAGCAAAAATATTGGCAAATTTGCTACTTTTGACAGGCAACTTTATTTTTTTTCCTGTATGCTTCTTAGTAACATTTCTGAATACGGGTGAATGCAAACAACAGCCTCTTTTTTGTAATTACGCTGTTTACCGTAGCTATTCTTCAAACCACAGTACAAACAGCTTGGCGGTAGAAATAAGGCGGTACCGGCAGACAGGCTTTACAGAGTCCTAGCACCAAATAAGTTTTTAGCCTTCTGAGGATAATATGGATTTTAATAATGAAATTGCCGTTTTTTTTCGCACATACTTATTAGCTCACATTTTTTATTATTTCTCGTAATAAGTAAAAATTAATACATGATTTTGATAACAGAGTACGTCTTGATACTTAGTAATCAAAAGTTAAAAAATATACAATATAAATGTCCATAAAATCAAGGTCGCTGAGCGTGCGATGGAGCGCCCGGTGCTCAGGGGTTCTCTGACAGATAGAATTCGCAAGTTTATCCATCAAAGAACGAAAGTCATCGGTATCGAGCATAACATCAAGGCGTTGAAGTTGAAGTGTCATGTCTATAGAGAGACGAACTGGTGGCCGATCGAGCTGACTCGAGTCGGAGTGAAGACGAGACGCCCAGTGACATGATGGACTGACCGACGACCTTACAAAGTGGCCGAAGGATGCGAACCGCCGAAATACCGAAAGAATAGTGCAGTTTACGGCAACTGTGACATGATGGACTGACCGAAAAACTTGAAAAGGTGGCGGGCAGTGGATGGGTGCGAATCGCCGAAAACCCGAAAGAATTGTGCTCTTGGAAAAGGCTCACGATCAGCAGTGGAAGGCAATAGACTGATCGGAGACGACTTTTCGGTCAATCTTTCCAAGCAAAGATTGACCGATAGTGCGGACGCTGAGACCACAACGCACTTATTTACGGCCCAGTTCGATACCAACAACGACCGATGGCGGCCGATTTCCATCATAATTTTATATTTAACGGCTGTCAGCTGCCAAGCTTTCGTTAATTTTAGCGCGTGGTTTACGAGCTGCGGCTGTGATGCGGGAAACGGCGAGATGCGTGTGAAATAAATATTGTTTACTGCCGAAAGTCGTACAGTATTCATCATCACAGCCTATATCAGTCTACTGCAGAACTTAGGGCCTCTCCCACATAAAGGGAGGTTATTGCCATAAACTCCACGCTTGGCAGGCAGGTTGAAGATGTTGAAAACGCTGCTGCTCATTTTCCAGCCTACGTAGACTCTTGATCTTTTGTCTCGGTAACATTAGGCGCCTTGTACGACACCCACGAGTGTAAGGGGTTGGTGCTATTCTCCTCTGCCGGACGCCACACGGCCACGCCAAAGTCGCACAAAAATAATCATTAGCAAAATTTGATGATTGTACGGGTATCTCAGCCAGATACGACATCGGGACCTTTAAGAAACGAGCCTCCACCTTTCTCAAAGGGCGGTAATGCATTCGCAAACCCCGGTGTCGTTTGTTCGTTTGCCTCTAAAGAGAAAAGAATTAGTAGAGAAGTACCTAAAGTGTGATCTGCGTTCAATCGATCGCAATAGCTGGCAAGTTATAGTACTTACTACAAGTAAGTACGCTGTGAATTTAGTATTAAAAACCAAATAATTAAGCTATTGTACTGAATACACAACGTGAAATCGAAAGACTTTATATCAATACTTCAGACCAAATTTTCAGAGTTCAAAAAGTTTCTAATAAAGTCGTTATCTTTCTTCAAATAAAGTTTGAGTCCACAATGTCTCGACGCCGTAACCACCGGCCGTAACGTGTAAAAGCAGACTTTAAGCTTCCATCCTGACCGTAAACTTTTCAACCCGTTCTTAGCGCAAAGGTTAGTACAGCACATAAAAGATTCACTTACGGATATCTCACCGTTTCTATTATGGTCGAATGCGCTATAAATCCGCCATTTTGACGACGCGCGGTAAGATGGCCGCGGTTTACGTCAAAAATGGCGCGAAAAGGAACAAAATGGTGCCGGGGGTCGTTATTTTTTACTGTTTTAGTGGTTTTGTTTTTTTTTTATTTGTCGACTCACGACTCTCTTGGGTGTACGAGTTCGTAATCCAAATGCGAACGAGAAATAAAAACTATTTTAATCAACGCAGAAATAACAATGACGCTGGACCGGCTAGGCTTGGACTCGTTTTGGCTTACACCACGCCACTTCGTAACTACCACAGATTTTAGTTGAATGGTCTTTGTATCTTAAGTCTTCACAATGAAGTAATAATAAGTTTTTGGTATTGTGCACAGTGGAAATCTTCTTATGATTCCGGAAAATACGGGAAAATAATAAAGGGGAATATTTGTTCGCAACCCGAATTCGCAGAGCGATCATTCGCCAAAGAGGACAACAACCAGTAGTAGCATTTTATTAGGTTTATTGTAGGTATCATAAATTCAATCTGACCTTTCTAGTTCTCCCCAAAGCTTGGCAAATACTGAGCGATACCATCAAACACATAATGGCGTAAATGTCAAAAATAAGGTCGAAAGTAAATGCCATAGGGAATGCTAGCTTGGCATTTTGGATAACAAAAAGAGGGTAGAATGCCACGAGTTATCTGCATATTCCTTCAATAGTACCACTATAATAGCTCTGTTTTATTGCCTAAAACTAGAATACTACCTAGAGTACATAGTAAACCAAATGAATACAGAGTAAAAAGTAAGAAAAGCGGTTAACATATAAATCCTTTACATAAAACCTCAAACTAAATCAGAACTATTACTGCGAAACTAAGATACTGCAAATAGCATACTGACGCCGCAAAATAACGAAATACATTTCGCGTGAAAGATTTACAGATCAAATTGAATAATATACCAAACCTTTACAATCTCTCTGTTGTAGCACTGTAGACTATTACGAGGCTATTTACTAAATATGCAGAATTACCTTTTATTCATCACAACGTACCACAGAGAGAATCGCATCACGATATCACCAGCCCATAAACTGCCACTGAAGCTTGCTCCATATTAGTAAAGGGTTTTGCTATAGTCATCACTTTTGATAGGCGGATTGAAGATCTGCTTGCTGGTTAGCCTCACAAGTCACTGTGCACAGTAAACTGTAAAAAAACATAAACATAATCAGACATGAGTTTATGCAGAGACATAGGGCGTATGTTTTATAAAAAAATACTAAGCCTGGAGTAATACTACCTGGAGGAGCCCAAACTTGGTATGTTTTGAAAATATTTCTTGGATTTACAGAAAACAAGTGACCCAAATGTATTGGTGTATTGTATTTTTAGAACCGGCTCGTGAAACCCTTTCATTTCATACCAAATATGATAGATTTATATAAAAAAATTCAAATCCCCTGCAAAAAAATAATGACGTCATCACTGCTATCCCCATGGAAATATTTTTAAGAACTTCCGTTCAAAAAGATTGTTTTATCCTAAAGTACCCGTGTAACAAACGGCTATCCTGTACAGCTATCCGCAGTTTTCTATCAAAATTAGCTGTCCGTCCACCGTCCCGACCACTAGAGCGGTCTCTAGAGATCTGAGCTCTGTCTAAAGTAATATTATTATCCACTCAAAGCTAATATTATCCACCCCTAACCTCTTCCCGCTAACTACCTTTGTTCGCTACCTATTCTTCCTTCGTTGATAGCATTAAGATAGATACTTATAAAGACCTTAATATCACCGCCGCAATTTCATTTTTATAAATTCACACCTCAGTCGGAAACCCTTAAAATCCCGACTCCCGATCAATCTAATACTTTAATTAGGCAGCCATTGTCTTCGGCAAGGGGGCCCATCGCGGGGCCGCGTTTAGGCGGGCCGCCACGCTCGGTTGACCACCCCTGGCCGTCTTTGTTTCGCGACTTGTTTATTATCGCCTTAAATATTGTAGAGCAGACGAGAAGTAGTAATGCAATTTGGATAAAAAAAATGTTTTTAATACGACTATACGGATTCCTTGGGATTAGTTTGTTTTTTAGCGGATAAATCGCTGTGCGTAGGCTGTGTTTGTGGAAAGATTTTAGAATAACCATCCAAAATTGCATAGCTTTTAGGACAAAACGCGGAGCGAGCAGAATCCTCAAACAGTGCACCGCTAGGCATAAACCCACATATCTAAAGGGTTTTGCCACAATCTCAAATCGCCAAATGCTTTTCTAGTTCCTTTAAAAAAAACTTCACGCTTTGCAGGTGGGTTTGAAATCATAAATTGAGTTTGAAAACTTTAATAATAATAATAATATAATTGTGGACAAATTTACACACCGCCATCTAGCCCCAAACTAAGCAAAGCTTGTACTATGGGTGCTAGATAACTGATATACTACTTAAATACTTTTAAATACATACTTATTATTCATAGAACACCCAGACCCGTAACAGAAATTAAAATTCCTCATTTCAATTTCTGCCCGGCCGGGAATCCAACCCGGGACCTCTTGCGTGGCAGACGCTGCCATGTTCACGCGTCAACATGCCGATATTGACCATTGAACCACTCAGGTCGTCGTGATCTTTATTCTTTAAGAGTTTACTTAAAAACTTCGATATTGTTTAACTCCGAAAATAAATTAGATTAACATATCTTAACTCCGTAACTGCCGGGGGGTACTTCTCGCGCTGTGATATCTCAAATTCGACACTTTCTCTAGACACAAATCTGTATTAAAACATCATTGAAATTGATCTTCTACTGTCGAAGATACTTGAGAAAATACTTTTGGCTGTAATAGAAATTTGAATGTCATTATTAATGGCTAGCAAAAATTTCGAATTCAGATGTCACAGCGCGAGAATTAGGCCCCAGGGGCCATTTTTATGACACTGAAATTTCTATTACAGACAAAAAATACAACTATCATCGACATTAGTACATAGACGAAGATCAATGAGGAGTTTTCCAGTAGGTCTAGATTGGTTTAAAAAAGCATCAATAGATGGCGCTCCTATAATTTTGGTAATCTTTTTATTATCTGTATGATGGTGGCAGTGATTTCATGCAGCCAACTAATACTAAACTTAAAAATAAAATGTTTATTAATATAAACATAACTGTTAAAGGTTGACGAAGTGTAAAAATAAATATTTATAGAAGTTAGCACTATGTTCCATTATTATTACAACCTCTAAAATGGTTGAAAACTATTGATAAATACAATATTATCCAATACAACGTACTCAGTGTTTATATCCTGTTTGCTAAGAACCTATTTCAAGCGATTGTCAATTACCAAAATTGTCGGGGCGCCATCTAGTGAGTGGTTAGGAATGCTTTAGATACCTATTGGAAAACTCCTCATTTTAGTGCCGTTTCAATAAAGTTTTTTTGCTAAAGAAAATGTCGAATTTTAAATGTCACAATGCGGGAATCGCCCCTCTAGTCGGCCTCTAAGGCATTATTCGCCTTGTACGAGACCTGTGACTGGAAGGGATTAGTGCTGTACTACTCTGCCGTATACAACAAGACAGATACAGTTTATCTCTATATTTTATCCACAATTTTAAGGCCCACCTAAATCTGCACAAAATCGAACCTAAAGCACTGGTTGATCCGCGCACTGGACGTTCCCATCGCAGCCTTTATTATCCCCACTGGGAATGATTCTTTGTTTTGATCGGAAAATGGCAGGGAAATGGCGGCATCGCGTCGCAATGGCCTTATTTTTTTAAATATACCCTCACAACTTTAGGTTTGTTCTAGGGATGCACCAAACACGATTAGCATTATTCGTATTCGCCGAATATTGGCAAGTTAAATATTCGTATTCTAATATTATGACGATGATTCGTATTGTGGTGTGTGGTGCCGCCACTGTGGTGTGTGGTGCCGCCACTTAAAAGAATAGCACCACCCCATCTCTTCCCGTGGGTGTCGTAAGAGGCGACTAAGGGAATAACCCGAAAGATGGGCAGCAGCATCTTTCGGGTACATTTACATCTACTTCACTGCGATCGCCAACCCGCCTGCCAAGCGTGGCGATTATGGCAACCCCCCCCCTGATGACAAGCACACACAGGCCACGGCCCCCAGTACCCGGCGGCCCCGCTATTCCGGACTATGGTAGCGGTCACGGTAACGGCGGGGCAGGGGGTGCGAAGAATCACCGGATGCGACCAGGCTACCACAAAGCACGACCACTGGCCCTGGCTACATACAATGTCCAGACACTGCGGACCGACGAAAAGCTCGTGGAACTGGAGGAAGTGGTAAGCAGATTAAATTGGGATATTATAGGGTTATCTGAAGTCCGAAGAAAGGGGGAGGACTCGATAATCCTGAAGTCCGGAAATCTGCTTTACTTCCGGGAGGGCGACCAACTGTCCCTAGGTGGTGTCGGGTTCCTCGTCCACAAATCCCTCGTGAACAACATAGTCAAACTCGAGAGTGTGTCGTCTAGGGTAGCGTACCTTATACTCAGAATTACCAAGCGGTATTCGTTGAAGGTCATACAGGTCTACGCACCGACTTCGACTCACTCCGACGATGAAGTGGAGGCTATGTATGAGGATATTTCTACAGCCATGCATACCTCCAAGACACACTATACCGTTGTCATGGGGGATTTCAACGCGAAACTGGGCAAACGAGGCGGAGACGAGTTGAGAGTGGGGCAATTTGGAATTGGAAGTCGGAACGCCCGTGGCCAGATGCTGGCCGGCTTTATGGAGAAGGAGGGACTCTTTATGATGAACTCATTTTTCAGGAAGCCGGATCATCGCAAATGGACGTGGGTTAGTCCCGATGGTGTCACAAAAAATGAGATTGACTTCATCCTATCTACGAAACGGCATATATTCAATGATGTCTCGGTGATCAATAGCGTTAAAATTGGCAGTGATCACCGCTTGGTAAGAGGCACATTGAATATTAATCCCCAGCTGGAAAGATCGAGATTGATGAGGTCCACGCTCCGGCCTATACCCATCCAAATCCAAAACCCCGAGAGCTTTCAACTCGAATTACAAAATCGCTTCGAGTGCCTAGGAGAGTGCGTCGACGTGGACGACTATAATAACAGGTTCGTGGAAACTGTCTATACGGTTGGGTCAAAGTTTTATAAGGCCTGCCGTACAAACAGAACAAACAAAATCTCTGACGATACCCTCAAACTCATCAAAGAAAGACGCGGAATGACTCTGCAATCCCCTGATGATGTCTCTCAATTTAGGCGACTTAATCGACGGATCTCTAAGTCTCTGACTCGCGACATACGCCGCTTCAATACTACCAATATTGAGGCGGCGATCGAGCGGAACAAAGGCTCTAAAGTCTTTGCGAGAGATCTGTCGATTGGACAGAGCCAGTTGACGAGACTGAAAACGGATGACGGCAGAGTTGTTTCGACCAAGTCCGAGGTTTTGAGGGAAGTCGAGAGGTTCTATGGACAGTTATACACGACAACACGGGCACCTGTTACCAGTATGGCAAAAGACCCCAGAGCCAAGTTGACCCGACACTACACCGAAGATATCCCGGACATCAGCCTGTACGAGATTAGTATGGCTCTCAAACAGCTTAAGAACAACAAGGCGCCGGGTGATGATGGAATTACGGCTGAGCTTCTGAAAGCTGGTGGCAAACCTGTGCTTAAGACCCTTCAGAAGCTGTTCAATTCCGTCATCCTCGAGGGCAAAACGCCGGAAGCATGGCACAGAAGCATAGTCATATTGTTCTTCAAGAAAGGTGATAAGGCTCTCTTGAAGAACTTCAGACCAATATCGCTGCTGACCCATGTCTATAAGCTGTTTTCGAGAGTCATTACGAATCGTCTCGCACGCAGGTTTGATGACTTCCAGCCTCCCGAACAAGCCGGATTCCGAAAAGGTTTTAGTACCATAGACCACATACATACGCTGCGGCAGGTTGTACAGAAGACCGAAGAGTATAACCGGCCATTATGCTTGGCGTTTGTGGACTATGAGAAAGCCTTCGATTCGATCGAAACTTGGGCGGTGCTCCAGTCTCTACAGCGGTGCCAAATTGACTATCGATATATCGAAGCACTGAAGTGTTTGTACAAAAACGCCACTATGTCAGTTCGTCTCCAGGACAAGACCACAGAACCTATTCAGCTGCAGCGAGGTGTTAGACAAGGTGATGTCATATCACCGAAGTTGTTCACCGCTGCACTGGAGGATATCTTTAGGCTTCTGGACTGGGACGGACTTGGCATCAATATTAACGGCGAGTACCTCACGCACCTCAGATTTGCTGACGATATCGTAGTCATGGCTGAAACCCTGGAAGACTTGGGCAAAATGCTCGATGACCTCTGTAGTGCCTCTCAACAAGTAGGTCTTAAAATGAACATGGACAAGACGAAAATTATGTCGAATGTCCATGTTGTGCCTACTCCAGTGACAGTTGGAGGCACTCCACTTGAAGTTGTTGACGACTATACATACCTAGGACAAATAGTCCGGCTAGGTAGGTCCAATTTCGAGAAAGAGGTCAATCGACGAATCCAACTCGGTTGGGCAGCGTTCGGGAAGCTACGCCACATATTTTCGTCCCAATTACCGCAGTGTCTCAAGACGAAGGTCTTTGACCAATGTGTGTTGCCAGTGATGACTTACGGATCTGAAACGTGGCCACTCACTATGGGCCTTATAAGAAAGCTCACTGTTGCCCAAAGGGCAATGGAAAGAGCTATGCTCGGAGTTTCTTTGCGCGATCGAGTCAGAAATGAGGAGATCCGCAAGCGAACCAAGGTCACCGACATAGCTCTAAGGATTGCCAGACTGAAGTGGCAGTGGGCAGGGCACATAGCTCGAAGAACAGATGGCCGATGGGGCAGTAAAGTTCTCGAGTGGCGACCACGTACCGGTAGACGCAGCGTGGGTAGGCCTCCTACAAGGTGGACCGACGACCTGGTAAGGATCGCAGGTACCAGCTGGATGCGGAAAGCACAGGACCGGTCTTTGTGGAGATCTCTGGGGGAGGCCTATGCCCAGCAGTGGGCGTCTTCTGGCTGATATGATGATGATGATGATTCGTATTGTATAGAATGTAAATTTGCGATGGCGATATTTACCTATTATCATGCCCTTTCTTGAACACACAATATCAATCCATAGATTTAGTTTCCTCTGGACACAATTTTAATGGGACACTTTTCCAGTGGGACGCACGTCCTGGGCCTCCCGCGGGACCTCTTTCCTGATCCCAGGAGCTTAGCAACACGTGACCGTACCGAAACTTACAAATGCTTGGGTACTTAAGTTTTGTGAAGTACAAAGTATATAACATGTTTTGTGAGCGTGGATATGACAGCGGATAGGGATGAACAGAGAAAATAAACATACTGTGCCGACCCCAAATGAATGGGATAGGGGCAGGCAAATGATGATGAACATATTTAGTAAAAAAAATATTATTCGTGTCCGGCGAATATTCATTTTATATTCGTTTCTTGCACTACAGCTACTATACATTGCATCCCTGGTTTGTTTTGATAACGGTGACATTAAGCGATGAATGAGCACCGCCTTTGTGTGCTGAAGGTTAGGCTAAATGGCCGCGACGCCGCTGGGGAAAAGTCACTCAAATACCAAGCGCCAGGGGACACGGCGTGCCGGGGACTAGTTCCAGGATTGTCACACGTTTAGAATAAATCAATCAATATATCAGTTTAAGCTAGGATCAACTAAATCATTTCAAACCATTTTCAAATCAAACCATTTATTTCCCAAACACAACTTAAGTAAAAAGGAATACAAAAGGTTCCTTATAAATTACTTAAACACAAGGTACATTCGACAAAAGAAAACTACAAAACATTTGCGTGTGGAAGGGAAGGTACCAATCTCAGTATGAGCTGAGCAGACACTAAGTACTACTCACCACTGATTTTCAGATGGCCCCTTCTTTAACTAAAATGTATTTCAAAAGAAAAAGACAACAATTGAGCTAGACGAATTAATAATGAAATGACCGTGAGGACCGGGCGTCAGTACCTTTTCTTCAGTAATTTAGTTAGTTGCTTTTTGACACCACATTCCACAGAACATCGGTGGCCTAATGATTAAGGTATCCGACTCGTACCTCTAGGTACCGGGTTCGAACCCCAGTGCCGCCTTGTACCAATGAATCTTTTGTAAGTTATGTACATTAATCGAACACTAACCGATGCTAATACTATGAGGGAAAATATCGTGATGAAACCCTGGTAACAGGGTCGTGGAGGTCAGATGTCAGTCGCTCCATTATAATCATCTGCCAAATCCTGGATCATGATCAAGGCGGACCCCGGGCCCTCCTACGCGAGAGCACAACCAAGACATAAACGCCAAGATGATTTTCGAGGGTGCATTAGATAAGAAATTGTTAGCAATACTACATAGATATTCAGTCAAGAAAGTAGAACCACTGAGCAGCTGCATAAATACAGATGGACGTCCATTTATAATATTATTATAATATCACCCGAAGTCGACCTGCCGACTATATTTGCAATTTTTATGCTAACCGAAACATGATTCCCTATCTTTCGGAGGGTATCCTCATTTCCATGGCACGACACGACGTATTTCAATATTAATAATATTAACCTATGGGACACAGGCGTGAGCTTTATGTATGTATGTACTATTAAAAACAATAATCATCTTGGCATCCATATCCCGGTTGTGCTCTCGAAGGTATGGGGTCCGCCTTGAAGATGGTCCAGGATTTAGCAGATCAAGTAGTTATTAGTAGAGCTGAGCCATCTGACCTACGTGACCCTCTTAACAGGGAAACCTGACCAGATTAGACCATGGTTACCCTCACCGAAACATTATGGGTTAGTGTTCAACTAAGGTAACTCAGAAAATGTCATGGTATATGGCGACACTGGGAATCGAACTCAGTACCTCACGCTTAGCTCACGCGAAGCCGACCTGACAACCATTTAGCTACTAAACCTACATAATAAAACCATGTTAGAAAAAATAAAACATCACAAAAACATCGTGGAGTCTAAAAAGCCATCCTATCCATTTATTCAGGACCCAATATTTCCATACATTACATATTTCATCCGCCCGTTTTGTATGTAGGTATAAGGCGCAATTCTCCGAAGCCTGTATTCCTGTCACCCATTGGATTTGGGCATTGTCTTCTGGAAACTATGTCAAACGTCTGGCATCTGGAATTTTATTATAAGTATACGCGTGGACAAAGCACGTGTGACGCATGCTTACGTGCATATATACATGCGTTTGATTCTACTATAGGTTTTTACTGAGAGGTACCGGGTCAGAAACCCACTGCGGCCATGTACCAATGACTCTTTTCCGAGTTATGTACATTAGTTGAATGCTAGCCGATGCTTAAGGGAAAACATCGTGATAGAACCTGCACATTCTGGCGACTGTTAGGATTTACGGTTACAACCATCATAATCCAATTTTGTCTCGTTTCCCCTGGTAGCAGGCCCACGGATGTCACGGAGGTCAGATGGCAGTCGCTCCAGTGTATTTACCTGATCTGCAAAATCCTGGATCATGGTCAAGGCGGACCTAGGGTGGTCGTGCGCGAGAGCACAACCGGGACCGCCAAGATGAGTTCTTTTTTATGTTTTGGGCTGTACTTATACCGCTCGCAGCTAACTTCAGAGCCTCCTTCATGAGGTAGAAGCGTATCTTGTGTACACGCCACATAGGTAAACAAATTTATCTGCGCAAGCACCACAGGCAGTAATATAGTATGACGGCTGTTATATTCGTGTAAATTGTAAAGGAAAAAAATTTGTAGTTTTTCAAGAGGTATTTATAGCATTAGGAATGCTCAGCCCTCACAGAAGCACAGTCGACAGTGTTGGTAATCATTGTATGCAAAAAACGGGATTACAAACATAAATAAAAACATGATTATTATTTATCAAGTTTAAGGTCAGGTTGTGTAGTTGTAGATAAGTTAAAATGTTTTTGTGTATACACAATGGATGATTTTTGTATCACAAGAATAAATACAGATGAAAAATTGTTAGCAAGTAGATAATTTAAATAAACTGTAGATATTTTACACCGATAATTTTAAAGACGTTTTTCTCAATAGCTGTATTTTAATATGAAATAAGAATGTATACCATTTTTAGTCTTACCGAGTTAATGAGAGCGCCACGGCTTGATCATTGTTTATACCAGCTGACAGTACCGACTAGAAAACTGCTCATTATTGCTGTTTAAGGATACCCAAATCAATGCAAAATTATTATCATCATGCGAGTAGTCAATCCCGGCTTCTGCCAAGGTCCGCTTTCCTGCCTTTATTTTCTCCACTTCGGATTCTGATATGTAATGTACACAAAAAAAAATTTCACACTAACCTAACCTAAAGAAGTAGTATATCCTTGGCAGGGCGGCGCGTGCGGCGGCCAGATGTTCGGGGTTCGATGCCCGGCGGCGGTCCGGCCACACATATAGGCTGTGCAATAATTTTTAACCTGGAGCTTATAGTATAAAACAAAGTCGCTTCCCGCCTTCTGTAACTATGTATGTATGTACGCTTAGATCTTTTAAACTACGCCACGGATTTTAATGCATTTTAAACAATAGATAGAGTGATTCAAGACGAAGGTTTATAAGCAAGAAAAAAGGGTAGATAGGGGTAAAGTAGATGTATATAGAGGTAGGACGCCACGCGAATGAAGTCTGCTTTTTAATAATAGAAAGGCTGATGGTAAGTAATCATCGCCGCCCATGAACATCCTGAACACCACGAGGGTCGTTGCTGGATTTAAAAATGATTGCACAGCATTTTGCGTAGTTTTGTGTTAGGCATTGAGGTGTACCTTATCTTCTTGTGTCGGGAGGCTAAAATAGGTAGGCCGTTAGGATAATGTGGTATCTTGGCAGCTGGCAGGTATAGCTGCAAGGCTTGTCGACTTGTTGACTTGCAAATGTCATGATGGAGCATGTTACGTTGAGCTGTCTATGCTCTTGACCAGTGTGGTTTCCAGCCGAGAAGATTGATTACAATCAACACCTTCCGCAAAATGTCTACCTAGGACGTTAGGAGCGTTTTCTATAATATTTCATTCAACACTGCGATCTCCGATTATGGCAATGCCCTTCCACTAATGTGGAAGAGGCTCAAGTCCAGTGGACTGTTATACGGGCTGTTGATGATGTCGTTGATCCCCAGCTACATCCTGTGCACGACACAGGGCGTGTTTTATTTCCGCCGTGTAGTTCATAAAGTGAAATTCTTTTGTTCTTTGATGTAGACGCCACATGGCCTGCTCTCGAGGGCACCGAAATAAAAATGGGTCAAGAGTGAATCGCTGCGGAGTGGTTTTGAGTTCTGTATGGATATTTTTTTATTGTAGAGTCGTCAGTCTCTTATCGATTCTAATTAAATTTTTTTAATATTATACTTACCTATTAATCTACCATAAAAAAGTATGTTGTGACAAGTGCAAGACAACCTGTAGGTATAGTTAACACAGTGGCAATGTGCTGGGAACCCTGGGGTACCGACAGTCCTGCAGGCCTTTGGGAAGCAGGATTTTTTGTACTTCAGATTTAAAAACGAGTTTTATTAATCTGTCTCAAAAAAGCTGAGTCGATAATATAGGTAGTAAAAGTAGCAAACAACGAAAGGGATTGCGTATGGAAGTATGAAACTTAAGCTGAACTTGAATCTGAGGTATTATTTTCAAAAATCGTTAAATTATTTAACAATAAACTTTAATAATCGTAATTTAATGAAGATTTTGTTAGCTTAATTCTTTTATTTGCACATAAAGATGAATTAAATAAATACGTAAAATGACTCATAAATATAGAATAATAAAGTTTTTGTTAAGTTTCCCGATACACTAGAGTCATTCTTAAAATATCATGCCTTTCTGGGCATTCTGCTAACACACACTATATTCGAGATCTTAATATAGATCCCGCAACTAAAACAAACTTATAATTACATTTATCGGGACTCACACGCGACGTACCCTTGCGATTTGTTTGTTCGACGTTTAGGTAGAGAGGTGACAGCTGCGGTGATGTGCGGGTAGACTTGGATGCGGGTAGGCGTCCTACCCTCACACAGAATTATTAGTTTGTTGTTAATCCGAAACTTCACGACACACATATCGAAACAAATCAATTAACTTTATTAATATATTTTATTTAAAAACCCCCCTTCCAATAGAGTTACAAACAATAGGGAGGATTCTTAAATCTGACTAATATAATTGTAAGGCACTTCCCCAGTCGGGCAGCTCCAATTCGAACAGGATATCCGGCTATGTGCTGTGATGACGATAATTATAATGATGACCCCGCTATGCCCTTACCTCTTTTAAAAAACACCCAAATCGCACCTGCGGATCCCTAAAACTACGTGTCTCAGGTACGATATTATAAAGTTATTTCTGTACGGTCAGCTTCACCGTTACCGTGTCCTAAGGCAACAGGATTCGTGACTTTACACGATTTTAATTATACACTCAATATACACTGAATATTACGTTATGCGTCGACCGTATAATTATCAAGCGAGAGATTAATTATTTTATCTTTTGTTTGGTCGTTGTTGACAGAGTGTGGCGTGTAGATACTTTACGTAGAGCTCTATGTAGGCTATACTTAAAACCATAAATCAATTATCATCAGCCACTTTTGGACATAGACGTCCTCTAGACTTTCATACCTATCGACCGATGGACGAGCCAGTACAAAAAAATTAAAATACTAGGTAATCGTAAATTACGTGTGCTTTGTGTATCTGTCTGTATTATCGTAATCATTTAGCTCAGGTGCAAGGTCACGTAGGTCAGATGACAGTCGCTCGACTATAATTATCTGATCTGCCAAATACTGGATCATGGTCAAGGCGGTCTGCGGGCCCTAGTGCGCGAGAGCACAACGCAAAGATGATTTCTTTTTATCACTTATCTCTAGCTTCTTTTTGAGTGAAATTCGTCTAGAGGCCGGTGCTATGAGCAAAAAATTGGCTAGTAGATATACATAATAGTATATGTAGAGATTAATGTAAGAGTCGTTGGGTGGTAAGTGCGACATTTATTGCTTTCCATCAGCTGGGTTGTCGCTCATTTGTATAGTGTGGGCAAAAAGCGGGCGCTTTTTATGACGCCTCTTTATGATCCCGAAAGTAAGCTGACATTGTATAGCAAATTGCCTAAATTCCCAAATCGACTGGGGAACAAAAACGGACCGCGAATTATGAAAGTTTAAAGCTTTATTAAAGGCAGGTGCTTGTTTGGAACAGGTGAAAATGTGATTTTTATTCTTATTTGCTAAACTGAAATACTGCTTCATTATTTTTTGCCAACGGTCGAACGATGACAGATGCTATTAGGTATAAAATCCCCACCTATGTTTTTTTATGAAATAGAACCGCTTCTTTCCTAATCATCTTTTCTACAGAAAATAGGGCTACAATACGCAAGCATATTCCAAATTCCCACCAAACACAGCCAGTGCCACATTCGCATAAAAAAGTGCTCGCACAAAAGCCAAAACAAACAGTTTTTCTCCCTAATCAAGCCATTGTATGACGAATATTTTTACACAAATTTCCGTAACAAGCCTCAACAATTCCAAAATAAAACGTCAAATCTGGAGCGCCAAGGGTAGAACGGGTGGCAGTGATAAAAATAAAAATGCACAAACAAATTAATATTTAAAACAGCTGACGAAATGCAAATGGCGTATTAGAACTCGGCCGCCATTGTGATGACGTCACCTTGCATAATTTGCGTGGAGCGCGGCTTTGCTTGTTCTTTTACCGAATTTGTTAGAAAATAATTTTAGCACCTTGCGTACACGGATGTCCTACGAAATATATAATTATCTCCGTTCTTGTCAATGGGTCACACCCACGAGTGATTTTGTGACGTTTTACGCTAAAATTCGATTTTTTTGTGATGAAAAGAAGATTGCCTTCGCTTTGGTCACGTGTTGCGTAAGCCTTAAGGATACGTAGGAAATAGATTGCCTAAACCTTCCGATATCAGGAATGAGATCCCGCGGAAGGCCCAAGAAGCAATGGAATGACATCGTCGTGGAATAAGTAAAGGATAAGTCGGATGCATGGATGGAGGATGCCCAAAACCGGGCGAAATGAAGGAGAATTAATCGGAAAGCGGACCTTGGCAGAAGCCGGGACTGACCGCTCGGATGATGATGATAACTTGTTCATGTCATGTTATCAATTATGAACTGTAGGTACCTACTCGTATCATCATCACAGCCCGTAACAGTCCACTGCAGGACTTAGGGCCTCTCCCACTAAAGGGGAGGTTATTGCCATAATCTCCACGCTTGGCAGGCGGGTTGGAGATCGCAGTGTTTAAATATAACAATGGAAAATGCTGCTGCCCATTTTCCAGACTACGGAGACTCTTGATCTTTTGCCTCAAAAACATTAGTCGCCTTGTACGACACCCACGAGTGTAAGGGGTTGGTGCTATTCTACTCTGCCGGACACCACACGGCCGACCTACCCTACCTACTCGTATATTTAAACCTAATTCGGCCATGGGCACTGATGGTATTACAGGTTACCTTACCGAATTTTTACCTAATGATCACGTTATTTTTTGAAAAATAATGCATAATGCTTTGAATGCTTTGTTGAATTTTATTGCATTTCACAATAATTCGCTAGTCTCGTATTTAACTATCGTTATTACAATCTTACGGTGACGACATATACAAAACAATTTTAGCTAATTTAGAGCAAGTTTTTGCAATTCTTATGCTAGTTTCATATGTAGATACAATACTTATCTACCCAAAAAAATTACCTGTACCTAAATAGGTACACAAAATATTGGTCGAAACAGACGCACTGGCAGACACTCTCTGTGTTTACGTTAATGATATTGAATAATTCAGCCGTCAAGGCGGGCGGTTTAGCTTGGACTAAAGTTACTGAGGGAGCGAAGCAGGTGCGGAACCAGACGCGCTGTTCTTTAGAATACCTAATGTAAATCCATAATATCCAACCTTAGTATCCAGCCCATCCATAGGTACATAAAAAGAACATGGGGTTCTTCAAAAGGCATTTCTACAGGTACATCAAAGGCCGGCACCGCAGCCGCTCCTCTTAGGTCCTTGTCCGTTTATCATCAGGTGTCCCACGTGTTTTATATTTTAGGACATAAGTAAAACAATTTTACCTAATGGCAGCTTTATTAAATATCTTTTTTTTTTATAATTTTTTATTTAATTTTGGATTAATTTAGTTTTAGTAGGTAAGTTTTCAGTATTGTTTAGTTACGTTGTGTTTTTATTTAAATAAAGTATTGTAATAAAATATTACAATAATCAACATTCGCTTCAACTTGGGTCAATGCCCAATAAACTGGCTGTATTCCCCCGATGAATGGTTATCCCTGATCGTTTGCCGAGGAATGGCAACCCCACCAGCCCTAATAGTTACCGAAAACCCTATGAACAACAGTAGGTACTACCTAACAAGAATCGAAATTTCACTATTCCATCAGACCCTTCTTTAAATTCCATCTCTGTCCGGGTACAACAATGAAAATTATATTCGTGGATTTATTTCCGGACGGCTGAGCCAATTTGGATTAACTTTTATCATGAAGACGGGCTCGGTGCAGGGACGGCCGCCATTGTTGCTGGATAATGTTTTTGCATAACAATCTCAAACCCTTGTTCGAGTCGGCCTTTTGAAGGCGGCCGTAATACTATTGATTTTATGAATTATTACAAGATTAACAAGAATAGGTAATGCAGATCGGTTTCCAAATTGTGCACTTTCACGGCTCGGTCCTGTTTGACGATTGACTGGGATTGAATCTTGACGACCTAAGTGGTTTAGTGGTCAACATGACCAGGTGGCCCCGCGGAGGTTCCAAGTTCGATACCCGGCCGGGCAGAAATTGAAATGATGAATTTTAATTTCTGTTCTTTTTTCTGTTAAATTTTAATTTAATTCTTGTTCTCGGGTCTGGGTGTATAATGTGTAATAAGAATGTATTTAAAAATATTTAAGTAGATTGCCATTGCCATTGCCAGTGCCAATAAGAAGTTTTAAAATAAAGACTTCGGCAGCATCGTCCTTCTCCTCAGATGTGATGGCGGTCAAATGCCTGGCCAGTTCTTAAAAAAGGGATAGGGTAAGGGATGACAAGATATCGTTGAATGAACCACGACATTGTGTTGAGTCACTGATGTGAGAGATAATGGTTCCCACTGGGTCCACGATTCCGTAGGGAATTTTTGCACACATTAGGCCTCCTGGCCGTGTAGTGTCCGGCAGAGTAGAATATCACCAACCCCTTACACTCGTGGGGGTCGTACAAGGCGACTAATGTTTTCGAGACAAAAGATCTAGTCTCCGTAGACTGGAAAATGGGTAGCAGCGTTTTCCATTGTTATATTTATAACACTGCGATCTCCAACCCGCCTGCCAAGCGTGGAGATTATGGCAATAACCTCCCCTTTCGTGGGAGAGGCCCTAAGTCCTGTAGTGGACTGTTATGGGTTGTGATGATGAGGCCTCCTCGGCTGGATATAAAAAACAGACAGAAAAAAGTTATTTAATTCAACGTCCAGTAGAAAACCTTGCCAAATGTTAGTCGTATTGCAATCTAAGCTAATTGCCGTTCACCAACGTATGCAGGCACAATGGGCAGTAGGCGGCCGGTGACTAAGTGTCCTTCGCAACAGGTGACTGCCAGATGCACTGCGTACGGACAGCGCAGCAAACTTTTGTTTAACCGTGCAAATTTACAGGCAACAGGCTTACAAAGAATGTAGCCAGTGGCGAATCCTTGGGCTCTTTTTTTTACTCGCTCGCTTCGATTCGAACGGTTTTCAATTTTGATTTTCGGCATGAAAAATCAATATTTTTTTAAATAACATTGGCAACACTGAGAGAGTACGTTTCAAAAATAGGGAAAATTAGCATCATGTATCAAAATATCAAATTTTTTATAACGAAAATCAAAATTGAAAACCGGTTGATACGAAGCGCGCGAATCAAAAATAGAATCCCTGGTGTGTAGTCATGGATTGGGAAAAAAAACTAACCTAACTAAATAACAAATTATAATGATTTTCGCCAAACGATCCCGTCGAGAAAAGTTTCTGCAAATTATTCTATTAATTATACCGTTTTACTACCTACCCACTCATTTTTTTATTAGAACTATCTAAAAGTCGAAAACGTAAGCCAAATAATTCAACTTATACAACAGATTAACTTTAATGAGAACCTAGCGAGAAAAAAATATTGAAATGAACCTTAGTGACAGATCTCAAATATATATTTACTATTGTACCAAACTACTGAACCAACTATAAACCAAAGTTAAATATATAGAAGTATACCATTGTCAGCGATATAGTGTTATGCAATCCTGTAACATTGTGTAAACAATGAAGAGCCTAATAATCCATATTCGAATCGCTTTATTGAAATAGGTTTTAAATATATATGTACTTATGTTAACTTGCTCAATGAGTTGTGTATTATGAGTATTGTGATGTCAAAATAAATAATGTCTATGTCTAAATAGATACTGAACTTTTGTTAACCATACAGTCTAATCCCCAATGAATCCTAAACACGACATTGATTGCTATGCAACTACATGCGCTACGATGCATACTTTACAAAATACTTAATAGCTACTTAAACACCGCACGGTGCGTCAGTCTATCACGTCCAGCGTCGTGGGCGGCATAGATATACTGCATTTACGTTCTATCTAGCAAAATAATACAACTATATGGATAGGCCATGTGGTGTCCGGCAGAGTAGAATAGTACCAACCCACTCGTGGGTGTCGTACAAGGCGACTAATGTTTTCGAGGCAAAAATCTCCGTATACTAGAAAATGGGCAGCAGCGTTTTCCATTTCTATATTTACACCACTGCGATCTCCAACCCGCCTGCCAAGCGTGGAGTTAATGGTAATAATCGCCCCTTTCGTGGGAGAGGCCCCAAGTCCCGCAGTGGACTGTTATGGGCAGTGATGATGAAGGATTCATTACGATATTGGTATACGAACTCTTCGTCTTTTGCATCCTTGACAACGAGAAAGTGCTTAATGTTGGATTCTATTTCCTGTAATTGGAGTGCGTACCTTGTGTCGACAGAGGTCATCTTGGCGTTAATGTCCTGGTCATACCGATCCAGGATTTGGCAGATCAGGTAATTACAGTGGAGCGACTACCATCTGACCTCCGTGGCCCTGTTAACTGAGGAGCCTGACCAGATTGGATCATGGTTACACGTTCAGTCCCCTAAATGTGCAGGTCTCATCGCGATGTTTTCTGTCACCGTAAGAGCATTAGTTAGCTATCAACTAATGTAGATATCTCAGAAAAGAGTGATTGGTACATGACGGCAGTGGGATTTGAACCCGGCACCTCTCGGATTGCGAGTCGAGTACCGTTACCACTAGGCCACCGACGCTCGGACCTCGTGGCGACAATAAGCAACTCTAAAGCCTTTAACCGCATTCGTCATAATTATTATTGGCAATTAAACATAATTTAGTTATTATTACTATTTCTCACGCACACTAAGGTTGTCGAATGAACTACCTGGAGAGGTTTTTCCCTGGAGAGTACAACATGGAGTTCTTCAAGAAAGGGGCTTTTACGGGGTCGGCAATGCGTGGGTGATGCCCCTGGTATTGCAAACGTCCATAGGCTGTAAACTTGTTTGCCACCATAGTGGTACAAAAAAATATCTAATGTTTTTCTGTGGTGCGTTTTCCCCTGATTTCTGACATTGACCTATGCCTATTTTGTTCTGCACTGTCTCCACTTTTTTTGAGGATGGACGTATACTACTGGCACTATTTTATGAAAAATACATGTAAACTATCACAAACTTTTCTATTTCGGTAAATTGCAACGAATACGATAATTTAAAGTGTTACAGCTATCGCTATAACCGTTTACAAATTAGTTCTGACCGTGAGATCAATGTCCGCTATTGCCAATCCATCCGGAACGGACTATAGGGACTCTGTAGACGAGGGAATGGGCACGCCTGCTAACCATAAAGATGGCAAAACTTTTTAGTAATGTGAAGGAGGCTAGAGGAAGAGTCCAGCGGTTCGCTTTGTGTAATTTCCTTATACATACATAGTATAAAACAAAGTCGCTTCCCGCCGTCTGTCCTTATGTATCTATGTATATGTGAATCTATATACGCTTAGATCTTTAAAATTAGCAACGGATTATAATGCGGTTTTCAACAATAGAAGGTTGTTTATACGCTATTTATGTTATGTTATAAAAGGTAAAATTAACTTGCTTCCACCCGTCTGCGTAACCAACCGATCTGACCTCAGCAAAATTTCGTCAGACTCATAGTCCATACCCATACCGTTATTCAGACATACAAACTTACAATTACATTTTGTTAACATTCTACACACAGAATTATGATACCGCAAACCACACAATTATTACGAAATAATTTGAAACTACGAATGGAAATATCGATTGCCTATGAAATTATAAGTTCCAACCATGGATAATGTAGTCGCCACAGTCACTGTGTAGACTCCATAATGTCCCATAGTACATGGCACACAATAGATCGGCCAGTAATAATCCCTAGAGCTCTGATTAGAATGGCCTTGCTCTATCTACTTCAGATACTTTTGTCTCTACAATGGTTTAGGATTGTACCTACAGGTACTCTTTGTTGTTGTAGAGTAGGGTTGGTACTGTGAAATTAAATGTAAAAAAATTATAATAATCTTGGCGGTAATATCCCGTTTATGCACGGGCATCCACTTTGACCAAGATCTAGCATTGGCCGTGTGGTGTCCGGCAGATTAGAATAGCACCAACCTCTTACACTCATGGGTGTCGTACAAGGCGACTAATGTTTGCGAGGCAAAAGATCAAGAGTGTCCGTAATCTTGAAAATGGGCAGCAGCATTTTCCATTGTTATATTTAAACACTGCGATCTCTAACCCGCCTGCCAAGCGTGGAGATTATGGCAATAACCTCCCCTTTCGTGGGAGAGGCCCTAAGTCCTGCAGTGGACTGGTACAGGCTGTGATGATGATGACTGCCATCTGACCTCCGTGACCCTGTTGTCAGGGGAACCCGACCAAATTCGATCATAGTTACACATCCAGTCGCCTGAATGTCCAGGTTTCATCACGATGTTTTCGCTCGCCGTATCTGTCTCTAGTATCATAGGTCCCGAAAGGATGGACTGATTCGGATGCGGTTTTCTCTTTTTGGAAGCCAGTTTATTCTAGATGGTTCTTAGTTTTGTTTCATCAAAATCAATTCTGTAGTTTAGAAAAAAAAATTAGTCCACTTAAGGAAGTACACTTGGTCGGGGTTTATCCGACATTTTCTGTCGGTTAGGTTGTTACATATATACCTCCTTAATGTGACACCTGCTTCCCGAGGGGTACGCAGATACTAAAGTTTATATTGTTTTAAATTGGTGTTGCTGATGTCCAGGCGGGGGTGACCATACACTTTACTTTCATCGCACATGTAATGGGGTTTGTTACCACGGTCAGTATTGTTTTTACATCGATATTTCGACGCAGTTGTATGAGTTCAGTTCCGCGTAGACATAGTGGGTTTCGTGTGTCGTCAGAATCAAGCTAGTAACATTATTATTAAGTATTGATTCTAGAAGTAGAAGTGAGAGTAATCGTCGAATTCGAAAGAGGGTGGACAGATATGTAGATCCTTATTAGCGACTTCACACATTCACACACGGCGTCAGTCCATGACGCATGCAACTGCATCGAAATATCGAGATATAAACAATACTAACAGTAAAATCAAGCCCGATAATATGTGCGATGAAAGTGCAGTGAATAACCACGAAAGTCTTAAAACCTATACCATATACTTTGCATAAGATGGCCCGATTGCTTATTAGTCTGCTGCATAACATAACAAAACGAAGCAGGGACAACCCTACAACTAGACAAGCGAACAATCACAATTAACTCTATCCTGCATCTGCCGAACGGTTCGCAAAACAACATCGCATTTGTTATGAAACTTCTAGTAAGTGGCTACAGTTACAGTTGCTGCTTATTTGTTAACGCACTGTCAACAGTTTTATTCGTATAACACGCTTGCATACTTTGTAAGAAACGAATGCAAGTACTTTACATGTAACTAACAGTATTTATTTATTAGCACTATCATTGCAGGCTTAACCTAATGCGATATTGTAACTATTTCGATTTAAACATCATCATCATCACAGCCTGTAACAGGAGCGTCGTTGGCCGGGTTGTAAGGATTTACGAGGTCCCGGGTTCGAATCCTACTGTGGCCATGTACCAATTACTCTCTTCTGAGTTATGTACATTAGTTGAGTACTAACCGATGCTCTCACGGTGAGGGAAAACATCGTGATGAAACCTGCACATTCAGGCGACTGAATGTGTAACCATGATCCAATCTGGTCAGGTTCCCTTGGCAGCAAGGTCACAAAGGTCAGATGGCAGTCGCTCCACTGTAGTTACCTGATCAGCAAAATCCTGGATCGTACCCACGTAATAACGATTCATATGAAATTGAATGGGGCTCGAATCATGCTATAGGCCCTACACAATACTCGTTATAACGTGCTAAAGCGAGACAGCTGTCGGACCGGCGCGAGCGCATCGCACGTGCGCGACATCTGCATATTGTAAACACCAGGCAGGGGTACCCAACAGTTGGCCACGAAACGTTTTTTTCTTTATGCTAACCTGGCGGTGATTATTTTTGTATCTTTAAGAATTAACTACCGGAAACGATAGCGTTTGGTGATATTAAAAATCAATAGACAGGTAGGAAGGCTATAATATTATTGGTTACTTAATCGTCCTTCGAACCATGTGAGTTACAGTTTATTTAACCCTTCCAAGGTTTCCTTCCAATTTAGTTCAAATTTAATTATTAATATTTATTTAATCGATCAGTTTCACCTTTTATAAGCTCAAGACTAGATAATAAGAGTACATGATCACGCACCTGTTATAAAAAAGTTGTACCTATCCATAAAATAAAATATTAATATGTCCTTGTATGAACTTTACCAAGAGCACTTGTCGCTTACGTATTCCCGACCTCGTAACTTACTTTAAATTATGTAGTATTGTGTGTTTTAATGCAAGCACTTACTTAATGTACGGAGCTTCGTTAGCCTAATGGTTAAGGAGTCCTACTCGTAAGCGAGAAGTCCCGAGTTCGAATCCCAGTGCCGTACTGTTGCAATGGCTCTTTTCTTAGTTACGCTCAGATGCTCTTAAGGTGAGTGTAAATATCGTAATGAAACCTGCACATTAAGGCGACTGGATTTGTAACCTTGATCTAATCTGATGGGGTTCCCCTCTTAACAGGGTCACGGAGGTCAGATGGCAGTCGCTTAACTGTAATCACCTGATTAACCAAATCCTAGATCATGGTCAAGGGCATCGCGAAGTAGAACCACGACTTATTATTACTTACATTAAAACCGACAATACATTAAAACGTTGACCACCCCTGGCTAGTATGATAACACAAACAAAGACTGTGATTGTGATCACACTGATGTACTTTCCGGTCCCTACGGACGCATACTTGACACGTATAGTACTGTGTTAATTTATGACTCATTTCCTAGTCTTTATTTTCATTAATGACTAACTGGCCGGCACGACTTTGTTCGCGTGGGGTAGACCCCTACCCAAACCTACCCTACCCTACACTATCCCTACCCTGCTTAGGAATAGTAGTTACATATTCATTCGCATGAATCTGCAGATTTCCTCACGATGTATTTCCCTCACTGTAACAGCAGAGCGGAAGACGCAGCGTGGGTAGGCCTCCCACAAGGTGGACCGACGACCCGGAAAAGATCGCTGGTACCAGCTGGATGCGGAAGGCACAGGACCGGCCGCTGTGGACATCTCTGGGGGAGGCCTTTGCCTTGCAGTGGACGTATTTCGGTTGATATGATGAAGAGCACCGGTTAGAGTTCAACTAATGTACATAACCCAGAAAAGGCTCATAGCGGCACTGGGGATCGAACTAGAACCTTCCTCTTACGAGTCGGACCGCTAGTCACTAAACCACCGACACTCACAAATAAATAATAGTAATAATAATAGCCTCAAAGTAAGCAAAGCTTGTGTTATAGGTGACAGAAAACTGATAAACTACTTATATGTATATTTTTCTAAATACATACTCATTATGTGATAGAAATAAAAATTCATCATTTCTGTTTCTGCCCGGCCTGGAATCGAACCCGGGACCTCTGCGTGGCAGACCTAACCTAACTGAACTAGTCAGGGCATCATTAGGTGTACGTTATGCAAAAGAAACAAAAGTGCGTCGGTGGTCGAGCGGTTGAGTATCCGACTCGTAAGCGAGAGGTACCGGGTTCGAATCCCGCTGTGGCCATGTACCAATGACTCTTTTCTGAATTATCACCGATGGTCTTACGCTGAGGGAAAACATCGTAATGAAACCTGCAAATTCAGGCAACTGAATTTATAACCATGATTCAATCTGTTTAGGTTCCTCTGGTTGCAGGGTCACGGAGATCATTACCTGCTCGCCAAATCCTGGATCATGGTCAAGGCGGACTCCGGGCCCTCGTGTTCGAGAGCACAACCGGAACGTTAACGCCAAGATGATTATTTATGCAAAAGAAACAAAATTACCAAGCAACCTCTCAAATCGAATAAGCAGGTAGTAGGTAGTTACAATAATTTACCAATGCCACTACAACCAGGCTAAGTTCAGCAGGCAGGCAGTCACACCGTGTAATGAGGCCGAATTACTTACGTAGACAGAACAGAATGAGTTTTTGAAGCCCCCGCCCTCACCCCCTCGCATTCCAAGGGGGAGAGCAAATCAATTACACGGGGCGTTATGTGCAGGGTTGAACATGAGGAATCTAAAGGTATAATATTTTAGAGGAAATCTTTTATTTTGTTATATATTTGTTTGTGACGACCTGAATGGTTCAGTTGGTTACCATGCCCGGTCCCGGGTGCGATTCCCGGCCGAGCAGAAGTTGAAATGATAATTATCTATTAAGGGTCTGGGTGTTATAATATTTGTAATAAGTGTGTATTTTTAAACATGTATTATCTCTCCTGGTAGACTGGTAGATAATGCTATTTTAGCTTTAAGTCCGCCAATGTACTGTTTGTGCATGAAGTATAAATAAATAAATGTATATAAGTAAATTATCAGTTATCTAACTCATAACACAAGCTTTGCTTGCTTGTCCAAACATACTTTTTTTTTGTTTACACATACATACATACAGCTCACGCCTCCGTCCCACGGGTGGGATTGGTATATTCAGAGATCTTTCATACTTCTCCTCATATTCTTACCACTTCGCACCTCAACTTTTTTGAGACAATTACTGGTCTGATTGTCTTGTGTATGTTTGTTAGTATTACATACTTACTTACTTCGCTGGCTCAACGACCCGAAATGGATCTTGGCCTCCGACACAAGAATTCGCCATTTGTTCCCAGTTTATTATCAATTTAGTTAGTTCGTTGTTGTTTATATATGGTCACATTAAATTTTCATCTGTACTGTGTGGCGAGTGGCGGTCTGCTACCGTAGGCTTTCCAAGATACGACGTTTCTATGGAATTATGTTCCTGCAGCGGTATACTTTTCTCTTGGTGTTGCGGTGATCACCTGTTATGAAAGCAGCCCAACAGTGGATCTCTTTCGGCTAATATGATGGCTATTTGACTGGTAATATAACTGAAACTAGGAAAGGGAAGACCAAATAAAAGGTAGATGGATTGTGTGAGAGGTGAGCGTGGAGATGACAGCGGATAGGGATGAATGGAGAAAAAAACATACTGTCCCGACCTGAAATGAATAAGATAAGGACAGATAAATAATAATGAATGATGAATAGAACTCGACTAGTCTAGTATAACACTATCTTATATTATGTCTGCAGACATAAAGGTGCCAACCCTAAAATGGAGCAGGCGGCGGGGCAACGCGCGTAAACGCATGTCGCGCGGCGACTGCTGGAGTTACAACTCTCGTTGTGATATAACTATGTGTAAGTATGTACATACATACATACTATACAATAAGTACAAATACACAGAAATGTTTTCACACAGAATCATGGTCTAATTTGCATTTTTACCCCGACACTACGTAAAATGGAAGTGTGGTAATTTTTGACCTCTCTTAGTTTATGTTTGTATCATCGAATCTGAAATATATTGTTCATCTAAATCGATTCAGTAGATTCAGGGTGCTACACAAAACGTAAATGTCATTGTAAATCAAATACGTTAGATTAAGACTATCGATTCCTGCAGAAATTCTCTAAAATTCCAACTAAATAATAGAGAAAACAGCATCCAACAAGCCAAGCCGCCAAGCAACAATGTAGGTCTTCCCGTTTGAAGGAATAAGTAGCCAGTGCAATCACAGCATGAGGCATTTCATTTTAGTCCTTACAGTCACAACGCACCTGCGGTACTGCGTTTTCTTGCCTGGGCTGCAACCTAAATGCATGAATCGTAAATGTTATGGGCGACAGTTACCGCTTACCAGGTAGGCTGTCTCCTCGTCAAAATAATCATAAACCTTTACGGTTTGAGAAGTTGGCAGATATACAGATAGACTGCAGATAGACAGACAGACGCAGAAATCGACTTTATTTTATGTTATGTAAGGCAGTAGGTAGAGCTCGTCTAATCTAAAATGACGCGCCCCACTATCGCATTAACGCACACAAGCAAGTTTAAAATATGGACGCAATACATGTATAAATGCCGTTGTAATTGGTCATTCGTTGCCGGTGAGATTCAAACGTAGGAGCACGCGTCGTTCATTGGCTCCCACACAGTGAAGTGTCGTTATCAATATTTGCACTCACACATCGAAATCAACTAACTAAGTAGTGGGGCGCGTCATTTTAGACTAGACGAGCTCTACTAGTAGATTAAAGATTGATGATTGAAAGAGAAAGATTGAAAATGAAAGATTGATTCCCATTTAAGATCATAAATACTATGGTGGACTGTCGCGACCTGCTGGCCGACGTCAAGCTTTCGATCCCACATCGTTACCCTCGTCAGTTCATATCGAGGTTATTTTATATTCTTCTCCCAAGAACCAACCTTCTAATGCATACCCCCTTGTCCAGAATTTGTAGCAAGCACAATCGAATTAGCACAGAGTTGCGTGAACTAGACATATTTAGAGACTCATTACCTAGTTTATAATTAGTTTCAAATTCTAAATTAATATTTAGAATAAAAATTTACACAAACAACAAAAAACAAAACTGTACACTGTGTGTGTATGTTTTACAAAATTGTATTTAATTGTCTTAATATGTATACTGTTGGTGTGTCTTAATAAATTAATTAATTAATTAATCCCCAATAAAGACTACATACCAGTAATTTCTCTCAAGAAGCGTACACACGGTAAAATAGGTCAGTAATAATGGTTCAATCGATCGAGCTTGGTGTTTGTAACATATTAATTTATTATTCACCACGCCATATGCGACTCCGATATTAGGGAACGATTTGTATTGTACATACTCGTCCGCTTGAGTTGGAGGGAGGGGGAAACACGTGAAGGATTTACTTGAACATTTTACTTTTCTAGGGTTCCGTACGCCGTGGGGTGTCCGGCATGTATACTTTATAGTATCAAAAACCCCTCTTTTAAGCATGCATATTGACAGACAACTACGAGCGTCGGTGGCCGAACGGAGGACGTCACGGAGGTAAGATGGCAGTCGCTCCACGGTAATTACCTGATCGACCAAATCGCTTTTTTTCATATTATACAAGACAGACATTTGACCACCATCTCACCTGTTGGTAAGTGATGATGCGGCCGAAGATGGAGCATGCCCGTCTTGGAACAGCCTATTCACTGTAGCCTTGAAGGCATCCAGATTATATTGATCAGGAAACACACACGCAGGCAACGCGTTCCACTCCTTAGCCGTACGCATTATAAAAGTCGAGCCAAAGCGGCTAGAATATTCACGACATAAGGATGAAGCGTTCGCCCGGACCGCGTCTCCCGATGGCGGAACGGGGCCGGCGGAATAAGGTCGTGCAGCTGCTTCGTACTCTCTCCGAAATGTAACCTGTAGAAAACCGACAGACGTGCAACCCTACGCCGATGATCGAGGCTCTGCAGCCTAGCTTCAATCAACTGCGGGTTACAAATTATCTTGTTTGCTCGGTTTTCCACCGAATCCAAAGCCGCCAGTTGATATTTGGCTGAGCCATCCCAGAGGTGACAGCAGTACTCCATGCAGGATCGGACTTGTGCTTGATATAACTGAAGCAACTGTTTTGAAGTGTAGTACCGCCTAACCTTCGAGAGGACACCAAGTTTGTAGATAGCTCAACCCCAAGAAGCTATAGGTTGTCGGTAATTTCCACAGGAACATCCCGAAAAGTTGGAGTAACATGGAATGGACACCTTTTGGCAGAAAACAAACACGCCTGAGTTTTGGTTTCCCGGCCCGGGATCCGCCTTGACCATGATCTAGAATTTGGCACATCAGGTGGCAGTAGAGCGACTGCCATCTGACCACCACGATCGTGTTAACAGGGGAACTTGACTAGATCAGATCATGGTTACACTTTTTACAATTCCGTTACCTATGAATGTGCTGGTTTTCTCACGATGTTCTCCCTCACCGTAAGCGCCATTCAACTAATGTACATAACTCAGATAAGAGTCATTGGTACATGGCCATAGTGAGTTACCAGTTACCAGTAACTTAAATAAAAAAAATCATCTTGGCGTTAATGTCCCGGTTGTATTCTGAGGGCACGAGGGCCCAGGGTCCGCCTTGACCATGATCCAGAATTTGGCAGATCAGGTAATTACAGTGGAGCGGCTGCCATCTGACCTCCTGCTATCAGGGGAGCCTGACCAGATTGAATCATGGTTACACATTAAGTCGCCTGAAGGTGCAAGTCTCATCAAGATGTTTTCCCTCACCGTAACAGCAGCAGTTAGAATTCATCTAATATACATAACTCAGAAAATAATCATTAGTACATGGCCGCAGCGTGATTCGAACCTGGTACCTCTCGCTTACGAGTCGGACACTAACCGCTCGGCCACCGACGCTCAGTTACTGCGTAAATATATAAGCATAAAAGTTCTACCTTTGCCTAGTTACCACATTAACACTGGAAGTTACGTTTGAACACGGACAAACAGACCATTGTCCACGTGGAAAGTGGGTTAGGCTTTGTTACGCTGCTTTGTTGCCCTAGGTACTTTTTACCTGACCTACAGTAATAGAGGTACTAGATACGTACCCTCGCTAAGGTTTTTACGGGGTCGGCAACGCGTGGGTGATGCCCCTGGTATTGCAAACGTCCATAGGCTGCGGTGACTGCTTACCATCAGGCAGGCCGCAAGCTTGTTTGCCATCTTAGTGGTATAAAATAAAATACATGGACCGGTTGGTGTCCGGCAGAGTAGAATAGCACGAACCCCTTACACTCGTGGGTGCCGTACAAGGCAACTAATGTTTGCGAGGCAAAGATCTAGTATCTCCGTAGGCTGAAAAATGGGTTGCAGCGTTTTCCATTGTTTTATTTAAAACACTGCGATCTCCAACCCGCCTGCCAAGCGTGGAGATTATGGCAATAACCTCCCTTTTCGTGGGAGATTACTTAAGTATTGCAGTAGATTTTTATGGGCTCTGATGATGACTGGACCGGCTCGCTCGGGGTTGTACCACTCTTCCTCAGACAAACCAACTAAACTTATCCTTGCAGATATGGCAGCGGTATTATACTACCGGAGCCATGGCGTCGGCGTCGATGGCTTAATGGTTAAGGGGTTCGACTCGTACCTCGAGGTACCGAGTTCGAACCCCATTGTCGCCATGTACCAATTGTACCAATGACTCTTTTCTGAGGTATGTACTACATGAGTTGAACACTAACCAACGCTTTTACGATGAGTATGATTATCGTGATGAAACCTGCACATTCACGTGATCGAATGTGTAACCATGATCCAATCAGTTTACTATCTTAGTTTACTAGATTTACTACATCTTGATTGTATTGTAAGCTGGTTCGCAAGGCAGTTTTAACTGTAGGAGATTATCAAAAACGCCTCAAACTACTATTGCGATCCAATTCAATGAAGCCATTAGTAAATTAGCAGACTTGAGGCTCTGTTAACTGTGACTGAATGTGTAATTTTTGTTTGAATAGGAAACACGATATCATCTTTCAAACGTCATAAACGTAATATATTATTATCTAACCTTAACAATATTAATTAATCAAATAATTAATGTGCGCCTCAGCATCATCGAGCCTGCAATGGTTCGTGGCATAAGTCATGGCCTAAAAGAACTTGAGATCTTGTTAACTAACCAAAAACGCGGACGAAGTCGCGATCAAAAGCTACCAAAACAAAGGACTTAGCAGCCAGCAATACAGAGTAATGTAGAGGTAAGCATACCACCATTGCACGTACGTAACGGCTACGCAGCGCGGTTCTGCTAGATTTATTGCAGCTCCGAGTTAATTAACCCGCATCTACCCTCATCGGTGTAAAATATTACACGTGGTTTAGAGCTGGAGCGGTCACGGGGAAGGGTGGGGAGATGATGGTAGTGTGAAGAATAATATCTATAGTTTGGCAAGTGTAAGTCGACAAAACGTGTGTAAAATTGTCATTTCATTAGTGTCGGGTTTCAGTAGTAGCGGGTTCGGCCAAAAATCCACCTTCGGCTAAACCTTTGGCGTCAGCCGAAGCCGACGGTTGTTCGCTCAAGCATCCCCAAATTATTTTATCATGCATTTTTTACTTTAGTCTACAACGCGCGGGTTGTGGAGGTTGAAGCAAACATCGATAAAAAGGTACATGAGTGGAATTCTAACCGATACTCTTACGGTGAGAGAAAACATCGTGATGAAACCTGCACATTCAGGCAACTGAATTTGTAACTATGATCCAATCTGATCAGGTTCCCCTGGTAGCGAGGTCACGGAGGTCAGATGGCAGTCGCTCCACTGTAATAATCTGATCGCCAAAATCCTGGATCATAATCGAGGCGGACCCTGGGACGTCGTACTCGAGATCACAACTGGGACATTAACGCCAAAATAATGATGATCGATGAAAGGTAACTAATAGGTAGATTCGTTTTGATTAGATAACCGTTAGAGTAAACAAACGTATTATTGAGTGAGCCCGTACTTGACAAGCGTAGACGCCCACCTTCCGGCCAGGGTCTCAAGTACGCTAATTTACTACGTCGCGATTGCATTGTAATGGATAGCAATAGCAGCTCAACAAGCTCAACAGCAGTTTTAATTGTAGCAGATTACGAAAAACGCATTTCAATTACAATTCAATCGACTCATTTGTAACAGTAGCAGAATACAAAACCCTATTAAGCTGTTATTGTGATCCAATTACAAATCAATAGCAGGTCCTATTTGTAAATTAACGGACTTGAGGCCTAGATGAAGTGATGATTACAAATGCTGCAGTCGGAAGATGGATGCGAGAAGCTGAGAGCAGTGTAAGTGCAAGCGCTCATTAGGAGAGACATATGTTAGCGTCAGTTTGGTCAGTTTATATAAATTTAAACGTAGGTACAGCCAACTGGCCGTCTGGAGTCCGGCAGAGGAGAAAAGCACCAACCCCTTACACTCCTGCGTGTCGTACAATACGACCAATGTTTTCGAGGCAAAGCTCTAGAGACTTCGTAGGATGGAAAATGGGCAGCAGCTTTTTCATTGTTATATTTACAACACTGCGATCTCCAACCCGCCTGCCAAGCGTGGAGATTATGTCAATAACCTCCCCTTTCGTGGGAGAGGCCCTTAATCCTGCAGTCGACTGTTATGGGCTGTGACGATAACAGTCAGCTACAGAATAATGAAGAGAGAGCCTTCGTAGCATACATTTAGTATGTTAGTATGTTATTGGAGTCCTTTCACTCACACATGCATACGTCAATATTACTCGAAACAAATCGATTCATTTGTTGCCGTAGAAATCGCGTTAAGAAGCTACTGCCCACCAACGTAAATAAATAAACTGAATTCCCGATTTGTTTCCGTCACCAAGACACGCGTTAACTCCGACCTTGTCTGGGCTGAGCCTGTAATCGATACCGCCACTATGAGGCGTATGAATAATTTACAACTACCCACAAGTTAGGACAGTGGCTTTGCGGACGACCAAGCATGAAATAGACGCCCAATAAACCACTTGTGATAAGTATATGTAAGTACCTACTCTTAGTGATGACCTGAGTGGTTCAGTGGTCTGATTCCCGGCCGCGCAGAAATTGAAATGATGAATTTTAATTTCTGTTACGGGTCTGGGTGTTCTATGTATAATAAGTATGTATTTAAAAGTATATAAGTAGTTTATCAGTTATCTAGCACCCATAACACAAGCTATGCTTACTTTGGGGCTAGATGGCGTTGTGTAAGTTTGTCCACGATTATTTATTATTTTATGTCCAATCTGACAAATTACCAATCGTTGAAAAATGACCAACTTAAAAATCTTAGCAATGCTATCAGGAAAGCTTGCTTCCCCTACGGTATTTATTAGCAGGAACACCTAATGAGCCGCTTTGAAACTTTGTAAATATGGTAATTTTTCACATCACACCTGACATCACATCACATCAAAAGCCCGCAATTCCTGCTGCACTTGAGCCTCCGTTGTCCGTTATGTGTCTCACAGACTCAGAATTTTCCTTTGCTCAACTGTCTCACTGATTTTAACTGTATCTACTGTATTATGTTTTGTATGAGCAATAAAGTGTTTTATCTATCTAAAAAGATACTAGAGAATGACAACTGTATCATAACGTCCACTGTAACGACCTAAGTAGGTACCAAAATATCCACTGTATCAGAAAGTCGGAGTATTCTCCGAATATACTGAACCAAACCTGGTACGTTCCAGTCCCCGCTAGGAGTATTTTTTTTTTGCCGCCGCATTGTATAATACTATTTATATTGATTGTATATTGACATTCATAAGTGTTGTAAGACCTAAACTGAATAAAAATTATTTGATTTGATTGATTTGATTTGATTGAAACCGGTTATGAAAATTCTTTCGGTGTTTTGACGTCTGTCACTCAAAATGAAGAGAGTTTTTGACAATTACTTTTCTTCCTATTCGCGATTCCACACATTAGTCAACGCTGGAGACCCAAAGACCTTACCTTACCTATCAATCAATTATCTACTACTACATACATCGTGCTCCCTGGCAACCCCGTCGTCTGTTTTGCTATATCTAAATACACCTTTACCTACCGTTTTAATAGAAATACATTATTTTATTATTAGCGCCGTATAAAAGAATAATCCATCAAATCATCCCTGCATAATACCTACATAGATTTCCCATACATCATACCGAGACTTAGCCAGTCAAGTATCAAGGTGAATTAAAATTGAATATTTTCCTTTAGATACCTTTTTTTAATACTTTATTATTTTCATAATTTTTAAAACAGACGAGTTAAAGTTACACGAGTTAAATTACTACAATAACTTAAAAAGTAAAGAGATTTGTGCCCGTAATATAGCGAGTCTTCTGTTAATATTAATGTGTTGTGGCAACATTTTTTATTCCTTGGTGTTAGTCTTTGCGTAAAACTAAGGCAATATGTAACCTAGGTACCTACTTACAAGGGGATCAAACCTTGGACCCTCTGCGTACCGACCGGCATTGTGACCACTGCCCTACTCAGATCGTAATACTTGCTGTCATATTATTTTAAATGACGAATTATGTCCCGGTAAACAAAAGCACAAAAATAACATGCAAAAAAAATACAACAAAAAATACAAGGACAATTTGTTAGCAAAAACATAAAAAAATCCTTTCGAAGATACGTAATGGGAACGAGCCCGTCAGCCACAAAAACTACAGAGGATAATACAGAGGTAAAAGTCCTAACACGTAGGTACGACCCCAATATCCTTGTTTTTATAGAAAAAGATCAAAGCTATTACAAATTAATAAATACATAACGAGAGATCATTCCACCAAAACGAAACATTTCACGCCAAATCAAAACCAATAGATCGTAGTTCTCATGTATTAAAAAATCTCTCATCTGCCAGGAAAGAATAACAAACCACCAACGCTCGAGGGGTTTAACTCGAAAAAATACAAATCCCAGAAAATATATATATATTTAAGGAAACCTAACAACCGTAAGTATTACGGAGTATTACAGATTGTAGAGCTAAACTCTACAATCTGCCGTCACAAGGTGCCAACCAGCACCCGAGGCTGTTCTGTATTATAATATGATTTTAATCGTAGCAAAGAATTGCCAAAGTATTTTTTTAGAATTAGACTAGCTAGGCGTTTGACCGCCATCTCACCTGGTGGTAAGTGACGATGCGGCCGATGATACGTTCCTAGGCACGTACATGTTCTAGGAACAGCCTATTAATTCACCCTAGCTTTGAAGAAGATTATAATGATCAGGAAAGACACTTGCAGGCAACGCGTTGCATTCCTTAGCCGTACGGATTATAAAGGTTGAACTAAAGAGGCTAGTGCGAATAACTGGAAGATCCAGAACATAAGGATATAGCAAGGCTATAAAACAGTTAAGGCGGTTAAATAAAGAAAATATTTTTTCAAAATTTAAAAATGGTTGATCCTCTCCTTCAGTCCATCCCTGTGTTGTCATTGCATAACACCACCGGTAGGTATTCGGCCAGAAATGGATCCGAGCGCGCTGGTAAGTAGGTCGGGATCTCAGGATCGAACAAAGTAATATTGTACGGGCAAATATTGAGTTTCTACGTGAGCGGAGTCGGGAGAAGCAAGTTTTCTTACCTGTTTTTTGACATTTAATGTCATCGAAGACTAGGTAGGGTTGTGTCACACCCAGTATATTACCTTATGTAGTTATAGCCGTTGTGCTTGTCTTTGAATAACTACGTCCAGGTAACACCATGTAGCTACCTTCACATCACGAATTGACACATCCTATATATCCATTATATAGGATATAAGTTGATATATAGATGTAAGTATATGATTCTCCTCATCAATATACATCTTGGTTCTTTTAATTTAGTTTCCTAAAATGGATACTAGACTTTCTAAATATACGTGTAGTAACCGTAACAAATTATACACTTGAGCCTTCCTTATAAATCAATCTGTCTATTGGTGAAAACCGCATAAAAATTCGTTAAGTAATTTTTGAGTTTATCACGAACAGACAGACGCGGCATGGGACTTTGATTTATAATAAGTATCTAGTGATAGTAATCATAGACGTACTCGGATAGGTACCAAAAAAGTTCCTTTTATTTATTTATTTATTTCCATACAGTTATACAGCAATGAAGTTTAGAACATTCGTGTTGCGCTATGGGTTCAACAAACACATAGCTCGGCCTATTCTGGGAATTTGCGAAAGTGATGGGAATGGATTACCCATATAAACTGGACTGTATTACTAAAAGATATTGTGATAAGTACCCTCAAATACGGCGAAAAAAACACTCACCAGTGGCTTCCAGGATTCTCCAGCACATTCAGGGACATTCACCTACATAAGTTCTCCTTATTCTTACAAAACAAACCTTCCGTTCATTTAAATCATACAATTAGCTAGCAGACCAAACAATTGCATTGTTTTAGTTAAAACAATAACCCTAACGCGTCTACTGCAGGCGAGGTTTGCGTCACCGTCTAGCTACACTTAGCCAAGTGACGTCATGGGGTGCGGCATGGCGGCTCGATAGTATGTGCTATGGGGGTCATCCCTGCTTGCTTTGTGTGTCATTCGATAGCAGGCTGACGTCATACTGGTGGTGGTTAGGATTACGCTGGGAAAGGAATTATGCTATTCGTAATGAATTTATATCTATTTTAAAACAGTGTAGAGTGGATTAAATAAGAGAGTTTTATTTGGAACTAGCTGTTGCCCACGACTTCGTTCGCGTAGACAACTGAATGAACATAGGAGTACATACTCTTTCAAAAACCACTTGAAAATTGAATCAAACATCTTTAATAAGTACTGAATCTATAAGGAAAACAGGACAACTGGTTAGACACTGGACACAATGACCTTCAAGGTCATCCTGACATGATTTATATTTGCTGATACACTAGACAGTGTGTGTAACACAGTTTTAAGATAATAAATACGCTGGGAGCCCAGGTGGTACCTTTACGGTGGCGCTGGTCTATATTATATGGAGCAGTACTAATGGAGCAAACATCGGTAGTCTAATGAGAGCGTTCGGTGCTCTCATCCACTTCGCTTAGTCTTTAGCATCCTCACGTTGTAAGCCATTACCTTTGCATTCAACTCGGCGATGTCAATCCATTTTGTTTCCCACGTAACCCCGTAGCCAATGCGCAAGCATGCCTTCTCAATCTTATGCACAATTTCTCTCATGCCTAGGCTGCCATGGATATATTCGTTACGGACTCGGTCGATATTAGCCCTTTGAGCTTGATAGGGATTATAGGGTCGCAGGTAACTGCCATGATCTCCCGCCATTAAGCCTAAGCCGCAGAGATACAGGACTCGATATCGGAGCCGATATCTGGTGCAATACGGATCCGAGATATTTAAGAGACACAAGCTTTGCTTACTTTGGGGCTAGATGGCGCTGTGTGAATTTTTTAAGCATTTATTTATTATATTTCAATTTATTCTAATTACACAGGCAGTTAATTCGTTATTTATGCGACAAACAAAGCACAGCTTATTGCGGCCCTGTTCTCTTTTCCTAAAATACACAGCTCTGTAGCATTTGTAAATGTACTGCGAACTCGATTAACCGTGCTGGCTTTAGATGCTTTAGTGGACCTCTAAAAATACAGCAATTGTACCGTATCAGAGGTTGCTGGTTTATTATTTCTAAGTAATTTTTTTATATTCTCTATAGCCTAAATTTTGGTCCGCAATACAATACAATACAAAACAAAACTCTTTATTGCACACCAGAGAACACAAGTACAGATACAAAAAAAGATGGCAGGTAGTACAAAGGGCGGTCTTATCACTAATGTGATCTCTTCCAGACAACCTTGGATATATAGTATTCTATTACCGAGAAAATCCGTTCAGCGGTTTTAACGTTATGTGTGCATAACCAAACCGTCCAAAATTCTAAAAATTTACGATACATGTTCAGTAAGTCAATGTAAATCGGCCTGGCAAGTTTTTCTTCTTTTATCTTTAATGTACAAACTTTTTGTCTTTACCATTTTATTAGAATAGATGTCTGGGCATCGCGTAAACAGAAGATAATATATACCTACTTACAATTGGAAAACAATTGGCAGGTGTTGAAAGAAATTATAGCAGACTAGCATTTGACTGCAACTTCGTCCGCGTAAAATTCGGTAATAATCTTCCAGACCCGTCTCCTCGGAAACCACATTCAATTTTGGGTAAAATTATGGCCTGTTCGGGACTATAGTTAAGCAATTTTATTGTCAAATTTCATCAAAATCCGTTCATTAGTTTTTGCGTGACGGAGAAAGTCACCCAAACAACAATCCATTCATCCTTTAAAACTTTCTCATTTATAACATTAGTAAGATTGACTGAGTTGATACGTATAGAATACTACTAATATATATCGAATAAATTACGAACATTCTATTACTTACGAACGTTTTTGTAAGAGAGTGAGGCAAACGTGGCCGTGTGGTATCCGGCAGAGTAGAATAGCACCAACCATTTACACTCGTGGGTGTCGTACAAGGCCACTTATGTTTTCAAGGCAGAAGATCTAGCCTCCGTAGGCTGGAAAATGGGCAGCAGCGTTTTCCATTGTTATATTTATAACACTACGTTCTCCAACTCGCCTGCCAAGCGTAGGAGACGCCCTGAGTCCTGCAGTGGACTGTTATGGACTGTGTTGGTGAAGGCAAACGACTTCGGAAATCTTTGAATAATACAATTATTTATTTATATCAGCCTGAATCATCCCACTGCTGGGCAAAGGCCTCCCCCGTATTCTTCCTTACTTCGCGATCGTTTGCTATGGTTTGTCAGTATGTCGAATGCCAAAAAATAAAACAATAACATATATAAAAATATTCGCTTTATTTCAGATTAAATATCACATTCTTTCTTTGCCTTTTACATAATTATAAAAATATATTATTGCCATTTTCACTAAACTTAGGAATCGGCTTAGTTCTTTCTTATCCCAATTTGGACGTTTCTGATTGGCTAAAAACTAGTTAAGACGAAACTTAGGCTGCCTAAGTTTAGAGAAAACGGCCATTAATGGTACAAAAGCTATGTCTGGTGCATCTTGATAGTGCAACAAAATAATAGCTACTATACAATACAAATACTTAATACACAACTATGACGATGATTATGATTTGTTATAAATTATTGATAATAAAATAATAACTACAATAATTTTATTCCGGACATTTAAACATGGGAGGCATCTTAATTGATATCATACCAACATATCGCCAAATTCATTTGAGACATACCTCGCCTAACACGAATAAATTATAAAAATTAAGACTAATACTATAAGCCCGGCTTACACCAAAATGTTAAACACGTTTAAGAAATAGTATAACGAGTTAACCGTTTTAGAATATGAAATTTTTTGTTTAAATATCAACTTAAATGCGTTCAAGAATTTGGTGCAAGGCAACCTAAAATTACTTACTAAAACGCGATTTATACAAGTCTAGAATTAAAAAGCTAATCTAAAGGTAGAATTAAAGAGTAATTATCAATAATAATACCTACTTCATAATGATATCACAAAGTCAATTAGATATGGTAAAGAATACTCAAGAAACATTTAGTGAATCATAGCATAAATATAAATAAAAAATTCTTGAAAAAACTAGCTTACTTGAAAGTTTAATAAATAAGCAATTTCATTTTTCTTTAGCTAACTATGCAGTACAATAACTTTTAAAAAATCAAGGCCCCTATTTGCTGTTTCTTTTATCAATCTTCAGTCAGTAGATGTCCAATACTGGGCAAAGACCGCCCCCAAATTACTTGAGGCTATTCCCTAAACCCGAGATATTAGGACATGGGTTTGCCTCTGTCCAGCAAAAGGCTTTGCGGCACTAACTAATGATGTCTATGGCGAGTATGAAATTCTAGTAGATGGCGCCACTGGCAAGTAAGGTCCGTTGTCAAAATACCTCGCGCTATTGGTCAACATTAAGGTGTACGCTATTCTGCCATCGTACACCTCATTCTGTTCAGAACTAATAGAATGGTCGAAATAGCCGCTGCGATGGTGGAATGAATGAAGAAATGCTATATAAATATGTTTTTAGCCTTTCAAGATTTAGAGTTAAATGAAGGCAGCTGAAGCTAGGATACGCAACGGACTCCGTTTCTGAGCGGATGTATTTCGTTTATGGCCGCCGGGTCATACATTTAAGTTTGAGTGAGTGAGTGAACGATGACACAATAGAAACCTTTTTGACGTTTGGATTGGAGCCATGACTTACGATAAAGAATCAAACATGACAGACAGCCGCGTCAGTGAATATAATGGACCTCGAATAAAAAGAATGACGTTTACGACAGCAAAATAGCAAATCTACAAAATTAAATGCTCAAAGTTGACAGTTGAATTTGTCCAGCAGTTGAACTACAGCTTTATGGTGGTAGAAACATTTTTAACTAGAAATATTGAAGAAATCTGTCCATACATTGCAAAAATATTGATAAACCCTTTTAGTTCACGTTCAAATCATACTAAACAACAATTTTACCTGAATCTCTATAGTTTAAAGATTCGTTGCATTAGTTAGTTATTTTTTCTATGATAATTTGCGAAATACGAAAAATCTTTATGTCATAAACTTAAAGCTATGAAGGAATAAATTCCTGACCTATCCATTAAATAACTTGTCAGCACATCATGCATGTCAAAAAAGATCTTCCGAAATCTTATGCGTTTGAGAACCAAGACAGAAGACTGTTTATTTTATTGAATGTTATGTCCAGAAAGTGTATTTGAATGAAATATTGTCATATTTACGAAGTCCGTTTCATAGTGACAATGGAGTCGGAGGATATTTTTCCAAATGTCAAAATGTTAAGAAACCTACAAATAAACGTCAAAGTTATACGGGAAATACCATAATTCATGGTTCATACCAAGGTCTTAGTTACAATCATCACTTCGTAAGAGATTATAATAATCGATATAAATTTTTATATCAGATGGCCTGCGCTTGGCTTGTTTCATGTATGTTGCAAAAAAACTACAGACCTGCCATCTTGCTTGCCCTTACGCTGGACTAGCCAACCTAAACATTGGAAAACTAAGCGCTAAGCCCACTAATTCGAGATCAAATTTAATTCTTTAAAACGTGTATTTAAGTAGTTTATGTATTTATAAATAATGGCATGGGTGACTCATACGTCTGTGCATCACTGATGGGCCCACTGCAAACCAGCGCCATGGCATCAGCCGTGGCTTATGCTGAGTGTGGCCCCATTACACGTCTCATCATGACACAGGTAACGACATAACATTATAATAGTAAGTGATAATAATTAACTATAGTTCATTCGCGATAAGAAAATAGTGAGTCATCGTTGTCTGCCGGCCTAGCCCCGCCCCTCGACCAATCGGGTCGCAACTAATTAGAAAGCTAAGTTCACAGTGACCAGTTGACGGGCGAAAATAAAAAAAATGAATACCTCGCCAGTTGGAATAAACAGCACATACTAGACTGGCTGCTAAGCAGAGGAATATTCTTGACTTTAGTTTTAATTTGAGACAATTAAGTTGATTTTGGTCCATTAATGAACCTAAACTGTTATTAAATAGAAATTGTTTTAATTTTTACTCCACTGTGAAAACACTTTTACTTGCTATTTTCTTAACGCGTATAGACTATGTTAATTGTAAATGTATGTTGTCATGTGTGAAATTAATGTAATAAACGGATAATTTATTTATTTAAAACCAAGCACACTGAAAATATTTTTTAGCTACTAAAGCTCGGCAACAAACTAAGGTGAACTGTCAAACGGGGCGCTAGTTCCGCGTTTTAAAACATCGGAAGCACATTTTCTAGTAGTCTGTGACTGAATTAAAATGGATCTTAAGGAACGTGGCGGAAAAAAGAACTAACGTGTTGCGATTGTGACAACAGAACACTGGCCTACTGGAAAAAGACCTTCATCATGCTCATGTAGATCCTTGTCATAATGAAGAAGAAAGCGTGTCAAAGTGTGTCAAAGTGTGTCAAAGTCACCCCAGTTCCTGACCGAGCTTTACTATCTATCTAGCTGTTCTATTTTCTATTCTACTTCACAGCAACTTAATTATATTCTCAATTTCCATATTATTTTCAGTGGTAGTGATTTTGAAAGACACACTTGCAAAATTGCTATTTATGTCATGTCATTATGTAAATAAATAATCTGTAAACAAACGTATTTTGCGCCGCATAAAAAGCTGTTACCATACCAGCTGTATAAAAATACCTCTAAATTTGTATTATCTGTAATATTTTGCTCTAAACCTATATCAGTTATAGTTTTAAGACTTTCGTGGTTATTACACTTCCACTACCCATATTATCGGGTTTGTTACCATGGTTAGTATTGTTTTTGCCTCGATATTTCGACGCAGTTGCTTGCGTCAATACTAACCGTAGTAACAAACCAGATAATATGTGTAGTAAAAGTGTATGAAACTATATTGGTTACTTTGTCACCCATTTAATTCATCAACGTCAAGATGGCGGCTTATAAATTGGGGTAAAATGGCGCCTAAGCCTTTATTTTTATTTTTTTCCACTAAGGTAGCAAACAAGCTTGCGGCCTGCCTGATGGTAAGCAGTCACCGCAGCCTATGGACATTTCTAATACCAGGAACATCACCCACGCCTTGCCGACCCTGTTTCTTTTCTTGCCACGCCCCAATTCATTTATGAAGCGCTTTGTCTTGATACTAATACCAGTCCCTGTGTAAAATTGTCTACAGATATGTCACTCGAAGCTAAACAATTCGGCTAATATTATAACGTCGTCGACGTCACCGATGTCAAACCACGGACGAGTATAGTGGGGGACAGGTCCTTCGTAAATTCGTCCAACACCTGTGAAGAAACGAAAAATATAGCTGTAAATTTTTTTGTCACTAGTATAAATTTTAAAGAAGCCAAGAAAAAACATATCTGGGTGTAGATATGTGTGAGAAGAAAGAGGCAAGAGTCATACTCTTAAATATACGATGATGATGAGGTATGTGTGAACATATATCTTCATATATTTCCTCGATTAAATATGACAGTTGTCGGCATGAAGGTTAATCTTAGGGTTAATTAGCACTCATTCTACGTAATACATAATTCAAATTCCTCTTCTTTTTCATCACCGAAGAAATATGAGCATTACTTTGTTGAGATAAGGGTGAATTTGCTATGTACATTCAATTATTGATTATTTGCTCGATGCGCATCGACTCTGCGCTCGATGAATTGAACCTTAACCTTGATAAATGTCAAATGCGAGCGATACATCTGAATCGGAGAGAAGTGTTATCAAGGTGAGTTAGTCCGTGGTATTGACAATGATTCTGTACGATGTTACGATGGCGCTGCGTAAATTTGTCCTAGCATATTTATTATTATAACAGAAATACTGACCTGCAAATACTGTTCAGCGATCTCCTCCTCCCTGGCTGGAAGAATGTCATCAGGTAACACAGGCGGCGGTGGTAACTGCACGAAAGTGACGGCCGCGCCCGCCGCGCCCCGGGAACGCACTATGCCGTTCACCCTGACAATTTGAATAGTTTATGAATTAAAATAGGACGTATTTTCGATTGTTCTTGTACGGTTTTTAAAAGTAGAGAAAAGGCAACGAAAGTCGCCTTTACGATAGGAAAAAAAACCATAGATCGATCCACCCATTTGTTATTTTTTTAATGTCATACCCTAGGCAAACAGGCAAGCGGGCCATCTGATGGAAAGTGGTCACCATTGCCTATAGACATTAGCAACACCAAGTGTATCGCCAAGCCGTTGCCCACCTCTTTAACACGTTGCTCTGGCAACGTTGCGTTAAATTGACATTACACATTGTCTTCAAAACGGCGAGTCTAATTACAAAATACGGGCAGAGTAGTGAACCTCAATAACATAATTTAAATGGAATATTATCTTGTGTCAATTGTCAATAGAACTATAAGAAAATAAAGTTCGTAACACGAGTTCATTCTTTACACCCAAAACTTCTATTTAACCAGGATCTACGGTACTTATTTTGGGCAACACAACCATGATCCAATCTGGTCAAGTTCCCCTGGTAGCAGAGTCACGGAGGTAATAATCCGATCTGCCAAATCCTGGAACATGGTCAAGGCGGACCCCAGGGCCCTCATGCGCGAGAGCACAGCCGGGACATTAACGCCAAAATGATGATGACAAGCATGAACAGTAACTAAACAACTAAGTAACAATAACTTACATTTGCAGGTAGTTCTGCGGCACTTTCTGGTAAATGTAGGGGTCTTCCGCAGGATCTAAGTTGCTGGTCTCCTCTATCGTTGGCCATTCTGGCACCTGAATTTTATAAAAGATTCTTTTCTTTTATGTCAGATATAGACATAGACACATAGATTTTATTTAGCAATAACTCAATTATATCAAACAAGTTGTAACAATATCAACAATGATAGGTATAACATGTTAAATCTAGGGTTCATTCAATTAAAATAAATTAATATTGTAGTGTCATGCCAAATTAGAACTCAGCTCAGCATATGCTGTAGATAGAAAAATTACAGCGTTGATTTTTAAGCTGAGCCGTATAGTGCGTGCATTAACATGTTGCCGCCGCACTTGTGTAAATATATTGAACCATACTCACACTATGCGTGGTGGCGTTGATCCTGAGTAGTCTGAGCAGTTCTTCGAGGCGCTTCTGCGCGGGACGAGTTGGGCCCGCCGGGCCCGGCCCGTTCGGCCCGCGGGCCAAGCCCGGCCCGGGCCCGAACGCTGCGGGATCCCCCGGCGCCGGCACGGCGACTGCACGCCCGCCTTCTGACAGATTAAGTGTTATTTCATTATTGCCACTAAGTTTATCCGTGGTCCGAAGTGGCAAGAACAAAAGGAGATGTATGAAAAGAGTTGTGGATATATGCGAGGCTAGGGAGTTGTGTCGGTGCAAAGCAAAGGGGCGGTCCAAAGTCTCTGCCTACCCCACCTGTGGGACACAGGCGTGACCTTTATCTATGTACGTTTTCCCGCGTTTAAATAGTTACACGTTATTGTTGATGATAATTATCAATCTTTAAATTATCTTGAGGATTATCCAGTGCAACCCTACTGAGCACTGAACGTTTGGCGGATAAGGTAGCCGCCAATTGTAGCAAGCGAAGATGTGGAAATGGAAAACTACCTACCTGGTCGAGTTTTGAGAGCAGGGGACCGATAGACGATCGATAATTTGAAGCAATATTCGTTGAAATTCACATACACGGTGTACGCAGCGTAATTGATACGGCAACTCGTGATTTTGGGTAGTTTGTTCACCAAATAAGACAAGTCAGTCTCCACAGATCATACTAAGAAACATTCGTTCTTTGTACATTACCAGTGCCAGCAAAGTCGTGTGGTGTCCGCCAGAGTGGAATAGCACCAACCCCTTACATTCGCAAGTGTCGTACAAAGTCACTAATGTTTTCGAGGCAAAAGATTTAAAGCCTCCGTAGGCTGGAAAATGGGCTGCACGTTTTCCATTGTTATATTTCTTACACTGCGATCTCCAACCCGCCTGATAAGCGTGGAGATTATGTCAATATTCTCCCCTCTCGTGGAGGCGGCCCTAAGTTCTGCAGTGGATTGCTATGGGCTGTGATGATGACATAACAGACAGCTAATGCTTCCTTCTTTTAGCAAAGTAATCTTACCTAAAGATGCACCAAATACCGTATTGCTGTAGCGGCAAAGGAAAATTTTCTTGAAGTTGTAATACACTTGTGCTCTTGTATTGTACATTATCAGTTACCATTCCCAGTAAGTGGTGGTATCTCACCCTGTATGACAGTAACAGACTCCCTCGGTGCCACGGCAAACACTCTAAGTGCCAGATGCTGCAAGCTGCGAAAGGACCTCACTCAACCGCTTACTATTCGCGTCATGAAAGAAGAGACTTGTCAAATGGCAGTAGAGGGGATTTCGCGCATGTAATCGTCTACTGCGCAAGTCGAACCACGTGACCCGCCAAGTCTCTTCTTACATGACACTAGTTGTACTATATATTTTGTATCTGTGTTTGTGTCCTTTGGTGTGCCTAGAAAGATGTATTGCCAGTGAGTAGTGTGGCCCGTATCTCACCCTGTATGACAGTATCAGACTCCCTCGGTGCCACGGCGAACACTCTAAGTGCCAGATGCTGCCAGCCGCGAGCCGACCGCACCACAGCTGCCAGTTGTAAGGCGAACAGTCCCCGGACAGTGAAAGGTTCCTCGCAGCTGGGAGATAATAGCTCGACCAGCCAGACGTCTATGTATTTCAGGGTCGGGGATTTCCTGTGGAATGTTTGTTTGGTTGTTTTATTATATTAAATATTACACGAAATACACAAAAAAAGAAACAGTTTATAATGCAAAAGCGAGCTTATCCCACAACGGGATTTCTGTTGAATCCCGGTAAGCGGGAACGTAATTGGCGTTTCGATAGAAGACGGAATAATGGGGGTTTTCGCGATTACGAAATGCACCAGATGGCGCCACTGAGACGTGAGGTCTGCTGTCAAAATCCAATTGGCAAGAATGGATACGTCATTTTGGAGCAAGTAGTTTCTGTCCAGTAGCAGTATTTTGACAACGGACCTTTACTTCTCAGTAGCGTGATCTGAATGTAAACCAAATAATGAGGTGGCGAGCCACCCGATCGTACGCTAGCGCGAATGAATTAATTAATTCTAATTTAATCCTAACTAAGGATATATTTATTGCAATTGCGTAATTGTGATAAAAGTAATTCAAACAATAAATTAACGATCGCAGAGAGTTGGAAACGATGACGTCGTTAAATAACTATTTTTAAGCTGAACTAAGGCGCCTAGTTTGAAATATTAGTCCGCTCCGAGTTATGTTGTAATATAGGCCAAAACGTATATAAACCACTATGGTAATAAGAGCATTTTTTGGTAGCACAGGTTCCCTGAGGTCCAAAATTTAAATTACACACCGCACACTATTCTTGAATAAATTCCCAAAATTTCATTAAAACTAGAATTGTGTCTAGGTCGAAAGTACCTGCCGACCGGGCTATAGTAGCTGTTGTAAGTTCGAAAATAGCTCTCCAACGACATATTACACACAGATTGGAATGGGTTTTACAGTTCATACAATACTGGCATCATTATTTTTTACCTACAGTGGTTTTAGCATGAAAGAGTAACAAACCTCTATTCTGATATTTGTTTGACTTACACGCGATGTACGAGCCTCGTACCTTTTCGGCCTTACCAAAACGTACGTCGCGAGCAAGTCCCGTCTAACATAATAACAATAAACCATTATTCTCTCCAAATTTCACTTGTACAATGCTAGTACAGATCGCGGCACGTAAGTTGAAATTATGTTATAAAATACTAGGATCTAATTATTAAAAAAAAAAAATTAATACGGTGTTTCGTTTAAGATTTTTGTATTTCCCGGTCAACCGCGGAGCATTCCGTCGAAGACTGATGTCCACAATTATACCTGCGCGGACTACCGCCATTTTGGTTCAACTTACACGCCGCGATTTATAGGATGGATGAGCTCGCTTAACTTTCCCTTTGTTTTCCGTTAGATTTTTGACTTTTGAAAAGAGCTTATTTAACGTAAATACAATAAATACTTTTTTCATTTTCAGGAAGAAAACATTGCAACCTCACCTCTCAACAGCAGCCATATCCAGCTTATGGAAGTGCCGGCACAGTCCCACGTTCTTATTCACGCATAACGCATCGGCCACTATCCTCGTGTACTCCGCAGCTGATAGCCTGGAACCCCGCCTTACGGGGAACACAGCCCCGCTTTCCGGGTCGAACAGGTCCGTGCGGTATGGGGATGACGGGCTGGGGGAAAGCAAAGCATTCCATTCCTTAGCCGTAAGCTTTAAACAGGTCAAATCAAACCGGTACACGCGGGCCACGTATATCTGGTGTATCTACGAGATAAGAGAGGATTGTATCACAAACGCGAAAAAATGCGACGGAATTAGATCGATCAGATTCTTCGTACATCCCCAGAAATTTGAGGGCGCCACCATCCTATTATGTTTTTAGGCTTAAGGCCTGCCTGATGGTAAGCAGCCACCGCAACTTATGGACGTTTGCAATACCAGGGGCATCACCCACGCGTTGCCTGCCTGTCGAGCATGGTCATTATGGCAATATGCTCCCCTTTCGTGGAAGAGGCCCATAGGCCTGCAGTAGCCTGTTATGGGCTGTGATGATGATGATATGCTGTACTGTATGTATGCGAAGCACCCGTCACCGGCGGGTATGTTTAGTAATAAACTAGCAGTGTCAATAGAAGGTTGTTTCATTGAGCTCCGATATATCAACTGGCGACGAAGTGTTTACTTACCCGCAATTCGACATTTAAATATTTTATAATGTCGAATTATATTGGAAACATCGGTAACTTCGATCATAATTCGCAGGACTGGCTAATATTTTATGGCAAGTTTCGACATTTTACCACCATAAACAAAGTGACCGATGACAAGTGTAAAATATCTTTATTGATAACATTATTATGCGATGACTCATACCGGTTGGCACGGAACTTAGTACATCCTAGGAGTTTGGAAGAGATTAAGTTCGAAGAGCTAGTGAAGGAGTTGGATGCACACTTCACGCCGAAGAGGTGCCTCTTCGCCGATAGGGCGAAGTTTTATGAGGCCACCAGGGGCGTCGGCGAGAGCGTCGAGGAGTGGGCGGCGCGGCTGCGCGGGCTCGGCATGTATTGCGAGTTCGGCGCGGCGCTGGACATGCTTCTGAGGGACCGGTTCGTGCTGGGCCTCAGCGCGAGCCCGGAACGAGACCGCCTGTTCGAGATGGACGCGCAGGGGCTGACGTTCGCGCGGGCGATGGAGGTGGCGCAGCAGGCGGCGAGCGCGCGGCAGGCGCGGGCCGCGGCGGCGGCATCGACGGCGGTGACACGCGTCAAGGAGGAGCCCGTGTACCAGGTGCGCGGCTGGCGCGCCGGCGGCCGCGGCCGCGACGGGGACGGACCGGCGGGCGGCGACGACACCAAGCGATGCACGGTTTGCGGATTGAACGGTCACGGAGCCGGCAAGTGTCGCTATCGGAATTACCGTTGTCAACGGTGTGGCGCTAAAGGTCACCTTAAAAAGGTGTGCACTGCAAATAAGCAAAATTGTGCTCGTGTGCATAATCTGGAGGTTGAGTGTTCGGAAGATGACGAAACCGAAACTTGTAAGGAGTGCGAGCTATTTAATTTAAGGTACGTAGACTATTCTCCGATATGTCTAGATGTGGTGGTCGATAATGTAAAATTAAGTATGGAACTCGACTCGGGGTCGGGTACCACAGTTATTTCCAACAAATTGTACGAAAAACACTTCCCTAATAAACAATTACTACCATGTAATCTAAAAATGTGCCTTTACAATGGTCATAAAATCTCACCTCTTGGTTTTTTCGAAGCAAAATTATCATTTTTAAAACAATGCCATAATATTAAGATTTTCGTTATTTCGGACGGGGGTCCACCTTTGTTGGGGCGAGATTTTATGAGGGCTTTTAATGTATGTATTACAGTTGGAAATAATAAAATACGTGGTGAACGGGAGTCGAGTGAGGTTGACCAGATATTACAGGAATACTCAGATTTGTTCGACGGCAAGTTAGGGTATTTCAATAAATTTAAAGTTGAATTAAAATTGAATGAAGGTAGTGTACCTAAATTTTTTAAACCGCGCTCGGTACCTTTTGCATTAAAATCAAAAGTAGAACAGGAAATCGATAGACTTGTGAATGTTGGCATACTGGTACCTGTTAGGTATTCCAAATATGCGACACCTATTGTTCCTGTTTTAAAAGAAAATGGGAAGGTAAAGATTGCTGGTGATTTTTCCGTGTCATTAAATAAAGACATGCACATCGATAAATATCCTATGCCGCGAATAGAGGAGGTGTTTGCCAAGCTCACGGGTGGCGAGAAATATACGAAGATAGACTTGAGTAACGCCTATAATCAGTTCGTATTGAGTGATTCTTCCCAAGAATTAACTACGATAAATACCACAAAGGGTCTTTTTAAATATACACGACTGGTGTATGGTTTGGCAAACGCCCCCGCTATATTCCAACGGGCGATGGAAACGTTATTAGCGGGAATAGACGGTGTCAGTTGTTGGCTGGATGACGTGTGTGTTACGGGTCCGACGAAACAGGTTCACTTGGATCGATTGCGAGAGGTTTTGAATCGTTTGCGCGATGCTGGGCTTAAATTACAGCAAGAAAAATGTTCTTTCCTGCAGGACAGTGTCGTTTATTTGGGATACGTCATTGATAAAAACGGGTTAAAAACGTGTCCAAATAAGGTAGAAGCAATAATTAATGCCCCTCGGCCAAATAGTGTGGTGGAGGTCAAACGATTTTTAGGCGTAGTTAACTACTACCGAAATTTTATTCCAAACGCGTCCTCTATCATGTGTCCACTACACCAATTGCTTCGTAAAGATGCGAAGTGGGTATGGGGTAACGCTCAGCAAGGCGCATTCGATGCGGTGAAACGCGAGCTCGCGTCGGAGCGAGTGTTGGCGCACTTCGACCCCGGGGCGCAGCTGGTGCTGTCGGTTGATGCCAGCCCCGGCGGACTAGGGTCGGTCTTGGCTCAGAGGGTCCCCTCTGGAGCTGATTTCGTCGAACGGCCCTTAGCTTACGCTTCGCGTACACTTAACCCAAGCGAAAAAAATTACAGCCAAATTCAAAAGGAGGCCACCGCAATCATATTTGGCGTTAAACACTTCCATCAATACCTATATGGACGTGATACGCCATTTATTTTAAAAACCGACCACCGTCCATTGTTATCAATTTTTGGCAATAAGAACGGTGTCTCCGTTATGGCTGCATCTAGATTACAAAGATACGCTATTATTTTATCCGCTTACAATTACAAGGTCCAATTCATTTCGGGCGAAAGTAACATTGTTGCCGATTATTTTTCACGTGCACCTTTGCCACGCACTGATCCTACCATTTTAGAACCGGGCGAATGTTCATATCTATATTTTCTGAACGACCATATATTACCAGTAACATTCAGTAGTATAAAAGCGGCAACAAAATCTGATAAAACGCTGCAAACCGTTATTAAATATATGAATCATGGCTGGCCGCGGAAAATTAAATGTAGATTTATTTTACCGTATTTTTATTGTAAAACTGATCTAGAAGTGGCTAATGGATGTTTGTTTAGAGGTCATAGAATAGTTATCCCTACGGTGTATCGGCAACAAATGTTATCGGAGTTGCATGCGGATCATTTTGGCGTAATAAAAACAAAAAGTAATGCGCGAAGTCGAATGTGGTGGCCTAACATAGATAAGGACATCGAGCGATGGATAGGCTCGTGCGACAGGTGCGCAGGCGCACGGTCCGCGGCGCCGCGCGCGCCCCCCGCGCCCTGGCCGCGCCCCGCTGCCAGCTGGCAGCGGATACACATTGATTACATGACTTTTCGACAAAAAACTTACTTAGTTGTAATCGACGCGTACAGCAAATGGTTAGAGTGCTTATTGATGAATGCTGGAACCTCTACTCGATTTTTGATCGCTAAATTAAAGGAATTATTTTGTCGATTTGGTGTACCTTATACAATTGTCTCTGATAACGACGTTAAAATAAACTCAAACGAATTTAATCATTTTTGTATGCATAATGGTATTTGTTATGTAACTTCACCTATTTACCATCCCTCCAGCAATGGACAGGCGGAGAATGCGGTAAAGACTTGTAAAAAAATGTTGAAATGTATAATTAACGAAAATATGTCAAGCGAATTAATTAACGAGAAATTGTTGGGTATGCTATTTCAATATAGGAATACTCAACATTGTACGACTGGCGTATCGCCGGCCAAGTTGATGTTGGGTCGCGAGTTGAGATGTAGGCTCGATCTTGTATTACCTCACTCTCGTAGCACTGACTGCGATGAACAGGCTCCCGTGCCTGCTGGTAGGCAGTTCCAATGTGGGGACGTTGTGTGGTTAAAATGGTTCGTGTCAAGGAAAGAGATTTGGGTTTTAGGTATAGTAAAAAAGGTATTAGGCAACAGAATGTACCAAATTTATGTTAAACAGATTGACACGTATTGTAAACGTCATGTAGATCAATTGAATAAATATATGGGTGATAACGGCACCGTATTCAAGGAGGATGGCGGTGGTGACATATTGGTGGATGCATCGGCCAGCACCGCGCCGTCACCGCCGGCATCGCCCGCTTCCATACCAACGGGTTCGCTCTTGGGCTCGTCGTTGCCTTCGTCGCCGGTTCAGCCGGAACCAGAACCAGGGCAGAACGTTGGCGTGGGGGGCGAGGATGAATGGGCTCAAGCCTGTGACGAAACCGACGAGGTTCACGGTGGTGGATCATTGAGCGCGACCCCGGAAAATGTAGTACAACCAACTCCACCGCGACCGAACAACAACGCGACTACTAACGACGTCGTTTCGCCACAGGCGGGCCGCCGCATTTGTCTGAGACCTAGAGATAAGGATTTTAATTTTAAGAAATATTTTTAAGTTTATCTTTTGTTAACAGGATCTCGAAATAGTGATGGGAAAGATGTACTGTATGTATGCGAAGCACCCGCCACCGGCGGGTATGTTTAGTAATAAACTAGCAGTGTCAATAGAAGGTTGTTTCATTGAGCTCCGATATATCATATGCACTATGAATAAAACAAACAAAATATAGATTGTGACTTCAGCTGTGCGTACGCTTCTTCCATGTCTCTGTCCAATTAGTCTATGTCATATCACTCACTCCCGGAAGAAGTCCCTGGGCGGCGCGTGGTCCCGGAAGCCCAGCAGCACGGTGTCGGGCTTCATGGCGCCCAGCCCCGCCAGCCGCGCCAGCTGGGCGGCCCCCGCGCGCACCGACGACGCTAGCGTCACCTCCACGAATGCCTTCACCTGGATTGACATAGACATAGAAACGGAGTAGAAGTCGACAAACAAAACGATGGGTAGACGACTTCAATACCAAGAACTGCAAAGGATAGAGAAAATTGGAGATTGTTGGAGGAGGTCTTTCTCAAGGGACGAGCTCGTACAGAAGAGCAATCGGTTGTCGGTGTGTAATAAATTTAGATTTGAGGAAAATAGACGTATCTTTATTTTGTCCAATAAAACATCAAACAAAAAACTTAAAACCAACAGAATAAGTACACAAGGAAGAAGGGCGATGCGTCCTCGGACCAAATTTTTATTTCGTTGGCGAGGTGTTCGCAGTCAAATGTGATACGTGACTTCGGATTCGTTACATCGAATCATGCGAGGTCGAAAGTCACTGCCTATCACGTTACATCGAATACAACCAATTCGATGTCACGTATCACATTAATTCACAGACAATCATTGCATGCCTAATTATGCTCAAACGCCGATCTTCAAATAAGGGAGATCGAGATATGCCTGGGCATATCCCAGACACTGTACACATTGCTCAGTGGTTAGTTAACCGCTCGATAACTAACCACGGTTAGTTACGTTATTGTTTTTACCCCGATATTTCGACGCAGTTGCATGCGTCATGGTCACGAGTTGATATAAAAAACAATACTAATCGTGGTAACAAACCCGATAATATGTGTAGTGTATAACCACGAAAGTTAAAAACTCCTCGAGTCAGTTTATTTCATCAAAACTCACCTTGAGATGATCGATGAGATGCAGCCAGTACTTCTGTTCGTCAGCCAGCGGGTCCCCACGCCCGGATAGCTGTCCCACGCGGACGTGACCTAGTACAAACAGCCCGCCCTGCCAAGGGATAAACGATCTTATTTTAATATAGGCGAAGACTATCGCGATCATTGTCTCAAAGTATTCTCTGGGAAGCCTAACAGCGGGTCGTACGTATATACGATATACGTAAGCGAGAGGTTTTGATGCCGTTTGCCGTATGTATGTAAACTCTTTATTGCATAATAAATAAGTACAGAAGCGACAAAAGTATAATTTAACAAAGCAAAGCAGCCAACCTTAGACTCTCTGAAAGGAGATGAAGAAAGTCATGTTCCAATGAATTATTTTGAGTTATAACGAATATTGCCCAGCGGGGTCCCTGGGCAAGGGCACTCACCTTCTTCTGGTCGTTGACGAAGTCGATGAGCGGCGCCTGCTGGCGCGGGCTGCCCAGCAGCAGCAGCAGGGCGGCCCAGCCGGGCCTGGGCAGGGGCACTCACCTTCTTCTGGTCGTTGACGAAGTCGATGAGCGGCGCCTGCTGGCGCGGGCTGCCCAGCAGCAGCAGCAGGGCGGCCGAGCCGGGCCTGGGCAGGGGCACTCACCTTCTTCTGGTCGTTGACGAAGTCGATGAGCGGCGCCTGCTGGCGCGGGCTGCCCAGCAGCAGCAGCAGGGCGGCCCAGCCGGGCCTGGGCAGGGGCACTCACCTTCTTCTGGTCGTTGACGAAGTCGATGAGCGGCGCCTGCTGGCGCGGGCTGCCCAGCAGCAGCAGCAGGGCGGCCCAGCCGGGCCTGGGCAGGGGCACTCACCTTCTTCTGGTCGTTGACGAAGTCGATGAGCGGCGCCTGCTGGCGCGGGCTGCCCAGCAGCAGCAGCAGGGCGGCCGAGCCGGGCCTGGGCAGGGGCACTCACCTTCTTCTGGTCGTTGACGAAGTCGATGAGCGGCGCCTGCTGGCGCGGGCTGCCCAGCAGCAGCAGCAGGGCGGCCCAGCCGGGCCTGGGCAGGGGCACTCACCTTCTTCTGGTCGTTGACGAAGTCGATGAGCGGCGCCTGCTGGCGCGGGCTGCCCAGCAGCAGCAGCAGGGCGGCCCAGCCGGGCCTGGGCAGGGGCACTCACCTTCTTCTGGTCGTTGACGAAGTCGATGAGCGGCGCCTGCTGGCGCGGGCTGCCCAGCAGCAGCAGCAGCTGCGGCCGCCAGAACTTCACGTGCGAGCGCCGCGGGTCCAATAGGAGCAGGTATTTTCGCACCTGGGGGGAAGAGTTTTTTATTATCTAGGGCAAGGTTTTTCAAAGTGGGGTACGTGAACCCCTAGGGGTTCGACATTCGACGGTACGGGGTTCACGACAAGATTTACGTAACGTAAATCCATGCCTGTTGGCGCAAAGCGGAGAATTTCCTTTTTCTACAATATACTTATGTGAGAGTAGGTTTTCGCTCTTGGTCATGATGGTAAAACGATATATAGAAATCGGCTTGATGTTGGGTCTGAATTAAGGTTAAAATTTACATAAATTACTCCTAATGACTCAATTTACGACAAGAAACAACATACATAACAGGCTAGACACATATCACAAATATTCCCTGTTCGCTCACTCTACAATGATTATAAATCTTACTATTCCGTTTTTTTCACCCATAGCAACAAGCCTGTCAGAAAGTAAAGTGCGCAATGTTTTGAACGGTCATCATGTTGCTATAGCTCCTAAAGACAAGACATTTCTTTTGAAACATCGGTGTAAATTTTATAATTTCCTAATCCAATTTAAACCAAACCATTTAAAAGACGGTGTAATGTAGTGCAGGTTTTTATCCGATTATCCTTTCACCGGTAAGTAAACATTCGTGGTCACGGCAATCAGGAATCAATTATGAAAATTGTGACAAAAATAAGCATCGTAATAATGTGAATTTGCAATAATTGAAATCTTTATCTTAAAACAACATGCCATTAAAGATAGATTTCAAATTATTGGCAAATTGAGTTATACATATAACTCACCGAAATCCGAAATATGACACCGAAATCGGTGTCTAAATAGATTCGGAAATATTGTACATAGCGATCCACAATTTTATATACCTATATTAGGGTTCCGTACAAAAAATGACGTTTTAAATGTTCAGATATTTTATAAAACAACTTTAACGGATTAATTGCGAATTTACGTTTATTTTCATTTATTTGTTTTTTTAGGTTTCCTGAAAACCAGACATGGTGATGTCTGGGTTCCAAATTGGAAGTGCTGTGTTGTAAACATTTTGAAGAACAAGATAATAAGTAGATGCAAGTCCTTTCTGTCCTGGTGCAGTACCTACCATCATTATATGAATTGAACTTAAAATAAAGAATATGCTGCCTGTTTGATATATTTATGTACCTATCCTTTTTAGTAAGTTTTTGTTCATGTCTATGTCCCATATAGGGTACGGTATTCACGGTATGTGGGATAGAGAGATCGAAAAGAGGGTGGTAAGTATCAGGGCGTAGGTTTGATCCCCAGACACCTTACCTTTGAAAATTATATACTTAATTCATATATGGATTCATATAATTTTATATTGGTTATTTTTTGGTTTTTAGTGAAGGAAAATATCGTGAAGAAACTTGCATGTCAGATATTAATTCGAATTGTGAAGTCTGCCAATCAGTATTGGGCCTAAGTGAACAGATCTATTCCCTAGTAGTTTAGACGTGTATAGGCTGACGATCAGGTCGGCACCTTCATTGCACTTTTATTATAATGGCAACATAAATACAAGTTAGATTTGTTTGTGTTCGTTATGGAGTAGAAATTCGTAGAAAAAAATAACTTATCTGCAGATGAGCTGCCTTGTTTCGTCCCTGCATTTGCATTAGTGTGTTTGTTTTAGAGATGTGTTACATTTTGCCTCGAATTGAAACTTGGTATCTACTCTCTGCACCTGTATATAATTATTTTTCTCTATGCAAGAAAAAGACCTACTCATTACATTAACATTAAAACGATATTTCATTTTTGGCACTGTTTTTGTTTATTGAAACAATAATCCAATTTTTTTCTACAGCTATGTTTATTATTATTCTTTATGTAGAGCTATAAGTTTGAGAAACTAGGCCAGGGCCTACGACAGACGGTCCGGCGGTCCACCTGATGGAAAGCGGCCACCGTCGACCAGGACATCTGCAACCTAAGGGAGCGGATGCAGTGCTGACCTGTCATATGTCTTGAATGCCATCGAAAGCCTTTTGAAGAACCCCATGATGTAGTGCATGTTGAGAGATGCCTTTACATATCTCATTTCATGCGAGTATTTGCCCTAATCCTCATATTTGTCAGATATGCCAAATGAGATGTGACATAAGTAAAATGTTAAATGGAAAACATAAATTATTTAAAATAAAAACATATCTGTTATTTTAATATTGATATTGAAGAGTAGCACCTGCGTCCGAATTTTAGTCGCTTCCAATATTTGTCAGTAATAAGATATAGTCGTCGTTCGTTTGAATTATATAATTTGAATTGAATAGCATTTTATATATTTTTTAATACGATTTTTAAATATTTGATACATCAGAATCATCAACATTTTAACAAATCAGCCAATCACAGATTAAATGCTTCAGTTTTAAATTTATTTATTAAATACTACAGCTGTTAATCTGAATTGATCATCTTTTTCACCGTTAACGGTACGTACCCTAAACTGACGTTCATGTATGAAAAGGTGAATGAATGTGGAAGAAATGAGAGCGATATATCAGCAAGTGGAATGATTTGGTCTCTGCCTACCCACACGGGAAATAGTCGTAAAATTCGTTGAATGTAGAAATCGGGCGTTGCCTTATGATTCGAACCATCAGTCCTCTAGTTCAGATGGAGGTACTTCTCGGCCGAGATACTAACGGGGCTCATTGAAACCCAGCGTTGTGGTTCGCGGCAAACGGCCACATTATGCTGAGAAGGATCCATTAGCGCTGGATGCCCACGAAAAATGCCACTGAGAACCCTATAATTGTCCTCGTGTTTTATGCACCGTTTTTTTTTGTGATGTATTGCAAAATTATCGTATTGTGGCGTCCTTTGTTATAAAAGATTTCTTTCTTTCTCCAGTCGGGCGGCTTAAATTCGAACACCACACCCCGCTCTATGCCCTTGAACTTGCCGACCTTCAAAATCGGTTAATTTCTAGAAGGCTTCAAAGTCAACGTTATTCATATTCATTTATTCGTAGTAAAAATCATATATAATCATTTAAACGTCCATAGGCCGCGGTGACTGCTTACCATCAGACAGACCATAAGCTTGTTTGCCACCAAAGTGGTAAAAAAACAAAAAAAATATTTTACCTGATGAAATATAAGCGCCTGACTAAGGCTGCCCCACTTAGGGTCCGCTGCGGCAGGCGAAAGCACGTGCAGAGCCCCCACGAGCACTGTGCACGCGGCCGCCGCACCTAGCGCGTGCATCGCACGCACCGCGAACATCGTGCACGCACAGCCTAGCAGGCCTAGGAGGGATGTCGCCCAGGAGAAGTGCTTAAATGATGGTCTGTGAACATAAAAATCAACGATAAAAATATATTGTAAACCCATCTGCAACAATGTACTACACAGTTTATGCAGTAAAGTTATGTTCTATACTATTTTATAATGACGATTTAAGGTTTTTTTTATGATATTCAGTGATAGACGAGCAGACAGCCAAATTGATGGCAAGTGGTAACTGTCACCCATAACATCTACAATTGACACATTTAGATTGCAGATAAAAAATATGCAGAACCACAGGTTCGTTGTCACTGTGAAATGAATCATGCCTATTAATTTCGCTAGCTACCTTATCCTTCAAACAGCAGGCTCGTTTTCCTTAAAAATTATAGATAAACTATGATCGAGCTTTTTAGGGTTTCACGTTTTTATTGTACAGAAGGCAGCCCATCAATCTGCCCACTACCAGTATAAAATGAGTTAACATCACTATGGATGCGCAGCAAAAAGGTTACGGTCTGCCTGATGGTAAGCAACCACCGCAACTTATGAACACAACATACATAACTACGTTACACATACATTTTACAATTTGAACAATATTCGTACTTAGTATTATAATAGAGTAGAATATAGTAGTTTGTAGTTCACCAACCTGAAATTCGGCGCAGAAGCCAAATCCAGCCCCAGACACGCGAGGTTGACAGCGAAGTAGGATGTCATGAACAGCACCGAGTTCACTTGAGCTATGGCGTTCAGGGAGCCGGCCATGATGCCAACCTGGACCAGCAGCCAGGAGCACAGCACCGCCAGCACTGGGTTGGTGCCGCGGGGGACCATGGGCCGCAGGAGGAAGCCTGGAATGGGTCATCATCTCATCATACAGGTACACCGTGAGTGGCCTAACACCGGGGTCAATATTAAAAACGGAGGCTCTATAAGGCCCTATCACAAGTGTGTCCGCGACAAAGCACGCGTCGCGAGAGCGTTTGTTTCCTTCTCTCAATACTAAGACGAAAGAGATAGCAATATCTATATCGCGCTTTTTCTCGCTTATCGCGCGCGAGAGCATCTAGTGCTAGTACAGTAATTGAATCATTATGGACCTAACTATTTAGAATTAAAACTTAACTTTTTGTTTAATTCTAACAAACTTAATCGTAAATTCAATGTAATGCAAACATCGTTCCGCTCAACTGGATCGAGTTCATTCTGCATCGTACTTATTCGGAGCTACTTGGAACCGCTTACACTCGTGGGTGTCGTACAAGGCTACTAATGTTTTCGAGGCAAAAGATCTAAGAGTCTCCGTAGGCTGGAAAATGGGCTGCAGCGTTTTCCATTCTTATAATTACAATACTGCGATCACCAACCCGCCTGCCAAGCGTGGAGATTATGGCAATAACCTCCACACACCCTTTCGAGAGAGAGGCCCGAAGTATGTTTGTATGTATGTAAACTCTTTATTTTAGGCAATATTAAGCTCTTATAACTAAATAACTTTTATAACTTTACTAAGTCCTTCGGTGGACTGATTTAGGCTGTGATGATGATGAAACCTCCGAGCCGCCATAAGTCGGTTACCACGGTATATGTATGTATATCGCTTTTTCACATACCAAATATGTTGTCCTTGGCCAACGCTTCGAGCACCCGCGACGCTCCGATCAGGTTGGACAGTCCGGCGGAGAACGTGGCCACTATCATGCCTGAAAGCAAAGATACAGTTTGTTAAGAAATGGAAGCAAAAAATTTGTGAGATACCGAGAATAATGTGACCATGAAGGTATAGAATGGACAAAGATGGTGGGAACTGCGGTCGGGAACAGTGTTTCCTTTGGACTAAGACATGGGATCGTTCAAGAGGTATATTAGAGGTCTGTTCAGAGGCGGGCGACTCATTGGAAACTCTAATGGTGCTGTTGATGTACATAGGCGGCAGTGACCACTATTTATATGAATGAATGAATGAAAGATATTTATTGATTAACAAGGACACCACATTACAACAATCACATAATATAAAATAAACAATAATCATACAAATAAAAAACATATGTACCAAATTACAAAATGAATATATCGATTCGGAATTGCTGTGCTGTGGCACACCTTGTCAACAAAAGGACCTGATCGCTGGTCTTCCTTGAGTCCCGCGGAGTGAGGTCTAGAACGCTGCGGTCTAAAATTTTAAATACAAAACAAATACACTACATAAATCTAAGTACCATCTATACCTGTAAATTACATATATACTATACCTACAGCTTGTTACATAAATATTTTATAAAATAAACATATTGTGTGTAGTCCTGCGTGATGCGTCGGCGCCGGGGCGGCAGGCCGATGCCGTATAACACAAAAAAAGAAACTACAAAATATTATATCGCGGACTTTTCATTTACCATCACGTCGGCGTCAATCTCGGTTTTGTTTGTCATTTGTTGTGCCCGGGCTGACCAACGTTTTGTGGGTCTCCTAAGCGTCTACTATCGCTGCAAAGTGGAATTTTTCTTGTACTCGATAAATATAATAATAATAAATAATAAATATTCGTGGACAAATTCACACAGCGCCATCTAGCCCCAAACTAAGCAAAGCTTGTGCTATGGGTGCTAGATAACTGATATACTACCTAAATACTTTTTAAAAACATACTTATTATACATAGAACACCCAGACCCCTAACAGAAATTAAAATTCATCATTTCAATTTCTGCCCGGCCGGGAATCGAACCCGGGACCTCTTGCGTGGCAGAATGTTGAACATTGAACCACTCTCAGTCCTTAGTCTATCTATAGTCTCTGCCTACTCCTATAGGATATGAGCGTAAGTGATTTTTTTTGACGACCTAAGTTTGTCAGTGGGTTAACATGCCGGTCGCCACGCAGAGGTCCTGGGTTCGATTCCAGGCCGAGCAGAAATTTAAATGTTGTATTTTAATTTCTGTTACGGGTCTGGGTGTAGTACGTATAATAAGTATGTATTTTAAAAAAGTACGAGTATGTAAGTACTTTATCAGCCATAACACAAGCTTTGCTTACTTTGGGGCTAGATGGCGCTGTGTGAATTTATCCAAGCATATTAATGTATTATTTATTAATTACGTACGTAATTTTACATACATATATGTACTTAATTTAATCCAAAACACTCACCAACAGCTATAAAAGGCGGCCAGACATTAATAGGCAGCAGATACACGTAGTTGTTCTGCAGAAGGCCTCGCGAGCAACTCGCTGCCGTCAGCATGCTGAGCGCGACGTATGACACCGCCGTGAACAGTAGCGCTGTTAGGGTGCCCAGGGGGATGCTGCGGGCTGGGTTCTTCAGTTCGCCTGGAATTGAAATGCTTATATACAGACAAATCTTTCGATTTCGATATCGAGGAGGCTCGTCCTGCGCTGGTTTGGTCACGTGTTGCGTAAGCCGCAGGGATACATGGGAAATAGGTGCCTGAATCTGCCGGTATCAGGAAATAGGCCCCGTGGGCGACCCAAGAAGCGATGGAATGAGCTCGCTGATTCGGATGCCAACGGCCTACGACGCGAGGATGCCGAAGACGGGCGAAGTGGAGAAGAATGGGTAGGAAAGCGGACCCTGGCAGAGGCCGGGAGAAGCGCTAAGACGATGATGATGATCCTTACCTATGAAATTGGCGTTCTGTATGGCGCAATACAAACAAATTTTACAATTTCTTGGAAATGACAAACCGGATTACAAGGAAAGTTTGTAGATATAATCAGACAACATTAACGTAACTGCATGCATGCCATTTTATTGTGATAACTACTCTCTTCATAAAATTATACCTGATTGAAGAGGCAACATTGACGACAACTAGAAGGGGGTATTTTAAAACCCTTATAAAAACGTGAAAAAATATTTTTATTTATTTTACCGCACTATAAATCTATTTTTGAAATCAAGTATTAGTTTTGATTTATTACGTATAATTAAAAATATATACTTACGAAAAAACGCCAATTTCATAGGTATGCACCCAATATATAGACAAATGTTTATTTAACCCAAAGACTACAAAAAAGCATATTTTTTAAATTAATAAACAAGTAGCAACCTGCCCCGTTTTCGCACTAGTGTCCTCGGGTTTTCTTAAATAAACCCTTTCACTAATAGGTAGCGTCACTCCCGAGTGCTATAGTGTACCCTACGTCCTGGAGTGAAACCTCTATTTCCGATAGCATGCCGCCATTTTGATGCAAATGAGTTCATACCAATCGCAGCAAGACAGCTCTGGCTCTGGCTTGCTGCGATTGGTCCTTACCAGGAGTCCATTCGAGTTAAGAAAGTAGTGAGTAAAGGCGTTTTTACAGTGGAGTGCTGCGAGAACCGTGTGAAAATATATCGCACCGCTCGTTCACTTATGTGTTATACATTGCGTGTGCGTGTGCGTGTGCGTGTGTATATGGCACTCACCGCTCATGTTGGCGCCGGCCATGACCCCCGTGACCCCGGTGAACAGCACGCCGAACACCGAGGCGAAGTCCACGAGGTCGCCGGCGGCGGTGGTGTAGTCGCGCCCGTAGTCCGGGTACAGGTTCGAGAGGAACGTCTCCGTACTGGGCCCGGTGTAGTTGAACGCGGCGGACGTGTTCAGGCGGTTCGTGTCCGGTTTGTCTATCTGGTGGTGGAGTTATTAAGGTGAAAAAAATATATAAGAGACCAACAATTACCAAAAAAAATATGCTAGGGCAATTCACACAGCGCCATCTAGCGTCAAAGTAAGCAAAGCTTGTGGTATGAGTGCCAGAGGAGTGATAAACTACTTATAAATTATAAAAACATCTGGCGTAAGACGCGAAGATGCCCAAGACCGGACGAAACGGAGGAAAATGAGCCGGTAATCGGACTGGTAGAAGCCGGGTCTAAATTTTATTATTTAAAAATAAAATTGTTCATATCATTTTCAACACGGCCGGAAATCGAACCCGGGACCTCTGCGTGGCAGAGTGTTAACCAACTGAACCACTCAGGTCAAATGTCAATATAATGATAATAAACCGTCACGAGGTGTCCAGTCAGCCCGAAGGTCAGGGCGGAGGGAAAGGATTATTATTGGTAGACAATGCCTCCGGTGCCAGCAACTGGCGGCACACAGATCAAAGGTCACAATAAAAAATACTTCCTATGAGGGTTCCTCTGCGCTTTGTCACAACTAGCGTTGAAAATTATGAAAAGAACCTAAATTACAGTCGAGGAAATTGAAATTAGCAGTTTAGCCGTCGTCTTAATTTGTTCGTTGTTTTGACATTCTTCAAACTTTTATTTATGCAATCAAATAAATTGAATAAATAATTTTGAATTTGAAACTGTCAAACCACGCGTCGGAAAACAATGGCACTAATAATTTCAGACTTATGTCGACATCGACTTGCTCAATTCAGTCTCCTCGACAGTACAATCAAATATTAAGAAAAAAGTAGAACAATATTACTTGTTGTCTCTAGTGGAGTAATTGTGGGTGCTGGGGTACATGCTTTCTTATTGTTTTTGTGTTTTCTTTGTGAACTTTTGTGAAGAGTTTGTGTGCACTACCTGTCAGTAACTAAAATACTTTGGTCCTTCCATACCAAGGTTGTCTGGAAGAGTTCACTTTGGTGATAAGACCGCCCCTTGTAGTGCTTACTATAATATATTTTATCCAATGTTTGTATCCTGTACGGGTAGCACAAGTTGTTCTCGCGCGCGATAAGCGAGAAAAGGCACGACATAGATACTGCTATCTTTTTCGTCTTAGTATTGAGAGAAGGAAACAAACGCTCCCTCGCGGCGCGGGCTTGCCGCGGACACACTTGTTATAGCCGTGTTCCAGACAACCTTGGTATGGAAGGACCAAAGTATTTTAGTTACTGACAGGTAGTGCACTATATCTTCACAAAAGTTCACAAAGAAAACACAAATAAAGATAATTTGTATTGTATTATATCTTTATATATATAATTCTTCTGTGAGTGTGTATGTCACTGAACTTCTCTCAAACGACTGGACCGATTTTGATGAAATTTTTTGTGTGTGTTCAAGGGGATCTGGGAATGGTTTAGATTCACAATTTTGTAAAAAAAAGTTTGAAATTTTCAAATTAAAGACGTGTAGACAGGACAACGTCTGTCGGGTCCGCTAGTTTCGTATATTATCGAACTCACCGTCAAAGGCGGGGTCACAGCGAAGCTGAGGAACGCACTGGCCAAGCAGACCAGCATGGTCACCCAAATGGCCATGCTGGTCCGCGCGAAGAGGCTCGCTCCGGCCAAAGAGACGGCCAGCCCGCACGCGTTCAGTATCGATCGGTAGAGGAACCGGTACCACCAGCCGTCCGGTATGCCAGGGTTCTCGCCCACCAGATACCCTGAAGACAAATAGACATAGACAGTAATTTATTGGGATGCCCATTACATCCTTGACCTAAAGTGAATACAGTAAATTATAATTATAATTATTGAAAATTACGCAAGACCAGCCAGTGATGTAACGGAAACCGAAATGGACCAGTCTCAGCATAGTAAGGACTCATGCCTGTCACAGCGCTGGCTTTCAGAAAAGCCCATGCGAACGGTTAAAAATACCATTTATTAAAAACATTGAAACAAATATGCAAATTTTTATTGGTTATTACGCAGATATCCAAGATAGGAATAGGAGTGGAACACTTTGCCTGCTATAGGTCATTCGCGATAAGAAAGTAGTGAGTCATCGCTGTCGACCAATCGGGTCGCGACAAATTAGAAAGCTAAGTTCACAGTGACCAGTTGACGGTAGAAAATAATAAAAATGAATACCTAGACCGTTTAGATAAACAGCAAATACTAGACTGGCTGCTAAGCAAAGGGATATCCTTGACTTTAGTTTTAATTTGAGACAATTAAGTTGATTTTTATCCATTAATAAAGTTAATCCTTTTTAAATAATAAATAAATTGTTTAAACTTTTACTCCACTGTGAAAACACCCTTACTCACTATTTTCTTAACACGAATGGTCTATAGTGTGTTCCGTGAACAGCTGTAACCTGAATAGGCTGTTTCTAGAAAGGCATGCTTGACCTTCGGCCGCATCGTCGCAGGTAAGATAGCGGTAAAATGCCAGCCTAGTACATCACAGGATTCTCAACCATTTCAATTTGATAGATCGAAATAAAATAAAATTATCATCTTAGTGTTAATGTTCCGATTGTGCTCTCACGCACGAGGGTCCGGGGTCTGCATTGACAATGATCCAGGATTTGGCAGATCAGTTAATTACAGTGGAGCGACTGGTATCTGACCTACATGACCCTGCTACTAGGGGAACCTGACCAGATTGGATCATGGTTACACATTCAGACGCCTTAATGTGCGGTTTCATCACGATGTTGTCCCCTTACCGTAAGAGCATCGGTTAGTATTCAACTAATGAACATAACTCAGAAAAGAGTCATTTGTACATGGCCGCATCGGGATTCGAACCTGGTACCTCTCGCTTGCGAGTCGGAAAACCTAACCGCTCGGCCACCGACTCCTCAATTGGATAGATCGAAATATCGAGATAAAAATAATCAAAAACATGAGTTATGACGAACTCGATGAGTGTGACGATTTATGTGTAGTGAAACAATGAAAGTCATTAAACCTTATTGGATAGCCGAAGTTACTCGTATTTCAGAAATGTATTTCGTGAAAAGATAATAGAAATTAAGGCTAATAAGGAAAAAGGCTTCCTGCCTTGCAAAAGGTCAGGTATGGGAGATTTTGGATTTGTTATACAGGTAGAGGCTGGAGCGCCGGTGGCCGGGCGGTTGAGTATCCGACTCGTAAGCGAGAAGTACCGGGTTCGAATCCCGCTGCGGCCATGTACCAATGACTCTTTTCTGAGTTATGCATATTAGTTGAATTCTAACCGATGCTATTACGGTGTTAGAAAACCTGCAAATTCAGTCAACTGAATTTGTAACCATGATTCAATCTGGTCAGGTTTCCCTGGTAGCAGGGTCACGGAGGTCAGATGGTAGTCGCTCCACTGCAATTACCTGATCGCCAAATCCTGGATCATGGTCAAGGCGGACCCCGGGCCCTCGTGCTTGAGGGCACAACCGTGACATAAACGCCAAGATGTTTATTTATTATTATTATACAGGTAGAAGGCCTTCTGGAAAAATCCAAGTTTTCTCTGAGCTCGGGGTGCTGCCGCGGGCTCAATAATGTCCATAAAACACTGAAAATTACGACGTTTTATTTAGGCTAACTCACTGATATCTCCAAAACGGTAGGTTGTAGAGAAAATGTTCCTCTACCGAATGGGAGCTTCTAAAATCTCTACAACTTTAGCCTTACATACTTTTTCAAATTTCCAACCTTTTACGAGCACTCTCGATTTTGGCAGCAGGTAAGACACTGCACCCACTAACACAAGGTGAACCTACGACCTGGTATAGATCGCAGGTACGCAAAGGCACAGAACCGGCCTTTGTGGAGATCTCTGGGGGAGGCCTATGCCCAGCAGTGGGCGTCTTTTGGCTGGTATGATGAAAACTCTGTAAAACACAAGCACTCACCGTTCGGCCCGAAGTTCTCCACAAGTGCCTCGGTGCAAGCGGAGATGCAGAGGGCGCTAGACGCGACGTTCGCGAAGAAAAAGAGCGTTCCAATGGCGCCTCCGAACTCTGGGCCAAGGGTGCGGCTTATCATAACTGTGGGGCGGTTCAGGGCATTACTGGTACCAAGAATCAGGAGAGAAATGTTATAAGATACGAGAGGCAGGCCATAGCGGGGAATCCTGTTCGAATCGGAGCCGCCCGACTTTTGAAGTACCTCCACTTTACAAAATACCGCAGCCAAACAATAATATTATGTTTCTCAGTTTCAGTGCTCCATGTGGTGGGGATTTGGGGAACCATGGCTTTGTTAGTAGAGGGGCATTTGCCTTTTTGCTGCCAAAGCAACGTGTTATACGCGACACCCCTGGTGTTGCTAATGTCTATAGGCAGACCTATGCATTCCTGACCTCTTGAACGATCCCATGTCATAGTCCAAAGGAAACACTGTGGCTTAACTCATTCCACATCCAAATCGTATGAGCGATGTTATTACGCTTCCCTCAGAACCAGATCGTAAAGGATACAATATACACCGCCTCCCTCGACGGCGCCGTTGGTGGAGATCGCGCAGATCGATGTAACAGTGAAGACCACGATCAGGTATGCGAGGCCGAATTGCGCGAGCGTTACCAGCAGACCCGCGTTGCCCACCAAGTAACCTGAGGAGGAAGTAATAAGGATTAGGGTGTAATAAAAAGAAACATTTTTCTAGAAATACCAATGTAAAAATTTAAATTATCACTTTTAAAACCATTGTCTATGAAAAAATTGCTATTTAGAAATTGTAAATGCTCAGCGTGTCCTAAAACTGGTACAATGGAGGACTTGTTCGGGGCCAGTTCAAACGCTGTATCCTGTCGCCGAATACTGCGCGAATATATATTTTTAGACATACCATATATTTTTATATTACAATTGAGCAGATTTTTGTTTTTGATTGTGGTTATCAGTTTCACACCTAAATACAGATGTCGTATGTTTAGCAATTATTAATCTGTGGTTCAGTACAAGATGGTAAATAATGCACAATGCAAGTTTAACCGAACCATTTACCGGTGACATTTACAAACTTTACGCATTACTTTTGATTGGGAAAATGAACTATGCCGTGCCTGAGTATCAAAACTCAGGAGCCCAATTCTATATAGCGCATATCTCCATTAATAATGACATTGAAATGTGTCTATTGCAGCTAAAAATGATTATCTCAACTATCATCGACAGTCGTATAATGTCCAACATCAATTTCAGTGACGTTTTGATACAGATTTTTGGGTAGGGTAGAGAAAATGTAGATTTTGAGATGTCACAGCGCGTGGATCGCCCCCCTGGTCCTCTGTGTGGTCGCTGCTGTAGATCCTGGCTACACTGGAGTTGCAGCGATGGGACAAAGCCCGTTTAAAAAACACTGTCAGTGCATAATTATAATTTTATTACAGACTTAGTTTTTGGTTTATGTGTGTATGTTTCTTTATACATATATATTTAGATGCATTTTCTGTTTATCGTTGTATAAATGTATTTCCCTAATCCATTTTCCTCATGTAGTTTTTGTCCTGCATCGCCTGTCTTTTTCAGGGTCAGATTATACCGGTTGAGTGGTAGATAACGCTATCTTAGCCGTCTCTTTAAATCCGTCATTGTACTTACTGTTTGCTTCAAATTTTAATAAATAAATGAGATACCTAACTCTGCCCAGTAACGGTTACTGTATAATAGGTACATGACTAATGAGTCATGGTAGATATGACCCCGAATGAATTCAATATGAGTATGACACGGGATCAAAACAAAAAGGCATGTTATTAATTCTTTATTATTCGAACTGATAATTAACTGAAGCAGTTTGTAAACTATTAACTGTGAATGCAAAAGTGAATCCGTAGATAGACTGTGATCAAATTAATATTTGGTTTAAGGCAATGAATGATTCTTATTCTTAAATTATGATTATTTTATTACATAAACTAGTGGGCCCGGCGCGACTTCGTTCGTGTACCTCCTTTACCACTACCTACCCTTTTTATTCTTGCTTATAAACCTTCCTCTTGAATCACTCTATCTATTGTTGAAAACCGCATTAAAATCCGTTGCGTAGTTTAGAAGATCTAAGCGTACATAGATACATACATGGGAAGCGACTTTGTTTTATACTATATACTAGTGGACCCGGCGCGACTTCGTTCGCGTAGCGTTCTAACCCTACACCTGCCCTACACCTACCGTACACCTACCCTACACCTACCCTACACCTACCCTACACCTACCCTACACCTACCCTACACCTACCTTACACCTACCCTACATCTACCCTACACCTACCCTACACCTACCTTACACTTACCCTACACCTACCCTACACCTACCTTACACTTACCCTACACCTACCCTACACCTACCCTACACCTACCCTACACCTACCCTACACCTACCCTACACCTACCCTACACCTACCCTACACCTTAGGTGTGAATCTAAACCATTCCCAGATCCCCATGAACACACACAAAAAATTTCATCAAAATCGGTCCAGTCGTTTGAGAGTAGTTCAGTGACATACACACTCACAGAAGAATTATATATATAAAGATATAGATAAGAATACAATATACAAATCGGTAGAAAAACACCCTTAACGTACGATTTTGTCTTTCTTTTATGTTACTTATAAACGATAGAACTGAATAAAAAAAACCTTCCGAGGCTACGGAAAGCAGTTGTACCCAGTTGTAGTGCAATTGTAGAAACAACGTCAAATAGAAATCTTAGCACGACATAATTCCGCAATCATTTTATATTTCTTTTAACTCTCCATCCATCGGCGCCAATGGGTCGGCAAAAAACCGAAGGTCGGACAACAATGTTGTGTAATTATACGGGGACGGACAGACGGCCCGTCGACCCGCTTGATAATGAACGACCTAGGTCTTGCTAGCTGCGTTACTACATAGATAAGGTATTAAATCATTACGCTTGGCTGGGATGGCGATGTTCATATTTATATATTGTTTACATTTTTGTTAAGTGCTTCATTATCACAGCCCGTAACAGACCACTGCAGGACTTAGGGCCTCTTCTACGAAAGGAGGAGGTTCTGCCAAGCTTGGAGGTTATTGCCATAATCTCCACGCTTGGCAGGCGAATTGGAGATCGCAGTGTTTAAATATAACAATAAAAAATGCTACTGCCCATTCCCCAGACTACGGAGACTCTAGATCTTTTGCCTCGAAAAAATTTGTCGCCTTGTACGACACCCATGAGTGTAAGGGGTTGGTGCTATTCTACTCTGCTGGACACCACACGGATGTTAAGTGCTTAATATAGTTTTATGCAAGTTTCTTATTAAATTTATTGTAAATTGTTAGTATTACTAAGTTTTTAAACAAGTTTTATTTTTATTACTAGCGGGCCCAGCGCGACTTCGTTTGCGCGGCGTTATACCCATACCCTATCCTACCCCTACGCTTACCCTACACCTACTTTACCCTACCTACCCTTTTTTTCATGGCTAGAAATCTTCCTCATGAATCACACTAACTATTTATGTGTTTGATTGTTTAAAAGATCTAAGCGTACACAGATACAAACGGCGGAAGCGACTTCGTTTTAAACTATGTATGAATTCAAAGAAAGGGTAAACTATAAGTACTATACCTACTTGCAAATTGACCGCTCGTCCAAGGCACAATACCTATTGTCTCGTTGCCCGATGTAAATTTCACTATTCCGGCATGGCTCGAGAAGATAATGCTCATAACATTAGTAAAATGTGAGATACCAAAAATGGTGAAACAATATAAAATAAAAAAAATAAAAATGAATTTATTGACACGATTTTTTTTTATTTATTTTTTTATGTCATCCGGTAGGCAAACAGGCAAGCGGGCCACCTGATGGAAAGTGGTCACCACTGCCTATAGACATTAGCAACACCAAGAGTATTGCTAATGCGTTGCCCACCTCTATAACACGTTGCTCTGGCAGCAAAAAGCAAATGCCACTCCACTGCCAAAGCCACGGTTCCCCAAATCCCCACCCCATGGAGCACTGGAAACCTTACTCACCGGCAGAAACACAATACTATTTAAAAGAGTATTATTTAGCTGCGATATTCTGTAAAGTGGAGGTACTTCCCCAGTCGGGCGGCTCCAATTCGAACGAGATACCCCGCTATGCCCTACCTCTCTTAAACATTATAACATTTTGATAATAAATAGGTTTACAAAGTTACAGTAGTATGGCGAAAATTTACAACCCTGCCTCCTAAACTAGGAATAAATCCTGTATCTTAAGAGACAGTGTTCGATAGTGTCGTTATAAATGCCATTTAGCCATTAACATTGCGTGAGTAGACCTGTTTTTCAGTGGGATATGTGGTCGTCGTGCATGAGGGAATGCATGCATGTATGTGTGGGTGTGTGTGTTGCATTTCTTTCCTAGGGAGGCACATGGACAGACGGTCCTCCTGATGGAAAGCGGCCACCGTCGTCCAGGACATTGCGACCTAAAGGGAGCGGATGCGGTGTTGGTCTTTGAGGTACCTGTAGACATGCCTTTTGAGAACCCCATATTACCTATAGTTCACAGAAAAGACTTCGAGAGACTCATTCCACAACTTGCAGGTGCGCGGTAAAAAGGCTCGCGATGCTCGTACGTCAGTTGGATGCCAGGCATCTAAATGTTGTGGATAAAATAAATCCATTCGTCGGAAGGTGCGCTTTTGTTCTATCTATCCAATCCGGCCATTACTTTTTTATGCTACTCTGTTAGAGCTCGTCTAATCTAAAATGACGCGCCCCACTATCGCATTAACGCACACAAGCAAGTTTAAAATATGGACGCAATACATATACAAATGCCGTTGTAATTGGTCATTCAGTTGCCGGTGAGATTCAAACGTCGAAGCACGCGTCGTTCATTGGCTCCCACACAGATGAAGTGTCGTTATCAATATTTGCACTCACACATCGAAAGCAACTAACTAAGTAGTGGGGCGCGTCATTTTAGACTAGACGTGTTCTACAAACGAGCAGACAGCCCACCTGAGGGCTTAGTGTGAGTTTCGCTTCGTTTTTACACGAAGTAAAGTAAAATCCAAGTGAAACTCACACTAAGCCCTCTGATGGTAAGTGATGATTATGGTGATTACGTTAGTGTCTACTCACCCATTCTAATGAATATGAGGGCGCTGAACATGGAGAGCACAACGGGGCAGAACACCCCCGCGAAGGTGCCAACCTTCTTGACGCCGGGGGCCTCCGACCGGAACTCTCCGAACTCCACATATCCTGGAAAACAATTGTTATGGTTATGTATCATCATCATCATCGCAGCCCATAACAGTCCACTGCAAGACTTGGGGCCTCTCCAACGAAATGAGAGATTATTGACATATCTCCACGCTTGGCAGGCGGGTTGAAGATCGCAGTGTATAAATATTAACAATGGAAAACGCTGCTGCCCATTTTCCAGCCAACGGCGACTTTAGATCTTTTGCGCCGGAAACATTAGTCTCCTTACGACACCCACCGACGTCTGAACACTCGGCAGGTTCCCTTTATTTATATTTTGAATTTATACAAGCAAAGCCACGGAATGCTGTTAATAACGTAAAATATTGGAAATGTGTTAATCCAATATTTAACACTTTCAATAAAAAATTTCTTTAAATGTAGAGTGATATAACCCCTTAGACGCAGTATTGAATTTACATCTCCAATCAAGACGAACGAGCAAACCAGATAAACAAATACATATACAGACATACATACCCCATACAAACAGCTTCATTACCCTTCCTTGGCTCCGCCGTAGTCGGGTAAAGAAAGCTTGCAAATAAGCCAAAAATTATTGACACTATTGCTCAAATCTAACTATTTTACAATGAATAGCTTGAAATTTAGAAAAAAATATTGCATATCTATTTCTATGTAAGCTAAAAACGACACTATTGCTCAAATCCAATTTATTTTGCAATGAGTAGTTGCTCCCAAAATAGCACCTGTGCCACACTTTTCTCCCATCTCGAAATCCAAGTGAAAACACTACACTTGCGCCTCCACTAAATACCTAGCTTAAACTGACACAGTAAGTATGAAACATTTGGTAACAATCTGTTTCTTATTATCGGCTACATTGTTTAATTATAAAATGCGACCTTCATTGTATTAACCTACACAATAAGGTATTAACCGCCAATATTATCGAATGCCTTTGCGATATATTACGTATGTTATTGTGATATATTACGTATGTTATTTTTTTTATTTATTGCTTGTGGCACTTTTGTCCGTGCATCATTAGGGGGCCCACTGAGAATCAGCGTCACGGCAACTGTCGTGGCATATGCTGAGTGTGGCCCCATTGCACTCTCCACATGGCACAGGTAACGAGATTAGGGTATCTTTTTTCTTTTTCTTTTTTTGTTTATGTCTCTGATTATATTTTTAAATTTAATTTTAATAAATTCGTGCTGTGTGTTTGAGTGAAATAAATGTGTTTTACTTTACTTTACTTTACTTATTATTACAGAATATCGCAGCGGTAGACTGTGAGGGCACCGTAGGTTATCCTACGTCTCGAGTACAAGAAAATCTCCACTTTGTAGCGATAGTAGAGGTTTATGAGACCCACAAAACTGTGGACCTTCCATGCACAACCTGAGTATCCTGAACACTGCGATCTCCAATCCGCCTGCCAAGCGTGGAGATTTTGTGAAGCAGAAACATTTAATTGAGTGTTCTGAATACTGCGATCCCCAACCCGCCTGTCAAGCGTGGAGACTTGTAAACCAGAAAAGTTTAATTGAGTGTTCTGAATACTGCGATCTCCAAGCGTGGAGATTTTGCAAACCAGAAAAGTTGAGTTTAGCATTCTCAAAACTGCGAACTCCAACTCGCCTGCCAAGAGTGGAGAATTTGGTAACTTTGATGGTAGTTAGTTGGTAACGTCTCAATATAGTGGACTGTACCCTTATTCCCTGTTGGATATGGAATGCAGGAGTTTTTTTTATGTTACACGGCAGACAAACAGGCAAGCGGGCCACCTGATGGAAAGTGGTCACCGCCGCCTATGGATATCAGCAACACCAGGGGAGTCACCAATGCGTTGCCCGCCTCTAAAGAGACCTCTAATATACCTCTTGCACGATCCCATGTCATAGTCCAAAGGAAACACTGTGGCTGGGAGCTCATTCCACATCCGAATCGTACGAGCGAGAAACGTTCGTTCAAACCTTCGCGTGGTGACCAACAGAGGGTCTACGTAGTGCGGGTGGTGCGATGGCGGAATTGTGCTGTGGGCACCAGATCGAAAAGTTCCTCGGAACACTCCCCATTGTACAGCAGATAAAACACACACAGGAGTGTGTGTATATGTGCAAGTATAAATTAGGTATGTACTCCGTAGGCCAATATTCAACGAAAGCGTAACAAATTCTGTTCGACACAGATATATTTCCAACAGCGATAACATGGCTGGCTGTAATTTTAGTTTAATTCATCTAGGTAGGTACTTTATCTGATGAGTCTGTGACACAAATTCTGTGTACGAAATTATTTAGTCACTTATACCGGACAATCCCATGACAAGTATTGATAGTAACAAGTATAAGTGTCGCTGTCCAGACTGGCTTGTTCTATATGGTTATGATAATTAATATGGATGACTAAATAATGGATAATTTGCAGCAGTATTAGTTTTTGCACTATGTTTTCTTTAATAATTCAAGACATCTATGTACATAGCTTGATTGATAGGGCAAGTCGTGATTTATCGTAGTTTGTTCACGAAATAAGACAAGTCAGTCTAGAGTCTAGACAGTTCATACTTACAATTAGGAATTGTTGCTAAAATTACGCAGCGTCTCAGACAAGCAACATATTTATTTGCGTAAATAAATGTATTCAAAAAATTGAAATAATAAGTAACCTTCCGTGTTGTTTATTGAATGACATTGGATTTTAGATTTGTAAATATGGACATGTTATTGGTGTGGGAAAATAATAAAAATGTATTGTATTGTATTGTATGCACAAATAAACGCACAGGATTTCCACAAATAAGATGTCGGTTTGTACTATTCGACAACGACAGACATGTAGTCTCTGACGTCACGATCCTTAACCGTATGGGTAGGCTCTCTCGCTTCTTTCATATCCAAAAATTATTTAGCGGTTCGGTTTTTTTGTTGTAAACGAGACGTACTACAATACTAATAAAATAAATGCAAGTATAACTTGTCTGTCAATCTGTTTCACGGCTAAACCACAGCACCGATTTTGATGAAATTCGGTATGGAGACAGTTCAGACTCTAGCACCTGTTGCTACTTTTTCCTCTCCACTCCAGGCCGTAAACTTGTTTGCCACCTAAGTGGTATAAAAAAAAGCTTGCGATATATAGGTGCAATAGTCCACGCGTAAGTAATAAAACCCACCTTCTCCCGTGGACCTGGACAGCTGTCTGGACCTGGTGAGCCGCATCCGCAGCTTGCGCAGCACGCCCGCAGGCCTAGCGCTGTTCACGCTGGGCGACAGCGGGTCCAGGGTGTCCGCCATGTTGGGTGGCTTCGTGGCTGGAAAGAGAAAGGTGAAAAAGCCCACCTCTTAATAAATGGGCCACTCACTGGTGACGTATGACATACAAATAGTGTGTGTTCGCATTTACACAAAGGAACTTTCTGCCACGCACACTAAGGTTGTGGAATCAACTGGAGAGGTTTTCTCTGCAGAGTACAACATGGAGTACTTCAAGAAAGGGTTGAAAAGGTATTAACGGGGTTGGCAACGCGTGGGTGATGCTCCTGGTATTGCAAACATAGGCTGCGGTGACTGCTTACCATCAGGCAGGCGGTAGGCTTGTTTGGTAAAATTAGTAGACTTTCTGCCTACCTACCCATTTTTTCTTGCTTATTGCGCACCCCATCCTAATGGGGTGTCGCATTCGATGAAACCTAAAAAGCCTACCCGGCTATAGGTACTCCAAAGGAAGAGTTTACTTGTAGGCGCGTAGGTCTTTTGCGAGTCCAGCATAACCAGCCGGCCAGCCGTGCTGGAACTCATTCTCTGCTTCCCATCCTCGATAGTCCAGAAGTAGACGCAAAAAAAAACTTAAATCAGTCTATCTATTGTTGAAAACCACATTAAAATCCGATGCGTATTTTGAAAGATCCAAGCGTACATAGATATATAGGGACAAACGACGGAAAGCGACTTTGTTTTATACTATGTATAGATAGATGAGGCCTACTTTTATGTGAGAACACTGCACACAAACAATACTCAAACATAAAGCACCTAAGTAAGCTTACTCAAAAAGGGACAGTCGTGACAATAAAAATATTATTACAGCATCCGCAAACAATAGCCTAGCCATCATACAATTCACATAATAATATAGGTAACTTATCTCTAATACTGTTTTTATATCTCAAGTGATGGTTATTAAATATAATTATGCTAGGTGTAATAATAAACCAGTTCTATACAATCAATTCACAGTAAACTATTATTATTGTTAACCATAATCTATTTTTACGTACATTATTGTATTGTTAACCGTAATCTATTTTTACCTACTCTCCCCGCCCGGTCTCCGGCCACGTGGTACGGAGACCGAGACATGTCCTCACGGACCCCCCCGACGAACTGTCGAGCGCCCTGAACCTCCTCCTGGAGGCTCGGGACGACTCGACAGAGTCGTCGTCCCCTCCCTGCCGTTTCAGCGGCCCTCGTAGGCCCCCAATCCCATCCTACAACAGCGGGAGTATGGAGTCCGCGCAAAAAAAAAAAAAAAAAAAAATCTAGTGCTGTTTTCCATGAGGTGGCCGATGAAGCTGAGTCAATCGCCAATGTACAGCCAGTGAGCACGAAATTTTTCTCTTATGTTTGCCTACATATCACGCCGCCTTCCCCCTTACTATGCCTATGCCTCTAATATATTACAAGCCTAGCGTCCCTGAAGGTATGGGACCGGCATGGGCGGAGGTGAAATGTGAAGAAAAAGAAATATCGCACGTCAAAAATTTAAGCAGGTGGCAGCGACAGGGATGATGCTACTGAATATATCATAATTATGAAAATCATTTAAAAATCCAAATGAAATTAATATCAACTAGTAAGCCGAGCGTGACTTCGTTCGCGTAGCGTCCTACCCTTACCATATCCTACCATGCTCTACCCTACTCCTATCTAACTTACTTTTTTATCAAATTGCTTTCTGTCACCTCACTCCCGCCTTTCTTAAAGGACCTAATGACTGACTTCTTAAGCCATACTGACCAGTAGTAGCATCGAGTGAGATAAAAATTAATGAAATGAGATCAAGTTAAAATATGAACTTTGCATACAAATTGTTGTCTTTGTTATTAATGTTGTTTTTCTAGTGTCATGTATGTAAGTATAGTAAATTTATTTTACTTTACTTACTACATACCACTAGACTCTAGATCTCCAGTCATAAATATTGTTAGGTATAGTGACAGCTAATGTAATAAGTTAATATAATGCAGTTCCATTAAGAATGCACAAAACAAAGTGTCAACTACTAATGTAATATGGATGTGAATGTGAAAGTGTAGTTTTAGTAATTAGTTACACAATAATGTGATGCACCAATGGTCATGGTTGTACTTTCAATGAATATGATTTTACAGTCCAATGGCATAGTAACTTTCTTGAAGTGTAAAATATGTTTGTAGCTGGTAATGCTGGTTAGTTAGAAAACTTGTAAATAAATATCAACTAATAAAAAAAAACATGTTTCTTTTTAACTGAGTCAAATACGCAATCCTTGTATACTTGGTTTATTCTTCCTTTTTCTCCATGTTAGAACATCATAATCTGTTAATAGTTTCCAACATTGAGTAACAAATAGGTTTCTAAATGGTAATTTTAAGTTTGTCAAATTAATGTTACCTAATTAATAAAGTTCGTTGATTAATAAAAAATTGAAGAAATAAATTATATTTTTATTTGTCTTCTAGTTAAATAAGTAGATACTTACAAAGATGAATATCTCCCATGGTGCATTAGAGACACATAAATATAAAATTATAAGTAGCCCAGCCAACTAACAAAACATAACACACTGACATCAAGATTGTTACAACAAGATTGTTTAACGTCAAGTACGTATGCACTAAAAATCTGACCCAAATGATTAGACAGAATGTATGACCTCATCTAACAAAGGTTTTTGTTGATACCACTTTATACATGGGCGGGCACATTATTTCAATTCGTCGCAAACAAAAACTCTAGTAGATATACCAAAAAACACGTTAAGACTACGACATTCTCGCAACGTGAATGAAGAGAAACAAAAACAAATTAATAAAGTTCATGTACTCACAGAGCTACAAAACAAATCGTCGACGCACAATAATTCCTAAACTTTTGTACACAATTCCTCACAATTACTCGGTCATTGCATTGTACAATTCTATTTGGTAGCTAACACTTCCTTTAAAATCTTAGATTTTATGTAGAAGTCATTGGATTTAGGCTATAAAAAGAAATAAAACAAAATTAATTTTGCCTCCCTCAACGTTTGTTGACATTGGTTGACTTGACAAGTTGACATGACAATAACTTTTTTCTATGAAATTCTAACATAAGGCATTGGAGACTAGTGCATACAGCCACGTCTTCATTCAGAATTCACTCTCACTCGGTCGCACTACACTTGTCTGGGAGGGAGGGCTCTTGCTTGACGAGCGGGAGCATGGCGGGACTCGATGAGTGAACATGTTTCACTTCGGGAGCGCTCAGAATAACCAAACCTACAAGTTTATGGTGAAAAGCTTGTGCTTGTGGAGGCCGGAAGCTGACAGCGAACTTCAACGAACTGTTTGAGCTCTCCAACAGCTGACCTAAGTAATTAATTAAAATCTTCTCAGAAGCCATCCCCCTCCCTGCCCTTTTAAATTTATTATTTTTATTTCTGCCCGGCCTGGAATCAAATCCAGGACCTGACCTCCTTCAATGCAAGAGCTAGACCACTGAAACACTCGTCAACGATACAAACAAAATGTGGGACTTGTGTGGAACCCAACGCACTAAGCGCACTCTACCTGCTTGCTAATCTCTCATTCCATTCCCTATTTGTTGATCCCTATTCTAAAAACTCACTCAACTGTCCTCTCTTTTTTGGAGCCATTACAAGTCGAAACTAATTTTCTTTTGAGAGAGATCGCAATAGTCAATAGTCACGAAACGTCTCAGTCGGTTCAAGATATCTTCGTTCGACTCGAAAAGTCATCGTTGCCGCTGTCGTGTGCCAAATGCTACCTTACAATGAAATTCTCGCAAACACCACGGTGCCGGTGGCGCCCCGGCAAATCCATTATTTTAATACCAGGTTGGTTAGGCACACCGTCGGACGGTCCACCTGATGGAAAGAGGCCACCGTCGTCTAGGACATCTGCAACCTAATGGGAGCGTATTTGATGCAGGCCTTTAAGTACTTACCTGTAGAAAACTAGACATGCCTTTTGTAGAAGGTTCCTGTTCCTATGACTCCAAGGTTTGCTGGTAGAAAACTCAATTAATGAGTTAAGCTCGCCTTTGTACATCTCTGTTACTATACTGTATAATTATGTCATGTTTGAGTACAATAAATAATAAAGTAAGAAGTAAGGTTCGCGCGCGCGCCCGATGCGATTTAAATCTTTCACATCGTCGGAGTGCGGTGCGCTGGCGGAGACGGTGGCACCTAGCTAATAAACAGTTCCTCAGAACAGTCTCCGTAGTACCTACTTAAAGTAACCCCACCTTGTTATGCAGGTTTATCACTCACTTTTCTCTGATAAGTGCTAAATGAAAGATGGCTGATTTACAGTATTTCCAGTTATCAGGGTTGTCACATGTATGGCGTGCTTCCCCCCTGATGGACGGGAGTAGCTCTGTCCTCCTGACTATTCCCGCCGCTACCAAGCCAAGGGGTGACCGGGAAACTGTCGTGTCCGCCACGTAGGTATGCACTCGCCGAAAGGGTCGTGGTGAAGGGCTATGCTGATCCCAAGTTCCATTCCACTCAGGCGATGAGGGAGAACCGCACGGTTTTAGTGGGTAGACTGCCGGTAACCGGAAACTTCGTTACCGGCAGGAGTCCCACATATCCCACTCCGTCCCCAAAATGTGGGAATGCGTAATGCGTTTTCCTGCGTAAAAACAAATTTATGGCGTGCGTTGTTTGCATGAAAATAACACTTTGATTAATAGAGAAACTTTGTGATCAATAAAGCCCCAGGATATCAAAGTACCTAACCCCATTTTACCAGCACACGGACAGCACAGGACGGTAGATAAAAATTAACCTGTAAGTTTAGGGTAAGGTCTTAGCCCAACAGAAAAGACACCAAGCGAGGCGCCATCCACACATAATATGTTCGTTTTACACTTCGCTACCCCGTAGACGCCTGTCTAGGCTCCAAGCAAGCCCATTGGTCCACCCAGAAAACCAAGTTTGATAACTAGTTGTCCAGGGGGGGGGTCTAAATGTGGGTAGAGGATGCAACACTGATGCTAAGTTTGCCATCTCAGTTGGATGTTTTACATGTTTGCAAACACAAAAACATGGCATTGCATGAAGACCCTGGTTTTTATTTATTGAAAATTTACATCATATTAGGTAGTTTCTGATCAGGTGGATTGCCACTCCTCAGTGATATTTATGTTATTACTGGACCAAAATTACAGAGAAAAACAATAAAAAAATGTATATCAGGTGAAATTATCAATCTTTAATACAATATTACGAACTTCATAGGTATGTACACATGACACATGCCTAAATATGGTTTCAGAACATTTACAATTTCCAATTACCGAAATCACAGGTGAAAATGTCCAGAAAATTTTATGGAATTAAATTTAAACTTAATTTAAATCTTATTAAATAGTAGTTTAAAATTATTGGAATCAGGTAGCTAAATTCTATCCAATGCTTGTAACATGATGATACTATTTCCTCTTATCACCTGTAACAAAGAAAAGATTAACTGATTTAATTCCGTGGTTGCCAAATGGGTACAGTTTTCTATTCATTCATCATCACAACCCATAACAGTCCACTGCAGGACTTAGGGCCTCTCCCACTAAAAGGGTTATTGCCATAATCTCCACGCTTAGCAGGTGGGTCGGAGATTGCAGTGTTATCAATCAATTAACAATGGAAAACGCTGCTGCCCCCTTTCCAGACTATGGAGACTAGATCTTTTGCCTCAAAAACATTAGTCGCCTTGAACGATACCCACAAGTGTAAAGGGTTGGTGCTATTTTAGTCTGCTGGACATCACAATTGGTATCCATATTGAAAGAGTTGTGTTCCAATGTGAATTACAATGTAGACAGTGCAACTACAAGCAAGATGCATTGTCCTAACAGTGACAATGCACCTGCAATTCTGCATTTTTACTTCAAGAGTAGTTTCTTAAAAAATTATATAGATGATGCGCTCTAACAACTCAAATATTATTATATTTTGACATTGTGGGGCTATTATTGTTGATGTTGTATGGCAAACCATGATGTGTGACTCATCATTCAAAAAAACTAGTTAATTTGCCAAAATTATCATCCTACCTACTGACGGGGCGGGACATTATCCGCAATCAACTCTACTCTTAATAAGCATGCTCCTGAGAAGATCATCATCACAGCCCATAACAGTCCACTACAGGACTTTGGGCCTCTCCCGCAAAAGGGGAGATTATTGCCATAATCTCCACGCTTGGCAGGCGGGTTGGAGATTGCAGTATTGCAAACATAACAATGAAAAACGATGCTGCCCATTTTCCAGTTTATGGAGACTAGATATTTTGCCTCTAAACATTTGTCGCCTTGTACGACACCCACGAGTGTAAGGGGTTGGTGCTATTCTACTCTACCGGTCACCACACGGCTAAGAGTTTCTTTCTTATTATCTTTTCATCCAAACTTTGTTTATTTAAACTTCATGCACAATGAATTGATGAGGTACAAAGGCGGATACAAAGCACATCTTTATCTTCCAGTCAACCAGAAACATCACAAGCTAATGGAAAAGTGTTTTGAATAAACCCCAGTGCCGATTTGTCATACTCATAAAGATGCGACTTGTTCGCATAGCAGCCCATACCCTACCCTACATCTACTCTACACCTACCCTGCACCTACTTTTCCCCTGCCTACCCTTTTTTTTTGCTTATAAACCTTCCCCTTGCATCACTCTATCTATTATTGAAAACCATATTACAACATGTTGCGTTGAGTTTAAAAGATCTAAGTGTACATAGATACACAGGGACAGACAGCGGGAAGCGACTTTGTTTAATGTATGTTTGTCTGTGAGAACAATGGGTCATGAAGAATTTCAAAATTAGTTACCAATCCTCAAAAACTTTCACATATTTTAGTTAGCATGAAACGGGAAACAGGTTAGGTGGTCACCGTTTTTTGTAAGTAATGCAGTGAAACATTGGTTTTGTCATTGTTTTTGTAGAACAAAATTGTGTAGGATATAAATAACATAACGTACCACCATGCCTATGTGATTATTGCCTCCTTCTTTCGGGTATTCCACAGCTTCGTCAAGGACTAGGTTCATGAAAGGATCAAATCCTCGCAGCACTCCGCTCACAGAACGCCCAGCGTTTAGAGTGATGGACAGCTTCTTGTCCATGAATCTGGAGTTCAAAACATTATATTGATAAGTAGTTTTTAGAACCACCGCCATTCAACAGTTTGTTACGAGTAGAGTACATGCGCCTTGGGAAATCAAATGCAAATTATAGAAATGAATTAGATTATCTCTATTGACTTGTAATATTAATGTTGTTAGTCGAAATTGCCTTCACCGTTCACAAGGGTCCTCTCGGCTTATCAAAGGTAGGCTTAGATCCCGTTGTGAAATAAGTTCTCCTTTGCATTATAAACTGTATTTTTTTGTATTTAGTGTATTGTTTCATACTGATGCAATAAAGAGATTACAAATTCAAACAAACAAAGATTACGGGTAAAATTGCTATAGGTTATTTTAAATGGCGTGGAGACGGCTTGCACAGCGAGAGACGCCTTGGTATTTTATCGTTTGTAATGTAATGCAAAAAATATATAACTCACTTTTTCAATTCTGGAGGATGTGCTTTCGACATTTTTAGCTAATGCAATTGCAAACACAACAAATTCGCAGTTTAATAATCCTAGTACTTAAATAATAAGAAACACCGGTAATCCGTATTTGAACGAATGAATTGAATGAATTTGATTCAGTGTTACCAGCAGTATATTCCAAAAAAGTACGTCCGGGCTCTTAAAATAGTACGAAAATGTCTAAAAAGTTACGATTCACCTTATCTTCTGTATTTTACCTATATTTTACCGGCCTTGTGGGGGTGAGACGATTTTTAGTCAATAAAATGGTGCCGTTGGCCAAAATCAACCCTTCCTTCCATTATTTTACGGTATTTCGCGGACAAGAAAGGCGAAGTGACCACCCCCCTCAGCTAAATTTAGCATTTTGTAAAAACGTACTAAATAGTACGATGTGGAGCAAAGTACGCCAAAGGTACGACAGTCGGCCAAGTAGTACGTAAATCGTACCAAAAGGTACGATCTGGCAACGCTGATTTGATTACTGCTACATGAAATGAAATGAAAGCTATAATACTGAAATGTATACTTATTGAAATACAGCAAACAAAAACAAATCTTATCACGTGCCCGTAAGACTTGTATTAAAAAAAAGAGGCCGTCGTCCGATAGAGACATCAAGCACGCAGTCAATTTGTCCCTTTTTAACAATGTCGTATCTGCGTATATTTATCATATCTCTCTTTTTGTAGGCCTGCTGGACGAGATTTCTTTTTAGAGATAAGTAGTGCCTGTTGTCTAATATCTAATTTGTACTATATCTTTAATTTTCTTGTGTACAATAAATTGTTAAATAAAATAAATAAATAATGAGGAGTTTTCCAGTGGGTATTGTTACTTGGTTTCAAAATACATCAATAGATGGCAGTCCTACAATTTTGGTAATATTTTTTAATTTTTATTACGGTGGCAGTGATTTCATGCAGCCAACTAATACTAAACTTAAAAATAAAATGTTTATTAATATAAAAATAGCTTTTGAAGGTTGAAAGAAATGCAAAAAAAATATTTATGTAAGTAGGCACTATGTTCCATTTAAAAAAAACATTTTAAGTTTGAATTATGTTAATTCTTGATCCTAGCGTCCATGAAACGAAATGACTCAATCAAATTGATGTTTGGTTTTTTTTGAAATACTTTATTTTTTGAATTTTAGAAGTTTTATTTCTAAAATTGTTGAAATGTATTGATATGATCCAGGACAAGATACCCAGTGTTTATATCCTCTTTTATAAGTACCTATTTCAAGCGATCTTTGTTACCAAAATTGTTGGGGCACCATCTAGCGAGTGATAAGGAATGCTTTAGATACCTATTGGAAAACTGCTCATTCCCAGAATACGGTGCAGTATATTTTAAATTATGGAGAAATATAGAAAGTACCTTTTACTTCTAGAATCTTTCATTGCATGTATTTTTCGTTAAATAATCTTACTAAAACATGTCTTTTCCATGAACTTTTAATGTAATACGGCAAACGCCGCCTATGGACATCAGCAACACCGGGGGCGCTAACAATACGTTGTCCACATCTAAGAAGACCATTAATATATACTTAAACGATCTCATGTCATATCCCAAGGCAACACTTAATATTTTGTGAACAAAACAGTAAAAAAAGTGTCTGTACATTGAATAAATTAACAAAAAAAAACTTAGGATTAGAATAAAGTTTTCAAAGTTTTTGTGTCTGTTTGTACACGCCAATCTCCAGAAATACTGAACGGATTTGAATGAAACGTTTTTGTTGTATAGCTATTAAGCCTGGGTAACATATAGGCTACCGGTTTGATTTTGAAAACTGGAACACCTGATGTAGAACCATAATAGTCCAGCTAAACTGTAAGAAATATGGGAATGGCGCTGAACAGATTTTACTAGGTGTGACCACGGTGGTTGTAACCCTATTGAAATGTCGAGACGAAGAAATCGCAAAGGTACGATGCGTGTATGCAACGGTGGATTTACATTAGGGGCAGTCGGGGCTAGTGCCCAGGGCGGCAAATTTTCTAGGGCGGCAAAATTTGGAAAGTGAAAAAAAATTTTTTTATTGTCATCAAAATTTCTTAATAGAAATTTTTTATTATTTTAATTAATCATATATTATTTAATAGATAATTCAAGAAATTTGACTTGTACAATATTTGTCAAATCGAAGTTTTGTAAATTATAATTTGGCACCTTAAGTGAAGATTTGAAATGGTAATATTAGATTTTTTAATTTGCTGTAATGATAAAATTTAAATTTGGTTTTTTTTTGCGAAAATTAAGAACGTTATTGACTTATGCTTGCATTTTTCAAAAAAAAAAAATTCATTAATCAATGAATTTCTTAAAAATTTAATAATTAGTCGATTATTAAGTATAATCGACTAATTATTAAACTTTTACGTGAATTTAAAGAAAATCTTATACTTTTGAATCTATTCAACTTTTAACTGTGCATACTGCCACCTGCAGTCTGTTCTACAGATATATCTAGTTTCTATCGGTATAGTCCATGGACTTACTATCCACTCAATACTCAATAGCTTAGCTATTCTATGCATCGAATCAGACGTACTTCAACGTTTAGATTGTAAAGATTTAATCGACCAATTCGCAATTCAAAAAGTAAGGCGTATTTGCCTGTGGTAAAATTATTATAATATAATTATTAGTCAAGCTGAGTGCAAAATGTTTAGCTCTACGAACAAAAACAAATATTTTTTTATGTCATATCAAAGTATATAATATATAATAAGTTATTTGCAATACATTAGATATTTTAATTTTTTATAAATAAGATATCAAAACTCATACTTTTAGTGATATTTCAGTGCCCAAGGGCGGCAAAATCTTAAATCCGGCCCTGCGTGTATGACTGATGAAAGTAATTATATCGAATACGTAGATAGTATGAGCGAAATACGCATTTATTGATAATATAATTGGTTAGAAGATAGTTTATGTAATATTAACCTACCAAAAAACACTTTTGTATCATAAAGCCAAGGTTCCTGTCTTTTTTTTTTGCGCCCAACGCAAAGGAAATGGGCACCCTCCGTTATAGCGGTTGGGAGGGAGGAGGTGAACTCTCATGAGTACCAGCCGGCCGGCCGGACTGGTTATGCACGACTCGCCAAAAAAGAGCCTAGGCGCATACGTGCTAAACACCCAAAAAATCCGACCTTTTAAAGTGAGTGAGAAAGAGAGAGTGCAGGCCAGCCCCAACAGCCCATTCATGTCTCACTGCTTCCAACGACATGCGAAAAATATATTAAGAAATTACAAACACAATGAGTATGGTCACTTGAATAAATGAATTATAACTTAAAAAGTACTTAGACCTAAAATGAGAGCAAGTTTTATGTTACAGAAGTGTTTAGCAGGTTAATATTCTAAATACTTTAAAATATTTAGTCTAAAAGGGTACCAAAGACTCAGATTACGTTGACAGATTGCGGAAAAATGGCTACACTAAACTTACTTTACTGGTAATAATAATCTATAGAGAGAAAATTTTAAATATAATATAAACTTAATAAGCTGCCTTCGTTATAATACATAATTTAGAATTTGTCGATTTAAACGGTCTAACTTTGGCGCCAATGCCTACGACGTGAAAGAATCGCAATTCCATGAAGGAGGGCGCTAGGTCTTTTTCAGAAACGTCATTGTTATGATTTTACAATAGGGACATGTTAGTTTCTTTTTCCGCCACGTTCCTCATTATCCATGCTACATTTATAGCGGCATTCGAATTCTGTCCCAGAATAATACATGTTTATGCGGTGTAGTTACATAAAACACAGAACAAGCGCCACAATTGTCAGCTCACCTCTGTCACGGTCATACTATACCATAGAATCACAACGTCATGTCGAAGCGTGAATATCCAGCATTATGCTCACTCATGTGGTTAGGTATTACAACACCTAAGAAATGCGAATTATGCGAATAATTAGCATCGAAATATTAATATCAGGAAAGTGCACTTACCGAGGTACGGAAGAAAATCATAACAGATCTTATTACGTTACCATGAGATTTAGGTATATTTTAATGCAAAGGGGCCGCGGTCCATTAGAGACGGCAAGCACAGAATCAATGTGTCCTTTTTTACAATTAACAGAAAATGGGTTAGTAGATTTCAGTAGATTTTGCACGAATAATATAAGTACGCTTTTGCTAGGTAGAATCTTTATTTGTATGTATTTTCTGATAAATAAACTTGCGAAAACATGTTGTTTTTATGAAATTAATGTATTAACATGACGAATAAAACAAACCCAGTCGGGTAAAAAATGAACATCGGTAACTCGTAATAATTAACCATTCTTACGAGTTTTAGTTCGGTTCGTGTTTCAACTTTATGATTCACAAAAACATTAACTTTATGATTTCAAAATCGGTTTAGTACTTAGTTTCGTATTAAACACTTAAATAAGTTGAGAATGGTCGCCATTCTCAACATATTTAAGTGTTTATAATATTAGTATAGATAGTAGATATTAATTTTTCATAGATGTCTCATTAGTTGATCAAATTATAGTCAATTATTAGTGGGATGGCATACTCTATTATAGAGTGGGATGAAATGACTTCGTGCTAACTATCTCTATCGGACCGCTTTTTCAGTTCAGTGCGCATTTTCTAGGTGTATGATGTCCAATATCTTTGGGGTTTTAGTTTGGTTGTAAGTTCATAATATACAATGTTGAGTACACATTTTTAATTACCTAATTTTATTTTACCAATTTTGACAATTTATTTGAATCACAAATGATTGTTTTTAGGTTTTGCAAAATATCATTTCTTTTAAAACTTTGACATAAATACAATATCAGCATTGAATGGTTTGAATTTTTTATTGTTGTTAATATTTTTTGATAATGAAATGTTTGGTTTTGAACGCACGGTGCATGTCGCCTGCTGTAGTGTGACCATGTGAAATAAATTTATCATTGTCATTCGTTCATTTACTAAATTAACAAAATTGTCATTTGTTTTAATTTCTAGTAAATAATTATTACGAAATACATTTGATTTTTTTCATAAACATTGTTATTTGTTCACTTGAATATGAATAATTGAAAAATTACTACTAAGCTAGAAATGTTGCCAATGAGAATAATGTAACGCAATAAGTTTAGGATGTTACCATCATGGAGCTTCTTTATTGCAAATAATAGATTTTTGATTGAGTTGGGTTTTATTTTCACACTAAGAAACTATCTATGTACAAAAATAATTATCAACAGCAACAAGTAAGTAGACAGCTGTGAGGCTGAGGATGGATGTTGCTGTGATGGTTATCCATCCAAATCTATTGTAAATAGCCACGTTAAAAGTTTCTAAATATGGATAATTAGCTTTACGTCAAATCTTAGTGGAAAAGTTTGTGTTTGTGCATTCGTTCAAAAATGGATGAGTCCGGTATCGACATGGGCTACGATCTCGCATCGCTTCTGACGAACGATTTCAATGTTGACCAGAGGATTTTGGAAGAGATGACGGCAGCCCAGCAGCACCAAGACTTCATGTTCTACGAACTGAAGTCGAAGGCGGTGCCGATACCAGAAAGGTGAGCGAATTTTGACTAATAACTTCGGACAAGTGCAAAACTTTTCCACGCGTTGTTTTGGCGAATATTTTTAGCTCGTTCGACGTATGAGGAACAATTTCACCAGTCTCTGTCGCGACCCTGAAAAGTTTACTTGGCACAGACCCCAATTCTGTCTGCACATCACCTACTCTTTGTTTTTGTCAGTAATTTAGTTACGATATTTGGTTTTATGATTCCCGCTTCTAGAGTTTAAGTTTAGTCTGTTTCATATACCTAAATAATTAAGTTTGTTGTTAATTCTAGAACCGCATTATGTTCATGTAATGTTATCGCATCTCTCGATGCCTATTAGGGTAGGCAATTCTTATCCCTAATTATTTATAAATAACTAGGAACATTTTCCCGCCTTTTACTTGTCCGTAGGTACGGATTACTACAGATACGGATAAAACTCACCACGAAAATGCTTCGTGGTTGGTATCAAGTTTTCTTTGCTCTGGAACCGTTTGAACGGATTATATGAACGGTCGTACCTACTAGGTATTTCTATTACGTTTTTATAGCAACAGAAGAGTTGTTATTATGCTAACCATACTTTCTAAAGCTGACCTCCTTATAATCAGAGTCACGTGAAATAGTTTTTCTTACATACTGTGTTTTTTGTCTTTATTTTGATTTTGTTAAGCACCATAAATAATCATGTGTGTGCCTATGTACCTAGTGACTGTTTGTATGTCGTACGAACAATTTTATTCCTAAGATTATTTTTTGTACTTTCTCCAATCTCAATTAACCAAACCCTCCCTCACTTCCCCCCATCACTGCCCTACCATAGTAGGTGTACCAGTTTGAAGTAAGGGAAGGGAACTCCTGGAAAGATACCTACCTGTAGGTAACGCATCACCAAAATCGATATCTACCCGGATGTAGGTACGAATTCTTTTCCATCTCAACACAAACTTGCAAATAAAACTAATTAGGATCTCGTTTCGGCGGGTTCAATGGCGCGTTAACCACTTTTTCGCTACTCGTTGCGTATTCGATAATCAAGGCTTTAGAGTTTACTATTTTACTCTAATTAATCTAAACAGGAGCCTCGGTGGCCGAGCGGTTAGGGCATCCGACTCGTAAACGAGAGGTACAGGGTTCGAATTCCGCTGCGGCCATGTATCAATAACTCTTTTCTGAGTTATGAACATTAGTTGAACACTAACCGATGCACTTACGGTGAGGGACAACATCGTGATGAAACCTGCACATTCAGGCGACTGAATGTGTATCCACGATCCAATCTGGTCAGGCTCCCCTGGTAGCACGTCACGGAGGTCAGATGGCAGTCGCTCCACTGTAATTACCTGATCTGCCAAATTCATCATCATGATCAAGGCGGACGCCGGGCCCTCGTGCACGAGAACACATTACGCCAAGATGATTATTTTTTAAAATCTAAACAAGATTTAGAGGATGCGCACAATAGAACGCCAACCAAATACGGCTATCACGTCGCCTGAAAGTTACACAAGTTACGTCACATTCGCGGGGCGCGCACTCGGCCGGCTTCGGTCGAGTATAAGAACAATCGTTACTGTGTCTTAGTCCTTAATCTCCCTCTAATTTCTACTTACGTCAATGATGTACAATCAAATAATAGATAACACTAGCTATCATATCTGAGTAGAGCTCGTCTAGTCTAAGATGACGCGCCCCACTACTTAGTTAGTTGATTTCGATGTGTGAGTGCAAATATTGATAACGACACTTCATCTGTGTGGGAGCCAATGAACGACGCGTGCTCCTACGTTTGAATTTCACCGCCAACAGAATGACCAATTAAAACGGCATTTGTATATGTATTGCGTCCATATTTTAAACTTGCTTGTGTGCGTTAATGCGATAGTGGGGCGCGTCATTTTAAATTAGACGAGCTCTACTGTTTTATAACTCTGGTATTGCTATCACAGATAGAGCCAAAATTTTAGCGCATCTTTCTCGGAAGCGGGCATGATTGCTACTATTACAGCTTATGTATTGATAGGTGAACCGTTAGATTGTTTCGTAATCTTCTATTAAACCCAGGATGCGTTCATTCCTAGCAAACCGTTCTCCTTGGAAAAGTCTGATACACGCTCCGCTCCGCTCTACTCCACAAAAATTTATTAAAATATTTCCTTATAACAGTAAATGACGCTATAACAGTTACATATTTCCACATTCTTGGAACACATGTTTTTATTTATTTTATTTTGTTGGTTTATTAATTATTTAATTTACTATTTTTACGTTATTAATGTGAATTAAATTATTATAAATTATTGCATGCCAGATTCTGGCAAAGTGAATCGTAAATGTTATATAAGATACTATTGTATACCACATTTTACGAAATAAAGACATTCTACTTATTCGGCCCTGCTGAGATTACGGAATATCTATTATACTTGGGACCCTTGGATGAGAATCATATAAAAGGTTCATTCTCATTTCATCTGGTGGACAGTCCATAGTCTAGTATCGAACAGGACGTACGTACCTCGCTAGGTTAGCTGTAGTTTTTATGTATACCTACTCGCGCATACTACGCGAGGATACCGAAGACCGAGCGAAGTGGAGAAGAATGGGCTGGAAAACCGACCCTGGCAGAGGCCGGGTTAAACGCTAGGACGATGATGATTATGTTAAATAGTAAATTCATTTTTGAAATTAAATTAGTTTGTAAAACTCCATTCCTGGTTTCTCCCGATCCCCCTCGCAGCCATAGTAAATCGTTCTTCTTGTCCGGATAAACGGGCTGACAGTTCCTTCTTGCTATCTCAGTGGACAACTGAATTCGACATAAAAAATATTACAGTACTCTAATTTGGTAGACGCTATTGTTAGTGCGTCGCTATTGCCTGCGTAGATGACATAGTGTAGAATTATTTGATGTCAAATTAAGTTTCCAACTTTTTTTATTATTAATTAGGCTTGCATTTGACCTCAACTTACCTGATGGAAAGCGACGATGAGGTCGAAGATGAAGTATGCTTGCCTAGAAGATACCTAGAAGATTTGAAGACCCTAAGGTTATACTTATCGGGGAACAATGACTCAGGCAGAGAGTTCCAGTCCTCTGCAGTGCGCATAAGAAAAGTTAAAACTAAAACTGAGTTAGCCAATAGCCTCGCTGGCCACTGACAGACCGATTCACCTGACAGACAAATGTCATGCACGCCTTGAACCAGATACTGGCCTAGCCTGTTGATAAGGAGTTATCTCTCATGGCGAAAGTGCGGAAATTTTGTTTACACCAATTTTAGATATAATGGAGATAAGTACCTAGACATATCTCGTTCCATATGCTTTAGACAGCAGACAGATCGTCCATCGGTGAGATACCACACAAAATGTTAACTGAGGAGGGATCTAATGGTTCCATTATTCATTGTTAAATAATAATAAATATAATAATATTAATTATCTATTGCCAGCCTTGGCGTGAGAGATATCGCGGATAAGATCGAAGAAGCTCGCCTTCGCTGGTTTGGTCACGTGTTGCGTAAGCCCCAGGGATACGTGAGAAATAGGTGCCTGAATCTGCCGGTATCAGGAAAGAGGTCCCGCGGAAGGCCCAAGAAGCGATGGATTGACATCGCCGAGTCTGATGCGAGAGCCAATGGCTTACGACGCGAGGATGCCCAAGACCGGGCGAAATAGAGTAAAATTAGTCGGAAAGCGGACACTGGCAGAACCCGGAACTGACCGCTCGGATGATCATGATGATGATTAGTTATCAATTGGTGGTAGGACTCTGTCAAGCCTGCGTAGTCCGCCTGGGTGAGTACCACCGCCTTATCTATTTCTGCCGCCAACCAACAATGCATTGGTGTGTTCCGGTTTGAAGGGTAAGGTAGCCAGCGCAATTACAGGCATGAGACATTTCATCTTAGTCCTCAAAGTGACAACACACCTGCAACCTAAATGCAAGAATCGTTGATGTTATGGACGTGGGTTACCGCTTACCAGTTAACGAATTTACATTGTTAGGCGTAGATATAGATACAAATATTAATTGGAAAGCACATATCTGTAAAATCAGAAAGAAACTGTCGAAATTCTCATACGCCCTCCACGAAGTAAAAACATCCACAAACTACGAAACAGCACCAGTGACATACTATGCCTATGCGCATCCGTGGCTCAGCTACGGCATAATACTGTGGGGAAATAGCACCGACGCGCCATCTCTGTTTATCTCACAAAAGAAGCTAATTCGCATACTGATGAATATTAAACCAACCGACAGCTGCAAACCTCACTTCATACAACATAAAATACTCACCAACCCATGCTTATATATACTAGAAGTTTGTAAATTCGTCCGCAACCATCCTGAGTTCTATCAGAAACGGGAGGATGTACCTGTGAAATACAGTCTGCGCGACGAAAGCAAACTAATGTTACCCACCTCACGCCTCACAATCCATTCAACCAGCCCATTGATAATGTCCATAAAGATATATAACAAATTACCTGAAAAACTCCGAAATGAAACGAATAATAAAAAATGCACCCTAAAGAACTACTTCAGTCTAAAAGTTATTACAGTGTAAAAGAATATTTAGAAGATAAATTAAAGTAATTCATTGCAATATACATATAATTTTACTATTTAACATACTATTTACATATGTATATGTATTTTATTAAAAATTATTATTATTTACGTATGTATATGTATACCTACCTATTAAACTTCTCAATTTTATATTTATAAACTTGTATATAATAAATAGAAAATAGGGCATTAGGTTAGATATTACAATATCGTAAATTATACTTACATAAATACTTATTATAGATAGGTACAGTTTTTGTCTGCCTATGTAAACTTTACCTAAAGTAAAATAACTTTTACTTATATTGTTTAATATTAAGCTTCTTAAAGATTGCCTTGTTAATAGCCATAGTAGGTAAATAATATACTCATAACGACACTGTAATAATATAACCCTAGTATTTTTAAGTTTTTAATATTGTAGTGCCCGTCAGGGTCATAATTGTAAATTACTTTTATGAAGCAATAAACATTTGAGTATTGAGTACCATTAGATGGGCCGTCGACTTTATTTTATACTGCAACTGACGGTTAGTCTGCTCCAGCCAAAACGGAACGTCTGTTACTAGTTGTAAGCTAGTTCTAACAATATACACAGTGGTTATATAAGATACAGCAACCAGTTCCTATAGGGTTCAAACACGTAACATTCACTCATATCGGATACCAATTACGCTTAAAGCTTAGAATTTCCTTTTCAAACAAACTCGTTTGTACCAGGGACCAGATTTTATCCACTGCTTGGCGCAACTATCACCGTGCATGTCGCAAGCGATGTGGTATCCTGTCTATGACATGTGACCAGCAGCGACACCGTCGATCACCAATAGCATGATCCCACCCCTCTGGAATGATGTGCGTTTCGGATATTCTGTGACGTCATTCCAGAGGGTGGTATCATGCGATTGGAAATCGGCGATACCATTCCAGCAGTGTTGAATGGCTCCAACCAACAACCTCTTCTCTTCACGGGTTGCCTTAAATATAATATACTTATTAAATTAAATTACTTATAATTTGCCGTGTGGTGTCCGGCAGAGTAGAATAGCACTAACCCGTTACGCTCATGGGTGTCGTACAAGGCGACTAATTTTTTCGAGACAAAAGATCAAGAGTCTCCGTAGTCTGGAAAATGGGCAGCAGCATTTTTCATTGTTATATTTAAACACTGCGATCTCCAACCCGCCTGCCAAGCGTGGAGATTATGGCAATAACCTCCCCTTTCGTGGGAGAGGCCCGAAGTCCTGCAGTGGACTGTTACGGGTTGTGATGATCATGATGATATACGAGTATTATGTCGGGCGTGGTACGGCTATGCTTGGCATCGGGCACTGACCGGCTCTGTCTGGTATTGTCGGTAACGGTCCCGCCGTTGTCGGCGTGGAGTGGACGTGCTCCAACATGTCACCGTGTGTTTCCTTCCTACTTTCCTACCCCCTCCTCATTGACGATTGAAAGAAATATTTAATGTCCTAAAGAAATTTTGTCTTCATTTGTCGTATAGTAGGCAGCACCTCAACCTATCCTGTTTAGACTTTGGGCTGTCTCCGATTTGTACGTATAGTAGTGGGAGCTTGTAGTGCAATTTGGCATTTCGTATTGAATATGTGCTACTTCGTACATTTGTTCCGTAGACCTATTAGAGCTATTTCAGCCGCATGAGCCAAACTTTCGTCATTGCAGAGAAGTTATGACGACAAAGATCATGAGTCGGTTCCAAAAATATATAACACTAAATGTGTTTTATAAATCCTATTTGATTTAATGTGTGAGCGACATTTCAGTCAGTGACAGTCAAGGAGGCGAGGGTATCGCCTTAAACCGCCTCAGAGGAGAGTAAGAAGTGTAAAACCAATAATAATATTACTAAACAAACAATTTAGTATGGTTGACGTACCACCTTATATCCAATCCAATAAAAAAAGGTAATACGGTAAAACTCACGCCAATCTAAATATCTAATAATATAATCAACCATGACGTTCCATAAAGGTAGGCATTAATATAAAAACGTCACAGACATGCAATTGTAGATTTTATTACTGCTGCCCCATTTATTCTGCTGACCATTCGGGTGGTCGGTGGCCGGTCAAACTATGACGTAATACTTAAGATCACAAGACTGTTTTGTTTAGAACGTTAGAAGTAGCAACCTCTTCAGAGGAAAATAAGAAGTGAATCCGAATAAACCATAATACACTTAACACTCGAAACAAATTAAAGAATAGTAAGAACGAAAGAATGAAAAAATAATGTGCAAAATGTTAAAAATCACGCCAATCTTATTTTTATTTATTTATTTAAAATTTTATTGCACAATAATACAATTGGCGGACATAAAGCCATTAAGGCTTTATCTTCCAGTCGACCAGTAGACAATCTTGTATACTCAATCGTTACCTTCCATTAGGTAGGCATTAACACTATCAAAACGTCACAGACGTGCAATTGTAGAATATTTTTACTGCTGTCCCATTAATACTGCTGACCATTCGGGTGGTCGGTGGCCGGTCAAACTATGACGTAATACTTAAGATCACAGACTGTTTAGATTTTTATGGCCAAGCATTGGTACTTTCAGACGTTCCAAGCGAAAGTTGCATTTTTGTTGTTGTGTTTTGTCGTGGAGTGTATGTTATTTCGTTAAAGCATGTGCGAGTTGTGTTATCCTTCTTGTCCAAGCTGCAAGTGTTATCCTTCTTGTCCAAGAGCACAAGTGCATGACCACCTTAAGAATGAAGTTCCTTTGCACTAATGTGCAGTTGTTAAAGGGTTTTGTAGCATACATGAATTACATTTTATTAAAAATATCCTTCTTTTAGCAAACTGATTTTGGCTAACGAAAGAGGCCGTGAATGTTGCTGTAGCGGCAAACGAAAATTTTCTTGAAGCGGTAATGCCCTTATGCTCTTGTACTGTACACAAGTTTTTAGGAAAGACTATAAGTGAGAGTTGGACTCTTATCTTGGAGAAAACCTCAATTAAAAGAAACCGTTCAAGTATCACGTAAGCAGGATTTCAGCCATTCTCAACTCCCCCTTCCGCCTTGCCGACATAAGTAAGCAAAACTCTTACCACCCCTCTTTTGATAACGTAAGCATTGATAAAATTTTCTGAAAAGCTGTTGATAAAGTATTTATTGTCATTCCTGAGCGTTAACCTCTACCTTCTTGAGAAAAAGGTCTTGAGTGTCCGACAGACAGCCGATCAGCTAGCCAAACAGACGTACATACAACAAAACGATCCTATAATATATTAGTTCCGTTTCTAACTTTGGCGATTCGGAACCCTAAAATAGATGTAGCCATCTCGGTATGTCAAAGGCAACCGAGGTGTGTGAGAGGCAACCGCGGTGTGTCGACGGCTACCGAGGTGTGTCGGAGGCAACCGAGGTGTGTCGGAGGCAACCGAGGTGTGTCAGAGGTAATCGAAGTGTGTCAGAGGTAATCGATGTGGGTCAGAATCAATCGAGCTGTTTCAGAGGTAACCGAGGCGTGTCACAGGCAACCGAGGTGTGTCAGAGATAATCGAGATGTGTCAGAGATAATCGAGGTGTGTCAGAGATAATCGAGGTGTGTCAGAGATAATCGAGGTGTGTCAGAGATAATCGAGGTGTGTCAGAGGCAATCGAAGTGTGTCAGAGGTAATCGAGGTGTGTCAGAGATAATCGAGGTGTGTCAGAGGTAATTGAGGTGAGTTAGAGGAATCGAGGTGTGTCAGAGGAAATCGAGATGTGTCGAGGGCAACCGAGGTGTATCAGAGGCAACCGAAGCGTGTGTATCGTGTGTTAAGATATTGGGCATCTAATTCAAGTGTCTATTTCAACTATGGATGTGTCCACTCCATACACTTCGTATGCTAGATAATAATAGTTGTAATAATCGCTATTCATTCGTATTTATGCACAGTTTGTCGCTATTGTGCGCGAATGGGAATGAATATTGATTATAATTATTATAATAATCGTTATTCAAGCCTATATGCGGGTCAGAGGCCGAAGGTTTTTCATTATTGGCCCTGTGATACCTACTCGCATAACGAATACCATCTTTACTCATTTATAAATAAATAAATAAAATACACTTGGACAATTCACACAGCGCCATCCAGCCCCAAAGTTACCAAAGCTTGTGTTATGGGTGCCAGAAAACTGATAAACCACTTGTGTCATCATCATCGTCTTATCGCTTATTCCGGCCTGTGCCAGGGTCCGCTTTTTTATTCATTCTTCTCCACTTCGCCTGGTCTTCGGCATCCTCTCGTCGTAAACCGTTGGCCTTCGCATTCGACTCAGCAATGTCAATCTATCGCTTCTTGGGTCGCCCCCGGGGCCTGTTTCCTGATACCGGCAGGTTCAGGCACCTATTTTTAAGGTATCCCTGAGGCTTACGCAACACGTGACCAAACCAGCGCAGACGAGCCTCCTAGATCTTCTCTGTGATATCCTTCACGCCAAGGCTACCACGGATGTGCTCGTTAGGTATGTATTAGAGATGAAACGGATAGTTGTTTGGCCGGATACCGGTTACCGGATATCCGGTCATCTCATTAGCCGGATATCCGGCGGCCGGATAATTGGCAGGACATAGTCTCTGAACAAGTCAGTGATTTTAAGCCTTCTTCAATTTATAATAATTTACTTTAGATTAACTTTGCAAAAATATTCTTTTTGCCAACCTACTAAATGAACAACAGGTACCAATAGTCATATCAACAGAGCTTTGATTATTATTTATCATTTTTGAGATTACTACCCCCCTTCCCCGTCTTGCTCAATCATGTTTTTTCTGAACCTCCTCCCCCTGTTCGAACTTCGAAACGACCACTTTTGACGTGCAATGAGCAATAATGGAAATGAAAAACCTAAGCATTTTTCGCTAACAGTGATTGGCATCATTACCGTCATCAGCAGCCCGTAAACATTGATGATCTCACTTAAATGTGTGAATTGTAGATGTTATTGTAACTACCGCGTCATAAGTAGCCATCATCATAAGTGGGCTGTCTGCTTTTTTAGGGTTCCCATTCGAACCTCTAAAGGTAAAACGGAACCTGTTTAAGATCACTTTGTTGTCGACGGACAACAATAGTAGTGAGAGACGTATCTGGCTGGCTGTTAGACATATTAGTTCTTTTTATTTAGGAACGGGTAAGTATATAATTTTTGTATTAATATCATTGTGTGCTTTATGTTTGGACAAATGCACACAACGCCATCTAGCCCCAAAGTAAGCAAAGCTTGTGTTATGGGTGTTAGATCACTGAATAAACTACTTACATATTCTGTTTTTAAATACATACTTGTTATACATACAGAATAAAGATGTAGCAGCCTGTCTAGGAACAGCCTTCTCACTCTAACCTTGTATTGAAGGTGTCCAGATCATAATGACCAGGGAACACGCTCACATGCCACGTGTTCCATTTGACGATGGAATGGTGAGGTTGAAATATCGACCTACCTAGTGATATAAAAAGAAGAAAAAAAAGTAGTCATCTGAAATTATGCCAACTATGGAACAAAGTCCCGTTATCTTTTCCAACTTGGCGAGCAAGGGTTAGATCATCATCATATATTTAAGAGTATGACTCTTGTCGGTGGAGCAATCGCCACTCTTCTCTCCTGTCTGCCAACCTCTTCATATCTTTATAATTATCGGCACTCACTTTTTCTTTCACGTCCTTCCAATATTCAAATTTGGGCCTTTCTCTTCCTCTCTTTTTTAAGGGTTAGATAACTTAATCATATTCCATCTATTCAAGAAACAATGTTTTATTCCCCGATAACAGGGCCTCAACACTTTTCCCCCTAGTGCTTTAAAATCACTTTACCCTAGGGCTAGAAAGTAGCGTTTTAAACCCTAGGGAAAAAGTTTGGTCTGGGAAAATAAAAGTACCTAATAATAAATAAAAATGTTATACTTAACCTATTGATTATTGAAACGATAAGAAGAAGCGGCCCTGAACTTTTGTCGGGGTGGTACATCTCTCGGCTGGCAAATGAATATTGATATCCTTTATTGGCAATTTTTTATGTAATACAGGTAGAGCTCGTCTAATCTAAAATGACGCGCCCCACTATCGCATTAACGCACACAAGCAAGTTTAAAATATGGACGCAATACATATACAAATGCCGTTGTAATTGGTCATTCAGTTGCCGGTGAAATTCAAACGTAGGAGCACGCGTCGTTCATTGGCTCCCACACAGATGAAGTGTCGTTATCAATATTTGCACTCACACATCGAAATCAACTAACTAAGTAGTGGGGCGCGTCATTTTAGACTAGACGAGCTCTATGTATGTACAGGTGTAGGTTTTGCATGTATATTTCTACTTTGTAGTAGGTGTAAGTTCTCTATTATAAGTCCATGTTGTTGACTTGCCTGTGTATTAAGCGGTTATTTAGTCAAGTATGCCTGGTAGAGATAGCTTGCAGCGATAAGGCCTTTGCCCACAACTAGTTACGGTGTTTGTCGGAATATTTTAAATATTATTATTCTTGTGTGAGCAACCATGATCCAATCTGGTCAGGCTCCCCTGGTAGCAGGGTCACGGAGGTCAGATGGCAGACGCTCTACTGTAATTACCTGATCTGCCAAATCCTGGATCATGGTCAAGGTGGACCTCGGGCCCTCGTGCGCGAGAGCACAACCGGGACTTTATCGCCAAATGATTTTTTTAAATTCTTGTTTGCAATCAAGCAATAAAGAATTTTTCTATCTTTTCTTATTATTGTGTACCACATACCATTAACGCTTAACGATATGTTGTCCGAGACAAGTGTAATTGCTACTGAATTGAGCCAAACGATGACCCAATAATTGAGTAGCGTTTGTGGTGAAAGCACACAAGACCATTGTCTGATTATAATGTGGCAGATAATGTTATTTTTAACGCCCGACGATAAAACCCGGGTGTTATAAGTTTGAGGTGTGTGGCTTTGTGTATCTGTCCCGAACGGATGGACCGATTTGGATGCGTGTTTCGCTATTCGAAACCCAGTTTAATCGGGTTGGTTCTTAGACTTGTTGCATTGAAATCGGTTCTGTAGTTTAGAAAGTATTTGAGTTTAAGTAAACATAGCCCGGGGGATAACCCCCGGGCTATGTTTACTGAAACTATCTTTAATTACTTTTTCTATCGGTTTGATTATTTACTCCATATCAGAAGGTATGGACAGTTATAGACAGAACATCCACTTCGGACTTTGGTGGCGTCGATAGAGGTATTTATCAATTACTCGTAAATGCTTCATTCTATATAAAGGTTGCGGCCCAAACAAATAGAGCAGGTTTCTATTATAGAATCAGCCATCAAAATAATGTTAATACCGGCTCGCCTCCTTAAAAGATATGATTCAAGATATAATGATCTGCAAGCAGAGACTTGTAGGCGGCATTTACTTTGAAATTACGTTTAATTTCCATGATTTTCCTCGATCACAGCGTTCTGACAGAGAGTCATTCTTAGCCGGATGATTACAAATCAATGTAGGGGTTCACTCCGGTTAACCCTTCGTCCATCGGTCGTCGATTGGCCAGCCTCCCAACCGATGTGCGTAGGGTTGCCAACCCTACTATATAATATAGTATCCTACTGTTTTAGGTGTCTGCATACTATTATTTTATAATCATAAACATCAATCATAATTTATTTAAAACTTTCGTTATTTTACATATGAAATACGTTTACAATGTATTATTACAAATTTGTATTAATTTCAGTATTACAAATTTTAATATAGTAGGCGAAACTACTATGTTTTATCATGTCGCTTATCAGTATCACTAAAAGTTCATATACAGCAAGACTACAGTGAGTCCGATGGTAATCATCTAAGAAATAAACTATATTTTATTAAAAATACAATTAAATTTTTCAATAATTCCCTATCATCATCGTCCTAGCGTCTCTGCCAGGGTCCGCTTTCCTACTCAATCTTCTCCACTTCGCCCGGTCTTCGGCATCCTCTCGTCGTAAGCCGTTGGCTCACGCATTCGACTCAACGATGTCAATCCATCGCTTCTTGGGTCGCCCACCTTTTTTAAATAATTCCCTATCTACCATTTTGTTTTGGCTACTGAATCCGAAAATGCTGTATTTGGTCTTAAAAAGTTGGCAACCCTAGATGTGCGCCTTTATCGGCCACCGGCCAATAGAGAACCATTTATGAATTGCCGGCAATTTAGCACAATGCGGCACTGTTGATAGCCGGTTGGAGACGCGTTATCTCGTGGCCACGATATATACAGGTTCACTACACGCTACGCGGTAATGGAGGGAGCGTGATTTCCAGTGTTGCCGATTACGAAAGGCCAGTGATTCCCGATTTTTTAATAATTTTGTTATTAGGGAGCCTATGAACGTTTGCAATACTGATTTTCTGAAAAGGAAAAAAATCCCATAGTTAAAGTAGAGAGAAGTCCCGCAAATCAGTAACGCTGATGATTTCACAATAAAATTTGTTTGTTGTTTATGCCTCTATTTTGCCGTGAGGTGGGAGATGTATAGAGATAAGACTTATTTTGTGGAAAATATAGAGAATCTTGGACTATTTACTTTTAAGCGATAGAGGCCTTGGCAACGCCGTTATCTGTGGACATTTCAAGTGTCTGTTTATTACGGTTCAAAAGAGACAGGATTTGGACAGATAGACTGACGGCAGAGGCTTAATAATAGAGTATTCCAGTTCCTGGTGACCGACCACCTCTACAATACCTAAATACTACATCTAGGTATTGTAGACTTGTCTGTTTGTGTCAGAGTCGTTCGTTCGACTTGCTACTACCACCACCTCAGTCACTGAAATTCCTGTGAAGCAGGCGCCTTCACCAGTGTCATAATGATCATACAAGCGAACCTAGTGACAAACTGAGATTCAAAACCTGAAATCAAATTGCCAAGGGTATAAAATCCGTTCTTACAAGTCATACTACTGACTACCTAAGCCAAGAATTTGAAATAGTGTTCTAGCCAAAATTTTGCAATACGTTTTATCATGGTCTCTTGCTATCCAGTCGGAGTGCAATAGAAATAATCTTTTCACTAGTGACAAGACACACCTTGTAGGAACTCTATACCTCTACACCAGAAAATAAGTACCTAAATAGCAGTCTATTGCCAAAACCCTTCTAGGAGAAGGCTTATGTCCAGTGTAGGTCCCCAATAGGACATCGCAATGCTTCTGCTCTCGTGACACGACACAGCCAATACATAGTAACATTGTTTGGAGGTGGGCGTAAACAACTACGGTTTTCGGTCAATTGTTACATGAAAATATTGTAAAAAGCTTAGCGCGGTCTTGTGGGAAGACCATAGCATTTCCGCTATTATTATTCTGGGAGATTACTGGGCCCACTGAAAACCAGCATTGTGGTTCGCAAGCGGGCGCAACATTATGCTGAGGAGGGTCCACTTACGCTGGATGTCCACGAACAATGCCACTGGGTATCTAATAATGGTCTGTGTTTTATTTACTTATTTACAAAGTTATTGTGTCGTGGCGTCCATTTATTACACAATAATTTTTTTTTCTTTTTTCTTTCTTTCTATTATTGCTAGTGAGCTGGTTATTTAAGTTTAAATGCTTGATGTTACAACGAATTATATAAATACAAGTCTTAACACGTGATGAACGTCCTAGAATTATGTAAACATACTTTGTTGATAATATGCGTACTCTGCTATAACTGCTAGGTATAATGTGTTTTACTGTTACGTTTTTACTGCTCTATGCGTGGCTGTAGCTGAGCATGTGTGAAAAAAAATTAAGTAATTACAAGTAATTTAACCTTTTCCCTTACTTGTCACAACGATAAAATCTATGAAACGCCAACATTTGACTTGCCAGCGTCAAACTCTCTGGAGGATTTTCTTTAAATAGCGTGTATCAAATTGAATACGATGCTTGTTGATGAAAAGAGCTGTCACATCACCAACCGGTACTCGGTCTAATCTTTCGAATCGGAAAACGACAACAGTCTGTCTGCTCGTTTGTCTGTCACTGACAAGGGAAATCCGCGCATCCGAATACACCAAATTGAATGAAACTTTGTGGGCGTGTACAGTTTTGCTATTCTGAAAACAATCATGTACTTAATTCCTGCTCAATGTTGTATTCTATTGCCTGTAACTCGGGTTTAGTTTATTATTCGGACCTTGTGACAACAATAAGCAAATTTTAAAGCCTTTAAGAGATTTTGTCATAATTATTATTGGCAACATTGCTAGACATAACTTAATTATCTAGCAATAAGCCTTATAGTCTTTAAGCGCTTTTCCGGCCTGCGAGACAAAATCAGAAAAGTTAAAGTTTAAAGTAAACACATATAACATAACCTACTTACATCTACCACTACATTTTTTTCTTTGCTATGACAAATTCCCCCAAATATTTGTGCAAACAGGTAAAGTACTCCAAAACACATAATTCAACTATGTTTTTTGACACTTCATGTATTTTTTTACTGTTTATTTATGTACTGACGAAGTTTACATGCTGTTATCTACGTTTCGTTTCAACAGTGACCGAGCACCTTGTACTTACTTTTTTGATTTGTAGGTACAGTAGTACAATGTGGATCAGTCACGAATTTTGTTTAGTGACTTTTCCATAAGCTTATGATACCATATTAATGACTGTGAGGAAATCACGATATCTCTTAAACCAGAGAAGATATACGCCAGAACACTGTGACTTTGGCATGTCTGATTACGTCATTCGACACCCGGGTATAACCCTATGTAACACGTAATAAAACACAAATTTCATGGCGCTTGACATTTCCTTTAAACCCGTATAACTTAGGTATTTCAAAATGGACTTCAACCAGAGTGCAATGAAACCCAGTGTCCTTACACTTACATGGGTGTCGCCCATGGAAAGATGTCACAAATCTGGACGAGGTCGAAAGCTCAGGGGGAGGCCTATATATTCATCGGATTCCGTCTTTCGACTGATATGAGGATCATATACGTTTGAGAACCAGATCAGTTACTTCTGATCAGTGGCACATTGTCCAAATTACATCTTATCAAATGTGATGGGATTTTTTATAGCCATATGGTGTCCGCCCGCAGAGTAGAACGTAACATCAACTACTTCCTTCCACTTGACTGACTTCCGATTCAGCCCGCCTGTCAAGCGTGGAAGTACCATCAGGCATGAGGCAATTCGACTTAGTCCTCACCTGCGGTTCTGCATTTTCTTGGCTGCAACCTAAATGCATGAGTAGTAGATGTTATAGGAGACAATCCATCCATCCACACAGGCTTTCGATGAGGTGGACTGTCTGCTCATTTGAATATGATATTTCAAAGAATGACGAAAAATAAAATGTTTCGCATACGGAAACAAAAAACTTCTTAAGCTTGATAGAGATACATTATGTAACGAAATGTAGGTATCAATGTGTCACAAGCAATCTTTTTCAATTTCGCAATGCATTAAGAAAATTAAATGTCGATTTATAACTCTGAATGCCTCACCGGCGCTCTTTTCCGCCGTTCTCCAACCATACGCTGAAAACATAATAACAACGTTCGTTGACTTTACCGATACCTACCTCTCATTTAGATTTGAAAGATATCTCGAACTCGCTCCTCCTCACTTTCGTAACATATGAGACCATCGCACCATCTAATAAAGGTATACGCCACGATTCTCCTTGAGAATTTGCAATCGTGTTCGCATGTTTAACGCGTGCCATCGACGCTTGAAAATGCAATCATACTCGTAATGCCAATGACAGGGCATAGTGTGAATTGGATGCCAAATAAACCTATATAATTTGAATTAAAAGTAAGTACTATTAAATTAATAATGGTGACTTCGTGACCGGATTTTCATTATGGTCAGCTATATTTGCGGCAGAATACCTTTTCCATTTCAATCAACTTAATTGCACATACCAACTAAGAACTGTTTACCGATTTTATTCCTTAACGCCTCAACTACTGGGTTGATTTTCTAATGAGATAACTGTATTGTAACTAAATATGAATGTAGGGTGCGTGGAACACGGAAAGGGGAAGACTAAAGAAAATATGGATAGATTGTGGGATGAGGGATATTAGTGAGCGTGGAGATGGAGATGACAACGTATCAGGATGAATGGAGAAAGAAAACCTACTGTGCTGACCCCGAATGAATTGTATAAGGGCAAGCAAGTGATGTCAACTGTATGGCAAATGTTTCGTGACTACAACCGCATGGATCGGTTATCGTACATGCGATTGCTTTTACCGGCTCGGTTTCAGCCGGTTCCGACGGATAATTCCGGGTATTAAAGTACACTTTCACTCGGGAGTACCTATTAGCTATTAGTGAAATGGTTATCGATAGCGGTTCAATAGTTTTATTGCTTATTGACTACAAACATACATACATATTCATAAAGCTGACGCCTTGTCCCACAGGTGGGGTAGGCAGAGACTATGGACCGCCACTTTGCTCTACAAACAAATATGCAAAATATTATGCATTACATTTCTCTGCTCTGTGACATAAATTTTAAATTATTATTTATCGGTACCTACATATAGATTGTAAACAAAATATAAAATCACTGCCTGAAGATGAGCAATTCGAAACTGGTTGCAATTTATAAAATTTGTAAAATAAAGTGGGTGCATCCGTTCTGAAATTATGCGCGAACATGCAATATTTTGATACCATTGCCATTTTCCTAGGGATCTCAAATTTTTTGAAGATAATATAGAGCCTTTGTTACTCGCTGATAATGTAGCTTTCTATGGGTGAAATAATTTTTAAATTAGTTAAGCAGTTTTAGAGTTTACGAACAAAGAAACCAGCAAACATTCAAATCTTTCCTCTTTATAATATTAGAATAGCAATTTCGGACCCAAAAACAATGAGCAGTTTTCCAATAGGTATCTAAAGCATTCCTAACCACTCCCTAGATGGCGCCCCGACAATTTTGGTAATTGATAATCGCTTGAAATAGGTTATTGCAAAGAGGATATAAACACTGGATACGTTGTTTTGGATAATATTGTATTTACAATAGGTTTCAACCATTTTAGAGGTTGTCATAAATTATTACAAACAGAACAGACATCAATTTGACTGAGTTGATTCGTTTCATGGACACTAGGATCAAGAATGGACGCAATACAAATATGAAAGGTTTGTATTAAAATACATTTCGTTGAACCTTTTGGTAAAAAATTACCAAAATTGTAGGAGCGCCATCTATTGATGCTTTGTGAAACCAATTGACAATACCTACTGGAAAACTCCTCATTACGTGACACAGAAAATAAACAAAATATCAAAAATAGGTAGACGAGTTTTTACAATTTCCTTGTTTTCCTTGCTTGTCTTCTGACGTCTACAAGGTTATTTATGGGGATTTCCAATTCGTGTACTATGTGTTTACGGTCTACCATGATTTTGTAGCTACTATCTGTAGAGACTGACGTAACGAGATGTTACGTTAGTAGTGTCGGCTGTCTGTCTGTCTGTGCCGAAGACTTTTTGATGTGAATATGATGAACATCGTTTGCATTGGAGGCTGTTTTTTTATACTACGCATTGACAAACAGACAGCCCACCTGATGGTAAGCGGTAACTCATCTACGATTCATGTCTGAAGGTTTCCTTACAATGTTTTCTCACACCGTAAGAGCGTCTATTAGTGTTCGACTATCATGACTTACGGCACTGGGGATCGAACTACTGCGCAACTGTTGTTCCGCATTTTTGTTGCCTGTAAGCTAAATAAATGTATGAATTGTAGATGTAATGGGCGACAGTACTTACCATCAGGTGGGGTCTGCTCGTTTGTGACTAAATAGTATAAAAAAGACTCGGTTCCTCTCGCTTGCCCTTGAATACATAAAAAAAAGACTCGGAGCGAGTCGAACTCGCTTGTTCTCGCGAATTAGGCCACCGATGCTCCCATTTAGAAAACCTTTTTCTTTTTAATTACTAGACTAGACTAGCCAGGCATTTGACCGCTATAACACACACTTCAGGCACCCGAGTCCAAAGATAATATTTACTTTGAGATTGAGTTTTAAACCTGAAGATCTACATAGATCGTGCGCAACAAACTGCGGTAGCGAATGCTTGAGAATGACTATACCTACGCGCACGGCAAACGTTTCTGACGTTTCGGGCGTTGGTCAATAACAGGTGCAATGGCGACATTGCACTTTACACATGCTGCATCAATAGTATGTACGTATTTATCAAATACACTACCAAGACCGCGACAGCCGACTACAAACGTATCAAGACTATTTGCACGACTTCACGTACTTAGCTCAATTCACGCACACCATTACGCATCTTGTGTCGAATCAGGCGCCGGCGCCGGCTGTATTTTTGAATCGTTCGAATTAGATGCGTATACGTATACTCACCTCTTTCACACACGTGGTAAGTTGACTAGTGCGTAAGAGATAGGTAACTATAGTCGGCCAAGAAAGTTGTGAACATTTTGAAGGCTCTAACACCTTATTTGACATAGACATATATTTTATTGGGCAATTACTACAATTATTTATTTTATTTTATTTTATTTACTTAAGGAAAACCAACAGCAATGATTACAGTATGAAATAATACTGGCAGCACAGAGCCAATTACAGGTTTCCACCGATAGAAACTGGTTAAACTAATACATACTTAACCAATCGTTAAGCATACCGAACAGTCTACAAGACTTTACAATTTCAAATTTAAACTAAAATATATCTACAATACTCGAAAGTAACGCAACAATAGTCAATTTCATAATAATCTGGTTTGAAAATATCAAACAAATTGTATTATGTTGTTGTTGTATCATGTGACAGCCTGGTTGTATCATGTGACAGCCTGAAGTATTTTGTTTGACAGTAATTTATTGTTGCAACAGCAGTGGCCTTTTCGGCTATGATGGCGCTTCGATATCGGTTTCAATTTGACAGGTTGACGATTTAGTCCGTGGTATTGTCTATGGTTTTAATACGAAAAAGAGGGAAAGGGTTAGTGTATCGAACGAGACGCTTCTATATACGAAAGATAGAAATAACCCAAAGTAACTCATATTGACAGGACTTGGGTCGTATCAATCAAAGTGATGCACAATCAGTGGTATTTTTGTCTTACTCGAACACAAAAAGATTGCAGCTTATGTATCAAAACAAAAAAAAGAGTTGTATTGTTTTCATAACCTTCAAAACGATCTTGAAAATGGTATTAAAAACCAATAATTTTGATTACATTTCATATAATTAAGTAACTTCTTTACATTTATATTAAATGTTTGTTTATTAATCAATATATTTATGTTAATTTTATCGTCAAAAAGTGTGTTTTTCGCGCGTCACACCGTTGTAACGATCGCAGATACTGAATGGCGTCGCCTGAATACAAGGGGGTCATCCATATGCCTTATCATTTGTTTCAGATATACACAAATATTTATTTGTCCCAAATACACATCCAAAAGAATATTGAATGTATAAAAAAGCAAAGTAGGGCGATGTGATGTCGAATCAATCTATCTTTTAGTAAGAAAATGTCTCAGTTTTGGACTGGAAAAATATAAGAAAAATAATTAACTAACCTATTTTATCATTGACACGATAAAAAGAAGAACAAGTAAGAAAATTAAAGTAGTTTCAGGCACAATATTTTTATATTTACGATTTCATACTACTTATTTTATATTTTAACGATTTTTTGCAAGCATTGCAAAAATTCTAGGCGCCATCTTGCTCCCCCTGTCAGTCTAGACCAAAAATGCAAAATGGCGTCTGCCAGTTGAAGGGTATAAGCCACTGTACTTCGGTTTCATGACTTTCTTAACAGACTATAACACGGAATTCGAACATTTCAAAAGCCCAGTTCTCGAGTTCTCCGAGTACAAGCGTGGTGGTATGATTGTATGCCCAGGGTTGTCACGCTTAGCTCGCAAATTCTTTATTGACATAGCAATTAAGACAATCAGAGCAATTGAGAGCGTGGGTATCCTAATGGTTAAGAGGTCTGACTCGTACCCCGAGGTACCGGGTTCTCGAATCCCAGTGCCGCCATATACCAGTGACTCGTTTCTGAGTCATTTACATTAGTTGAACAACTTTGTTATATAATATCATAGACCACTATAATGATAATATTTATTATTTATTTATTTATTTAACAGTTTATTGTGCACAGGAAATACATAATGAATAACAGGCAAAGTAATAAATGGCACAACAGGCCATAGTTAGTGATAGATAAGTAGATACCTTTTTCATTTAGATGTGTTTTTCATTCAGTACCAATATTTTTACATAGTTACTTCTACTTAAAACTTAAAATAACATGTTAAATATAGCACAAGCCGTTTGTGCAGGTGTACCATAATTTACGACATCTGTGAAAGACACGTATTGTTCGCTAATAATGAATATTGGCGATACAGCTGTTTTGTAGATACACAAGAATTTAATTACTAACTCACAATAAGAATTTAATTATGTTCTTATCTAATTAATAATGTCAATGGACCGGGTTGGAGCTATTCTACTTTAGCGGTACTATAGGTTATTTTTCATACTCAGTGACAATCGAGCAGATAGCTCACCAGATGGTAAGTGGTAACTGACGCCCATAATATCTACAATTACACATTTAGGTTGCAGGTAACAAAAGTGAAGAACCGCAGGTGCGTTGTCAATGTGAGGACTAAGATGAAATGCTTCATGCCTGTAATTTCATTGCCTGCCTTATCCTTCAAACCAACAACAATGCAAGTATTGTTGCTTGGCGGCAGAAATAGATAAGGCGGTAGTACTCACCCTGACGGACTCCTCAGGCTTGACAGAGTCCTACCACCTGATAAATGATGTTCTTATCCAATTAATAATGTCAATGGACAGGGTTGGTGCTACTCTACTATGACGGTACTCATCATCGTCCTAGCGTTTATCCCGGCCTCTGCCAAGGTCCGCTCTTCTAGTTATTCTCCTCCACTTCGCCCTATCTTCGGCGGCCGTTGGCTCTCGCATCCGACTCAGTAATGTCAATCCATCGCGTCTTGGGTCACCCACGGGGCTCTTCCTGGGGCCTTACCATGAACTCTTATAGCAGGACCTAAACAGAAAGGCCCTGCTTAGAACATGACAGCGCTATACGTGTCACATAAGCTTGTCATGAGATTCCTGATGATGTGCGTAAAGCACCGAATCGCTTTATTTTTAAAAAACAAATTAAGAAATTTTTTATAGATAAAAGGCCATAAAGTCAATATAAATAGTATAAAGTATCTTTATTTTTAATATATGTATGTATGTATAGTATTTATTATAATATAATATATGTTTATTCTATCTTGATGTAGTTAGTATTGTATTTTGGTAAGTTACAATCTATCATCACGCTTTATAAAGCACCTACTTACTCACTTTCTGCATTGTCTACTGGTTGACTGGAAGATAAAGCCTTAATGGCTTTAAGTCCGCCAATTGTATTATTGTGCAATAAAGTTTTAAATAAATAAATAAAAAATAAATAAGCTTGTCTCGTTCAAACCGAAAGCAATTCTGTTTAGGTCCTGCTATAAGTGTTCATGGTAAGCCCTCTGATAGCGGCAGGTTCAGGCATATATTTCCCACGTATCTGACGGTACTATAGTTACTGTATTATAGCAAGAAGGTAGTGTAAATTAAGATTTATTGTCAGCTTCTTTCCTCAACGACATGATATAAAATACTTATCTCCACTCGATCAGACGTGGCGTACTTGGAATTGTGATAAAAATAGCCATTCGGTACTATATCTGGGAGTTTATAGGTTATCTATAAGTAGTATGTGTAGACATGTGCATTTTTTTTGTTCCACTAGGGTGGCAAACAAGCTAAATTATCGTAGTATAATCTGTCCAGACTGACTTGTCTTATTTGGTTAAGGAAATTATGCATTTAAATGGATAATGTGCAGCAGTATTCGTTGAAATTCACATTATATTTGTTTCTTGTATTATTCTCGACATCGATACACAATATACGTAGCGTGATTGATACGGGAAGTCGTGATTTTGGGCATTGTTTGTTCACCAAATAAGATAAGTCAGTTTAAACAGATTTATAGTTAAGTACTTGTTGTTGTGGTTATTTATTTATTTTTCTGCTACGTAATGTCAAACGAGCAGACAGCCGTAGTAAGCGGTGTGGTGCGGCTCGGAGTTCCAACAGGTGGTGAGCGATACCTGTTGGAACTCCTGGCTGGCTGTTGACAAAAGGTGGCACAGGATAGAGTGGGGTGGAGTTTCTTAGTTTCGGAGGCCAAGAATCGATATGGATCTTTCATCATCATCATATCAGCCAGAAGACGCTCACTGCTGGGCATAGGCCTCCCCCAGAGATCTCTACAAAGGCCGGTCCTGCGCTTTCCGCATCCAGCTGGTACCTGCGATCCTTACCAGGTCGTATGGATCTTTGCGTGATCATAACACAAATAAAATATCGCTTTCCTCAGGGGAAAGGACCTCTAATAAGTAGCCCAGCCTGCGCATAAATACACATTTTAAGAGAAACCTCCTCTCTTAAATACAAATTTTAAGAGAGGTAGGGCATAGCGGGGTATCTCGTTCGAATTGGAGCCGCCCGACTGGGGAAGTACCTCCACCTTACAGAATATACTCTTTTAAATAGTATTGTGTTTCTGCCGGTGATAAGGTTTCCAGTGCTCCATGGGGTGGGGATTTGGGGAACCGTGGCTTTGGCAGTGGAGTGGCATTTGCTTTTTGCTGCCAGAGCAACGTGTTATAGAGGTGGGCAACGCATTAGCGATACTCTTGGTGTTGCTAATGTCTATAGGCAGTGGTGACCACTTTCCATCAGGTGGCCCGCTTGCCTGTTTGCCTACAGTATGACATAAAAAAAAAAAACTGTAAACAAAATAAGTACATGAACTTTACTCTTGAATAACTTTTTATAGATAAATTCCACCGGCACACAAAAAAAAAAAAATTGTCTGTACACCGGGCGCCACCTATCTACGGGCATGTTTTTCGACCCGCTGAATACGAATTTTAAGTCAGTTTAGGCCGTCCAGCCTTCAATTTTGAGTAAATTGCAAAAAACCCCAAAAAATAGCGAAAATTTGATGTTCGATGATCCTCGAAAAACAGTTGAAAATCCAATTTGTGTACATTCTTGGATGTTAATTACTTGTATCTTGTAAATAAAAAATACAAAAAATTTGTTTAATTGTGATTAAAAGATTTTTTTCAATTTTTTCAGCAGCAATTTTCTGCTATTTTATGAATTTTTTGCAATTTTATGAATGTTTGGAGGGACTATGGGCCAAATTTATTGCAGAATCAGATCAAGCAGATTAAATTACATGAAAATCTTTGTTAATCCGGGTTCACAAAATTTTTTGTACCAAGATAATCCAAATTTTTTACGATTTTTGCAATTTTTAAGGATATTTTATAATTTTTTTCGAATTAAATAAGTTTATGATTAAAGTACGATTGAAATTAGTATTTAACAGATCAAAATACATAAAAATTATGCTTGCCTTAGATGTCAAAATTTTTTTTCTTGCCACATCGTATTTTCGCTATTTTTTGTGGTTTTTTGCAATTTACTCAAAATTGAAGGCTGGACGGCCTAAACTGACTTAAAATTCGTATTCAGCGGGTCGAAAAACATGCCCGTAGATAGGTGGCGCCCGGTGTACAGACATTTTTTTTTTTTTTGTGTGCCGGTGTTCTTTATTCACACAAGAATAAAAAAGTGCCGAGAAAAATAACTAGTTATGCGCATTGGTGTAAAGTTTACACTGTAAATCACCAGAATTAGCGGAGTTTAAATTTTTTAGCAGCCGTGTGGTGTCTAGGAGAGTAGCATCACACCAACCCTTTCTTACGCTCGTGGGTGTCGTACAAGGCGACTAATGTTTTCGAGACAAAAGATCTATGATTTTTTCTCCTACTCATTCACTGTCCATGCGGCAAGATTGTGAAACTCTCTTCCGCATGAAATACGGGATAGCACTTCTATTTTCATCTTCAAGAAACGTGTAAAAGAGCACTACCTTTCTCTATCTGTCTAAGATATGTAAGTATGTGTATATGTATTTGTATGTATGTATGTATATGTATTTGTTTTCAATGTAGGTATATAGGTATGTATTTATTTATGTATTGTATTAGTTAAGCATCATTATTTTGTTTTTGCTACTGTGCACGTCTTTACTGCATTTAATTATCACGATCTCTCTGCTGTAGGCCTGCTGGAAGAAATTTCTTTATAGAAAGAAGTTGGCCTGTTGTGTCTAATATATTATGTAATATACTTTTTGTAACAATCTTGTGTACAATAAATGGTTAAATAAATAAATAATCTCCGTAGGCTAGAAAATGGGCAGGAGCGTTTTCCATTGTTATATTTATAACGCTGCGATTTCCAACCCGTCAGCCATGCGTGGAGATTATGGCAATAATTATGTCCTGCCCTTTCGTTGGAGAGGCCCTCAGTTCTGCAGTGAACTGTTATGGGCTGTGATGATGTGTGTGTGAGTTTAGTGATAGGTATTTTTGATATTGTGGTTGAGTATAAGTAGCTCAATGGTCAACATGTGGCCGTTCGATTTCCCCATTGCCCGGGCATCGGGTAGAAATTGAAATAATGAATTTTAGGGTCTGATTGTGGGTGTTACTATGTATGAAATAATGGGTATGTCATATAAATAATTGTGTTTGAAAATTTATATAGTCTCAGTTATATAGTACCCATACTACAAGCTTTACTTGAGTAGGGGCTAGATGGTCCACATAAATTTATTCTTGCATTATATTTTGTAAGAATAGAAAAAAAATTATGGATACCTAATTTTAGAAACGGATTTATAAACATTTCCTCACATACCGAAAAGCTCAATACGCAACGGTTGTTAGACCGTAACCCAAGACCGAGGTCGTAGAGTCAGCTCGTTGAACGATAAACTAAGTACAGAAGGCAGCATATCGATCTACCAAAATCCAGTATAAAAGGAACTAACGTTGCTATGCGCGTCTATAGATACACTAGCTCATCTAATACTGGTTTGGTAGGTCAATATGCTGTTCACTGTGATTTGGCGTGGCCGTGACCACTCGCTAGTTATTTCACCTTCGCAAAGGTTGGTTTCTCCACAAAAAATATTTAGCGGCCCATTTTCAATGCAGATAATGTTTACAATAACAAATGTTGTTTCGTGTGGTGTTCATTCAAAATTCGTGGTGTGATTGTATAGGTGCTAAAAAGTATATTATTGTCATATCGACTGGTACGAGCTAATATCGCTGAAGAGAGACATGTTGGGCCGACCCTTCCTAGTGGGAAAGGGGATTGCCATCGATACCTCACCTGATAGGTAGGGGAAAAACTAACGCACTTGCTTACTAGTCATAAAAACATGCTTATCACATTGTTATGATGAATTGGTAGAGGCGTTGAAACGTTCGTCGTTTCGACGATGAGTTCAGCTAACCTGCGTAGTCCCATATCCGCTGCATCAATGCTGTAACACATCGGTTCTTATTTGAAATTTTTTTACAAACGTAGAGAATTTATGATTTGCCGTCGTAGGTCGCTAAGAAATTTTTATGAGAGTCAATAACAAATTGCTTTAAATGCTTGCGGTGTATTCTATGAGGGATCAGAATACTTGATCACTGTCTTCTTTTTTTTATGTCGTGGCTTCCTCTAACTGTAGTGATTTTGTCAAAGGCTTTAAATAAAGTGACACCAACACGTCCTAATAAATATAAAGCGAAGGCCATTGATTGAGTTCCTTTAACGACGAACTAAAAAACGAAATTAAATCAACGCAACACGCACTACTCTATGTCTAACGATAAATGAAGCTTAAACTGTGGCTTCAAATTACAATTAATTATATTGAAAAATCTTTACTAACATTACATTGATTTCAAGATCACAACGCACTAACCACCACAAATACGTAATGTAGGTTTAAGTGTTGCTTGAAACCTAAGTTATTTGTAGATAAATAAATAAATTATAAATAAATAAAAAGTGTTTTTAGAAACAAACAGGTCGGTTTGTCAAAAGAAATTGAACGGAATCCAACAATTCACCTCCCGAATCTGAGATTAACACACGACGTTGATGTTTCCTGTTGCAAAGCTGTTACGTGTCGAACCCAAATAAGTCAGCCCTTGAACTCGCAGCGCTTGCGCAGAAATAGAACTAGGAATAACAACATCGGCCGCCGCTTTGCCAAATAGCGTGTATTCGAGCGCTGTGTACCCGCACCGAGGTATGTACGGGGGGGGGGGGGGAGTGTGTCACGCATATTTGAATGTCTAGGAGTAAAAGCACTTACTATACCTGATAGTTGAACGTCGATGGCCGAGTGATTAAGGTATAGACACTCATATCATACCATGCTGTGTAGCAATGACCACTTTCCATCAGGTACGATATAAAAAATGTGCGCTTACACTATTGATATTAATGGGATGTACAGTGTCCTCAGTGGCCTAATGGTAAAGGTATCCGATTCGTAAGCGAGGGGTACTGGGTTCGAATCCCACTGGGGCCGTATACCAATGACTCTTTTAAGAGTTATGTACGTTAGTTGAATAGATACTAACCGATGCCCTTATGGTGAGAGAAAACATCGGCAGAGGGAGAATGACACGAAATATAAAGATAGGTAGAGTAAGCCTTTTGTTATAAAAACAATTCACTCTGTATGTATAAATATTCTGTCTATTATTTATTACAAAACGATATATAGTTAGACAATCTTACTTTATCACACCAAAAGAATTTATACATAACACTAAAACAATACATCATCATCATCATCACAGCCCATAACAGTCCACTGCAGGACTTCGGGCCTCTCCCACGAAAGGGGAGGTCATTGCCATAATCTCCACGCTTGGCAGGCGGGTTGGAGATCGCAGTGCAGTTGATGTAAATCTACCCAGAAAGATGCTGCTGCCCACCTTTCGGATTTGTCCCTTAGTCGCCTCTTACGACACCCACGGGAAGAGATGGGGTGGTGCTATTCTTCGAGGTGGCGGCACCACACACCACAATACAAATAACATTATTTCTTTATTAATCTAGTAACAACAGCTGATTACAATGGCTTTATTTATAGCAACAATAATATAGCATATTATGTATAATTGGACAGACACGCCACCTGCCTGATACAATAGAATACTGTAACCGTTGTCGCATACAACATTTCTTCCAAATTCTTTATCTTCCAGATTATAGTACATGTGCTACGTTGGTAATAATTACCAATGCTTTCTATTTCATACTTACGGTATTTTTCATCCCACGTGTGAAGAGTATTGGGCCGTTTAAACGTGGGTCGAGATCGTCCACACACTTTTTAGGATAGAAAAATTGATAGGAATGAAAACTTTAGCGCCGACAATGTCGTCACTATCGTTGACTATGTCAATTTTAGACGAAGATGACGACAGGCTACAATGCTACAATACAAAATAATTGTAAGAATGTACAAAATTGTGAAATAGTACCTTTTACCAAGTTTTTTTGGCTGCAGTCTTTGCTTTGGATTCGATGTACTGTTCGAAGTTCAGTTTCTTTGAAAGCTCAACACCAAGGAGCTGTAGGTAGTCGGTAATTTTCACAGGCACATTCTAGCTAGATGGGATGGACTCCGTTTGGCGGAAAACAAACACGTTTGTGTTTTGGTAGCGTTGAATGCCACTAGATTGGCTTCGCCCCAATCGGGGACCGTCTTCAGAGCTTCGTTCAAACGACCAACCATGGACTCTCGACAGGACTGCATGTCATAGTTGTTGGCTTTTGCCTCTAAAACATATCTATCCGTTACTGTGCTGTCGTCTGCGAACCCAAAGGCACTGGGTACAAGAAGATCATTAATATAAAAAGTCGCGGACAGAACCGATCCCCAAGGACCTCCCGCGTCGATAGCATGAAGATCAGACGAGTAACCATCGAGAACTACACGAATTGATCGTCCACTCAGAAAATCCGATATACAGGTGCAAATGTCAACAGGAATAGTAAATGAGTTAAGCTTGCTTAGAAGGGCTGCGTGTCAAACCCTGGCAAAGACCTTGGAGATATCAAGAGACACAGCAATGGCCTCGCCTCACTCCATATATGGCATACACCAGAAGGTCCTCAGTCGACCGACCACGGCGGTCCGTACTGGTGGTCGCTGAGGCGAGCGTTACCTTCGGATGCTCCATGTTAATTTCCATACAATACGAAGCTGTTGACAAAAACTTGTGACGAAAGATAGATGGCACAGAATACTTTGTTCTACTGATAACGCGTTACTACATTCCTGTCTTCGTTAGTTTACTGATAGTGGTGGGTGTTCATTAACGGGTACCTACGTGCTTTCTCCGTGATCACTATGACGTCCAGACGTCTCGTGGACGTCATGTGTTTGGATTCAAGTAAAGACTGTTGGTTGGTAAAGAGGGGGGCTGTTGGTTGATAAATATTTAAGCAAGAGGTGCTATCTATCTCGTCCGAGAGATAATGACGTAGCGGTTACACTACATAGTTTTCTCGAAGACTTTTTTGTGAAATACACAAAAGCCTGATCTGAATATCTGGATGCTTGGCATCCAACTAACGTACAGGCGTCACGAGCCTTTTTACATTGCTTGAGCTCCCTCCCGAAGTATTTCGTTTGCACACAACATGGGGTTCTTCAAAGGGAATGTCTAGAGGTACCTCAAAGGCCGGCACCGCATCGCTCCCTTTAGGTTGCAGATGTCCTGGATGACAGTGGCCGCTTTCCATCAGGTGGACCGTCCACCTATGGCCTCCCTAGACGATAAAATAAAACACAGTTGGACCAGTGATAGCGAGCGACCAACCCCTTACACTCGTGTGTGTCGCACAAGGCGACTAATGTTTTCGAGGCAAAACATCTAGAGTCTCCGTAGACTGGAAAATGGGCAGCAGCGTTTTTCATTGTTATATTTACAACACTTCTATCTCCAACCCGCTTGCCAAGTGTGGAAACTATGGCAATAACCCTTTCGTGGGGAGGCCCTAGGTCCTGCAGTGGACTGTTATGGGCTGTGATGATGTACCGTATATATTTTTTCGCCTTTACCATGGTCCAGGATTTGGAAGATTAGGGAATTACAATGGAGCGACTGCCCTCTGATCTCCGTGCGTGACCCTGTTAACTGGGGAACCTGACTGAGGGTAACACATTTAGTCACCGGAATGTGAAATATTTCTCTACTAGAATTATACCATGTGTGAATCCCAAATCGTAATGCGACGGCTTTCAACATGAAACGAGCGTGTAAATTTAGTTTTATTGATGTCCTACGTCGTGAGTTAATTTATTGCTCGTTAAATCCCTTGGGGAAACGTTTTCTTTCGCGCTTTATTGTTTCCAATACGCAGAATTCGCGGTCTTTGTTTGTTTCTTGGTTTTTGATTTGAGGTCTTTTGATTCCCATTTTGACGCGGAACAGGAACGTGCACATTTACTTTATTTTTCTTGAGGATATCGCCTCCGTTGATAACTGGAATTTTTTACTTCATCACTTTTTTCTAATGTTTTTGGGATCCTCAACGCGACATTACTCTTTGAAACGAAAAGTTACTGGATAATGCCACATAAATGAGTTACTCTTGCATTACTCCTAACATATATTGTGGTATATAACCATAGAATCCTTCAAGATAAAGGAGGCTATGATATAACTGAAAAAAAATCATTGGTATATGGCGGCACAGGGGATGAACTCTGTACCTCTCGCTTACAAGTGGGACCACTAGCTCACGCTATTATTAATAATAAACAAAGAAACAGTTCAAATTTAACTGTTAAAGTTAAGTAAGAACGTAATCTGTTGCATAATATAACGAAAACAATTTTATCTTACACTCGTTAGTGGTCCTTATCGGTTCGATGGCAATTAAGAAGAATAATTTGTTATTATTTTAGTCTTCCTTTATTCCCCGACTTTGTTTACGTATAATCCATTAATATATTAGGCAGCCTAGACTTGTCCTATACCAAGTTTTTTTATAATGAGAATACTAGCCATCTCACCTGATGGTAAGTGACGATGCCGCCGAAGATTAAGCCTATTCATTCAAGCAAAGATTATAATGATTAGATTAATTATACTTTAAATACAATTATACACTAACTTAATTTTACGAAATATGCTTTACTAACAAAAAAAAATTAGACATGTTACTTGAATTTATTGAAAATTGGAATTAAAATTTTTGACATGTCGATGATATTATATTAAGATCTTGACATTTCAATTGTAGTACTAATGAATTATATTTTAATTATTTGACATTGTACTCATAACGTTGACATTCTAATGTAATATGGACGGACTACTTCGTCTGAAATAAATGAATAAAAAAAAATACATTCGAAGTTGCCCATAACGTTCAAGCTATTAAATTAAAATTAGTAAATTGATTTGGGAATTACACAACCAGAATTATACCTACTAGAAGAGGCAAATGATGTGCGTCAGTATCAGAGCTTGTGGTACTCGTTAGTCTCTGCCTCGTCATATCAGCCGAAAGACGCCAATTGCTTGGCATAGGCCTTAACCAGAGACCTCCATAAACGCCGGTCCTATGCCTTCCGCTTCCAGCTGGTACCTGCAATCTTTACCAGGTCGTCGGCCCACGCTTGTAGGATTCAGACCTGAGAGAGAGTCATCATCATCTTAACGTCTTTCCCGGCTTATGGCACGGTCGCTTTCCTACTTTTCTCACTACACTTCACCTGGTCTTCAGCATCCTCACTTTGTAGGCCATTCTTGTAGGCTCTCGCATCCGATTCAGCTATGTCAATCCATCGCTTCCAGGGCCTCCCGCGAAATTTTGAGAGGGCTTACTTATAGATAACAGGTAATGGTGTTAGTTGTTTAGTTTATATTTCTGGAATTACATTTTATTCTAAGTTAGTGGTTAGTCTCTTAAGTACAATATTCTAATTATTCCATTTCCACAATATCGCAATATTGCAAGCCCAGCATTAGAGTCTATCGAGCAATCTCTCAAGCACACTGAGGGAAATCAACCTATAATATTATTTGTCGTATCTATTTATTAGCAAGGAATTCATTAATATTATAATAACATTGTTTTATTAGAAATATTTTTAATTGTTTTGTGAACGAAGCTGTTGTCTCCAATATTTTAATTTCAGTTGGAATGATGTTATACATTTTTATAGCCATTATATATACGCTGGAGGAATATATTTTTAACGTAGAGAAAGGTTGTATTGATTTGTTTTGGTTTATATTATATCTTTTTATTTTTGTTTTATTTTCGGGTGTATACAGGTTTATATTTTTTCTTACAAATTTGCATGATTCCAAAATATAAAGAGATGTTAGTGTTAGTATGCCGTGTCAAATGAAGTATGGTCGGCATGATTCCATTTGGTCTATATTAGTTAAAATGCGGATGCATTTCTTCTGTAAGATAATAATACCATCAATATCTGTCGAATTTCCCCAAAAAATAGTCCCGTAGGCAAGTCTGGAATTAACATAAGCGTAGTACACAGACAAAGCTGTTTTAAAGTTCGTAACTCTTTTTAATTGGTTGAGTGCAAATATAAATGACGATACGAGTAGTTTGCCCGATAGTTTTTCTAAGTGAGCTTTCCAATTTAAATTCGAGTCCAATTCCATACCTAGGAGAGTAGCTCGATTCGTATTTTCAATTCAAAAGAGGATTTTTGATAGGGCCATAACTGAATTACTCGCGTTTTATTAAAATTTAGTTGTAATTTGTGATTTTCTAGCCATTCCATTGTTTTACTCAGTGCGTCGTTTAGTTTTTCCTCTCTACCGTATTCGAACAAGGATATTGAGATATCATCCGCAAAAATTGTGCATTGATTATTCAAGAATGTAGGTAGGTTATTAATGTAAATCAGAAACAGCAGGCAGCCCAACACACTGCCTTGTGGGATAGAGCCCTTCACCTGGTGTTATATATTTCTCACGCTGTGCACATGATTCGCCTAGGCGGTTATGTGCGTGGCGTGTATCGGTGCCCGGTGTCTCGCCGGAGCTGCGGAGTGAGCCCTCGTGCGCGCTGATCGGTCTGCATGCGTCGCTCCTAGATGAGTTCGCTTAACTTTCCCTTTGTTTTCCGTTAGATTTTTGACTTTTGAAAAGAGATTAATTAACGTAATCCTAATTCAATAAATACTTTTTTCATTTCCATTTTCATTATCCCAGAGGCTTATATACGCAGCACGACAACAAACCGGTTCATGCGGCACTGAGAGTGTATTTATGTAAATGTGTGTGTATGTATTTTATGTGTGGGTATTTTTGGCATTAGTGTTATACGTACTACGTGTTCGTACAAGCGAGCTCCCAAAACATCAAAGGCGTGAGCCTCGTACATTTACATTATAATCAACGGAAAATTGCAAATGCCTTGTCTCCGGGAGTACCTTCTTAACATTCGCATTGTGCTTGTAATTAAACAAACTACCTTTTTATTCAAATGTAACGTTACATGTTGGTGCGTCATTATGAATATGAAAGTGTAGTTGAATACTGGAATCACTTGAACCTTGGGGAAGGAGATTTGTTTACATTTTTTGAAAATAACCAGCCTTTTTATAATACAGAAGCTAGTTTTTATTTTGTAAATATTTTTTTATGTCTATAATATTATTTCGATCTGTTGAGTTTCTACGAATCCTACGCTATGTATGTCATACAGATTAGACATTAATTACACATAGTTACATCATACCGCCAATTTTTGTACACAGTAAGAGTTTATATGTATTATGAGTTGAACTTCCTACAAAAGCTATCAGTAAAATATAATATAAACACTGATTGAATTTACACCTATTTGTCAATTTAATTTTTAGTTTTATTTCTGCTGGCACATAAAACTTTTCTTTTTAGCGTTAAGTATATGCATTTTATTTATTTATTATTTCCATACAGTTTTACAGCAATAAAATTTAGTTATAATTGTACAATTCAAAGTTGTAATGCCAATAACAAAACTGCGGTTTAAATTTTTTTATATCAAACCATCTTGCAGTCCAGCAGGTCTAGCTCCTACCGTTCCATTTTTGATTCGTTGAGTTTGTTGTGAAAAACGTCGATATATTTATAAATTCTGTATTGTAGCAGTTGTCAGTTCGCACGATGTCAATGAGATCGACGATTCATGCACTTAAGTTTCACGTAACCAAAATGCAGAACCGTAGGTGCCTTGTCAGTGTGAGGACTGAGATGAAATACCTCAATTTTAAACTACCTCAATAAAATAATGCTTGTAATTGCGCTGGCTACCTTTTTCCAACATTGCAAGCATTATTGATTCAGCGTCCAGATTATAATGATCAGGGAACACACTCTCTCTCGAGAGGAACTCGCAACGGGTTACATTCCTTCCCGTACGCATTGAAAAGGTTGAACCTTAGCGGCTCGTGATAGCTGGAAAATCCACGATATTAAGACCAAGCGTTCGCCTGAATCGCGTTTCTTGATGGCAGACAGAGTCCTATCACCTGGAAAAATAGATATGTGGAAACCCCTTCGCTGCCCTTGAAATGACATGTACCGCGCGTGAGACGCCACTTTCAACAACTACTCGACGCGTCTCGGTCAGTTTTGTCCACAGCCTGAGTGTCAAAAGTCAGTGTCTCGAGATTGAAGGCTTGCGTCATTAAATTGACGTCATCGGACCCGGAGCACCTACTAAGGTCTCCGCTATATCTACAGAAGGTCCTTCTGTAGATCTGCTTTATCTACAGGAGAACCTTCTGGCCTCAGTAGGTCTTTGAAGGTCATTAATCGTATGATGCGTGGTAAGGTTCTAAACTCCTTATTCTCCTAGCAGTAAAATCCTGGCTCACCGCTAGGGCTAAAATTGCCAGCCAGGATCCGCTCTGCTAATAGGAAAGCGTTTTCAGATTTACTGAAAGCGTATTAATTTAACCTAATTGCAATTTTGTTACATTTGAGTTTTTACGTGCGGCGACTGTCCCCTGACCTGCACATTCTGTTAGGGAAAAGCCCACATAAATTGAAATATTTATTTATCTTATTTCGATTTCTGTGGAAAAGCCTAGACCGCGAGCAGATGAGGTTTTCTTAAGCCCCTGAGATTGTCCCCGTAAACCCTGGATCTAAGCTACCTCACCCTTAAGAGGGCATAGCAGGATGGGATCCGCCTGACTTGGGAATAGTACCTCCCAGAATAGGTACCTACCTTACAGAATACCGCAGTGGCTTTGCCAGTGGAGGGGTCTAGCTGCCTCCTATTTGCAGCCAGAGCAACGTTTTCGCTATTTTAGAGATACTTCTGGTATTGCTAATATAATCCATAAACAGCGGTGACCGCTTTCCATCAGGTGGACCGCTTCACTGTTTGTCTACCGATAGTAATAAAAAAACATACACCATCAACATAAACGGTTCAATTTCATGATTTGATTGATTATGGGCCGTCTTAGTATCTCAGTATCCTATAGGTACCGGAGATCCCTCCGAGAGGTCTGCGAGCGTACAAAGAGACTGATAAACTTTTGGAGGGAGCAGGGCTGGCTAAATTAGCACGCATTACTTACGTACAACACACGTAAACAAGAGGAGTAGAAAGGCGACCCTGGGCCCTGGCCGTGCCGCGCGGGAGCGCAACCAGGAGGTAACGCCAAGAGGATTATGACTTATGTCCAACGAGTGGACCCGGCACGACTTCGTTCGCGTACACCTGCTTAACCCCTACCCACCCTTTTTTCTTGCTTATAAACCATCCTCTTGAATCACTCTATCTATTGTTGAAAACCGTATTAATAGATATAGGAACAGACGGCGGGAAGCGACTTTGTTTTATACTATGTATTGAAGGACCACATAAGAGTCTAATTGCGGAAAAAGGAGCCCAACAACCTACCTAAACCTAGACTCGCTTCCAGCCAGGGTCCTTGTGCCCGCGAATTGGCCGAGGCCAATTCGCGGGACGTAATTGGAGACAATAGAGCGCGTAAACATTTACGAGCAACCGTAAGCGTTAGGGTGACCGTGGCGCGGGAAAATCTGAAACGTTTCTGTCTAAATAAATAAATAACTCATTTATTATATCTAGAAACGCCACAACACAACATAAGCAAATAAAAAAAATATCCATGTATCAACATATAACATTACATACAGACTTTTTTATTTTACAAATTGTCTTATTGTTTTAGTTTCTTTTGTACAAGCTTAGCGATAGATGAGAAGACAGTCTATCCCATGGAAAGCGGTAATCGTTTGTCACAACTCTGCAATATGTCGCTTGTTAATATTTTAGTTATAGGTATTTTAGCCAGGTTCATACAGGTAAGTACTAACTATAAACCTAGCCTTTAAAAATCCGTTAGTATGAAATATGAATAATTATAGACGATGATAACTACGGTTTTCAATACAAATGGCATCTAAACATAAGGTGAATGTCTGCTTCATTGTAACTGCGGTAATGTAACAAAATAAATTGGTCAATCAATTAGGAAAATACGTTTCCGTTATTAATATCACATTATCGCTCATTTTGCACCGGAGCGGAGTGGCAGCGGTCGACAGCGCAGCGGCTGGAAGTTTAACTATCAAACCATTTTAAGCAGTATCTCCATTAGAAAAGGCATATTTATGAAATACTCAGCCGGTCACCTGGCACTTTGATGGGCTGAGCGGCCGCCAGCGGCGCGTTAGGCGGCCACAGGCTACCGCTGCTGGCCAGTCTCACTTGCAGAGCAGTACACAGCCAGCTGCTGTCACTCTAATGTGAATTAAATAATAAATAAAAAATTTATTCAAGAGACTTAATTCTAAAGTTACATCGTTCTGTAGTTGATATGACCTATGATAAAACATGAATAGAACAATTTCAAGTCATTTACAAATAAAGTTATTCAAGGTATGTAAATTAAGTAGATCCCCAAACGTAAGCAATTTACCAACCTGTGTCGGCATCGATCGAATTAAGCTTAAAAAGCTGCCCTCATTAATTTTGGGGCTTCCCTGTTACCAAACGATACGTCACCGCAACAACAAGCGAGCGACCGTATTCACGAAATATTAACTTGTTTGTGAGTTGACCATATTGCTCAATCAAATTATACATTTCATTGATAAAGGTACACGCATAAATCATAAAATAGCAAAGAAGGTTGTAGACGTATTGAGACCACATGTGGCTCGGAGCGAGGCCAACTGGTAGACAACGCACAGACATGCGTTTACGTCATTTATATATTGAAATCTGTGGGTTTATAAGTTTGTTATGGTGGTAATTTGCGTTGCCTCTCAAAAACGGCGGCTTTTCAGACTTGTGCCGATATGCGGTGCTTATCTTATGTTTTGGTTTTCTGTGTTGAAATGCTTACGTGAGTGCCTAGATCAGGTCCCCAAACACGTTTGTTCCGCGAAGCATAATTCCCAGTCGCATTTTTCCACAGTGTAGCGTTTGTTTTCGTTCATTTATTTCACTGCTCTAATAGACTTATATTCCGATGTTTTTTTTCTAGACACCCTTTTCCTATGCGCATTTTATATCATTCAATTTATTTTTCACACGCAAATGTTTTTGAATGTTATGAATGTTGTTACTTGTAAGACGATAACATTAACTATAAATGGAAAAAAGTACTCTCTTTTAAGAGATTTCCCTGCCGGGCTTGTTTCTATGTAGGTAGTTTATTATATATGATGCACCTACGTATCTACACTAAACCGTTAAATCGGTATCACATCGTATCGCATGTCATACTTAAATCTCCCGAGGTATATTCTTCCTCTTGTAACGGACTGGCGACACGCCTGTCAATTACCACTATTTTAAACCTATAACCTATCGGTAACCTTTCTTCAGATATCCTTTACATAACCATGTACTTAATGATATAACTGTCTTGCATGATAATTGTTTGAAAAAATAATATGTAACTAGGTAAGGTAAATCTTAAAATTAATATCATCGTCACCCTACCATGAGAAGTGTTTTGTCTTGGCCCAAAAGATAATCAAACCATGTTTAGGTTCGCGGACGTCGAATAAGGTTTGAGTCTTACTTACTAAAATATGCGCCTTATTGTTATTGTAGTAAGACTGTCTTTAGCTCTTCCGATGGCATTTATCAAACATGGGATGAGGTCGTTGTAATTTGTCACGTGTGAAAAGCAGACATACCACTAACGGTCACGTAATACGGGTGACAATCGTGTGCAATTCGATACTCAGAGAAACCCTTGAGCCTCACAAAAAGCTGGTATTATTGTTGAAAGATCCAGAGGCTGCGATGACTGCTAACCAACCGACAGGCCGTAAGTTTGTTTGCCACCTCAGTGGTATAAAAAAACTTAACGTACTTTACGTAACGTAAACTTTATTTTTCTTTTATATCTTTAGGAAAATATTCAGCTTTTATGATTGATTTTTTCATGCCGAAAATCAAACTTGAAAACCGTTCGAATCGAAGCGAGCGATTTAAAAACAGGGCCCCAGATCTCGCGAACTCGCGAGGTTCGCGCGAGCTTTTGTCGGGTGGTAGGACTCTGTCAAGCCCGGTCAAAAACGGGCAACGCTGTTGCAACACTCATTTAACCAACATGTTTAAAGCAACACTGTTGCCTTGAACATGTTGCTTACCTACAACAAAATCCCTCGTTGTTAAATAGATATAAACCCACCTTTAACATTTAATACCTCCTCGGGGCGATACGGTATCTATGCGATGCGCACGCGCCGATGTGACGCACGCGGCGCGCGCAACAAAAACATTCAGTTGTTTGCCTTTCACTGTGTTTGCTGTAAAGAATGTTGACTATATGAGCTTTGCAGTCAGAAATGTAATGAGCACGCGTGTTTTGTACGTGGGCTCATTGTTATAGTAGCTATGTAACTACTATAAAATGTACTTTTTTTATCTGATTTGCCAGGCATTTGACCGCCATCTCACCTGGTGGTAGAACTCGTCTAATTTAAAATGACGCGCCCCACTATCGCATTAACGCACACAAGCAAGTTTAAAATATGGACGCAATACATATACAAATGCCGTTGTAATTGGTCATTCAGTTGCCGGTGAGATTCAAACGTAGGAGAACGCGTTGTTCATTGGCTCCCACACAGATGAAGTGTCGTTATCAATATTTGCACTCACACATCGAAATCAACTAACTAAGTAGTGGGGCGCGTCATTTTAGACTAGACGAGCTCTACCTACGTACGTACCTACCTTAGTGTCGATACGGTTTACCAGCCTATTCACTCTAGGTCTAGAGTCCAAAGGTGTGTGGTGTACTCATGGACTTACTACCCAAAAGTATGTCCATGGGTGTACTTATAGATTTTGACATATATTTAAGTTTATTAATAGAGACTAAAATAAGTAAGCGTTTTGGAGCAGAATGGAAATTCATTGGTTTGAACATTTATAATGTTATTTTCATTAGTATCTCTCTTCTTCCTCCTTGCACTATCCCATGTTATGTGGGAGGTATTACTTATTAGTTTAAAATAATTTATCCACTTTGTAAAATTATCCTGTGGAAACTTCACTGGCTAACGTGAGAATTATTCTCTTATATTGTATGTAATATTGTAAGCTGTTTGTTTTCCTTAATAACGAAAATAAATAAATAAATATATTGTATAATTAGTCTGTGGGTAATTAGGTGTACTGCTATCTATCTACTATACGTGTGTTGTTCCGAAAGTTTTTAGCCTACGGCTTGTTAAACATCAAAAACAACAACAGTTGTAATTTTTTTTTGTTTAAAATCAAATTATATCACTAGCCGGCAACCTTTAGTTATAATTTATTGATTTTTAAAAATGACAAGTCTGTCCCATGCAAATCCCTACTATTTAGGTAACGCGGGAAGCATTTCGTGGCAAGTTGCATTATGATTATAAACATGGGTTTATAAATCTTTGAATTACTTACTTGAAAATTTTATCAGAAAATTTTGGCAACCGCCAATTGCAGTCAATCCACAATACGTATACAGGGTGTAGTCGCTATTGGAGAAATTTCACAGCATTTACTGGCATGAGATCAAGGATGAAATGAGGATTAGATCTCAGGTAGTTACATTTTTTTTATACCACCAAGGTGGCAAACAAGCTTACGACCTGCCTGATGGTAAGCAGTCACCACAGCCTATGGACGTTTGCAATACCAGGGGCATCACCCACGCGTTGCCGACCCCGTAAAAACCTTTGAACCCCTTTTATGAAGAACTCCATGTTGTACTCTCCAGGTAGTTACATTGTCACAGACGATAAGGCTACCGCGAAAATAGCCGTCAGACGCGATTTTTGCGTGTCACTCCACTCATCCACCGCAGCATCTTGATTTGAAAATCATCAGCGTCATGGACGACGCGCAGCTACTGCTTGTGAAATCAACCCGTCAGTAGACTGAGTTATCAATAACTCGTAAATTATCTAGTCATGATAACTAACTTAGATGTAACTATTTGTTTTTGATCACATAAATAAGATCACATAAGTCATCAGGTAATTTTATCTCACAAGCCGCAAGTGAAAGTGACATCTTCGAATAACCAACTTTTCAACTATTAACACCATCTACCGCTGGCCGTCGGAAACTAAGTCTTACTAAGATGTAAAACCTGTCAACACCTCGGATTTGTACAAGTTTCTCCTACTCTAACTAGATGGAGCTAGTGTCCCACTGCAAAGATGACGTGTGTTCACATTTATGCGTACGAGTGCGTATCATTAAAATTTTATTATTATTTACAGTAGCTTCTATATTTTGGAGTTTACTTGTGAAATACTTCGCGGTGCTTCAGATTTTAGTATTTTATTTTGTTTATAATCGTTACCTACGTAAACTGTAATAACAGTCTTCATAAATGCTACCAAAAATCAATCTAAACTAAAATTATAAAAAGAAAAGATTTGTATTTTGATTTGTAATCAATCGACTCAAAAACTAGTGAGCCATTTAAATTTCTTTTTCACTAATTTGAATCCACATTATTCCTGAGTGCTACTATTTAAACAATAGGGACATGCGAGAGCTTTGATACGAACTACGCGCGGGTGAAAGCCGCTGGGAACGGATCATCATCATCATGATCATCATCATCATATCAGCCAGAAGACGCCCACTGCTGGGCATAGGCCTCCCCCAGAGATCTCCACAAAGGCCGGTCCCGTGCCTTCCGCATCCAGCTGGTATCAGCGATTTTTACAATGTCGTTGACCCACCTTGTGGGAGGCCTACCCACGCTGCGTCTTCCGGTACGTCCACGCTGCGAGTTCTAATACAAGTTGACTTGGATTGTACTGAGTTGTACTGGATGGTTGACCATTTAATCATCATCATCATCATCTGTTCTCATAGAGCGTCGGTGGCCGAGCGGTTATAGTATACGACTCGTAAGCCAGAGGTCCCGGGTTCGAATCCCGCTCCGGCCATGTACCAATGACTGTTTTCTGAGTTACGTACATTAGTTGAATACTAACCGATGCTCTTACGGTGAGGGAAAACATCGTGATGAAACCTGCACATTCAGGCGACTGGATGTGTAACCATGATCCAATCTGGTCAGGTTCCCCTGGTAGCAGGGTCATGGAGGTCAGATGGCCGTCGCTCCACTGTAATTACCTGACCTGCCAAATCCTGGATCATGGTCAAGGCGGACCCCGGGCCCTCGTGCGCGAGAGCACAACCGGGACATTAACGCCAAGATGATTATTTTTTTTTATCATCATCTGTTCTCATGGTCTCTGCCTGCCGGGAAACCTTGGACAAAGATAATATACTTAATACTTTACTAGTAGCCTGGGGATGCAGGCGTGAATGTGTGAAACTTTTCTATCAGGTATTCCCGTTCCACGATTGCCTTCCCATTAGAATTTTTCCTCCACTACTGTAGAGTTCCAAGAACAGGGCCCGTTTATTTCCTCTTAGTCAGAGACTGCAGTGACGTCAGATGCGTCTGCGCATACGAAAGCCGACGCCGTCGCCGGAATGAACTATATGTACCTATTTATGTAGAATTTCGAAGCAATGCTCTGTGTGATGTCTACGGAGTGTTCTGGGCCTCGAGTCAGCTAATTTAGATCGCGCGATTGAATTGTAGTTGGGTCGCAATAGCAGCTCAACGGCAGTTTTAATTATAGCTGAATACCAAAACGCGTTCAACTACCAATTAACTGCGATTGCGATCCAATTACAACTCAATCGAGGTACTAGTCAATTAGCGGACTTGAGGCCCTGTTTGCATGCACATGACAACTACTCGTACACGTTATCTAAATCCTCGAGTACAAGAAATATATCACTTTGTAGCGATAGCAGAGTAGACCCACAAATCGTTCGTCTGCCCGTAGGTGACCAACACAATCTGGCGCGCTCGGAACAGTCGAAATTTGGCTTGCACTTCGTTTTCCTCCATCATTATTATTTTCATCGAAATGCGTTAAACAGCTGAACACTGTTTCTAAGTTTCTCAAAATTATTATATCTTTTTTGTACCTACCCTCAAAATGAAATGATCTTTAATTAATGAATAAAGTACGAACATGCAAGACATCTCACAACTTTTTGTTCGAGCCTAGTAATACGAATTAAGGAAGTAAGAATAGTGGGGAGGAAAATATTTATAAAACCGCATGGGTCATGATTCGTTTTGCAGTGGTAATACAATAACAGGTATACACAATACCTACTTGATAAACAGGAAAACTCTTCTTTGAAAGTTGTTCTGCGTCATTCGACAATAATATTATTGTAGTCTAGAGCAAACGAAAGCCTTTTCCTCAGTTAGCATTACTCAACAATAATTAAATGAAATATTACCTATATTTTTTTACTAGGTATGTTAAAATCATGCCAAAAATGATCTCATTTGGCTTTGAGTGAGTTACGTAGAGCTGCGTATTCCATGCAAACCAAGAGCGCCACCAGCTTTAATATAGATTAGTAAATGGAACAGGATAAATATGACGTCCTGTGTGTATGACTCCTTAAGGGACCCCACACCGATGTGGTGTTGGTAAACATTTAGAAACATCCGGAGCGGGAGCAGTAAAAACAAAGTTTCAAAATGTTTCAACTGAAAATTTTACAAACATTCCTAAACAAAACGAAACAGTAGGAAACTTTTTCACAACATTTGTAAAAACCGGCGCGGGAGCACCTTTAGAAAGAAGACTCCATCATAACGTTGCAGACGCTTTGTTTTCTTTTGATACTCAAGTACAAAGTGAAATAAATACCCCTAGGTGTTGCTAGTTGAGACTTTGCGCCCGGCTGAAAGTCGAACTAAATTTGACTGACAATGTCAAGTTCAGCCACAGTGCCGACTGACAGCCAATATCGACAGGCGCGCCATCACCTGTCAGCAAAGTTTCGTGGCCCTAAGTCTACAACAAATTGGTCTGACAGTCGGAACAATAGGAAAAAATATCCTGTTGACGTAAAAGACTAATAATGACGTGTACCGCGTCCTTTATCCTGCGCCGGCGTGGCGTGCGCACACGCCGCCTGTTGCTAATTTAGCGCTTTCGGCGCTAGATGTAGCGCTTTTTTCTATATTAGGCACTGCAGGCACTATTGAAACTGTTCACATTCATTTAGCGCTTGTTCCAGCTGAATGCGGAAGGCACAGGACCGACATTTGAGAAGATCTCCGGGGGAAGCCAATGCCCAGCAGTGAGCGTCTTTCGGCTGATATGATGATGATAATGATAGTGCTTCTAGCGTACGTTTAGCGCCAGTTTTCGAATGGTTTTTTATCAAAAATATTTTGGAGCCAGCCTTTAGAGTTTAGTGTCTGGTCTGTTAATGTCGTTTAGGATTGGGTAGCGCGTTTGTGAACATTTAGCGGGGCACGACATACAGGCATTAGTATGTGCGGGCGCGGCCGCGTCTTGACCCGCTTGCGTGTCCTCTGTACTGGTGGCATTCTAGATCTGTCCGCTGTCACGGCTCGCCACTACAGGCTGATCGGGGTTTGACTCCGGCCCTTTTAGGCTACGTAATATTAGTAATACTAGGGGAAGACGGAGACGTTCTTTTGATACGCAGTGACAAACAAGCTGCTAGCCCACCTGATGGTAAGCGGTAACTGTAGCCCATGTCATCTACGATTCATGCATTTAGGTTGCAGACAATAAACTGCAGAACCGCGGGTGAGTTGTCAATGTGAGGACTATGATGAAATGCCTCTTGCCTGTAATTACGCTGGCTACCTTATCCTTCAAACCGGAACACAACAATGCACACATTGTTGTTTAGCGATAGAAATAGATGAGGCGGTGGTACACACCCAGACGGACTCCTTAGGCTTGATAGAGTCCTACTACCTGATAACGCTTACTACATATCCGCTGTTGTCTTGACCCGCTTGCGTGTCCTCTGGATGGCGGCATTCTAGATCTGTCCGCTGTCCCAGCTCGCCAATACAGGCTGATCGGGGTTTGGCTCCGGCCCTTTTAAACTGCGTAATACTAGTAATACTTTGACAACGTGTGTGGTTCAGTGGTCTGCCACGCAAGAAGTCCCGGGTTCGATTCCCGGCCGGACAAAAATTTAAATGATTAATTTTAATTTCTGTTACGGGTCTGGGTGTTCTTTGTATAATTAGTATGTATTTAAAAGTATATATGTAGTTTATCAGTTATCTAGCATAACACAAGCTTTGCTTACTTTGGGGCTAGATGGCGTTGTGTGAATTTGTCCACGATTATTTCTTTATTAGGGGAAGACCAAGACTTACCACAAACAAATTGGTGGCTGACTCGCTTGCATTTTTGCAGGAATTAAGCCGTGAAAGCGCAACAGACAGACAGAGTTACTTTCAATGAGAAAGGTAGTAGGGATATTTCGATATTTAACATTGGGGAAAGGTAAAACGTTCGAACATAGGGCATGAATGAAAAGGTTATAAATATGGAAGAAGCGAAAGTTGTTTATCAGAACCGTTGCACGTAGAACGACGTGGTCCCTGCCTCTCTCACCCTTTCCTTAAAAATTTCCATGTTGTACTCCACAAAGAGATACAAGGCTCAAGTCAGACCCCATTTGGAGTATTGCTCCCATCTATGGGCGGAAGCACCGGCATATCGGCTTGGTTCTTGTGACTCGATCCAAAGGCGCGCTGTGAGAATTGTCGATGATACCATACTCACAAGTGGTATTGAGCCGCTGAGCCAGCAGAGGAATTTCGCCTCCCTTTGTGTGTTGTACAAGCGGTAGAACACACAAAGGAAGGGTGTTTGTTCTGAAGAACTGTTTAACATGATGCCTACAGCTACATTCTATCATCGCACCGCTCGCCATCGACAGGGAGTTCATCCACATACCTTGGAGCCAAATTGGTCGCGAACTGTGCGGTTCCAAACCTCCCACTTGTGGAATGAACTACCTGGAGAGGTTTTCTCTGGAGAGTACAACATGGAGTTCTTCAAGAAAGGGGTTAAAGGCTTTTACGCGGTCGTTAACGCGTGGGTAATGCCCCTGGTATTGCCAACGTCCATAGGCTGCGGTGACTGCTTACCATCAGGCAGGCCGCAAGCTTGTTTGCAACCTTGGTGGTATATAAAAAAAAACCTACCTTAATCAAAATAACTAGGTACTTATAGTTTATTGACTTATCGACTTTTTATTGGGAGCATCCTGTATCTGTATGACATCTAAGCACATGTGCGTGACCTTATAAGCAAGTGCGAACGGTTGCCGTTTTCATTGGATTGAAAAGGAAAATCTAGTTAATAATTTAATATTCTGATTTATAATATAATAGTTCATTTGTGTTTGTAAATAAATAGCTGTTGCTGGGAACTAACCCATGATTGCGAAACCTGGGGGTCTAAAAAGGCCACATTAGCGTTTCATATTATGATTAATATTAGAGTGCCACAAACTTATTAGATCCGGTGGCCAAAATTAGAACTAAGTGACGCCGATTTGAATGGTAATGTCAATGTCAACAACAGCGACGATGCAGGTAAGTTTGTGACAAATTATTATAAATCGTAATTATGAAATGCTAATGTAGCCTTTTTAGACCTGAACCTGGATATTATATGAATGTGTCATCCATATCACGGGAGTGGGAGAATTAGTCCGTCTGGTTATGGGTGAAGTGGTCGATTGCAAGTCAACTTAAGAAATTTTTTATTGGGATGGCTTAAATGCTACCACTGTTTTCTTATAAATAAATACTTTCTGCCATCTTCTTTATGCATATATTGCTATGTTGTCTTGTTGTCCTGCATGTTATAATAGATATCCTAATGGTGAAGTTGTTGGTGGTGCAAGTGGTGCTGTATATCTGATAGTTGTGGGCTCGCTCCTCATACAACACAAATATTCTATCTATGCACTATACTAGAGCTTATCCCTCACACGCAGTTTCTATCTTTCTATGTCCACGTATTTAGAAGATTTGCTTAATTTAGGGATAGGAGGCTGGCCAAAAATATTTATTTTATTTAACAACTTTGAAGGCATAGCTATGAGTTATACTCATACCAATGTTTATTTTTACAGGTAAGACCTCATTATACGGTAACTCCAACCAACGACACTCTGAAACGCACACATCATTTGCTGATAAAGGTACGTTGATTTAATTATAGGCACTGTTATTTTGGATTATTTTGTTTAATAACCATGGGAGGAGAATTGTAAAAAAGCACACGCAATTTCACTTTCATATTGTAATTATAGTTACGGAACTAATTATAACTAGGTATAAAAAGCGGATTTTAGCGTTTCGAAAATGGTTTACAAAGCAAAAATTTTTGTAACTAATAATTGCAGAGATTATCAAACGCCCACTCTACCACAAGGTCACACCTCTTTTGCTCCTCCCTTACTTATAAATCTTCTCATACATTTGGTTGAGTATCTGACTCACGCATTTTTTGAGAAGGTTTTTTGGGCACTATGTGCTGACCCTCGTCGTCTTTCAACTTCATCTTTCATCTCTTCCAATCCTAGTCACCAAATTATTTCCTCTTTTTTGGCTAGGTGAATAACCTCATTCGCCTCTTTTTTATTCAAGAAACACCTACGTTACAGTAAACACTTTATACTTATATTATATTTATTAGACTAAATAGTAATTCCCGTTAAACTATTAATCCCCTCGGTTCCCTGTGTCATGTGTGCCTTGGACACATCTGAAACCAACTAATTATTTACACTGTAGTTCGATTACAAAGACCCCTGGCCTAGTAATCATAGACACGCGACGCTCTCTTGCCTTCGCCACCCTTCGTGTTATCAAACCGTCATCTGCTCTCACCTGTCACGGCTATCAAGGCCTTTGCTGCCACGCGGCCAAAACTAGAACTAAGTCCCGTTGCTTTGAAATGTCATTTAATTGTCAACAACAGCGACGCCTTTACCGGCTAAGATAAGTTTGTGGCACGCTATGGCATTGCCGATTGTCTTTTCCGCGGTAAACAGTTGGACGATGTAGGTACAAGATGGTACACGAGTTTATGCGTTTTCGAAACTGCCGTCTAGACAATTCTAAGTAATTAGGTTTGACCGGTGTGCTTCAGTGTCGTGGTTACCAGACTTACCTGTGAGGTGGTCATGTGCGTCTACTATTACGTTTTAGGACAGTTTTTTTTATCGTATTTAGACGCAATCTACTGAAAAATATGTCTAAATCTCATTTTACATAACAAGCCAAAAAATTTGTAGCGTATTTACAGAGTCACAATCGATATTTTGTTTCTTTTTAACACGCTTTAATTAGCTTCACTTGTATGTTTGTGGGTTTGTAACTCTCCGTTTGCGCCTTAAAAAAACTACCATCAATAATAAATTTTTTATTATTAATAATATAGAAGGCAGCACCAATTCAAGCGGGAAATCGGAGCACTGTAACTAATAAATATAGTTTAAAGAAACATGCTTTTAAAGAATATTGAACTAAAAAGTTAAAAATAAATATAGTTTAAAAAAACTAAAGAACACGCTTTTAAAGAATATCGAACTAAAAAGCTGAAAATAATTTAAAAAAAAACTTGAAACAATAGTATATAAAAAATACTAGTATAATTGAGAGAAAAGCGTGGGATGCTCGATATACGAAAATTATGGCACAAAGCGCCCCACGTTTTTCCTCAATTATACTAGTATTTTTTATATACTATTGTTTTAAGTTTTTTTTAAATGATTTTCAGCTTTTTAGTTCGATATTCTTTAAAAGCGTGTTCTTTAGTTTTTTTAAACTATATTTTTAATGGTCTAACTTGTCCAAAAGGGTCGGCTGTGAGTTGTCAAATACCCCTCGGTAACCACTGCTATTGTCAAATTTGTTGGCCTTGGTCATCTTAATGTACTAGCTTTCTGTATGACATTGAGTCATTATCTACAAGTTAAGGCTCCATCTATGTTCTAGATAAAATATCTTTGGTCAAGCCGTTATTGGTGTTGGAACGCCATGAACCCGCGTGGGTACCAGCCAATTAGCGTTCGCGAGACAATTGGCTCGCGCGGGCTCGAACCGCCACCGACCAGTTACAATGACTGACCGGAATGCTTGCCGCTGGCGTGTCACTCCGTTGGAGGTCATTAATAGTGGGCATTAGTGTTTGGTTGGGTTGCGCCAACCAACGGTTAGGCTGGGGTTACAAGTAGTTTTTTTTATATAAGACTAGCCCAATTGACCGCCATTTCACCTGGTGACGATGCAGCCAAAGATGGAGCTTGCTTGTCTAGGAATAGTCTATTCAGTCTAGCCTTGAAGGTACCTTTGCGTTTGTTCGATCAACAGCTCGATGATGGCGTGATGATGCGGCTGAAGATGGAACAGCAGAAAAGTAGCGTTACTTTGAGAATTTTATTGAATGGAAGATGGGTTCGTCCCATTATAAGTATACTCGACATGAAAATCCAACTTGATAAACTGCTTGATATAACACGGTGAGAAGACGGAAATGGTATGTTGATGCTGCCGAACGTAGAGCATGAATTACGTTTGATATTATAACGTATGGTTTGACAATATGATATCGTTAGATCCGTATGTGGGGAATGAATTATAGTTGTTGTGAAGTAGTAGCCGTGAAATAACTTAAACTTAGTAATAGGAAAAACATTAACTCAACTTATTCAAATACTTAATTCTGTGTAGCGTCGATAAAAAATATGTGACAAAAGCGGGGAAAACACGCATGATCGTTACTCGCATGGAAAGGTGATAAGAGGTAGGTAGTCCACATTATCACAGATTATTCGTAGCTCGTATACTCGTAGCAATATGAGTATAAACTTACCGTACCGCTAATCTCAACTATAAAATGAGGTTTAATCGTTCGCTTAACCGCTGGTAAGCTCGAGCCTCTGTACACAGACCTCTAATGCAGTATTTATGTTCGTGGGACACATCCGATGAGGACTCCCATGACTTCTAATTATCTGGTAATCGGGCTGGCAACTGTACCATTGCGTCACGCCAAAATATGTGCTGATCAACAGGGTCTTTTGTACAGAACCGGTTTTTGTCTAATTGACCGCGAAAAGTGGGACATGGGGGTCGTAATTTGCCTACACTAGGCCCCATCATCGTGTGCATCGTGCATCATGACCTGGTTGAGAAGGTTACATGTTTCACTTTGGTGAAATAACGCGATGCCTCACATTAAGTTGGTCCGATCGATTATTTTGCCGAAAGTAAGAATGTGTTATAACCTGAGGAGTTCGACTGGTTGGATATCGCCCTTTCTGCCACAAAGCAACAATGTTTGCATTGTTGTGATACGGTTTCAACGTTTCAAGACCTGGGGCCCTATTTTTGAATCGCAAAAGGAAACACACAGTGACACGCTGACCGCCCTATGTCTGTAGATAAACGTATCCCTCGCCAACCACAACCGAACCGGGCTCGACAATGCCAGACAGAGCCGGAACGCTATATTATATTATATACTCGTAGGTATGTCTAGTATAATTAAGAAAAACCACCTAAAACTACAGCAAGAGTAAGCCAGTCCACCAAGGCAGCACCCGTTCACGAGTATAACGCAGGGCCCAGCCATCGTCCAATTCAACCATATTTGAGGGAAAAGAGCGACCCGGCCCCCACGCCACCGCCAGACAGACTTTTAAGTGAGCGTGCATCACACATGCTGCATGTGATAGGTAGTTGCTCCCACCCTACTCTATCCTATCCCTACCCTATCGCTACCTTACCCCTACCCTATCCTACCATTGCCTTAACCCTACCCTACCACTACCTTACCCCTACCCCACCACTATCTTACCCCGACCCTACCACTATCTTACCCCTACCCCACCCTTTACTACCTTACCGCTATCTTACTCCTACCCTACCCTACCCCTACTCTAACTACTACCCTACCCCTACCCTAGCGCAGACAGGAGACACCATGTGTGGGAGAGGAAGGAAAATTAACGCCGCTTCCAAGGTGGTTCTCTGTGGGGGAAAGAAACGGCAAGAAACCCACAGAGCCTACGTGATTGCGGTGTTGCCAAAATGTAGAATTATTCATGTCGGAAATTATAATTGAAATTCGTTCGAATCAATATGACCCATTCAAAAATGGATAGAGCCCGATAAAACCACGTTTGGGAAAGCTGTTGTATGTATGCATTGTTGTTGTTGTTGTTGTCGGTCTCTGGTATTGGTGTATTTAAAGTTGTACCTATCAAAAAATTACCCTAATTAAGGCCCTCCACGGTGTTTGTATTACTTACATATTTCTGTTGTCTATATAATTATTGTCGTGGTAACTTTATAATTAATGCTGCACTAAGAAAGATGATGTATTCTTAGCTATACGATGCTACGTGTACATAAATAAAGATACGTCTATGTCTATAATTTTTGTTAGTGTAAGTCTTGTTGGTTGTCCTAAATAAATACTACACAAACAACGCGTCATCAGTGGAGAGCTACTTGAAACTTTGAAGTCTGAAGTTGAACTAGTTAGTTCTGCCGGTACTCTCCAATCTTATTCAATTCTTGCCAATCATACCACTTGTTTGATCTATGTAATCGATTGACATCCGCGACTTATAGTAAGTCGAGTCCAATCTTTCTAATCTCGACAGATAGGAAACTGACAATTTTATTTTTAACCATTGATAGAATTCGCCTATCGTACGATGGACTTCCCCATATAATAGTAAAGATCAAGTGTCGTAGGCATACTCGGCTTCTTTTGTAGTACCTGTTTTGATCAAGTTTTATCTGCTTTATGCTTGTTTGTTTTCCTAAAAGGAATATAGGCGTTACGTGTTCGTAATAATAATGTATGACTCATTTTAAAATCTAAATTCCAATATTATCCTACGTAAATTACTTACCCAAACAATTAAATTGAGGCCAAAACTTTGTCTAATTTTACGTTTAAGTACTTGATGCGGTTGAAATTTTTGGACAGGAAACCTTGGCTTGATTTTACGCAAGCGTTTTTGATGGGATTTTTATTCGTATTCGGGCCGCTCGATGTTGAACGCGGTCAAATGGAAGATGCTGATACTGAGGGGCCCCAGCCCAGAGATGGGAATAGTACAGTACTAATTACTCGTAAGTATTGTTTAAGTTCAAATTAGTATTATGGGGCCTAATCAACTAGGAAGGCCACAGCACGGCAATGCCAAGCCGACACTATTAGTTTGTGAAATGAAACAATCTGTGTGTAATGTTATGTGTTGATAAATGTGTCTTTTTCTTTTTTTTGTTTATAGTGTGTTGTGGCGTTTCTAGTTATGATAAATGAGTTATTTATTTATAATTTGAGCTTTATAAATATGAAATGAAGACGATGTGCCGGGGTGAAATACCGCCTGGCCTTGCCCACGACATTTACCTTTCACCTAGAGTTAGTCCATGGTATTTTTATCTTTCATAATATGGGGGTGTGGTGTCCGGCAGAGTAGAATAGCACCAACCCCTTACACTCGTGGGTGTCGTACAAGGCGACTAATGTTTTCGAGGCAAAAGATCTAAGCGCCTCCGTAGACTGGAAAATGGGCAGCAGCATTTACCATTGTTATATTATAACACTGCGATCTCCAACCCGCCTGCCAAGCGTGGAAATTATGGCAATTACCTCCCTTTTTGTGGGAGAGGCCCTAAGTCCTGCAGTGGACTGTTATGGGCTATGATGATAATATGGGGGGTTGAGGCCATACAATATGTCATGGGCCCAAGCCAACCTCACCTGCTCGTGGTCCCCCTGCTGATAAACTGACGAGGCTCTGGCGATTCGGCATCCCTAGCGGGTTGTGCGACTGAGATGGTAGTCGCACGTAAAAAGCAAAAAATAGAACAAAGCTAATGTTGTTTATGCTACGTCGTAGCATGATATGCGAAAAGCTAAATATTTTTGTTACTTTTGTGCCTTTAAAGTAAGTGCAACAAACATATTTTCCTTTACTTTTACTTTCATAGGTCCGTCGCAAGAAGAGCTCAACGCTCTTGTGTGGCTGGTTCACCGTTTATGTATTGCGTTGCGCACGCGTCGGTTTTACCATACGTAATCTCTCACAAGGCTTAGCACCCGTCATCCTTGTACCTGACCGCTCGGTCCAGTTATAAATAATGTTTTTGTTTGTAAATTATGGCATATCTGTAGCTTTCTTTCTGAAGTCCGCCTAATTTACTAATAGCTCGTATTGAATTGTAATTGGATCGAAATAGCAGCTCAATGGCAGTTTGACGCGTTTTTGGTATTCTGCTAAAAGTTAAACTGCCATTAAGCTGCTACTACGATCCAATTGTAATTCAATCTTTGTAAAATTCAATCTTAGTAAATTAGCGGATTCGATGCCCAGATCGATAGCGCGGTTTCCACGGTTTCCGTTGGTATGTAGGTCCATCGCAAGAAGAGCTGAACGCTGTTGTGTGGCTGGTTCACCGTTTATGTATTGCGTTGCGCACGCGTCGGTTTTACCATACGTAATCTCTCACAAGGCTTAGCACCCGTCATCCTTGTACCTGACCGCTCGGTCCAGTTATAAATAATGTTTTTGTTTGTAAATTATGGCATATCTGTAGCTTTCTTTCTGAAGTCCGCCTAATTTACTAATAGCTCCTATTGAATTGTAATTGGATCGAAATAGCAGCTCAATGGCAGTTTGTCGCGTTTTTGGTATTCTGCTAAAAGTTAAACTGCCATTAAGCTGCTACTACGATCCAATTGTAATTCAATCTTTGTAAAATTCAATCTTAGTAAATTAGCGGATTCGAGGCCCAGATCGATAGCGCGGTTTCCACGGTTTCCGTTGGTATGTAGGTCCATCGCAAGAAGAGCTGAACGCTGTTGTGTGGCTGGTTCACCGCCGTTTAAGTATTGCGTTGCGCATGCGTCGGCATTACCATACGTAATCGCACAAGGCTTAGTGCACCCGTCATCCTTGTACCTGACCGCTCGGTCCAGTTATAAATAACGTTTCTCCGCCAGGGGCACGGCATTATGGACTTTGCCGTCGGAATTCGAAAGTTCAATTTGGAGGTTTCCGAATTTTGGCAAACGTGCGCGAGCGAAGTGAGGATCGAGATACAGATAAAATGTATCTGTGGATTTTTTTCTTATAGTTTGAATCAAATTATTTTCTTTTACGATTTCTTTTCGTTGTCCATAATGACGCTAAGAACAATCTACATTAAATTGACAGTCTAATAAAAAAAGCCGCATTAAAATCGCTCCATCCGTCCGGGATCTACGAACTACGATGCTACACAACTGAATGACTAAACAATGAATAAATAAATATTATTGGACTATTCACATAGCGCCATCTAGCCCCAAAGTAAGCAAAGCTTGCGGGTGCCAGAAAACTAAAAACTACTTATACATATTTTAAATACATACCCAGACCCGTAACAGAATTTAAAATTCATCACTTCAATTTTTGCCCGGCTAAAATTTTGGGGCAACTTACGTCTCAGTACTATCCTGTTTCTGCTGGAAATGTACAGACACGGTTATGTTACAGTTTTATAATGGTATCGTCAGATATTATAGCTGATTCTTATAAACGAGTATACGATACGCACTAAACGACATTCATTAATATTGAATAGCATTTACAAACGTATGGTTCTGGTTGTTGTCACAGAAACGCGAGGATACGTGCACTCCAATAGAGAACGTGGGACAGTTATTTTGAGCCCAGACTGCGGTCTAGCGTTTTTGTTCGCACTAAAATAGCTAGCTAGCTAGCTATTGCTATTTTTTAACATTATCCTGTTAATGTTATACCTGGTTATAAACCCTGTGGGAAAAAAACGGGCACATGGGCAATTTTCATACAATCGAAACAATTTGGAGACCTTGGATCTCCCCCTGGGAAATTTCTGGGTGAAATCTGATTATGCATATCTAGATTATGGATGGAGGAGGTCTAGAGTTCCCAAGGTACCAAACTGGTCCAAAAGCTATTTTACTCCACAGCGGGAAAGTTTGCGTCCGAATTTCGATTCCATACAACCGGTGTGTATATTTACTAATGTTTATCGCCTTTGGTTACAAGGAGCATAAGATTTCGAATTCCTCTCGAATTGGTCTTAACGTTTAGTGTGAAGGTTTCGGTAACCAGTTAGTCATCAAAATCAAATTCTTCTTATTTCCGTTTCTCTTCTCTTCTCCAAGTGTTGCTGATGTATATAAGCGACGGTGACCACTTCCCATCAGGTAGCTCGCTTGATTGTTTGTCTGCCGTATAACATAAAAAAAATCTTGTCGGCGGTATACGTACTCCTATCAAATTGCCCTAACCCTAACGGACGTATTTCAAATTCTTTCTGGAAACCGTACGCAAAAACAACCGCGTATGAGTCAAAGTTTGTCTTAGAGATTGTTTATTATGTGCATGTCACTGCTAAGGTACATAATGGTAGATACTGGCTGAAGACGAAATTCAGACATTTTGTACTACTTATTTTTATTTATTGACAGTTTTCCCTCTAACTGTAACTTTATGACCTTTCTGTCTTTCCCGTGTTGGCCTCTACAGCCATCAGAAAAATGCCGAAACATTAACAGTGACGCTGATTAAATCTATTATAGATTAATAGATGGTCTAAGGCCAATGATGATGACCTTTCTAATGCATACAGCTAATGCGCTTATTACACATTCTTAAATTCAGAAACAAAAAGCGTGAAAGCAAATCAAAGTGGAATGTATTGATCATAAATCATCATCAAAAAGGTACATTTTTGTATCACGCGGATATTTGAAAAGCGGAGCGACACGTGACATAATATAAGTGATACAAAAATGGACCTTATATTTTGATCAATACATTCCACTTTGATTTGCTCTTACGCTTTTTGTTTCTGAATTTAGGAATGAGTTATAAGCGCATTAGGTATGGAACGCTTTGCCTGCTAGTGTGTTCCCCGAACGTACAATCTGGATTCCTGACTCCTTCAAGGCCAGTGTGAATAGGCTGTTTCTAGACAGGCATGTCCCACTTTCGGCCGCGTCGTCGCTTCCCATACGACTTGGCAGTCAAATGCCTGGCTAGACAATAGCATGGTAATGTTGTTTGTTTGTTTACCTATCTGCAAAGTTTCATTAGATTCAGATTTCACAATTACAACCAATTTTTACATTTCAAATTACCTTATCAATAATAAGTAGGTATGTAAAAAAAGTTATCTAAACACCCATAACACAAGCTTTGCTTACTTTGGGATTAGATGGCGCTGTGTGAATTTGCTCAAGCATCTTTATTTATTTAGTTTCCGCCATTTTCTAAATACAAAATGGTGCGCGGCTGCGTTGTTGCATTTTCGTTACATGAACCCTAATTAAAATACATATTATGATCAAGAGTTACCACTTCCCATCAGTCGCGCTGTCTCTCTTTTATCACTGAGTTGTTTAGAAAAATGTTACCCAAATCTGACGCAGTAACTCCAGTGGCGATATTCGCAACAGTTAGCGGATGTGACGTCCGCGACGGGCAAGTGACGCCGTGAGACGTCACCGCTACGTCTAATTTTACTGGAGACCTCTTTTCTTGTGCCAACAACGTCACAGTGATGCCACAACGGGCGTGCTAAACGCACTTTACGACTGACCCGTCTACCGGTGATTCAGGCTCAGTGTTGTCTGAATATCGTAGTTACGATTTTTGGAAGTATGTACCTTGATTTATTAAGATTAGGATTACCCATTCAGACAATGGGAAAAGGTCTAGGGAAAAGATAATGGGAAAACAAAAAGAAGGATTACTAAGCAGAATCACAATACACAGGCGAGCAGTCCACCTGATAGACCTGATAGAAAGTAATCATTGCCCATGGAACTTAATATAAAGATATAAAGGCGTTGAACCCCGGGACACATTGCTCTGATAGCAAATAAGAAAATGCTAGGTCCCTCCACTGCTCGAATAATATACCTACGAAAATGCTACGGAAGTAACTACGTCTAACTACGACTTATGGAAGAAAACTTACATAGAAGAAGAATAATCAATTACATCTAGTAAAGGTAATAGTTAAGGGAAAACAAGAAGAAGGGTAACTAACCAATCACAAAGCATAGGTACGTTTATTCATCTTAGTGATACAAAAAACTGCAATAAGGCGTAACTAATACCGTTAAATTGAAAATCTCCAAATGTCATCAAGATCGCTTCCACTGGAAAGTAAAGCCCACAAGACTGGTTGCATTCCCACGCTGAATGGCAATTCTATGACTACGACTATGCGTTGACGAGGAAGTATCCAGTGCTGTAGTCACAGGATTATTCTTTCTTGATAGTGTGAAAAGCTTTTTAGTTTCAGGGTTTCATAGTTTCCACGGCAAAGGCTACAAATAAAGTAAAGTAAATTAAAATATGTTTATTGCATTTACTTCTACTAAAAACAAAGTAAATATTTAAACATAAAATACATATTGTCATTAGCCGTGGCATGGAGAAGTGCAATGGGCCGCACTCAGCATAATTAATGCCACGGCTGACGCAGTGGCGCTGGTTTTCAGTGCGCCGCACAATAACAGAAACACGTCGGTGATATTTGCGTATTTACTACGTTTGAATCACCTATGTGGCGTACTGTTACGGGATGAAGGTAGTTTTGTAGTGAGGGTTGCCGCTGTTGAGGTCAAGCCCACGATCGACATGTCGTGCGTGCGTAACATTTGTTAATTCCCGTTCAATTTCAATGCACTTTACCTACGGCCGCTTCGTAACCTTCCCGAGCGATTTGCAAAATCGAAATATTGCGGTCCATAAAGCCTACATCTAATGTCAGGATGTAAGTAGAATCTGTACCTTCTCCAATAGTTAAAAGTGTAAAATTTCATTTTTTACACTTCGAATTCGAAACCTATTCGAGAAAAACATTTGCACAGAATATGTATTCTGTGGATGCTTCTCGAAACGTGACTTATGTAACACAATAGTTAACAATCTCAGGGTGTAATACATTCGTTAAACTGCTTCTATTGTGATTGTATATCTCTTTGTCGAAGATCATAATAATAAAATTCTTACACACATTTATTATACCTAAACATCCTATCTCGGTACACGCCAGTGTCTGTTACAAGCTTAGCTATATCGTGTATTCCCACTATGAATATTGTAATATAGTAAACCCAATACTTCCCCTGTAATAACTCTAACCACATTATTTAGCATTGTATTGGTTTCATTAAGCGTGTGACGTATTAGACATTGTTGCTGGCATTATTCGATCTATTGCCAAGACAACAAGCTTTAAAACATGGTAATGGTTAACGCCATATGCGAACTGTTGCGTATTTGTAGATTTATGTTCATTTGTTCATTCGATATTACATTTTTGAGTTTTGTGCATAAAATTAGCATCCGCTAGGAAACCAATTTTATGGTCTAGTGTATAGAAGTTTATCATGTTTGAGTTGACGAACCAAGGACAATTTGTACACTTATACAGTGTTTTTTTACGAACTGTTTATAACAAACAACAACAAACAAAAATTTGTTCTGTCGCTCGCTTTTGCTCGCGTGTCACTCATTAATACGATAAGTAAATAATAGAGGTTTTCTTTATTTTTAATTTTACAGGCTAGAGGCAAACCGCTGCCTCGCTTGACGATATGGATCGGTTCACTTTTCCTCGAAATACAGTTCTAGCGGCATTTTGGGACACATTTGGCCAACTGTTTTTTGTCTAATTCGGACCTGCTGTACACGGATTTTGAGGTTGGCGCTCCCGATTTTGGACTGCTCTGAATTCAAGATTTTGGATTGAGAACGTTTATTGGGGAATTGCTTTTACTGAAACCTGTCGTGTGTGGGGTATCAAATGAAAGGGCCTCTTGAGACCACTCCAAAAATAGATGACATCATTAGATTTTAGCCATTTGCTTTGAATTTAAAAAAAACATTTTTAAATACATACATTTTTCAGTTTAAGCCTGCTAATCGGATTATATTTGTCGAAAAATACGATTTCAATTGTTACGAGTTGAAGTTTTAGAACGAAAAAATACTGGAAAATATGAAATTAGTTTGGCTCTATCGTCCTTGCATTGATCCCCGCTGGAACCACATTGAACTTTCCTACAGAGCATGGTTAAATTGCACCCTGGTCAGTAGATAGCAGAGCCCCAGGTACAGTCGGCTGCGCTTCACAGCGATACGAGCACGCAAAAACCGAGGCCACGCACGTGTTGTCTGTCCGTGTGTTGATGGCAATCGTAAACATGGACTATAATTACATATCGGCGGATGCACGTGCGCTGAGAGCTGAATCATTAGGTGCGACAGATACAAAAACTGTACGCCAGAAAAGAGTCGACAGTGCGATTGTTCGCTGGATTCAGAGAGGTAGGGCATAGCGGGGTATCTCGTTCGAATTGGAGCCGCCCGACTGGGCGCCTCCACCTTACAGAATATCGCAGCTAAATAATACTCTTTTAAATAGTATTGTGTTTCTGCCGGTGAGTAAGGTTTCCAGTGCTCCATGGGGTGGGGATTTGGGGAACCGTGGCTTTGGCAGTGGAGTGGCATTTGCTTTTTGCTGCCAGAGCAACGTGTTATAGAGGTGGGCAACGCATTAGCGATACTCTTGGTGTTGCTAATGTCTATAGGCAGTGGTGACCACTTTCCATCAGGTGGCCCGCTTGCCTGTTTGCCTACCGTATGACATAAAAAAAAAAAAAAAAAATTCACGGTGACGTGGGAAAGCGGATATTTGCATTTTTGTAATGAAATCCTACACTACACAAATCGAAGGCCACCGCCTTGCAGGTGTCAAAATCGTTGCATGATCATGATCATGCTTAGCTACAACGTACAACAGAGTTCTTCAAGAAAGGGGTGAAAAGGTTTTAACGGGGTCGGCAACGGCAACGGCACCATAGGCTGAGGTGACTGCTTACCCTAGGCAGACCCTACCCTTGTTTGCCACCATAGTGGTATAAAAAGCTATTAGTATTTTTCTTTCGATTTGTTTCAGGCATTTTGTAGGCTGTACCTATCAAATAAAATCTCATTTTGAGATCAAAACATTTTTTTTTATGAGACAAGACAGGCTTTTGACCGCCATTTCACCTGTTGGTCGAAGGCCACATGGGTAGATAGATACTTTAGCGGCGTCCCATATTGGCTCAACGTTATTGAGCGCTGGCGGGGATGCTGTCTCAACAGCGTCTTTGAAACGCCGTAAATGCGCAAATATATCCAAATATATGATTTCGTATTTACGGCGTTTGCTGTGGAAACTCTAGGGCCGTGGGGTCCAGATGCTGTTGTATGTATTACCGTAGATTGTTAATCCGTCAGTTACAATCGTAGTAACCGTTTATAGCGTAGTTGTTTCTGGTTTTATTTTTGTTATTTTGTCTATTCTAATCTATCCAGATTTGCATTGCCTTCACGATTCATCTCGTTTGCGTCACAGTAAGTAAAGCGTTTAACAGGACCACAATGCAAAATAAATTAACAAAGAAACTCATTAGCCGCTGTCATTACGGCTGGCCACCAGTAATGCCCCACGTAATTGGCAATTACCGAATCCTACGCTCGCACATTTTTAGGGCTTACGCCCGAAGCCTTGGTATCTCACAGTTTAGTTGTGAATCTCCGCGATCTTCGCAGTAATTTTAGCTTCAACCCTAACCGTCTGGCCTGTCTGGCGATGGTACCAATTAGGTTTTCTATTTTAGTACACCAGAGCAGACGCTGACGGCGCGAGCGCGCGGCCCGCGTCCGTACCGCGGCGCTGATTTTAATACAAGTAAACAAATAGATGCGTACCTTAATAAAAACCGCCTTAACCGTGGCCGAGGAAGGACAACCACGCTCCAAGCGTGCAAGCGTAACGGCCGGCGTGTGTAAACAACGGTCGCGGCAAAACAAATATGGCGGACCGCGTTCGAATTTTAAAGTACGGAATTTTGGCGCAAGCGACTCCTGCGCAAGGAGCGCGGCCGAACATGGAGACGTAGATTGTAGTGGTTCTAGCTTCCGAGGTGTTGAGCGGTAGAGTAGATCATGATGTGAAGTGAAAATTTCAGTGAATGTGAAATCCCATAAACAGTGTTTTGATTGTTTAGGATCAATTCCGTTTCGAATACCGATTCGAAAAATACCATATCAACAAAGTTTTGGAGTAAGCTATCATTGTAACAAACAACCATAAATATTATACAAGATGCAAACGTTACCTACGCGTAGTAACACAACACAGATCGTGATCACAAAACTACTGATAATTACATTTCAGTCCATAACTTACAAAATAAATTACAAAGTGGTAATCGCAACAGCCTATCGTTGTGTCGTTACTTAGAGCGCCACATAACACAACCTCATATAGGTTGCACATCTTCTTTTTTACTTTGATGTTGTTTTTATTAATTTTGTATTTTTAAAGCGTTTTCACCAAACTAGTAAATCTCCTAACGATGTAGTTCTTAGATAGAGTGGAGATTCACTAATCCACACCTTTTGAACTCGTTTGACATGTTTTTTCTTCAACACATATTCCAATTAAAAAAGACATAGTCTATAGTAGTAGAAAAACAACCTATGATAATCCTATTATTGAAGTACAGGTCTCACAAATATTGGTGCACGGGGCATATGAGTCCGGTGCCAACAATAATTTTTCGCACTGATGCTCCGTGCCCATGACAGATTCTGCTTTATTTCTGCTGCTTTAGGGTTGAACATCGTGCGTATGTTTTTAAAACACTTACGCTCTTAGCAAGAGTCATTAACAAACATTAAGGGTCAGGGACATAGGTCTCTCATTTTTCACTTTTTTCGTGAATAACCGACATTTCTATCTAGACTCTAGAATTCTCTGCAGTCTGGAGATTTTAGAAAGAAATCATGTGTATCATCATCACAGCCCGTAACAGTCCACTGCAGGGCTAAGGGCCTCTACCACGAAAGGGGAGGTTATTGCCATAATCTCCACGCTTGGCAGGCGGGTTGGAAATCGCAGTGTTTAAATATAACAATGGAAAATGCTGCTGCCCATTTTCCAGACTACGGGGACTTTTGATTGTTTGCCTCGAAAACGTCGTCTTGTACGACACCCACGAGTGTAAGGGGTTGGTGCTATTCTACTCTGCCGGCCACCACACGGCAAAAATCACTCAGTCAATCAAAATATTGCACTAACTAACGGATTCTCTTCACTGTTTATGTTATGTGCATTTGCTATAAAACGCCCCGAGATCATAATTGATCATTTGTTTCCTACGTTGGTGTACATGTTTTTATGCTACTCAGGGTCAAACGAGCAGACAGTCCACCTGATGGGAAGTGGTAACTGACGCCCATAACATCGATAATTCATACATTTAGGTTGCAGGTAACAAAAATGCAGAACCGCAGGTGCGTTGTCACTGTGAGGACTAAGATGAAATGCCTCATGTCTGTCATTTCGCTGTGTATGTTGTTCGTTGTTTTGTATATATCCATTGCATGTGAAACTGGTTTTTAAGTCAATTCAATTTTGTAGGATTCCTTAGCCTCTGGGTCTAGCCCAGAAATCCTTGTATCTTTCACGGTGTATTTCTATTACAAATGTAATAGTAAATAAAAAGTTTAGACTATAGACAATAGACTTCCATGTAGTCAACATTACTGCTACCGGGTTTCTCAGAAGTCCGGAGGTAAAATTAAATGACCGCTGTGAAGGATCCATATTATATGGAATTTAGAAGCATCCTAATAACTTTATGGCTGTGAATGTATTTATCCAACAATCCTGGCTAAAGTAGGCCAATTTGTATTTGATGAATATAATAGTAAAGTTTTTTTATGTCATACGGTAGCCAAAAAGGCAAGCGGGCCACCTGATGGAAAGTGGTCACCATTATAGGAAGCGGTGACGTCATACAGAGGCCGAAACGCAGCGGGAACGACGTCACCGCAATGTTAATCTACTATTATCACCAAATAGACAACTACCCCAATACCTAACACCAAACCCTACACTCGTGGTTGTCGTACAAGGCAACTAATGTATTTGAGGCAAAAAATCTACAGTGTGATGATCTACTGTGCTATTATAAATTACATGGAATTTTCGATAACGCCCTTAGAGTTTTCTGAGGAAACCTCATTTCCATTATCAATGTTTCGTTTTCGGTGACGTCACTCACTGTTGCGGGTATTTACCGTCAGTCAAATTAAAAAGTTTTCCAAGATTTAACTCACTGGTGACGAAACACTGGGCACTATCATACAATTATGTTTTTTAAGTTATAAGCGACAGTTACCATTTACCATCAGAGTAGCATAAAAAAATTAAACATTTTCTGTTTCTACACACATTATCTAGGTAACGAACTTAGATACAAATAACGAACTAAATATACCACTTATTTTTTTTATACCACCGAGGTGGCAAACAAGCTTACGGCCTGCCTGATGGTAACCTAGTGTGTGATTTTCATTGTTTGTATAATATATCGATTGCACAATCTGTTAAATATTGAGTACCGATCATTTACGTAATATGTTGAACAATGAGAATTCGTAGTCTTATTTATATATTTACAGTTTATTGTGCAAAATAAATAGTACACAATATTGCCATAAGCAGCATCGGTGTCCGAGTGGTTAAGGTATCCGACTCGTAAGCGAGAGGTACTGGTTTCGAATCCCACTGCGGCCATGTATCAATGACTCTTTTCTGAGTTATATACATTAGTTGAATGCTAACCGATGCTGTTACCTGCACTGTGCAACAGTGATCCAATCTGGCCAAGTACCCCTGATAGCAAGGTCATGGAGGTCAGATGGCAAACGCTCCACTGTAATTACTAGATCTGCCAAATCCTGGATCATGGTCAAGGCGGACCCCAGGTCCTCGTGCGCCAGCTTATTGTTTGATTTATCGGTTTGGTCATCAATATAATAAAAAAATCATCCTTGTCCTTACTCCTTACTCGTTATGTGTGGGATAATTTTCTGTTTAAAGTTAAATACGTAATGTTAATAATAGCCTTCAAGGCTTAAAGTGAATAGGCTGTTCCTAGACAGGCATGTTCTATCAATGACTGCATCGCCACTTACCACCAGGTGATATGACGGTCAAATGCCAGGCTAGTCTAACTAAAAAAAAATACATTTGCGCTATGGGCTACCATGTAATACTTCGATTCGTTCCAAATCTAAATAGATCACAACCAATGTATTTTAAAATATTAATAAAAATCCTTGACAACTCACATTGCCATCTAGCCCCAAAGTAAGCAAAGCTTTGTGATATGGGTGCCAGAAAACTGATAAACTACTTATATACTTTTTAAAATACATAATTATTATACATACACCCAGACCCGTAACAGAAATTAAAATTCATCATTTCAATTTCTGACCGGCCGGGAATTGAGCCCGCGTTCTCTGACTAGCAGACGGCATGTTGACCAACTGAACCACTCAGGTCGTCATTAACGCATTAGAAGGATACTCTCATACAACCAGCGGCGTTATTGTATGAAATACGTCTAAACTTACCACTACTGGTCATCACACTTAAATGGCAGAATGTACCCACAAATGTTGGGGTTGGTACAATTCTACTCTGCCGGACACCACACGGCCAATGTGATGTGATATATAATGTGATGTGTTAGTATAAAATAAGCCTTTACATGTCTGTTTTAATTAAGTGTATTAGAAATTAAATCTGTATTAGAATTTAAATACTAACATAGTTAATAATAATAAGTATACTAAAACAAAATGGATCATTTGTAGTCCGCGAAAAATATTTTTTTAAATGTAATACGGCTACAACAGGCATGCGGGCCACCTGATGGAAAGTGGTCACCGCCGCCTATGGACATCAGCATCACCAGGGGCGCTACCAATGCGTTGTCCGCCACTAAGGAGACCTCTAATATACCTCTTGAACGATCCCATGTGAACTAGTCCAAAGGAAACACTGTGTCTGGGTGCTCATTCCACTTCCGAATCGTACGACGTTCTTTCAAATCTTCGCATGGACACCACTAGAGGGAGAACTATTTATTATAATTTATTAAAATACATATCTCAAGTAGATGATTCTCAGCATAAGTCTGTAATTAATGATTCACGATGTCGGTCGCGACAGTTCCTAGTAAGCCTCTGGCCGGTGCTAAACGATTGGGTTACATGAATTTGGTCGATGATGTAAGATTATGGACACCCATAGTAGGGTCACCTTACCAATATACTTCTCTGGAATTGTTACCAGGCGGTGTGTTGTGGTCTTCTGTTATTTGGCTAAGATTTTTTATGTTAGCACTATTTTGGCATTACGCTAGTATTAAAGTATGTAAACTAAACTTACACGCGACGTACCTTTTCGATTTGTTTTCCCGACGTTTCGGTAGGGTCACACACACCGTGGTCACGAGAAGACTGCAGTGGAGAGGTGTTAGCTGCGGTGATGTGCTGGTAGACTCCTACCCTCACATGTAGTAAAGTCCCCTTAAAAGTAAAGTATGTTTGCACTTACTTACATGGCACAAAAGTACTCTTTGACATCCTCTCGTCGCAAGCCGTTGGCTCTCACATCCGACTCAGCGATGTCAATCCATCGCTCGACCTTCTATATAAAAACAGTATTTTATCAGTAACAAGGGGATCTAACAACACACAATAAAGAATTGCTATATCGTCTCTTTCCATAAGTCGCTTAATTATTTTCCATTACGTTCGCAAGTCGGAGCTGATCGTCTTCAATTTGCATAGAATTGACCTACAGTTAAGTTGGATCGTGGGTTCTCAAAGTTATCTATTGAAGCAAATGAAAACGAAATTTTCATATTGTCAGTTCTGTTAGGTGCTATTAATAGCCAATTAAAAGCCATTAAAAATGTTATGTTAAAATTGATTAAACTTTAAAAGCTAATACCGACAGTTCCAGTTTTATGGACACGCCAGCAGTCAGCTCACTTGATGGAAAATGATACGTTAACTGTAGACCATAGCACCAAACATTTCAGTTTTATGCAACATCACTGCACTGTAAACCCCTTGAAGATGAAATAGCCAACTTTTAGGTGCGACACCTACCTGCGAGGTTCTTTTTATTATGATTATAATGATGAGTATCATCACAGCCCGTAACAGTCCACTGCAGGACTTAGGGCCTCTCCCACGAAAGGGGAGGTTATTGCCATAATCTCCACGCTCGACAGGCGGGTTGGAGATCGCAATGTTTAAATATAAAATGCTGCTGCCCATTTTCCAGACTACGGAGACTTCTCGAAAACATTAGTCGCCTTGTACGGCACCCATTAGTGTAAGGGGTTGGTGCTATTCTACTCTGCCGGACACCATACGGCCAAATGAGATGACGAGTATAGGTAGGGTCAATTTTAGCATTTTTGTGATGGCATGGCATGCTCTATCGATCTCCCATCTCCATAGCCTCACATATATCCACAACTCTTTTCATATATCTCCTTTTATTGTTAACACTTCGGGCCTCAGTTTATGCACATATCACCATTAATAATGACATTAAAATATCTATTGCAGCCAAAAAAATATTTTCTCAACTATCATTGACAGTCGTAAAATGGCGACGATCAATTTCAGTGACGTTTTAATACAGTTTTTTACTGCATAAAATGTCGAATTTGAGATGTCACAGCGCAAGAATCGCTCTCTGACTAGAAAAAATAAACTATCTGAAGGTGAAACTGCAAAGTTTGAGGTGCCGAGTCTCACCTCAGCTAGTTACATGTAGCCGGGAGCGTCCCTCTGTCACGCGACGCTAGTTGGTGGCGCACGCGCACGCACTCGATTACACTAATGGATGGTGACGATGCTGTTGCTACGACTTTATGGGCCGCTGGGAACCTGTGTTCTAGTTATTGCTCCTGCTAACCTAGTACTGTTTGATATGGTGTGATTTATTAGATTTCTCTGTATCTTAGGGGATTTCTGGCTTAATCATCTAAGCTCTTTATTGAATACTAGTACTATACTAATACCCGCGTTTTCTCGTATTTTCTCTACTACAATATGCATGTATTATACATATAAATCTTCCAGAAAAAAATATATATCTGATAGTAAAAACCGCATCAAAATCCGTTGTGTGGTTTAGATGGAGTAAGCGGAAATACAGACAGGCAGCCGCGTAAAGCGCTTTTATTTTATACATTGGAAGGACTATGTAAGGATTAAATTCAAAATTGTAATTACCCACTCCAAATTTGTATGCCGATGGCAGGTCACAGAGGACCCTAATACTAAAATTGTAACAACTGCATAACCTGTGTACCACGAATAAATGAATTGAATTGAATTGAATTGAAGAAATCCAAACGACAGGCCAGGACTTCATGGATTAAATGTCAATATTCTCATAAAATTTGAAAACTTTACCAATTCTCCAATTTCCATTATGCTACTGTTTACCATAAGGCGGGCCGTACTCTTCTTTTAGTGATATAAAATACTCGTTTTGATGTCACTTTCCTGTGTCATTGTGCATTAATTCTTACAACACTAAGTCCCTCACTACGCTGTGTGCATCAATGCTGATCCAAAACTTTATTTCAAGATCATAACAGTCATATCATACTACGACCTTCGCGACTGATTGTATGAAATGACGACCTTATTGTCTTGGCAACTTGTTTCTCCCCTCATTCCATTAATCTATTTGAGTGATTCATAATTTAAGCTTATTCATTGGTGCCCCTAGATATCAATTGATAGAATATTTGTCATTAATTTGTGACTTCCTTTGCTTTGTATAACGTGATCAGCATCGATGTGTACTCAACTTATTATTAAGTACCATATTAAGAGACGAAATCTCGTGTTAAATCGAAACACTCGGTAGGTCCGCGGGCCTTCTAAGGAAAGAAGCGGTTTAGCGTATTGCATCATTGCAATTTTCTGCGACAATTTACCTGTGTCGGTCGGTCGGCGCCTGCGCACGCGGTATCAGCGCCGGCCGCGGCTCGTCACGGGCCTTCAGTGTCACTCTGGCCGTAGCCGCGCACGGACGCGCCCTCCCGCCCCCCTCTCGTACTAACCACGTGTGTTTGTGAGTAAACTAACAATGCCGAACTAAACTGTGTGTGAATGTGACACATTGGATTGCTCCGCCTCAGCACCGCTACCAATTAGTTCCACGGTAACGAACCGAGAAAACTTAAGCCGTCCGGCTATTCATTATTTATTCCAAAACCGCCTTTTGTTTACTGAACCTCCAAATCTTATGCAGATGTGCTTTAATTGGGTATAACCCGGAGCGTTCGACGCCAATCTTCCACTACGCAACTGTGTCTACAAATTGTTGTCAATCAAACCATTTGATACGTTTGATATCGTCGATGGTTGTACTCGGTAGTAAATGGAGTTAAGTGCCATTGTATACTTTAGTGTAGGTATTAGTTCCACGTCGATGTTTGTTTTATATACCATTCATATTTTTAGTTATGCCATTTGGCAGCGTGAAACAATAGGGCCATCAATACAAAACCACTTTGTTGTTTTGCGGTCCGGTCTCTTAATAAGTGAAATCGTATTTATTATCACGTACGGCAACGTGTTACAAGTTTATGAACGAAACTATTATTTGAAGCGTTCCGCTATTTGTTTACTTTTAGTTGAAGCTGTTCTCACAGAACTAGTTATTTTATATTTATCATTCAATATAAAGTATAAATGCCATTAGATGCGATTAATGACATTTCGAATACTGGGCGAATAAAGTATAAGTCAGAGTTTAGTCCATCGACTCGATAAGAAGAAGAAGAATGACATTTCCAATTTGTTACGAATTGCTGCTAACATTTTTTTTCGTTCCACCGATGTGTTGTGTAAAGCAATTTTAGTCCCACTTTTACTTTCAAGTTCGTTTTACAGCAACAAGCTTGCTGCCTAAAGCGTAGTCGTTGGCCGTGGCAAAGTTTTTACACGCCCGTCGCGTCACAGCGTAGCCTGAATTCCCCGCATTTCAAAGCCGCATGATGGCTAACTGACTAAACTAGCTGAATTAGACGTTTTAATAATATCGTGGTCCGTTGTTCTGTTTTCGCGCCGGCTTTGAGTTATACCACTCATATCTCTTGTCTCTGCTGGATGCGTTGCAGAATTTTTACGTCATCAAACGCTTCAATAGGTTCAAATTGTTCTCTAAAATCGTATATGTGCTGTAAGAAGACGTAGTTTATAGTACGTATTTATGTAACGATGTGTACCGTCCTTGTGGGTACGTCAGCAAATGATGTTCAGTTGCGTTGATATTTTGTGATAAATGTTTTTTTCTCATATCTTCTTTTATGAATAATGAAATATGTATGAATTATGAATACTTAGCATGTGGGTTTTCTGTTGTGCTTACGCATTAATTGTCTTCGATGAATTGACGTATGCTTTAGTTTATACGTGGTTCACGACGTTCTTACTTCCTTTTTTTGAGGAAAACGCTGCCACTAAGGCGTTTCTACTTGATGATTTAGCCATTTTTCCTCGTTTGTCGTTTACATTACTTAGTATACATATATTGTACATCAATCCGCCTTCTCTAACCTTTATCCTCTAAGTTGAAATTCAATGATCTAACTATACCTACATGACAAAATTAACCGAATCACAAGTATTTCGATTATTGCAAAAAATTTAAAGAATATAGAAGAAGGTAATATAAAGATCGCTTATAAACAGAAAACAAAACTCGCTTCAAAGATAACTGAACAATAACGATTTGTGCGAAACGACGTGCCTTTCAATTAGACAAACGGACAGATTAACAGTTGCAATCACATCTCAATCCCGAAACGTAATTGCGTTCCGTTACATTAATCATTTAGCCGATGATGTATTATGTCACATGTTGACAAGCAATTTTCGAAGTGGACAGACTGACTAAGCTGTCAGATGGCAATCAAGCGTGGCGGATTATAAAAGTCTGTAACGCTTGATTATCATAACAGGCAACCTCTATTTAGGACCTTGACCTAGCGTGCACTGAGTGCAGCCAGTGTAAACTATTGATTTGAATCAGAGTCAACTTGTCTGACTTTGCGCTCGGTCGGTCGTGAATGATTGTTTTCTTGCGTGGTGCCTCAAGGCACATTTTAGGTCGCATGTCGTTTTATTTTGGCGTCCCACAGGGTTCGTTTTGGGGCCTAATGTACTGTTTGTATACTTCACCGTAATTACTTTTAAACTTGTTCTCCTGTCTCTGTACATTTTGTGTATTTTTATTGAGTATATCAGTAGTCAGTAATTTAATTGGTGGTTGGGTAATTTATGGCATCTTTTTATCATTTTAAACACCTGTTGCCGTGGGAAGTGGCATGCAAATTAAGGAATTAGCTATGTACGTGACTAAAATAACCAAACTTGATATCCGAGACCATCATCTTATTTATAACACGTGTATCTAAATAACAACGAACTTCTTAAATACGTAGTTAAAGATTCTGGCAGGTGTATTCTTAAACGAGGCAGTCAAATAAATTATACTTACCTACTGTCATTATAGTACTTACTAACTGACTTATAAGCAATTTTATCACTTTATACACAAAATGGTACAGAGGTGGACTTACAGTTTAGTAGCTTTATCTACCAGTCTACCCGTAAACTAATTAGGTATGAACATGATTATTAGGCGTATTGCGTGGACATTAAATTAATTTTCGTCTAAGTAATATTTTGTTACGTTGTTATTGTGTCCCATCCAACTAAAAGAAAATCGTCCTTATACACAAGTACATATATTCACCTAAGTTATGTGTACCTACCACTTACCCTGAAGTAAATTTTATCAGAAACGAGTCAGCCGACACTGGCACGAATGATCATGGCTGATTGGGCGTTTCAAACTGTTATTTTAGTACAATAATGCCTTAGTTCCGATTTGCCGGGGAGCGTCGGTAGCCTAATGGTTAAGGGGTCCGACTCGTAAGCGAGATTTCCAGGTTTCGAATTCCAGCCCCGCCATGTACCAATGACTCTTTTCTGAGTTGTGTGCATTAATTGAACTCCAACCGATACTCTTACGGTGAGGGAAAACGTTGTGATCAAACCTGCACATTCAGGTGACTGAATGTATAACCATGATCCAATCTGGTTAGGTTCTCCTGGTTGCAGAGCCACGGGGGTCAGATGGCAGTAACTCGGGTCGCGAGATATGTCGAGGGTACAATTGTGCTAGCCGTACTGAACAGATAAGTTGGTAGCACGGCAGCTATAAACACGGCCAACCTTGCTCACATATGGGGTAATGGCGGCAATGACAGCAATAGATACGCGCTGACGCGTAAAACAGAGACACAGTCGCGTTTATGCAGTACCTTCTGCCGCGGATTCGGGCGATAGAGAGGCTATAGTGTGGCTATAGGGTATTTTAATTTTTAATTAAGTACAATACATTCGGGCACAAGCAATTGTGGAGGAAGCACAAGAAATATTTACATACATACATACATAAAGCACACGCCGTGTAGGCAGAGACTATGGACCGCCACTTTTCTCTGTCCTGACACAACTCCCTAGCCTCGCATATATCGACAACACTTTTCATACAGCTCCTTTTATTCTTGCCACTTCGTACCCCAGCTTTTTATACTTTATTCTAAAAAATATATCTGCTTTGGTCGCTGCTGTAGGTAAGGGCCAAAACCAGGCCGGGCCAAAACGCCATAGCACTCGTCTTGTCTAAACATAAGATGAACCTCAGTAGATAGGAATGAGTAGTGAGCTTTGCCGAAGAAGAAAAATAAGTTTGAATTAGGTATTTACTATTACACTGCAGGCAAAAAAATGTGGTAGGCGTTAACTTCAGATAACATGCGTGCATTACTCACAGTTATGTGTAATTTTTATCTGTGGTACAATTACGAGTAATTAACGGAGTAAAAATAAAACGAACACCGCCCCTATAATTATTATTATCTGTTTAGGCTGAAGTTGGTATAAAAAACTTGCTTTATTGCGTTTAGTAGGTCAGGTCAGGATGGCACTGAATCAGTAAATAACCTTGGTATGTTTTCTTTTATAATAGACAGTCAGGTATTTGTTCCTTTATCATGGTCATCATCGCCCTATATTCGCTCACTGCGGCAATACATATCTTCTGTTTCATTTATAGTGATATATGGATGGTATGTTAATTGTCTAGAACGAGTTTTTGGAATGTTTGACCATTAATTATGTTTCTGTTTAATCTATATTAGATGTAGTACTAATATAGATTTAAATAGATACATAATTAGTTTAATTCTTAGTTAAGTACGTAGGCACTACCACTTACTAGCAGCCTTATAAGACTAGTCGAAATGATTCATGTTCGTTTCTAAATAATTTCTGTTAAACTATAGCATATAGATAAACAAAACAAATATAAAATTGCCTACGTAGCTTGATACATATCCACTGCACTGATTGAGTTTGACCTACTATCCTCTGAACAAAAATGTAAGCGATGATTCAATAAATGCAAGCCCAGAAATGAGTTCCTTTTTTAAATAAATATTATGGTGTGGTGGACTGTGCACAAATAACAAGCAAACGAAATATTTTATTTTATTTTATAATTTTAAGAAGACTAACAGCTTTGAAATCATCTTGGTGACGTTATCATCGCTCACGAGGCCCACGGTCCGCTTTGACCATTATCCAGGATTTGGCAGATCAGATAATTGCAGTGGAGCGACTGCCATCTGACCTCCGCGACCCTGCTACTAGGGGAGCCTGACCAGATTGGATAATGGTTGATCATGTCTAAAATATTATAGTGATAATATAAACAATAGAGAGACAATTATGTTTAAAATGTAAACAGGAAATGATAGTGACAAATGCGAGAACTCGCTGAGTGTCCGAGCGCATTTACCTACCTACAGGGAAACCCATCGCAAGGGGGCCGTACCAAATTTTCGAACTTTGTCCTTGTTTTATGAAATTGTATACTACACTAGCTTTTCCCGAGACTTCGTCCGCATTGAATGTTGTATTTTGTCGAGAGAAGGAATCAATGTGTACCTACGGTAATAAAATATTAAACTACTTTTTATTAAATTCGATAAGCTAGGTGTTAACAGGAAAATGTACAAGGTCTATTAACTATTCAATTCAGTTTTCTTTTTAAAATTCCAGTAATAAACAGTGGATTAAATAGATAGGGAAAATGAATTAAAACCCTTAGTCGATGTAAGTTAGAAGTCATCAGCTGAACTCAGAAATCTTAAAACGTTTAAAATGCACCAACTAAACCGTGCCAATGATTCATGATTCATAACTTTTAATTCGGTCCGCTTTATTGTTATTATCGTTAATAACAACCAATAGATATTACAACGTGGTCAGATGAATGAGACCTATTTTTATGTGGGTCTTAACAATGCTTTGTTTGAATAGTGCGCCATAACTCCGAAGGTTGCAGATATAGCGTGCGCTAGCACCTTCCTTGCCGGTCTGTCGGTCTTCTACAGGTTGCAGTTCGGAGAGTATGCGAAGCAGTTGCACGACCTTATTCCGCGAGCCCCTTTCCGCCACCGTGAAACGCGGTCCTAGATCGCTACATCCAGTGGATCTTCCAGCTATCCACACGATCCGCTTTAGTTCAACATTTATAATGCGTACGGCTAAGGAATGGTAGCGTTACCTGCCCCCTGTTGTTGTTCCCTAATCATTACAATCTTGACGCCTTCAAGGCTATAGTGAATAGGCTGTTCCTGTCTAGGAATAGACAGGCATGCTCCATCAACGGCCCCATCGTCCCTTACCACCAGGCGGAATGGCGGACAAATGATTGGTTAGTCTAACTAAAAAAACTTACATTCAGCTTTCAACTTATAAACCAACAATGTTTGGGAGCCTGTGGTCGTGTGATGTCCGACAAAATAGAAAATAGCACCAACCCCTTCCAGTCAAGGGTTCCAGTATCTATGGTGGAACAAATATATGGCTAGCTACATAGGGACTGTTTGCAAAACGTCACGCTTAGACTTCAATTGTCGTTTGCAATAGGGGTGAAATTCCCGTGTTGCCGACCCTGTAAACACTTTTCACCTCATTCTTGAAGAACTCTCCAATAAAAAGCCTTCTTAGTGTATGCACACAAAATTGGAGAGAATTCCTTTAAAACCGCACAGTTCCCGACCAACCTGAACATGAATCCAAGGGTGGATAATCTCTGTTGATAACTAGCGATGCGATGATAGAACGTGGCTATAGGCACTGTAGTAGAAAAATCTTTATGATCCCGATAGACTCCGATACCGTCATTAAAGATGCAACAAAAAGCATCAAATCGACAATCAGAACAGAAATAATGAGACAAATAGATATTTCACCACCATTCGCCGTCCTTATTGACACAACGCGTTATTTCATAGAATACAATAATACAAACGTATGTACGTGTGGCGAATCGCGAGTGCCACAGTTCCAGCGAAAGCGTACACAAGGACGGGCCGGCGCATGGTTCGGTTACACTTGCTAGGGTTGCCGGATCATATTGGCGAATATTTGTTTTAAACATATTTAAATAAATAAATATGAAAGTACATTTAATATACCTGAGTGGTTCAGTGGTCAACATGCCAGTTAGCCACGCAAGAGGTCTCGGGTTCGATTCCCGGCCGGGCAGAAATTTAAATGATGAATTTTTATTTCTGTTACGGGTCTGGGTGTTCTATGTATAATAAGTCTATATTTAAAAAGTATATAAGTAGTATATCAGTTAGCTAGCACCAATAGTACAAGCTTTGCATAGTTTCGGGCTAGATTGCGCTTTATTATTTATTTATTTATTATTACACGCAACTGAGGCCCATATTTATAAATACACAAACAACATAAATACAAAATAAACTGATACAAAACACAGACAAAGATAAAATCTATATCTACATACAAATTATTATAAAGTGTAAAATGATATATGAAAATATAATTTATTGATATCTCTACAACTGGCACTTAATGTCGTTTTGGCGGCACCGGTAATTCTGGGTCGGAATCGCCAGCACACCACACTATTCGGCCAATAATCTTCCCTCATGAAGAAATTCAAATCTGCGGTTGGAACCAACGCCACGAACACATACACATAAGCATTAAAATAAAAAAAGTCGTCCACACCGCTGCCCCCAGGAATTATGCCCAGAAAGCTGGCTGTGTTACTCCTGAAGAGTGAATTCATTTTATCACACCGGCCGTGCTAGTCTAAATTTTCCTAAAGTTTAGATATGACGACCTGAGTGGTTCAATGGTCAATATGCCGGTCTGCCACGCAAGAGGTCCCGGGTTCGATTCCCGGCCGGGCAGAAATTCTGCCCTGCTGCCTTATTATACATGGGTGTTCTATGTATAATAAGTATGTATTTAAAAGTATTTAAGTAGTATATCAGTTATCTAGCACCCATAGCACAAGCTTTGCTTACTTTGGAGCTAGATGGCGCTGTGTGAATTTGTCCACGAATATTTATTTATTTATTATTTATATATTTTACACACATGGCTGCGAAGATTTATAGCATCATTTAATATTAATCATTATAATGAGTCAAGCCTTATACTGAGCCACATAGCTCGGATATCGGCGTCGGTTGCTAAGACAGATCATGTTCGATTCCATACCTGTCTCTGTAGGTCACCTGGAGCATCAAGTATGGAGGAACGTCTTGAAATTGATAGGCTTTGGATAGATGCAAATGAGAACGAAAATTCTTTAAATACTAACTTTTGCGTCAGCGTAAGATTCGGCTATGCCGGGTAACACCGGGAACCTCATTGAATTTCGGGATGTATTATCACAATAGAAAAGAAAGATATAAAAAGTAAGATTAAAATAAAAATAAAATTGTCAATACGTTCAAATATCCAACCTTATTTTTCTAAAAACTTTGTATGTTTTCATAAAATAGCGAGTGTTGCAAGAATCCAGCGGGATTTCTTTCTGTTGTCCCCATTTTTAATGGGGGGACAACGCAACTAAATTTTCCGTTGTCCCCCGTTTTTGGGGAGAACGGGAATGAACCAAATTTTGTTATGTTAAATATTAACAAAATTTGGATCAGTAAAATATCAATAAAATAAAATTCCACTCCAAAAACTTAAATTAAGATAGATCTAGATTCTGGGGCAGTGTTGTTTGTCTATAACGAGTAGGTACCCGTTATTTTTGTCTTAAATATGTTTATCTAGATGTTTTGAATATGTGCGGCCTAACGGGCATTGACATTTGTACGCTTTCGCAATGACTTATAGTTGGTATAAAAACGTTCTAAAATTATACTTATGAAATGCATCTCAGTGTAATGGTCTGTACGGTAAGTGCACTAAGTTAAGTGTAAGGTTTATTACCATATTCATTACAATATTAATTTTATTAATTTATTTATTTAACCCTTTATTGTGCACAAATAAAATTACAATAATATGAACAGAAAGATAACAATCACAAAAGGTACAGCTTATTTCTAAAAAGAAATGTCTTACAGCAGACCTACCGAAGAGAGAGGGCTAGAATAGAGAGGCAGATATGACGTGCACCCAAATACATAATATAATTGAATTACTTACATAAGTATCTATATATATAATAGTAATATTACCTATTTTAAATTAAACAACTTTTTGCTTAGCTAGCGAATAGACCATGGATGGATAAACTACGGCCCGCGGGCTATGTCCGGTCCGTGAATGGTTGAAATCCGGTTCGCAACCATCAAATAAAATAGCTTTCGGATGAGTACCTTTTTTACGAAAATAAGATTTGACGATTGAAAGAGATACGTAATGTCCTAATCTATAAAGAAATTTTGACTTTTGAAGCACTAACAGTAGTTCCTTACTTATGTCACACCACTTTCATGAGTGTTTCAGAAAATACTTACCTATAATTTATTTCAATAATAAACTATTGGTAGCTAAATATTCAAAAACCTGGCCCGCCTAGGATTTCGTTACAAAAAATTGGCACGCAATGGAAAAAGTTTACCCATACCTGGATTAGACTGACTGGCACTTAGTCCGAGGGAAACTTTAAAATTGTCTACCCACGAAGAACTTCCATTCGAGATTTAATTGTCCAGTCTGATTGTCTTAAAACAAATCAGTGTTGTTGACATTGTGCAATAAAATATGTCCAAAAAAGTAAATATCAGTGGTCAAACACGAGTGTTTTTCCGAGCAAACTGGAAAAATTCTAGTGCCTCTACCATGTCCATGTCAACGCTCCGTCAAGACAGCGCAGCCTTATTACCGTGTAAACATGTTTCACTTATCTGTTACCGTTAAGTGGATCAGTTTTTGTTTAGCCTGCCACCAGAGATAGCACTTGTGAAGTGTAAATATAATTTTGGAAGTTTTCAAGCGAGAAATCTTTGAGAGTGTACTTTAGCTTTATCAGTGAGAAGGACCTCGGGTGTCAACACGATTAAGTTGGCTAGCTTTATAAATGTTGTTTTTTGGTTCATTCATGTACTCACATTACTGGCTGAGGACAGTTGTCGCACTGTGGCTCATAGTAATAGTTTGGTAAAATCACGTTTCCTGTTGACTGCTCTTCTCAGCTCGGCGTCGGACTGCGACTTGTTTGCGGACCGTTTCTGTGTTGTTTGTTTTATTTTAAGATTTTGTGAAAATTGCGATATATGAAGAAGTATTTGTTAATCATTATGATAAATTAGAATGTTGTGCACGGCTTTTTGGCTCGCTGTAATGCTGTGTACCATTTCTAATAATAAATAAATACACGTGCTTTTACGTCATAAGTTAGCATTTGCACTGCTTGATCAGTCTAAATGTTTGCGAATAGTGTTTTTCCTGTGGTTTCACGTGCGTGGAAAGGGAATAAAAGATAGCCCATCACTTATGTAAGTTGTAAAGTAATAAATAATAATATAAAGCGGAAATATTTGTAATTTGTATTTTTGTTTGTAATGATAAAACTTAAAACCGGAATCTTGGCGTCAATATCCGGGCTGTATTCTCGCGGTTGTGATCCAGGATTTGGCAGATTAGGAACTACCATCTGACCTCCGTGTGTCGGTCGCCTAAATGTGCAGATTTCACCGTAAGAGCATCGGTTGGTGTTCAACTCAGGTTATCACTTTTATTTCACTCACTCAGAAACCAAGCTACACGTAATAAAACTCCTTTAGGTTATTCCGTACGAGCATCCGTAAGGCGTAGTGTCCGAAACAAGTTCGCAAACAAGCAGCGCCCCCGGCGACGCTCGGTTATAGCACCACTTTCTAACTAAATCCATAATAAATAAACCTACATTGCGAATGATATCATCGCCAAATACTTGATTCTATGGCTTTGCAGCGCGATATGCAAATTATCTTGCTGGATATGTCGGTGTTTATTTTTAATGTTAGGTTAGCCAGGCGTTTGACCGCCATCTCACCTGTTGGTATTGGTAAAGGGAATGAGACGTACAGTCATAGAAGGAGACTACTCACAGCTGAAGACACAATCTATATTTTGTTTCTTTTTTTAATGTATCCAAATGGGCTATAAGTTGTTAAATACCTTGCCTTGGTCATCTTAATGTATCGGCTTTTTGTATGACATTGATTTAGTATAGATTGGTATAGAGTTGTGACAAATTGACAGTGTACATTATTTATAGGTCGAGGCTCCATCTATGCGCTGCGTCCAATATCTTTGGTGTTGGTACTGTAATAGGCTTCATCGTCATCAATCTCAATCAATCAATCTCGGCTCCTCGCCCGGTCTTCGGCATCATCACGTCGTAAGCCGTTGGCTTGCATTATCATCATCGTCCTAGCGTTTATCCCGGCCTCTGCCAGGGTTGCTTTCCTGCTCATTCTCCCCCACTCCGCCTGGTCTTTGGCATCCTCGCGTCGTAGGCCGCATCCGACTCGGCGATGTCAATTCATCGCTTCTTGGGTCGCCCACGGCCCTGTTACCGGCAAGTTCAGGCACCTATTTCCCACGTATCCCTAGGGCTTACGAATCTCGTGAACGTTGGCTCACATCCTGTACTGTAATAGGCTTAAACCCGGTAACAAGCTATGCAAATATTGATAGATCTATGAGCGTTCTGTAAATTAAATGAGTCAAAGTTAGGGTGCTTGTATACGGCGGATGTAACTTGCGCATGTAGAGTATCCAAAAGTATTTAATAGATGGCGTTGGCAAATAATGACCACATACAAAAAGAAATTATATGTGAAGTGAAACGATTGATCCTAGAACACTAATTCCAAAAAAGCAATCATAGCACTCGTCGAGATCTACGTTTCGGATGACAGTTGTCAAATTTAATCCCGTTATCACTCGGAAACCATTGGTCCTAGAACACTAGTGCAGGACTAGTCCTGATGATAGCACTAGCGATATCTACAGTTTGGATGACAGCTGTTAAACTTAAAACTGTTGTTAACTTGGAAACTTTTGGTCCTAGAACACTAGTTCGCCTAGTGCACAGTAGTCGTTGATATCTACATTTCGCGTGACAGTTTTAAGTTTTCAACAAAGTTTTGCACTTTATTATATCTGTAAGTACTTAAAGATGAGTACCGATCTGTTTGGTTGAATAAACAGACAATCGATCAAGATTACGAAATCCGCAACTTTGAAATGGACTTTGAAGTCAACGTTGGGGGCTTCCCAAATACGAAGTCCAAAGTATAAAATCAAGGTTTTCTTAGTTGTGACATGCAAGTTTTCTATTATCTTTGCTTGTTCACTTAATAATTAAAGGATGGGGGTTAATGACGATGACCTCATTGTGTAGTACCCGTAGCGGATCCTTACCATCCTAATCGCACGACCGATCGAATCGAGCTTTATGATTAGATCAGATTATAATAGTACCAAATTATCGTATAATTTTATATTAGATACCGTGTAAAGTCAAATCTACAATAATTAGAAGTGGGCTTAATAAATTTAATTACATACAAGTGAAAATAATCATGGAATAATCGAAAGACGCAGCGTGTGTAGGCCGCCCGCAAGGTGGACTGACGACCTGGTGAAGATCGCATGTACCAGATGGATGCGGAAGGTACAGGACCGGCCTTTGTTGACATCTTTAGAGAGACGTCTTTCGTTTGATATGATGATGATCATGATGAAAATAATCATGTACTGCAAAGGAAAAACATGATTATATTTTAAAGTATGCTCAAATCATAGAATTATCCTTAGTATGCAGTCATTGTCAGTACGCATCCAAACACCTACAACCTTCGGAAGCCGATCTTTATTGCCAATTTTTTACAATTAAATCTTTGATTAGCACACAGTGACTCGCGAATGGCGATTTCACGCATTTTTTATTGTTATTGTTTCTTTTTTTTCGTTATAATTGAAACGGAGACCTTTGACCAGTTTGTTAAATTGATTTGTTCTTGTAATGTCTTATACCAAGTTAACATTAGAATCTTAAAGTTTTTGATGACTTATACAGCGTTTTAAAGCAAGGCTATAACATCTAGTGGTAGTAAGGTCATATAGTAGCTCTATAAAGTACCAATGACTCTTTTCTGAGTTATGTATTATGTATTCGTTGAATACTAACAGATGATCTTTCGGTGAATTAAAAGTCGTGATGAAACGACAGAATGTGTATCCATGATCCAATTTGGTCAAGGTATCAAGATAACGGAGGTCATGTGGCAGTCGCTCCACTGTAATCTGCCAAATCCTCTTGGTTAAGGTGGACCCCGGGCCCTCATACGTGAGAACACAACCGGGCCAATAACGCCAAGATGATGATAATGATAATAAAGAGCTCTTGATCACGGCTAGGTAAAACACCTAGCTAAAACGCAAATTGTTTTATCTATTATCTTAACGTACACATTTTTAGTACGAGAGAAGCAACCTAAAACGGGTCAAGTGTACTTTTCATATCTAAAAATGTCATCTTTGACCGATGCGTTGGGGTAAACAGTTCTTCTAGTCGTATTCTACCAAAATTAGTATACAAAAGATAAAACGGAACGTTTTTTTTTTAATATTTTCCTTCTATTATTCGTGTCACGGGTATCCACTATGTTTTATAGGCCAATTGGAATTGTAGTGGACGTAATAGATGTGAAGAATACAAGTTAATGAGTATTTATTGGTCGTAAGATCGTATAATGGTGCAAGTTGCAACTTTTATGGCTTTTAAGCGTAGGCTTTCAAGAATTTAATAACTTTTTTGAAGATTTTACAAGAAAATGTGGTTTTTTTTTTCATTGCCTACGGAGGCACACGGACGGACGGTCCACCTGATGGAAAGCGGCTACCGTCGTCCAGGACATCTGCAACCTAAGGGGAGCGGATGCGGTGCCAGCCTTTTTGGTACCTATAGCCATGCCTTTTAAATAATCCCATGTTATAGTGCAAAACAAAGACTTTGTAGTCATTCTTCTGGCATAAATGTAGATGGCAGAAAACTTAACAGGTATATGAAAATCCTCCGTGTAGGTTATATACTAGGGATCCACTCTCATACACGGCGATTTATTCGACCTTTTTCGGTCAAACCACTCAATTTCCGAAGTGAATGCTGAAATTTTCCTAACCTGACGTACCTAATCATTAAATGAGTCAGTATCAACAAAAACTGAACCAAACGGTGAACGTACCTGTTACTGAAGTAATTACTGATGTTTAGAGCTAGTTAGTAGTGTTAGAACCGTCGTTACTGCCGTACCTATTATAAATACTTGCTAGTTTGTCTGGTACAGGCATGAATGTACGTTGTACTTTTATATGCTCTTATATATATAATAGTTATATGCGTATCACAACTATAATTAACCAGCTTTGTTGCGCCTTCGCTTAGTGCGTGTATTGTGCGTTTTCCTGTTCTTTTTGCACACCACCACTAGGGTTGCTAACTTTTTTAAGACCAAATATAGTATTTTCGGATTCAGTAGCCATAAAAATAAAGTAGATAGGGAATTTATTAAAAATTATGTAGCATTTTTAATAAAATATATTTAGTATAAAATTAACCTTCAGTATAAGTAGTTAGCTGGCCCAGGATTGGTGTTTAATTGAGTTATTTCTGAATTCTTAACATTGAAATTCAGAATGCATTCCGTTTTACGGTAAGTGATACTGATAAGCGACTTTGCTGATAAATTATAGTAGTTCTCGTATAGCTTACTTTATTAAAATAATGTATAGTAGGGTTGGCAACCCTAACCACCACACTCACACACACCACAACCACAGTGTTTCCTTTTGACTATGACAAGGAATCGTTCAAGAGGTATATTAGAGGTCTCTTCAGAGGCGGGCAACGCATTGCAACTCCGCGTGTGTAGCCGATGTCCATAGGCGGCGGTGATTTACTTTCTATCAGATGGCACGTTTTCCTGTTTGCTTGCCGTACAACATAATTTTTTTATTTATTGGAATTTTTAAAAAGCCTATCTTAACGAATGCGTACAGCTTTATGTGTCAAAGCGCCCTCCAGTGGTTCATACGGACAAAACGTGCGTGCACTTTATCTTTTTTACACCTAATTAAATAAAATATCGATAAAGAAATTTAATCAAAAGTAATTTATATGTAATGTAATTCTTATGAAAGACCTGACAATGATTAACAGTATTTAGCGAAGTGTTCATTTCAATAAAAAAGTTGAGTCATTTTATTTAAACGATAAGCATCTGGAGTAATAAATTAGTCGAGATATGTTATATATCTAGGCTGTAAAGGGACATGTCTTTACCTTAAAGAAACCGGGTCAGGTTCAGCATCAACTATATACCTACCCGTAGTTTGTCGGGGTTTTTAATGTCAACGGATTTTCTATAGGTAGATATCTCTCTTACCCGTAGTTTTAAGGAAGGAAGTTTATTTGTGTTTAAAAGGATAACAAGGTATTCGTAGCTAGTTAGGTTTTGACGTTTAGTGGACGTGTTCAGCCGTGAGACATTGACAGGCTTACTACTATTTACACAACACTCATAAGTAGAAATCAAAGTTTTTGGTCAAAAACTCGTAAAGTATAATACTAAACTGTCCCTGCCTACCCGTACGGGGAAAAATTCGGGACGTTATGTACGATAAAAATACTGTTATTTATAAAGTAATATAACCAAAGTGTTTAGTGTATTCGTAGAATTAAAAAGCCGCGTATACTTCACAAGTATTTGAAAGGCGGCCTTCCTCCTTTCCTTTCTACGCGAATTGGATAAACAAACACCGATATAACTGTATCACGATTGCCGATCGAAATATCAATTACTCTCATTATGAAACCTGTTGATCCGTGTGACGTCAGCGAAACCGCAAAGCCATGCGTCGGCCAAGTGCACCTCGTGCGTTTGCGCAAGTGATCGGCAGAAAACGGGGACAGTCGCCACTGAGGCCGAGGAAACTTGGAGGAGGGAACTATGGATTTGCTATTTTTAATATATTACCTAGAGGCTTGCGACGTGAGGATGCCGAAGATCGGGCAAAGTGGAAAGAACAAAGCAGGAAAGCGGACCGACGACCGCTCGGATGATGATGATTATACCAGCAATCGCGGTATTTCGAACCCTGTATCCAATCCAACCTTAGTCCGGTCCGAAAACAGATACTAAGGCTGGTCTCATTGCTACGCGTTCGAGCGGGCGCGGTTGGAGATGTATGGAGCTAGTAGCATTTCAAAGTCACGCTGTTCACCGGCGCTCAAGTACTAAGACTATAACTACAACGACTATTCTTCGAAGTAGCTATTGTCATTTTTCCATAAAAAGTAAATATCCAGTTAAACGTTGAGAACAGAACTGTCCCATGACAGCGTAATCGCGATACTAAAAACATCGTTCAGTGTTCCGCTATCAAGCGCCGGCTATTCGACAGCGCCACTGAAAGCAGCTTAAATGGCAACTGTCGTGGCATATGCTGAGTGTGGCCCTATTGCACTCTCCACATGGCACAAGTAACGAGATTAGAGTATTTTTTTTTCTTTTCTTGTTTTGTTATTGTCTCTGTTTGATTTTATTTTTTAAATTTTATTTTAAGAATTTTATGCTGTGTGTTTGAGTGTAATAAATGTGTTTTACTTTACTTTACTTTACTAATTTTTTTTATAACGCAGTTATTTAGTATAGGGCTTACAGTGGAGGTTAAGTACTTTAATTTGTTCATTTCTGTAACGACAACAGGAAGCAGAAATTTGCGTATGCAACGCAAAATTATCACAATTATGTCATCTGTTAATTAAGGGATGTGTTGTTCAATTCACCGGATTAGAGACCACATAAGATATTTCAAGCAATGGCCCTGTACTTTCTAGTGTTTTATACCATTATTAACCTGGTATTATCCATGTATAAGCCAGGGTGACCGAGTGCCGAGAACATCCGCCATGGGGGCGGCCCAGATTCAAAACCTAACTTTTCTACTACCTACGTACAAATCATACGAAATTCGCGATACTGACGAATGAGATACCTAAACTGACCAGTTAGAGAATCTGGCTAAACAGACCCGATTACCATACGCCCTCCGTGGAGGCCACGTTAAGCCGTCGGACCCAGTTGCTATCTATATGGAGGAAGTTTGCCACGCAGAGGACCCGGGTCCAATTCCTGGCCGAGCAGAAATTGAAATATGAATTGTGTAAATGAATTTTAATTTCTGTTACGGGTCTCGGTGTAGTATGTATAATAAGTTTGTATTTAAAAATATATAAGTAATTTATCAGGTTCCTGGTACCTATAACCCAAGCTTTGCTTACTTTGGGGCTACATGGCGCTGTGTCAATTTGTCTAAGCATATTTCTTTGTCCAAACCAGCATATTTATAAAGTTAACGCATGTCGTAGTCGTCGTAGAGCGCAGTAGTCGTACTCTGTATCCGCATTGTTTACCACAATGGCGGTCCATTGATTTCAATGGCATTGACAAGTCCACCTGTAAACACTAATTAACACAAAAAGTACATAATATTATTAATAATACCTTTGTTGTTAACAGCTGATGTAAAGAATATAAAACGTAAAGTTTTCCTCTGAACCCCTTATTACGGAAGATGGCTATGGCAAAGAAATTGGACTAGAGTCCAGATAAGATTGCTTTGAGGTTATGGCGTCCTTGTCGTTGTTTATATTGTTTGTTTTTCTTGTTGCCTGTCTGTCAAATTTAGTTCTTTTGTCATCTCCGAGCAGTGTTATCTGTACAAACAAAGGTATAAGTCCATTTTCATTTTCATATGTGCCTAAATGATGTGTATATGCTCCAGCCTGAGGAATCTTGCTGGATGAGTAATACCGCCTTATCGTATACAAATACAAATACAAATACTTTATTAGTAACAGAGTTACACGTCAAAGTGGCAAGTTGGTACCTAGGAAGTATCTTTATACGAAACACATTACAATTCATTATAATTTACAATGTCGACGCCGTAGACTAAACTAAATTATTCATAACAAAATATAAAAATGTCAAAATTTCAAATTATTAAAAATAATTCACAATAAATTAAATCATACGCAATACAATAATAAAATGTCATAGTTTCAGTTATTAATGTCATAATCAGGTAAAATTGTCATTTCAATTCATTTTACACTATGTGGAGGCAATTTATAATCTACAAATCATATCATATCATTTATTCATAGTAATACCCATACCTCGTCAAACTATTGATTAAAAGTAATAACAATAAATTTCAATATTCGGTACATTCATATCTATTTCTTGACTTCAGTTCAAGCAACCATTTTACAAAGGTGAGTTTTATAATGCTCCCCGAATAGTAATATCCGTTTTTTTTATCTGGATATTTTCTACGCCGTGACAAACGAGCACAAAGCCCTCCTGATGGTAAGCGGCAACTGTCGCCCATAACATCTACGAATCTTACATTTAGGTTGCAGGCAACAAAAATGCAGAACAGCAGGTGCGTTGTCACTGTGAGGACTAAGATGAAATGCCTCATGCCCTCATGCTACCTTATCCTTCAAACACGAACACAACAATGCAAGCATTGTTGCTTGGCGGCAGAAATAGATAAGACGGTGGTACTCACCTAGGAGGACTCCTCAGGCTTAACAGTGTCCTACCACCTGATCAAGACCTCCTTCAAGGCCAGTGTGAATTGCCTGTTTCTGGAGAAGCATTTGCATCCTCAGCCGTATCGCCACTTTTCATCAGGTTAGATGGTGGTCAAAAAGAAAATAGTAAATACTGGACGCCGTGCATACCTAAGCAAACATTCTAGAACAGGCTGAGTTAATGCGGAGACGTGGTGAGGAAGCCCGCCGGCGGAACTAATTCTGCATTAACAATGCCAAGGTTCCGAACGCCGGCCGGCGGTCGGTGCAAAACAATAGTCTGTGTGCGCGTGCGCGTGTGAAAGATTCGCCTCTTTTCGTGCCAGTGGTTGGATTATGTTATATCGAAGCATCGGTGGTTAAGGGATCTGACTCGTACTCCGAGCTATGTGAGCCGGTTTTGACCTCAGTGGGGCCAGATACATGTCGTCGGTCCACCTTGTGGGAGGCCTACCCATGCTTATTTAGTCTCAATTGTAAGATTGCTTACGTTTTTGGAACATAATATTACATGCATCTAACCTAGGCCGGTAGGTTTTACCGGAGCTTCTTCCACTGCTGCTGAAGTAGGGACCTGAGTCCCAGTCGGTCTCACGCACTTCCATTATAGACGGCTTGTTTTAGAGCACCGGCATAGACCGATGTCAAGAGTTTGCTTCATGGCATAGCACAGCGTTTCATTGCAAAACTCGTTCACCTATTTGTTCTTGATATGGCTATTGTGTTTGAAATAGCCAACACGTAGTACTCCCTACGCAACACTACATTGTAAGCGTAGTGAAAGCTGGTGGCTATGCTTACATGGTTTGATTTGTTTGCTTAGACAAGGTCTGCTTCAACTACTGAGTAACATACCTGAATAAACTTTTAGTATCCCAAATATATGTGGATTAAGTCCTCTTGTGATAAAAAAAATGAATCATCCTAGCGTTAATGTCGTGGTTGTGCTCTTGCACGTGTGTTTCGCACGCGAGGTCCCGGGATCCGTCTGGACCATGCTCCAGGACCCTGAAACCTGCACGATTAGGCGACTGACTGTGTAACCATGATCCAATCTGATCAGATTCCTGTTAACAGGGTCACAAAGGTCAGATGGCAGTCGCTCCACTGTAATAACCTGATCTGCCAAATCCTGGATCATGGTCAAGGCGGACCCCAGGCCTTCGTGCGCGAGAGCATAACCAGGACATTAACGCCAATAAGACCAACAGCGGCGCCCCGAAAAGCTACTCAGTTAAGACACTCAGGCACGCTCGAGGACACACTGTACTCACTAAACCCTGTCTCTACAATTTAATACTACTATAACAACCAGAAATAATCCTACCACAATAAGTGGCCTTCAAACCATTAACCTTCGAACGATCAGATTTACCGACAAACACTAATAATAGACAGAATGACAGAAATGACATCAAGTAATTACAACCTTGACTACGGTCCACTTGTATCAACTTCACTACAACTTAGTGCACATAATAAAAAGTTCCGAGACAATAACCGAGAAACTGCGCCAAATCACTCAGCTATTACAGCCAAATCGCTATTCTATGATCGCGGACATTCTTTTGGGCTTCAGTAAATCCTTGGCTATAGAAAATCCGCTGAAAGAAACAAAAACTAAGGTCGCGCTGCCCTCATTGGCGCACAATTATTTGACAAAAACCAATTATTAACACAAGACTAAAAAAAAAATAACAAAATGCTACGCTCCATTTACCTACTTGACTAGTAATGATCTGCTTCCATTCCAAATATAAGTTTCCGTATTCGAGAAGGGTCTCAAACTATCGTGCTATTTAAAAACATTCACTGATCAGAACAGTAATGTTCTTAAAAAAAGCTGGGGTCCGAAATGTTGTGTTAGGACAGAGCAAAGTGGCGGTCCATAGTCTCTGCCTACCCCACCTGTGAGACACAGGCGTGAGCTTTATGTATGCATGTATGTTTATCAGTTTTCTGGCATCCATAACACACGCTTTGCTTACTTTGGGGCTAGACGACGCTGAGTCCAAGCATATTTATTTAAGGATAAGCATTAGAAAGCGAGCGCTCGCGTGGAGTCGAGCGGTTTCTAAAATAGGGCCCCAGGACTGCATTCATGTAATCGTTAAACACGTGTCAGTACAGCTTCGTTAAAGGGTTGTGCCCTTGATCTTCATCGACCACTGAAAAGGTGTTGGTTTAACATCGTGCAGGAGAATAGCAGTGCATAAACTTTACGACTGGCTCGTGTCCAAGAGTAAAGGTCCCATGGTTATTCAGATAAGTGCATAATTCGTTCCATATTCATGATCGGTCGTGATAGTGATTGTATTAAATAAATACTGTCGTATAATATGTCTGTATAGGATGATAGAGAGTAGAGTAGGAGAGTGTCGCATCAACCCTACTTAACCGTTTTATGCCAGAAATGGCTTATGTACCTACCCCACGTAAAAATTCGGATGTGGCATGAGCTCCCAGCCACAAAGTTTCCTTTGGAGCATTATATGAGATCGTTCATGAGGTATATTAGAGGTCTCCTTAGAGGCGAGCAACGCATTGATAGCGCCCCTGGTGTTGCTGACGTCCATGGGCGGCGGTGACTATTTTCTGTGTCACATTATTGGACCCGTCTCGTCTGCGTTTGCGTACATCTACTTTACCCCTACCTACTCTTTTGTCTTGCTCATAAACCTTCCTCTTGAATCACTCTATCTATTGTTACAAACCGCATTACAATCCGTAGCGTAGTTTCAAAGATCTAAGCGTACATAGATACATAGGGACAGACGGCGGGAAGCGACTTTGCTTTATACTATGTAGGTGTGGATGGGCGACAGTTACCGTTTACCATAAGGTAGGCTGTCTGCTGGTTTCCACTGACGTAAATAAAAATATAGTAAATCGTCATCGCGACACAACACTTTTACTTTTTGGCCGTGTGGTGTCCGGCAGAGTAGAATAGCACCAACCCCTTACGCTCATGGGTGTCGTACAAGGCGTTTATTGTTTTCGAGGCAAAAGATCAAGAGTCTCCGTAGTCTGGAAAATGGGCAGCAGCATATCCATTGTTATATTCAAACACTGCGATCTCCAACCCGCCTGCCAAGCGTGGAGATTATGGATTATGGATATATAACCTTCCCTTTCGTGGGAGAGGCCCTAAGTCCTGCAGTGGACTGTTACGGGTTGTGATGATGATTACTTTTACATTTCGTATTGGTAGGATAAGGACATTTACGTAATCAATATAGGATAGGATTTATAGGACTTACTTGAAAGCATTTTAGATTTTGAGGTAAAATTAGATATTATCTTGTCTTATCTGTCAGCGTTTCTGAGCTGTTGCTAAGACGCTATAAACCGGATAATGCATACAGGCTGATTATTTAGTCACTTTAATAATAGTTGACACTTTGTGTTGTGCATTCATGATGGAACTCCATTATATTATAGATAAAGGGCCAACGCTAAAACTCGCGCGGGTGCACGGAACGGGCGTCCGCGCGAGTTTTACCGTTGGCCCTAAAACACTTTTATACACTAGTTCCACCAAATATATAACATTTATAAACTTTTAATAATAGCGACCGGTTTCGGACCACCTTCTGAGAGTGTTTTAATTTAATGCACTTTAATAATAATAATTTTATTACCGCACGCGATTCTTACGTAACTTTATTGGCTAAATGCAAGATTTTGACATTTGTATAATTAGTCTGTGGCTAAATGGCATTTTTATGATGATACCATCGAACACTGTCTCTTAAGATACAGGATTAATTCCTATAACTAAGAGGCAGGCTTGTAAATTCTTGCCTTACAACTGTTACTTTGTAATTACCTATGTTATCAAAATTATATAATTTGTTTTGATTTTTGATTTGATTTTATTGTTGTTGAAGTAAATCGAAGTGACAGTTCTTGGGCGATTTAAAGTTAGAGCAGTTTTGGTTTTACCTGTAGGTACAGGTTTCAGTGTTAATCATTAAGTTAGTGTATTCCCTGATATAAGAACTCATTGGCGCTAATTTGCCCGAAAATCCTATCATTTACTATTACTTCGATAAGGTTCTGTCGTTTCAACTTCCAAGGATAATACCTAATTAAACTATTATTAAACCGCTCTCTCACGATGTTAAGTGACGATGCTTCCGTTGAAATGTGCTTCTCTAGAAACAGCCTATTCGCACAGGCCTTATAGTCCAAGTCCCAGTTCCTATTCAGAGAAATGAACATATTGGCCGGCGAAGCGTTCCATTCCTTAGCTGCACGCACTAGAAAAGTGGAGCTAAAGCGGTTCGTGCGTTATCCCCGGTTATCCGCTGGTACCTAAATATAAATAAATAAATCTGAGCCCATATAGACGTACGCGATTTCTCCACGATTAGTCTATTAAATGTTATATCTATAATAATGACGCGCCCGCGGCGTCGCACCCGCATAGTTACTGCCTCAACGTCCGTGCTAATGGGATAGGCTGACTAGGCGGTGACTGGACGCGACGCGTACGCGATTTGTAAGCATTGACGTATAACCAGGCCCTAATTGTGAAACGTATGCCCGCTTCTAGTGCCCTATTAGGTATATATTGGCCCACCAACGCCTCAGGTTACTAAGCGCATCGGTTAAATATTGATATTGGTTTCTATGAAACTACGGCAGTCGGCTTCGCATTGTCGTGCACTGACCGGCTCTGTCTGGTATTGGTCATGGTCAACATGGGGCGGCCAACATGTCACTGTGTGTTTCCTTCCTACTTTCTTACCCCCTCCTCTTTGACGATTGAAAGAGATATATAATGTCTTACTCAATAAATACATTTTGACTTGACTTTTGACTAATGGACCCAGCGCGACTTATTTCCCGTACACCTACTTTACCCTTATCTTTTTGTCTTGCTTATAAACCTTCCTCTTGAATCACTCTATCTATTGTTGAAAACCGCATTAACATCCGTTGCGTAGTTTAAAAGATCGAAGCGTCATAGATACATAGGGACAGACGGCGGGATGCGACTTTGTTTTTTACTATGTAAAGATTCCGTGACAGAGAAGACGTTAATATTTCAGGGAACGGTGTATAATCTCTCTCCCTGTATTGTCACGTAAATTGCCATATCCGTGCTATCTAGTTAGAGGCTGCGTGCGATATCAGCTTACGTATAACACACAATCAATCAATGTCATAGTCCAGACGGCGCTAAGTATTTCTGTTTTGTTCTAAGATAAACCGAAAAAGAAAATTGTAGAGATAAATAATTTTGATACGCTCAACTTTGGCTTTTGCAGCTTAGATTCGCCGAAGGTTTCTTGGTATATTACCTGGTTTATAAGATATTTTTCTTTGTACATTTATTTATTTTATGAAAAAAGTTTACAAAGACATTTAAAATATCAAATAGTTGATTGGGAGACATTGGTTTTGGATCTTCTGGCCCACCCTCTTAGATAAGTGTACAGCTTAAAAAAGCAAAAAAATAAAAAAATAACATTGCTGATAATGTAACTCGATTACATACGAGTAACAAGGGAAATTATCATATTACACTGAGTTGTTAGGTGCATATCCTTCGTGACAATTAAGATTTTAGTAATGAGATTACCATTATCATCTACAGCCCATAGTAGTCCACGGCTGGATGTGAGCCTACTCCATAATAGTGAAGGTTGCCGCAATCTCCACGCTTGGCAGTCGGGTCGCAGATCGCAGTGTTATAAGTAAACAACATAAAATTCTGATTTCCTTTTCTGGTCACGGAGGTTCCATCTGGTTAGGCTCTAAGACATACATGCGACACCTATAAGTCGGGTTGGTGCACAGAAACCAAAGATTCCTATGGGTTATGCTGAGGGATTTCTGTGGGTTTGTGCAACACCACGTGGCATATTGTATCAATGTACATTAAAATAATTATTACTTTAAATGGAAAGTCTTAGAAGGTAAGACTACTAGAAGGTAAGGTCTACTACTTGCTTTGGAGTAGGCTCTTGCCAAATGTACCCAACTAATGGTAAGAGTGGCCGTGTGGTGTCCGGCAGAGTAGAATAGCACCAACCCCTTACATTCGTGGGTCTCGTACAAGGCGATTAATTTTTTCGATGCAAAAGATCTAGAGTCTCCGTAGGATGGAAAGTGGGCAGCAGCGTTATCCATTGTCATATTTTTATAACTGCGATGTCTAACTCCACCAAGGGTAGAGAGGGAGAGGCAGAGGCCCAAAGTCCTGCAGTGCACTGTTATGGGCTGTGATGATGAATGGTAAGAGTATCATCGTCAGAACACATATCAATGGGAAAGACCCACGTTAATTTTTTTTACTTGCCTCGTATACCTGCGTACGTTGCAGTAGTTCATCAAATTTTTATATTACGTTCAGCGATAAACTTTATTACTACGATTATAATGATATTACTAATGCGGGTATATAAGAAATATACGCATGAAAAGTCAGACCACGTGGCTGAGCAAACAACGGATAATATATACCACAACTCCTTACTTTAGAAAGAGATTAGTATGGGTTTTCTTTTATAAAAAGCCACTGTAAATTGGAGTACTGAATAGTGTTCCTGGTAGTAAGGTTTTCCAAGGCTCCATGGGGTGGGGATTTGGGGAACCCTGGCTTTTGGCAGTGGAGGGCCATTTACCTTTTTGCTGCCATTATGGACGTGGGCAACGCACTGGTCATACCCCCTTTTTTACGTGGGGAAAATTCATTTACGAATATCTACTCGCCGTCCGAGGATCGAGGACTCGCCTATAATTGAAAATTGGCTATCTGCCTGTGATGTTCGACGGTCCAGGCCTTGGGTTTTAGCAAAACTACCAGATTATCAGTTAGTAGGTACACGACTCAAAGGGAACGTCTGCCCGCTGCCGATGGCACTTTGACAGTGCGCGTGAGGCGCCACCGCTGGGCCGTGTACTGCATTTATTAGAATATCACACTGCCCATTGTTGCTAATATATATAGGCAGCGCTAACCACTTCCCATCAGGTGACCCGCTTTCCTGTTTGCCTACCGTACGTATGACAAAAAAAATAATAATAATCGGCTTTCGAATACATGCCCAGTGAATGCATGCCCACTTAACAGTAAATCAAAGAGCTTCACTTCAACTAGACTAGAGGGATTTCCAGATAAATCCAATCACTGAATAAATTGACTCTGTCTTCAACTTAGTTTCCGGCTTCCCAGCAAAAATGCCTCTGCCTCCGATCCAAGATGACGCAATACGTCCTACTGCCGACAACAATGTGATTATGTGTAATCACGTCCCCAAACAAAACAGGCTGTCGGCAAATAATATGTATTTCAGTTATACCTGGGCTTGTGGCGCCAACCCATTGTGCGGGGGAGGCAGAGGTTCTCAAACTGTGATGGGCTTGAGTGATGTTTTGTTAATTTATATTTTACTAGTGGACCCGGCGCGTCTACACCTTTACCCCTACTCACCCTTTTTTCTAGCTTATAAACCTTTCTCTTGAATCAATCTTATCTATTGTTGAAAAGCGCATTAAAATCCGTTGCGTCGTTTAAATATCAAAGCGTACAGATCGATTCATAGGGACAGACTTTTGCTTTATATTTTAGGCGGTACTTGTGGAAATATTGACCGGTTAAATTTTTAATTATTAGAGTCAATAACATGTTATCCAAGTGTTATTCATGTTTATGTGCTGTTTATGTTATTTACATTTTTTATTCGCTGGGGACCCGGAGACTGGTTGGACAGTTTAGGGCACCGTGACTATATTTATGTATATTATAGAAACTGTAAGTAAATTGTAATTGTGAGAAGCCAAAATACTACTCGTTCACATTACATGCCGAATCGCGATCATCACTCAAGAACTCTCTTATGCTCTTATTACATATGGCTAAATTCAGCCGTCTAAATTCTAAAGTAAAAAGCGTGAGAGCATACCAAAGTAGAATATATTGCTCATAGAATAAGGTCAATTTATCATATGTAGCGCCTTTTGAAAAGCGGAGCGACGCGTCACATAATATAAGCGATACAAAAATGGACCTTATTCTATGAGCAATACATTCCACTTTGATTTGCTCTTACGATTTTTGCTTCTGCAGATATGGCCAGCGCACTGCAAGATATGGGGACTTTTGGAAGTTATCTATGAATATGATACATGTAGCCGTTTTATCTCAGTTCTAAAAGGTACTTCTGATTCGGAACGTGTAACATCAGATCTCCGTACTCTGAAACGTAATTTACAATGTCATGCTCAAGGCTTTTTTCTTATATGAATAGTCTACCGCTTGTTAACTTCATATCTTGACGTCATACGACCATTAAGCCATATTACACGTCACTTCATCCTGTGTTCCTAGAAGCAATTCTGAGTTGCCAGGCGGGTATAAAGCCTAGAATGACGCCTGTGTCATTTCCTTAGGAACAACATTGCTTTTTAATCATTACGAGTTGTTGATCTTTTCTTCACCGGTGTGGTGTCTAGATTTTTGACTAACGCACTTATAACACAATTCAGAAGCAAAAAGCGTAAGAGCAAATCAAAGCAGAATGTGTTGCACACAGAATAAGGTCCATTTTTGTATTACTGATATTATGTTCTGCGCTCCGCTTTTGAAAAGGCGTGATACAAAGATGGATTCTAAGAGTTTTTTTTTTTTTTTATACCACTAAGGTGGCAAACAAGCTTGCGGCCTGCCTGATGGTAAGCAGTCACCGCAGCCTATTAAACTTTGATATGCCATCACGCTTCTGAATTTAGAAGGCTGAATTCTAGAACATTGAGAAACACCATCGAACCGTTATCACATTATCATTCTTGACACACATACGCATAAACGCATTTCATACTTACACTTACATACTTACTAACATGAATAGATTGAGTAAATAATATACAATACATCGTCGTGACTTAACTCGCCTGGGTACATAGACAAACGTGACTGTAACGAATCTCAGCTTGGTGTCTGTTTGTCTTGTGTATTATATAGTTATTATGTAATAGTACGCAAGCACTGATAATGTGTAATGTAGGTTTGTGTGTGCCCTTCGCTTGTACCTCACCTAGTAACATATATGCAAATCCCTTCAGTGTTCTTATTAGGGATAAAAATAATCATAATCATGTTGTACCCTCCGGGAGGGATTTGGCAGATCAAATAATTATAGTGGAGCGACTGCCATCTGACTTTTGTGATCCTGCTACCATGGGGTCTGGATCATGGTTACACATTCAGTCGCCTGAATGTGCAGGTTACATCACGATGTTTTCTGTCACCGTAAGAGCATCGGTTAGCTGGTCAAATGGTCAAATGCCTGGCTAGTAAAGTAATAAAAAAAAAAAACTATGAAAGCTAAGAAGTCATTGGTATCATGACAAAAAATAAACAAATTTAAAAATGATAAAACAAAAAAGGATTAAACAAAAAGACTTTGGGCTAGATGTCGCTGTGTGAATTATCTAAGCATAATGTATAGAGTCTATCTAAAGTTAATCGGGAGATGCAGGGTCATACTTTTTTTTTTTTTACGTTTTGATGACCTTCATTGTACATCCAAGACCGGACAACATATTTTTCAATCGAGAGTGTTTTATGACCATGCTTCATGGCGATAATAGGCACACATATTAATAACGTTAACCACGAAATCACGACGCATTCGAGGAACTCGAATTAGAATTGCACTCTTAACATGTACAGACCTTAATGTGAAGACGAAAATTTTAGAAATCTGTCAAGCAACAGGGTCCTTGATGCGCCCGATTTGACACAAATTAGCATCACACGAGCTGTAGTGCTACGAGCTACGACAACCAGCGTAGGTTGGCCGCTATCAATACCAACTCAATCCACTCCTCACTACAGATTCGCAAATCAACCAGTCAATCCAGAGATCTCGCTGTCTGGTCGGCGTCAACGAAATTTCAGGTACATATCGCATGCTAACCGCGCAGTATCACGTTTTTCATGATTTTAACATTTGAAGCCAGTATTGCGTAGATGGCCTATTGAAAATTGTGAAAACTTGACGCTGTAAATATGGTGAGTATGTGCTAATGGGCTGAAATAGCACTCCATAGTCTGGCTAGAAAATAGGGTAGCTAGGCATACATGTACAAAGCCTTATTTGTGATTACTATCAACGCTGTAGCGGATATCCTGCCAGCGATTGGTCTTGTAAGCATGAAAAAAGAATTTTGTTAGAAAAATGTCTTGACTGTGATTTATCATCTGATCTCTGTTATTTCCATCACTATATCTTTTATACATTTTTATCAAGTCATAAAAATACAACAGGTGGGTTTTTCTCTTATTTATAAGTATTTTATAGATAGAGTAAATGTGAAATCGAATGATAACCTAGTTGAACATCTAAAACTCCATATCCTATCAGACTGTAATACTATAAGTCAGTATCTATTTACCTAACATATAATGAAGATATGATGAAGTCATCGGTACTTGACTATGTTAGAAAATGAATCTCTATACAGTAGCAATCATTTATGAGAATTATGTTACAAAACCTGCATTGTTTGTTTATTAATTAGAATTATCATTAATACCATTTTAAGAAGGAAAACCTAGATACAGATAAACAATATCAATACCGCATTGAGTAGTTAACGTCAAAGATTTCGCAACAAGAGCGGACTTCCAAGCAGCATATCTTGAGCGAAGGAACGTGGTACTTGAACATTCTTTGCATTACTTGTAGATGCTTGTAAACGAGTATTTATTTATCATTGGCACATGTATTGTGTACCAGAAACAACTAGAAAGACAGCAGCCGCCTTTTCTTAATCAGGTCATATTGTTACATCTTATATCTTATATCATATTCTTATATATTGTAACATTAACTAATAAAATAATCATCGTGGCGTTAATGTACCCCGGTTATGCTCTCGCGCACGAGGGCCTGGGGTCTGCCTTGGCCAAGATCCAGGATTTGGCAGATTAGATAATTACAGTAGTGGATCGACTCTCATCTGACCTCCGTGACCCTGCTACCAGGGGAACCTGGCCAGATTGGATCATGGTAACACATTTAGTCGCCTGAATGTGCAGGTTTCATCATAATGTTTCCCTCTCCGTAAGAGCATCGGTTAGCATTCAACTAAAGTACATAACCCAGGAAACAATCATTGCTACGTGGCCGTAGTGGGATTCGAACCCGGTACCTCTCGCTTACGAGTCAGATACCCTAACCACTCGGCCACCGACGCTCCACAAATGTTTGCCTATAATAAGTAATAAAATCAGTTTTTCATCTTCATGGTTCTGCATTTTTGTTAATTAGGTACAGAGGTGTTAATGCAGACGCTTAAATGATGACGCACTGTGCGCGATTCGACTACGAATATTCGTTCAAGTTATTTACTATCATGAAGATAAATAATATTACACACTCACTCGTAAACAATGACTGTCGAGAGCAATGGAGACGTTACTACCAAATAAGAATATGTTACTTTTTATTCGTAAAAAAAAATAATTCAAAAATTCAAAATTTCTTTATTGATTAGGACACTAAATATCTCTTTCAATCGTCAAAAAGGAGGGGGATAGGAAAGTAGGAAGGAAACACACAGTGACACGCTGACCGCCCTATGACCGTAGATAAACGTATCCCTCGCCAACCGAACCGTGCTCGACAATGCCAGGCAGAGCCGGAACGCTATATTATATTATATAGGTATGTCTAGTATAATTAAGAAAAAAGACAATCGAGGTCCTGCAGAAATTAGTCGCCGATAGCACCTAGTATGATATCAGAACAAAATAAATAGCTTAAAAGTAGCTTAACGGTTTGCATTACTTGAAAATGGAATAGAAAAAACTTCGTCCTTAGTCCGCGTCCTTCCCAATGTGAAGGGTAGCAAAAAACTTATGCTTATAAAATATTTACAGCTTTATGCTCATGATAGTAGAGTACCAATTAGTCTGCAGGGTATAAGTCGGTTGTTGAATGACTTTAAAAGTCCGTGTATCCTGTTTTATACGCGTGGTAAATTTGGAGAAGTTTTATTGGCAATAATTAGAGAGATGATTGCACCAATGCTTTAATAACGCAAGTATGCTTTTAAAATGTGGGTTATTATTGTACCTCGAATCCTTGAGTCTCGAAATAAAATGAAATCCAGGAAAAAGGCGTGTCGTTGGTACTTATGTATATGTGTATATGTATCGCGGACTCCGGGCCCTCGCGCGTCAGGGCACAACCGGGAGTGACGCCAAGATGATGAAATGATAATATATAGTGTATCATCTCCCAAGCAGCAGTTCATACTCCACGTCAAATAATTTATTTGGAAATTCCGACTGTTAAAATATTGTTATCTAGCCTCTATTACTTTAATAGATATTAATATTATCTATTGTTAAATTGACTTTTATGGCACCTGCGTAATTTTCCAGTTATTGAAGTATGTTAGGTACTTATATGAAAATTCGTGGAATCAAAGTGTTCCATAAGGTGGGCTGTCTTATAAAAAATATGTGGTAGAGTTTGGATAAACTAAACATGCGCCTACGTTATCCTAGCCAAGCTGATGGATTACATGTAAGCTTTGCTCACGTTCGTTTACTGTGACAATTTGATGCGGTACTGCGTTGCCCTACATTTCTAATTGATTGACTGTATACTTTGTGTACCATGGCTGATATGCAATAGCTGTGGCGTACTCGTACGTTCACAAACATATGTGTAGACCAGTAAGTACGATATCGAGATTCGTTGTTTTATTGACTTGAAAATCCGGTTCGCCGCGTGCGCCCGCGCCGGCCGCCAATCGACCACTGCGGACACCTGTTTTATCATCGTCAGCTTTATTTGTATTTTTTTTTTCATGATAATGGACATCGTAATCAGTCCTAGCGCGCGCGCTGACGCGAACTGACGTGTTCCTTACGCAGTATTCCGTGTGCGCGAATCGTAGTTCGAAATTCAAATCTGTCGTCTCAGTAAACACGATCGTCATTGTAAGTTTACCTTTAGCAGCCAGTACGTATCTGGAAAAGTATATTGCTAGATATATAACCTTTTTCATTTGTAATATCGTTGTTGTGATTGTTGTTATAATTGTTAAGAATATAAGCTTCACTCGTAGCTTTCCTTATAAACCTATTATTAGCCATATTAGATGTTGTACTCGTACCTATACAATATGCCTTGGACAAATAATAGTGTACTTAGTCTGTAATTCTTACATAAACCTATTTTACATAATTTACATCCACTTCAATGCTATGCGTAACGCTGTAAGTTTCTATAATAGCAACAATTTAACGTTCACTAATATCGTTGTTCCACTTGACACATTGTTAAGACCCGTCATTTGCCTCGTTAACAATGTTTGATTGATCTAGCCGCCTTACCTTTATTTCAGTACACCAGTCTCTGTTATCATCCACATATTCACTACCTGAAGGCCTGTTTACTATCGATAGGAATTTTTCCGTGTAATAAACAAAATAGGCACCGGAAGAGTAATATCAGTGTCGATAGTTATACGTGCTAGAGTGAAGGATTGATATAATAGTGACTACGTTAGAGAATGGCAGGTCCTGTTGGTTTGATGATGTAGAGAGGATTGAAGGAAGGAGAGTAATGAAAATAATCTATATGGCAGAAGCAAATGGAAATATTGGAAGGGGAATACCGAAATATACTACGATTTAATTAATATTTTTTTAATTTTAAAAACTTGGTTATCTAACGTTCCAACCTTTTTGGGCGGGAAAAGGGCGGTAGAGATGTGGAAGAAAGAAAGATGTTTGTCTGAATCGTAACAGTGGATCGAAGTATTTTTTTATTGCCTTACGAGGCACACGGACGGACGGTTCCCCTGATGGAAAGTGGCCACCGTCGTCCAGGACATCTGCAACCTAAGGGGAGCGACGCCGGCCTTTACGGTACCCGTAGACTTACCTTTTGAAGAACCCCATGTTGTAGTGAATCAGTAGGTAGTTAAATTTATAGTTAAAGGTTTAAATGGAAAGGAAAAAGTTTAAGGTTTGTCGGCGTCATCGAAAATATAGATCTAACATCAGGCTTCCCAATGAAATTGTATTTTTTGATTTGTTTTTAATGATGATGTTAACGTTGAAATTACCTCAGATAGTAGTAACCGTTAAGTGCGTCTTTGGTTTAGGAGAACCAGTCTCAGCTATAATTAAGAGGCGTCTATTCGATGCAGTTTAGTGATGGTGTTTTTCGACTGTCTCTATCCGCCATTGAGGCATTTTTTACGTCAACCTTGCCAAGCTTCATGCTTATCCACTCATGCGCACACCAATGAGAACCGACCTCATTACTAATGACTTGTTTTCATTACCAATTGGCAGTATTGTTTTTGTGTCTCCGGTTAATTTTCCAAATAGCTATCAAACTAAGTAAATTAAAAGAAAAAGGTAGTGCGTCTTTCAGGCGTTAAACACAAACGAATCTCAGCTTTTCACTATGTATTAATCCTTATAATACTTGTAGGTAATATTTTATTCTGTAATCCTCCGAATAATCCTCAGGATTTCGCGTAAGGCCCTTCTGGCACAGATTAGAAAAAGTTACAACGTAACCTCAGCGACGTTGTCGCTGACAGCTTAAGTATTCATGTTTACAAAAGTTTTGAAACAGAAACTAAGTTGTTTTGGAAGACTATTGCGATTTCGTTCGGAAAACTAATACTATAGGTTAAAATACTCGTAGGCGTAACCTAGCGGCCGGCTTTTAAGTTAATTAGACAAGTAACTTAGCATCTTTGTTCGCAAATAGTTACAATTTGGCCAACTTAACATCACAATTGTCGTAAATAGGCCACGGACGGACTGGCGAATTTTGTGATGTAACAAGGAGCGAGTGAACTGACTGCGAGCAAATTTCTGCTATTAAGTAACAGCGATACATCAATTTATGATACTGCGATCTCCAACATGATTGCCATGGTGTTATCCTCCCTTTTCGTGGGAGAGGCCCTAGGTCCTGCAGTGGACTGTTATGGGCTGTGATGAATCATCAATACTGGGAAATATTTGGATAGTCCACGTACCGGAAGACGCAGCGTGGGTAGGCCCTTACAAGACCGCGCGACTGACCTGACAAAAAATCGCAGATACCGATAGGATGCGAAAGGCACAGGACCGGCCTTTGTGGTGATCTCTGGGGGAGGCCTATGCCTACCAGTGGCCGACTTCCGGCTTATATGATGATAATTTGGATAGTCTAACAGAGCAGAATATAGACACAGGTGCAGTGCAGGACCAGGTTCTGTAGTGCGTTGATATTATTGCCTCTGTTGGTATACTGCCTGCCGCATGAAGATTACCTATGGCAAACTTACTTACTTACTTACTCCTCCACTAATGCGGAAGATGCTCAAATCCAGCAAACTGTAGCTGTTGATATTTTATACTCGTTGATAATTTCAAATTCCACTGACGCCTACTTCTCTTGCAATTTCTGATGCGAGTTATTTTTATTTTACCTTACTAATAAATGGTGGCGTAATTGAAATTATTATTATACTTTGAATTATGCGTCACATCACACCTATTATAGGTCACCTCGCAACGTTATCTTCTAAATCTAGTCAATTATCGCATCACGGTAATGAATTATTGAATTTTCTATGTTCGATCATAATCTTTACTTCGAATGGATAAGAAAAAATTCGATTATATTCTAGTAACCAATATGGTTACTAGAATGCGAGCGCCACTATTTATTCTTAAAACCAACAAATAACGTCTTATTACAATTTAAATGAGGAACGCGTTTGTTTAATGATTGAATTTCGTGTAACGATTCCGTTGGAAAAAATCAATTTTTCAGTTAAACTCACTATGACGGCGTTAAGTCGTTCCAAAAAACGTCCTTAGCGGGTTAATTAGGTCCGCTTTTCGGATAATCACTTAATTACGTAAATTATTGCGTAAATTACGTAAATTATTTACCATCACTCGTTTTCTTTCTGTTCCCGCGCGGCACAGTTTAAAATTAAAGCTCCCCTGTTAATGTTGTTTAGAAACAAAACGCTGTGATTATAATAATTATGTTGTTTTATTTTAAATAACGTTACTTAACTGCCGCGTTTAAACGCATTCCGGTATTTATGCGTGCAGGGAAAATCATGTTGTTTCTATTTACTCTGGTTTCTAAGTAAATAAGTGTAATTATTATTATAATTTTTTTATAAGCGACCTCTAATATACCTCTTGAACGAACCCATGTCATAGTCCAAAAGAAACACTGTGGCTGGTAATTATTTATTTATTTCTTATTAGCAACTTTAAAATTACTCGGTAACAATCATTCAATAATTGGCCACACGCTCGAGAACTGACAGTACAAAACACTACATGAATATTTCGTAATAACTTTATCAGAGTTAAGGGCCCGTGCACACCGCCGCGCGGGTAACGACAACTGACAGCTGTCACAGTCAGCAATATGACAGCGTGCCGCCTCGTCACCGCGAAGGTCGTCGGAAGCGATTTATCACGACGAATCACGGGTATTTATCGCGATAATGCACGGACGATAGATCTGAAAAATTCAAGGCGCCTTATCATCTGATACAAGACGAGATTAAGAGACCTGCACATTGAGTTGAACGGGTATATTACGAGTCCGCCAGATTGGTTTGCGGCGGTCGATTGTGTTATTGTATCTGTGACGTAGGCGTGATAACGGGTTTAACTTCACGGGCAATGAAACTGAAATGCGAATGTTACGCTGGTTGGCAGGTGTCATCCTTATGAATAAAGTGCCCAATACCTATGTACGAGGAAGCTTAAAGTAAAACCTGAACCAGAAAAGCTCGGCTGCGATGGTACGGCTACATGAGAAAAGCATATAATAAGCTTGGAATCAGGCCCGAGACGCCGCGGTAGACCCCGACCTCGTGGAAAGCTTTACTAAATAAAGATCTGAAAGACCTAGACTTGGATCCTTTAACGACCCAGGATAGATTATCCTGGCGAAAGGCGATGGGGAGAGCCGACCCTAAATTAACCATTAACGGGTTAAGTCCCCAACAAAAAAGGGGCGTTATATGTTTGACTGATATGTGGCTCTGTATATCTGAGTGTCTGTCTATGGCACGACGGGAATAATAATAATAAATGCTTGGACAATTCACACAGCGCCATCTAGCCCTAAAGTAAAAGAGACTCTTCTTCTTCTTCAGAGGGTCTTCCTCTATTTACATTTACCAGAAACATAAATTATCCGTACCTATTATTCGCGCTTCCACCACCGTGTAAATGTCCCTTAAGGCTACTACTTTGACATAATATTCAAGATACTACATCGTTTCCTGGCATATTTTTTGCCTTTCACACAAAACTAACCATGCCATAGAAAAGTGAACTCTACCGCTTTAGAAATAGGACTTCTATCTACCCGTCAATGCTTGGTGGACAGCTGAACCGCCATGACGGATTGATGCGTGTAGTAGTTTCATTCAAGGTTGTAGTTTACGTAGTGTCTTTTATAATTTCTTGGTGATCTATTATAAGTGGTTATCTTTTTTTTGTTTTCTGTTTTTCTAAAGTTCGTGGAGCCCTAAATGCTAGAATCGTAGAAGTTATGGGCGTTGGAAATAATTTACAGTATACCATCTGGTGTGGTTCTCTTTAAACCTCATTACAGCCCATAACAGTCCACTGCAGGACTTAGGGACTCTCCCAAGAAAGAGGAAGTTATTGCCATAATTTCCAAGCTTGGCAGGCGGGTTGGAGATCGCCATGTTATAAATATAACTATTATGGAAAAAGCTGCTGCCCATTTTCCCGCCTACGGAGATTCTAGATCATTTGCCTCGAAAACAAAAGTCGTCTTGTACGACGTCCACGACTGTATGGGGTTGGTGCTATTCTACACTGCCGCACACCAAACGGCACTCTGTCTACGGTGCATATAATAGGTGTATACCGAAACTTCAAAAGCTTCCGAAATTTGCATTTGCTTTGTATTGTTATTGCTAAACAAATCTCGCTAAAGATCCTCGATTAAGTTGTTTAGACAGATAGCTAGTCAGTCAATGCTATAGCAACGCCCACTTTCATTAATACCGGTCATTGTTTACAGTATTTACAGCGTCGCATTCACCACAAAACTCCATTAGAATGAATCATTAAGAGTGCAGTGAACATTACAATCGTGTCAAGTGTTTTTCTTGCTTCAGGCGAGTACGCACTCAAATCGTAATCCGACACGCCACACGTGTTTACAAGTATACTTAGTTGTTTACCTGTGGTCAACTTAACGTGCGTCGCGTGGATACCTACATTGTAAATTACTGTATGGTGTCCGATTCCGTTCAAGGGTCTGTTTGGGTGCACGGGGCAATATAATAAAAACTACTCCATGAACCTACCTAGCCAAAGTGTGCGACCCAAGCGGACCCAGGAGTCAATACATATATCCTATCTAACCATATTATTATGAGAACATTTGACACTACAATAGTAATTTCTTATTGTACTTGCTGTACAAACTGGCAAGTTTTGTCTTGCCAATGAATAAATATATTTTTTTAATTTACTGGAAATTCCTGACACAACTGCAGGTGCAAAATCAAATATTAGGGTTATATTAGGTGTAGACACCTGCGGTTAGGTGGTTTAGAATTATCTCAAAATCCATCCATCTTACGCCGAAGCATTCAAGGCGTCTGAAGTTCCACTTTTAGAGTTAAGACCAAATTTATATTCAATCACAATCCTAGTCAAAAATTTGTATATCTGATTGATTACCATACGTATGATATTATGAAATACTTGAATTACGTATGCCTTTAGTAAGTATATTGTTGTGACAATATCTTTCAATAAGCCGTATGTGGACTACACTCAGCTAATCAGAAAACTTCCTATCTAAACATATCCATCACAACGGCCTTCAACTGTCCAAGATAACTGTACGTCAATCTATTTTATTTTTTAATCCAGCTAACGCCCATCATTTTGTAAATCTGACCAAAAGTTAAGCCTATCCTGTCTAATGTTTTTGGTATTGGCTTGCTTAAGTGGTATCGCATAATCTATAGGTATTGCCATTGGGAACGATAAAGTTATATTATTTTTTGTCAATTATGTTGACGTTCAAATAATCGATAACATTTTTGTTCGAAAACTTACCTATTTGAATTTTACGTTTATTTTTGTCAGCTCTATTGCCTGTGTACCAATTTATTATGTAATGTACATATTCACAGTTATTGTAAAAATGCCTACTAATGCCTACATCGAACCTACTAAAAATATACACTAACACATATAAAATACACACAAAAATTTAAAAAGTCAAAATGAAAAGCTCTATTGTAACTGAAATATAATGACGAGAAATAATTTCGTTTTAGACTTACTGAAACTAGAGTTAATTAAAGACAAGCTTTTATTTCATATTTAGACCACATTTGAATTAATCTGTTTCAGTATAGTTTCAAGAGTCCGCGTATTTATTCTCAACTCAGCAATGGGTCAAGTGAACGGTAATAAAATAAAATAATTGCATGTGACAGTTTGACTTCTCTTTCTACAATCTTATCGTCTCATATCAAATGGGGCGCTGTTTATTTGCTATATGCTCTGCCGTTGTTTGCTTCCACGTCTGCTTGTTGATTAAACTTGGATTTTTTCATTATGCCTCATTAAGTTGCTATTGCTACTCCTTGATTATGCCTAGGTATTTCTTGACTGGATTTTTGTTTTCGTGTCAGCTTTCTATGTTCCCTAGTTCTATATTTGTCTTCATTTTTATCTTTGCTTGCCGTATTAAAAAAATTAAGTACATCCTATTTTCTTTTCCGTTGGTATAGTGTTTTTCGTCTGTCTGCTGTAGGACTGGCATTGTAATTTATTTTTAGTCGTGGAACATTATTTACGTACCTTTTGTTATGCCCTAACTTTGTATTCCTAACACAAGTTATCCTGGCCCACCGGAGGACCTGATCACCCTTAGTGACGAAGCAATTAAATGGCTGACTTTGCTTGACTTAAATTTGTAGTTGAATGTGTTTCTCGTATATTGTATTTTTGTCATACGAATAAATAAATAAAATGTGCTATATTTTGTAAAAGTAAAAAACTCTCTTTGAGCTTTCTATACAACTTAATATTTATACCTTTTATTTAATTTATTTATTATTATTATACTGGCCCTCGCCATTTACACTGTTTGCAATTCGATACTATACTACACACAGGAATAGCGTAGCTTCCTATTAGTGAAAGTCCACTTTGCAAACAATAATTATCATAATTATTAATAATAATCATCTTAGCGTTAATGTCCCGGTTGTGCTCTCGAGGACGAGGGCCCGGGGTCCGCCTTGACCATGATCCAGAATTTAGCGATCAGGTAATTACAATGGAGCGACTACCATCTGACCTCCTTGACCCTGCTACGAGGGGAACCTGACCAGATTGGATCATGGTTACAAATTCAGTTGCCTGAATTTGCAGGTTTCGTCACGATGTTTTCCCTCACCGTAAGAGCATCGGTTAGAATTCAACTAATGTACATAACTCAGAAAAGAGTCATTGGTACATGGCCGCAGCGGGATTCGAACCCGGTACCTCTCGCTTACGAGTCGAATACTCAGCCGCCCGGCCATCGACGCTCTTAACGGCGAATTATTATAATTATTATTTATACAAAAACCATTTTATTGCACAAAAAGGTATCGTAACGATGAAATAATTATTCAAAATTTGGCGACATAATAACTTAGGTGGTCTCAAAACAAATTAATCACAGCAAAAATTGAGGCAATTTGCAATAAATTACTGCAATTGGTATAAAAAATGTAAAGCCACAATATTGTATACAAATTATGTGCATTATAATGTACTTAAAGTTAAAGTTAAAAGAAAGGTCGTTGGCCGTGTGGTGTAGATACCCACCCACCGGCCAGCAGAGTAGAATAGCAACCCTTTACACTCGTGGATGTCGTACAAAGCGATTAATGTTTTCGAGGCAAAAGAATTAGAGTCTCCGTAAGCTGGAAAATAGGCTTCAGCGTTTTCCATTGTTATATTTATAACACTGCGATCTCCAACCCGCCTGTTAAGCGTGGAGATTATGGCAATAACCTCCCCTTTAGTGGGAGAGGCCCTAAGTTCTGCAGTGGACCGTTGTGTGCTGTGATGATAAAAAAACTGAAAATAATTATAACAAGCGTTTGAGCGGTGCAAGCAATTTATTTTGGGCTTAAAAGCATATCTTATAAAATAACAAGACAGATTCTCGTCAATTTCTTACGCCTGTAAAGCTGCCTTAAATTTGCAAATACTCGCTAGAAATTTGTAGGTCAAAACAAATCAGTCTGTAATTCCAGTCTCATACTACGATCACCTTACAATGCCACAATTTTATGCGAAAACGGCCATGAGTCTTGTCCTGTGTGCGTGTTGGTCGGTTTTCATGGAAAATATTCTTTTCTGTCTCGTACGTTAAACTTTAGGACATAATTTCAGCAATCCGTCACTGTAATGTGCTCTTTGTAAGAGCTCAGAGCTCTCGTGTCCTTGTCGTATTGCGTAACTTTGAATCCTGTTCATTGGCGTCTGTGTCCGAGGCATATGTTTTCCTTTTAAGGTTTTAAGAAAGTAAAATATATAATATACCATTATAAGATAGAAGATGGTACAAGGTTTAATTTTAAAAACATAAATTGATCAGTTGTGAGCCAAGAAATTTATTGTTGTAGAAGATTTTTTGTTAGTGTAGTCGCCCCGGCATCGCACGCGGTAATTCGGCGTTTCTTTATGTGTTACACATATACCTAAACGTTCCGGAAGAAGTTCTCTTCTAACCGATGCATGGAGAAAACCGAATTCGTTGCGTGGTTTTAGAAGTGCTTACCAAGTATAGTTTCTGTCTTGAAGTTATTATTGTTAGCGTCTTGCCGTAAAAGCTAGTGCTAAGTTGTTTCGTTATTAGTGGCTAATTTAATACATTGTTTGATTTATCGTTCACTAAAAAGTTTTCTGCTTGCTTATATTAATTATAGTAGATATTATCGTGAAAATTACAACTATGTGTGACGGGAGTATTACGGTACATAATTACCGCATTTTAGTCTCCGCCACTAATACCAACAAAAATGCACACCTATTTCACGTGTCGTCATATAATAATGGGTGTAATTATATTATTAATAAAGATATTATCGTAATTACTGATAGTCACACCGATATACCCATAACAAACATTGGCGATTAATACTACGCAATTTATTAAGAGATTACAGTGCGGAATAGTAGCAGTGACGCGTATTCTGACGATGATGCGGTGATGGGCAGAAGCCATGAAGTGAGGGTGGCGATGGAGTGAGGGCCCCAAAATGGAAAATGGAATACATCTTTTGACCGCAATATTGTTCTTAAAAGTTAACTCACCTTTACAGCTAGGCCTAAGTAACCAGTGACCCGCGTGTTGCTCTAAACGTAAATAACGACAATTTTATTTAAATTAGACTAACCAGGCTGCCATCTCACCTGCTGGTAAGTGACGATGCGGCTAAAGATGGAGCATGCCTGTCTAGGAATAGCCTATTCACTCTAGCCTTGAACGCGTCCAGATTATAATGATTAGGTAACGCACTCGCAGGCAACGTGCTCCAATCCTCAGCCGTACAGTACACACGATAAAGGTTGAACCAAAGCGGCTCGTGCGGATAGCTGGAAGATCCACGATATGAGGATGAAGCGTTCGCCCGGATCGCGTCAGATACACATTAAGATATTCGCGTTTATAATTAGAAAGGATAGTCAGATTATTTTTACTAAACAGAATAAATAATATACCTAATAAGCATAGAGTCGAATTGGAAGCTTCTCTACCAGCATCACCATTTTACCCAGAACTTCAAAACGACTGTTTTTTACACTCTCCATAAAGACGGTTTATTTCTTATTATTTTAAATTGGCGAGGAAGTGACTACTATACGTCTACAATTATTACACACCTTTTTATAAACTTACACACCCTGTAATAATTGTTAAAATTTCTAAATCCAGGAATTCACTGCGTTCGACATTGATATGACACAATGGTAGCATAACATTATCAGTTATCACTCAAACTCCAGCCCGACTAATCCGCTAGATTGTTTGCCTGGCAATTATCATTACATGTTACGATGACATTTAACAGCAATCCCGTATAAGTGATTTAGATTAATATTCACGGCGTTTCATTTTTGGATTTGTGGAATGACAGAGACTGGAAATAGTACAATACAAAATTAGATTGTGAGTTCAAAGGTTAGTTCTGTAAAATCAAAAGTAAGTAATGTAGTATACAACAACATATCTGAAATTTTACTGAAAGCTTTTGTAAAACTTACTATTTATAGATTTTGAAACAGTGGTCGTTGTGGCACCTAACACATTTTACTGCAAAGAGACTCAACATATTAAGCACTTTTTCGCGAACTAGTCAGACACTGACATAATGATGGATTAAGATAATGTGATCGATGCACCGACTAATCGAAAAATAAATAAGTGGATAATGACCTAAATACCAAAGTAATTTTAAGTCAAACGGAATCGATCAAAATTTGACATATATTTAATAGAAAATAATTTTTACGTTGCCAAAGTATTAATAGATGGCATCTTCAGCTTTTCTTCTGTTGTGTGATAAATATATTTTTCTATTTCATCATCATCGTCGTATCAGCCCATAGTGTGTCCCTCTTCGAACGTAGGCATCTCTTCAAGCTTCCACACCTGTCTGTTTCCGGCTACCTGCAGCCAATTAATTCCGCCTTGTTGACGGATATCATCGGCCCATCACCCACTTACTTCTACTGTGTCGTAAACGGTCCTACAGAAGGTCCTACATGTATGAATAGTTGTACGTACTCTCCTGAGTTACATTGATTTTTATTTGCTTCGTGCTTCTAACATTATCGACTACTTTGTCTAAATTAAGTGCCACATAATTTTTCTCTGCATATCGTCCGCTCATAAATCCCTTTGCACCGTTTTCAACGTGGCTTGTTCCTTATCTGTTATTTATCACATTGTGTATATGTTTCTCATTACAGTTTAACGTTATTGTTTGACGCATGTCAGCTTTAACAGTTACTATGCTAACCTTGCGTGGTTATAAAATGTACTTATAATTAAATGATATCACCACATCAAACATACGCAACGTATTTGAATGGTGACGTCGAAATTCTTGGGCTGAGCAAAATAAATGCTAATTGGCTGACGTATACTCTGGGCTACTTTAAATATTTAAGTTCTATGTCTGAAGCGGCGTTCCACATTATCACTGATAGCGTTATCGTAAAACTCGACTATCAGATGTCATATGTCATCATTCATCATGGGGAAATCTTGACGTGATTCCTGTGTGATTCGCCAGCTTGTGCCACTTTGATAACCATTGTCGCCAAGTTAACACACCTTTGTAACAATACCTTATGTAACTTTCGTATTATGTAACGTCATTTTCTTCAGCAGTACTTCAGTAGGAATTATAAAATAAGTTTGGGCCTTTCCTATATTTTTTTAGACAAGTGATCGATTTAATGGATCACTTAAATTGATTAACGAAATCGCGGACGTGTCACTTATTGACGTACACTCATGTGAATGATAAATTATTTCGTTCGGAATCTTTATCTGGTTAATTACATAAGATTAGTCATTGCATCAATCACAACAATCTTAATCGTTTATTGTGTTATTTAGTAGAAAATCAAACGCTAATAGAGGAAAAGACGAGAAAAGTATTAACCGCAACTGACAGTATTAAACAAACCAGTGATATTAAAGTGGAAAGTGATATAACCAATCTAACCGATGGACTTAAGTGTGATAAAAAATGTGTTCGCGAAGTGATAGACGGTGACAGTGATGATGAAAGAGAGGTGACGCCAGAGCCCGCTGGGCTTTGATGCAAGAAACATTCCCCTAATAAAGCTTGTTGGCAAGGGCCCGGACCTGACCAGCGCCGGCTGCAAGATGACCAAGGGCCCAAGGAAAGTGAAGCTAGTCATTGTAGTCAACAATAAGAAAGAGTGAGTATTACTAACTAGATAAACTGTTCATAAAGATGTTCTTGAGTTAAAGATAAAATATATATTGCACACAAACGCACACACAGTTTTTGGTTTTATGTAATGTTTAAAGTCGATTTTGAAATTATGTTTAAATAATCCAAAAATATATACACTCACGCTTATATCCCATAGAGGTAGGCAGAGACTATCGAGTGTCACAAGCAATAAATATGGGTTATTTATGTGGTGTGTCAGGATCGTCCTGACACACCACATAAATAACCCATATTTATTTGATATTTAAATTTAAAAACGATGTACAATCGAAATTAAAGCAGCATACATGTTACACAAAAAAGCAGGTATAAGTATTGATATTTTGATTGCAGTAAGCTATGCTTGTTTCTCGCTTATGTATTCGTTAATATTTTATTTAGATCCTCAATAAATGTAGTGTAAGACATGAGGTGTACGATAATATGTACATCTAATCTAATGACGTACAAATACATCTCCACCGTCACCTGCAAATAATAAATAAAAACTCGCAATTAGACGGAACAAGATCTTGGTCACCTTGCACTGCGCTCGCGCGGCCGGATGCAACCGATTTCACACCTATTACAGCGGGTAATTAAGTCGATTTTGCGATAACATTTACATATAATGGCCAATGTGGCGACTCGTTCATTCATAATCTTTCATTGATGGTGCTTCACGTTGCGCGTTTGTATTGCATGCTACAGCTGGTTGTGTTTATTTTTCGTCTCTTTGAGGCCTTACAGCAGAGACTAAATACAATGTTGCATATCTTTTTAAATATATTTTAAAGGCTTTCCGCAGTTGTATAGATACTCACTTCCACATTGAAAGATGCTTTTTATTCGTCATCACGTGTACTTACATTTATAATATCTATTAAAACTGTGATAATTGAATTGGATCTCTCAACGGCCAGAGTTAAAAGTTGCACATTTCTTAATGTATCTATCGTCTAGCCTAGCGCATCACCTTTAATCATTTTGCGTAGTCCTCTTATCAATTACCCCATCTAATTCCTTGTCCTTGTCCATCATCATAGTAATTTCCAGCCCGCCTATTCACACTCTTGACATGTATCATTTGCATTGTCACCGACGCAGTTTCCGCCACATCCGATTCTCACGGCAACCCTTCGGAATTAATTGAAAAACCTTCATTGTTAGTTACTCTGATTTTATCTGAGCTTAACTCGGAAGATATAATTGGCTTAGTCCTTTGATGCTCTTCGAAGTTGTGTAATAGCTTTGTTGCCATTTGTAGTGTTGTGTTGGTCTTCGTTATCTGTGTTATGTACAGTTTTTTTGTTTAATCGATTGTACATCTCTTAAGCCGCGTCGTGCCGGAACTCCCTTGCAACTGCTATATCAGAGATAGAATATATACCTACTCAATACTCTTTCCTACATCCCATTACTGCTAAAATATAAATCCGCCCGGATATTTATGTTTAAATCTCATTCAATATGTTTAATGCCTTTCATTAAATTATCGTGGTTGAAAGCTCTAAAAGGGGGATCTCATTTGGATTTGCTATTGATATGGGCTACAGGGTATAAATTTATTTAGGTAGTTTGGTACACATTAATGCAAACAATATACTTAAAAAATACATTAAACTAAAAAGTCATCCAGACCGCTGCCCCCCGAAGTGAAATCCAGAAATCTACCTTGTCTCGTTGGAAAACAATGCTTATACTACAGGCCATAAAAATAATTACGCAAAAAGGTATTAGCTAGTATCAGCAGCAGTTCCGAATGACAGTGCAACTTCGGCTCTTGCGATATGCCAACGTCATCACCAGTTACAGAATCAGCCGAACGCGGAAGCTGGACGGTGGTCAGTGTCGATTTGCACTGTCCTTGGCGAGAGGAAGAGGGTTATTTGTCGCGCCAATGGAAGGTCGAATACGGTACAAGTCATGAGTGATAAAGTCACCATAATCGAAGATTACCCAAATCTTCTAATCTTTTAAAAATGTAGGAGTTTAAAAGTGGAGGAGGGTTTAGGAGAGGAAGGCACACGTGAATTTTAAGAGAGGTAGGGCATAGCGGGGTATCTCGTTCGAATTGGAGCCGCCCGACTGGGGAAGTACCTCCACCTTACAGAATATCGCAGCTAAATAATACTCTTTTAAATAGTATTGTGTTTCTGCCGGTGAGTAAGGTTTCCAGTGCTCCATGGGGTGGGGATTTGGGGAACCGTGGCTTTGGCAGTGGAGTGGCATTTGCTTTTAGCTGCCAGAGCAACGTGTTATAGAGGTGGGTAACGCATTAGCAATACTCTTGGTGTTGCTAATGTCTATAGGCAGTGGTGACCACTTTCCATCAGGTGGCCCGCTTGCCTGTTTGCCTACCGTATGACATAAAAAAGAAAAAAAGAAAAAAAAGAATTTGCATTGGCACTGGATAGGGTAACTGAAATTACCTGATCTGCCAAATCCTGGATCGTAGTCTAGGCGGACCACGGTCCCTGGCGCGCGAGAGCACATCCGTGATATTGTGGTCAAGATCATTATTATTTACTGGATAGGGTACTACTGTAATGCATTACTGTATTGTTGCGACGCGCTGTTTCTAGGGTTGAAATCCCCTTGTACTGCTCTTAAGATGGTTTCGACGATTCAGGATACTACGACGTAAAGTCTGATATCTAAATAAAGCCCTGTCATTGTCCAATAGCATAGCAGTATTTTGACAACGGACCTTATTAGATATCTGTTGCATTTTGAAATTGCGAAAACCAATCGGATTCAAGGAAATAAGCAAGGAGAGCTTATCAATTACGACAGTGGTTGTGTATTTTTCACTACTGTTAGGGTAGTTTTTCCAATGAAAGTATTACATTTTCGAAAGCCGCGATATGTTATGTTTTGTAACAGTGCTTTGACCACCGCATCCGCTGCTGTCGGGTTCACAGTGAAATTGTAGACAATGTTTTAGGTATATTAGAAACAAAAGTGGGGTAAAAAGTAAAGTAATAACGATTATAGTTCGTTGTAGAGTAAGTTGTTGGGAAAAGAGGAAAAATTTCCCAGGTAATAAGATTTTATTAAACGTGAAAGAGTGAAAGCGTTTTTTTTCCTATTGGATTTTGTATAAATTCTAGACTGGACAGATATCGTAGTAAAAATAATAATGATAATTGATACATATAATAAATGATGTAATTGGCTGGTTGGTGATAGGCAGATATATATCGGTGTACTTAAAAAACTGCAAATCAATGTACAAGCTAGCCATTTGGCACACGTGCCACACACACACAACACCAATCCCATCCATTGACGGTACTCACGAACAGATCAGCTATTAGAATATACAATAAAATACCGGAAAAGTTAAGAAATGAATCGAACCACATCAAATTTAAAAAATGTTTAAAAGAATACCTCTTGGACAAGGCACATTACACAATTGACGAATTTTTAAATAATATGTAATTTAATCAACCAGAATTAACTTAGAATTTGATTTTTCGACCTATGTACCTGTTTTGTTCAATGAATTTTATTATGATTATTATTTATTGACATTTTATATTTATATTTGAATGTATTTAAACTTTGACATAATGTAATGTAATGTGTGTGCGTTTTGACAATTTGGTTTGATTAATTTATACTAGTTGAGTGGTTTGTAATCCTAAGACATATCTCATTAATAATGATTAATTGTATTCTACTACCTGACATACGTAGTGCCTTTTATAAGGTGTTAAATGTGGAACGAATGCTTATTTGTAACAACCATATTGTACCATTTAACAGCGAATAAATGAAATGAAATGAAACCTCTGCAAACCAGAATCTGTTGAGTATTTTCAACTCTGCGATCTTAACTGCTTGCCAAACATGAATAATATAGCAACGGTGTCCTCTACTGATGTAGAAGATACTCAAGACGAACAGTGAACTGTTATGGTATGTGGATAATGATGATGGATGAATAAACGAAAATAGTTTTAAGTTTGGGTACGTAGGTCGGAAATACTGCCTGGTTTACGATAAATTCATTCACTTCATCATAGCATATTACGTATGTATCTACAGCCTAGACGTAAGGTATTATGTATGATCTAAACTATCCAAATTATTATGAAGTGAAAGATAGAAACCGGAATTCTATGGCTGTTTATCATCTACGTCCACACATCGTGTATGAACTTCTTCAAGGCCCAGTAGTATTTTATTACAAGACGCTAGTTTCGCAAAGCTTTTTAGAGCATGTCAGGTTACCTATCTTATTCTAGCTGATTACTACCTTCATAAAAAGTCACGACCTCGATTAAATGAAGGGTGTCTGTCGCTAACTGTCCACCACTAACATGCTCCGCAAATTACTAAACATACTGTAGAGCTCGTCTAGTTTAAAATGCCGCGCCCCACTATCGCATTAACGCACACAAGCAAGTTTAAAATATGGACGCAATACATATACAAATGCCGTTGTAATTGGTCATTCAGTTGGCGGTGAGATTCAAACGTAGCAGCACGCGTCGTTCATTGGCTCCCACACAGATGAAGTGTCGTTATCAATATTTGCACTCACACATCGAAATCAACTAAGTAGTGGGGCGCGTCATCTTAGACTAGACGAGCTCTACCAGTACACTGATTATTTTGAATCCGACATCGCAGTCTCATGCTACAGAAAACGCCCCTACTGATTACAAGTCACATCTGCTCTGCCTCTAAATAAGCCATTTCAGATTGGAGGAGGACCTAGCTGATGCACCTCAAATATGCACTTTCGTCGCCATGAATAACAGTTTAGATACTATCGATATTATAGCAACCCATGGCAAACATCGAACTGATCTTCTATTTTGCCATTGATCGTACACAACTAAATCTACAACCTCTGTGATTACAGTAATGACGGGAAGTGGCAGCTTCCGTGTTGGACCTATACTAACAGTCACTACGCGATGACCACCATTACGTTACCATGTGCTGTCTGACGGTCACTGTCACGGTAGCCCGTGTTGACTAATGAATGTTGCGTGTGGTGCGAAATGATTCGAATCTCTCAATTGGGCGGTTGATATAAGCATCACCAGATTTAGCAGCGGCTTTCTTCGGAATTAGGCGAAATCGCAGTCTTTGCTATATGAGTTGTTGTATAGTATCCAGAGACAAACGAGCAGACAGACCACCTGAAGTATATCGTGGCTCCAGAGGAAAATGGGTCGCTTGATTTGTCGTCTTCGCTGTTGAATGTCATTTCTTATTAAAAAACTGAGGTCTAGCGAGAATAAATTGACCTCACCACACCCCACACACTCTTGTATCGTTAAAACAGTCAGATATATACCTGTGGTTAAAATGTATTAGATAGGATGAGGACACACTTTTTTAATTGAGGGGCGGTGATGATATGATACTCCGGTTTGATAAGTCCCAGACACCTTAATTAGAAGTCTAATTAAACGATCAATCATAATTTACACGTGTATATAATAATATGGGTGTGTATAATATAGTAGCCTTTAGTTAGGTTTAAAATGTGTATGAAGTCTAACCGTCAAGATTCCACTGAATATTAGCGCTGCAGCACTTGCTGTAGCTTTTGCTGAGCTGAATTGCTCTCAAATTACCTTAATATGTAAACACTTATGGATTTTTGTGATGTCAAAACTAATCATGTCTATGTTTGTGTCTGTGTCTGTTTGTGTGTGTGTTTCCACCTTCAGTGTTCGATCAAACGCAGCAGACTGAAAGATATTAATCCAACGTAAGCATAGAGGTAAATCCCTCCAGGATTAAGATTACACAAACTCAAGTCGACGGAAATGCGTACTTTTACACGTTTTATATCTGGAGCTATTTGCGTAGAGAAACTAAGCAGTATTTTTCCTTTATCCTTAGAATGCCTTTGCGATATCTCGTTCAGCACACGATAAGATTCCGTTTGGCGCCTTACTTTTTTATCTCATTATATAATTACGAGATAATATCAGTGAGTTGAAGCGTGCACCGTAATCTAGGATTATTTGGCTATAAAGTTTTTGATTTGATTTTTTCGTACTGCGAATTTTCCCACGATTTTTATCTTCGCGCCTAATTGTTTTACAGCCATGCGTGATACTCCTGCATTCGGTGACTAGCGGAGGCCTAATCCTTTGAACTGAGTCGCTTGTGCTTGGTCATTAATAAATATGCTCGGACAGTTCACACAGCGCCATCTAGCCCCAAAGTAAGCTAAGCTTGCGTTATGGGTCCCAGAACACGGATACACTACTTATATATTTTTTAATACATACTTTTATACATATAACACTAAGTCCCGTTACAGAAAGTAAAATTCATTATCTCATTTTCTGCCCGGCCAGGAATCTAATATGGGACTCAGGTCGTCTTTACTTAGATCTCCTCAGTGCATTCATATCAAGTGTGTTGTGTCCATCTATAAAAAAAATGCTAAGAACCTTATTCCAGCTAGTTGGCATTGTTACTGTAATAAAAACAGAAATGATAATTGCAAACTTTTAATGCATAGACACACGTGCAGTACAGTAATTAACGTATGAAGACACGAGTTACTGCCGTATTATTTTCGATTTATTAGACGCACGTATTACATTGATTAAGATCTCAATTTAAAGGGTTATTAAGAAGATTTTAATTGCAGATGACCTGAGTATTAACATATCTATGCATAAGACAGACATCGGCATTGTTGGGAAACACTATTGATCTTTATATTATGTCTTCATTGTTATTCTAGATCCTTTCAACTCAGACCAACCACCAGATCAACTCTTACAGCTGTTTAAGTTCCTTCAATTATTGAAGTTTAAATTTTCCTGCGGTAATCTCTGCGGTATAAAATTTGACTTCGGCGCGGTCTGGCATTGCTTGGCATTGTCGGGCACTGATCGGGTCTGTCTGGTATTGTCGGACACGGTCTGGCCGTTGTAGGCGTGGGGTGGATGTGCTCCGGTCCTGCGGCAGCCACTGTGTGTTTCCTTCCTACTTTCCTACCCCCTTCTCTTGAACGATTGAAAGAGATATTTAATGTCCTACTGAATAAATAAATTTTGATTTGATTTGACTATTATCCGGTGGCTTCAGACAGAGAGAACGACTTCACGTTTCTCGTTCAAAATTTCATATGAGTTTACCTGTATTGTTATCGCAGACCACGGCCATCTGAGCCAACATATCTCCAATATGATGTAAATTCCTTCAATATGCGTTGAATGATGATGTGATGTCTGTAAATATGTTTGCGATTCCCATAAAGCGCGTCGCTCTCGTGACAACCGATTTAGCGGCGCACGCGCATGGCTGACGCGATTTTCGTTTGCCGTTAAATTCATTATGTCGTGACATCTGCAACAAGCTGTGGTTTGTATCACATATAAGTATATTAAGAAGATCGTCAGATCGCTTTACTGATCTTCTTTTTGGGATTTATACAACACTAGTGGACCCGGCGCGACTTCGTTCGCGTACACCTATTTTACCCCTATCTACCCTTTTTTCTTGCTTATAAACTTCCTCTTGAATCACTCTATCTATTGTTGAAAGCCACATTAAAATCCGTTGTGTAGTTTAAAAGATCTAAGATAGACGGCGGGAAGCGACTTTCTTATTGTGAAGATCGCCAGATCGCTTTACTTATCTTATTTTTGGGATTTATGACATATTTTACATTTACAATAAGATTTAAATTACAAAAATAAGAAAAAGTTTTCTGTCAGTGCGTCCTATCTGTCATGACCTACGGTACCGAGACGTGGAGTAGGTACGCCTAGTTTACCGGTTGAAGGTCGGCTAGGTGGAGTGACGATTTGCGGGCGGCTGCAGGTGGATGCTGGATGCAGCGAGCCGAGGATATGGAGCATTGGCGCAAATTTTTTATGTACTGTGAAGGGTGCCGTAGGTTACAAGAAAAAATCCACTTTGTAGCGACAGCAGACAATTAGGAGACCCACAAAACGTTGGTCTGCCTGCACAACCTGACTTCCTGCGACTTACACTTTTCTTTTTATAGCGATAGGTACTTCCATATTCTCTTGTGTGGGTTCTAAAAAACCGGGGCACCTTACATCCTTTTGGCAGTTTCGCTTTTCAGCCACATTAAAGTTACTTTTCTAACCTACAGCGCCCTCACAATGTATAAACGTTTAATTGCTTGGCTTACGACTGCGACATACAAAACACAATTTGCGAAACAAATAAAACGAAAGTGAGAATAAACAAGCCAATTATTTAAAATAACTCTTTCCTCTTATGTAAATTAAGTACTACATAGCTGTCGTTCAAGCGTTTCAACATTTCGCAATTAACAGGTCATTGTCGCGAAGGTACGTACACGATTCAATTTCTACTCGCGTATCTACACGGCGCCGGTACGGTCCAGCGTTGGGAATGGCGAACGGCAGGTACTGGGGTACAGTCGGTGATACAACATTGAAGTACTGCTCAAACTAATCGTCATCTCATGGATTCTCTAAATAAACTTTAGGTATAAACTTATTAAATATATTTCTAAATACTGAGTGTTGACTCTCCATGCTACACTACACTGTTTGGTAATAGAATTGAATTAATTAATTGTCGTTAAACAATGTCAAGAACCAAAGTTAGCAACATTGGTTTAAGACTTTCGTGGTTATTCACAACCCCTATAATTTGTAGTGAAAGTGTAAAGTTAGCAACACACACAAAGTTTGCAATCTGGATGGGTGACCGTTTCGTACTTTGAGTCAAAGTAGTTTCGTACTGTGACGTCAAAGTGACATTGGACAGTGACAGAACCACAGTCGGGTTCATAGACCATGAACTGTATATGGTCGGGTCACACTGGTCAATGACCACTTGACATACCTGGTACGTTCCAGTCTCCTCTAGGAGCATTTTTTTTCGCATGCATGAATAAAAATTATTTGATTTGATTTGAGTCGAACTTCAGCAGCGGCACTTGTAAGGTGTGCCTCCAAATACCGTTGGCTCGACGAGGTTGGTCAAGGTCCGCTGGGGACCCTGAGACTGGTCCAACAGTTTCGGGTGCCCATTGGCGCCCCTTGACGGTATAAAATATTTGGTAGGCTCCCACAAGGTGGACTGACGACCTGGTAAAGCTCGCAGGTACCAGCTGGATGCGGGAGGTGATGGACCGGCCTTTTTGGAGATCTCTGGGGGAGGCCTATGCCAAGCAGTGGGCGTCTTTCGGCTGATATAATGTTTACGATGAAAATATTGGCGCCACAATCAGGCCGACTGTACATTTATGATGCGCGGCCCTGTGGCGAAATGTTGCGGATTTTTCGCCGCCTGCGCACGCGACCCAAATAATAAGCGTTTACGCGCAACAAATTGGCGATGTGACAAGGATACTAGTATACGTTTTATTGCCCTTAAGTCAAAGGATTAAAAGGCAATTTACTTTAACTTTTAAGGTTACTGTATTTTGAAACATGTGTATAGGTATGTTAATGAACTCGACTGTGCCTACAGCTGTGTATAACCGGTGTACCCTGGAGCGTCTTAGGCTCGATTCCCTTCAGGACAGAAATCACACTGCAAAGTATAACGGAAATGTCATATAAAAATGTATGGTATTCTGGTAATCTGGCATTCTGCTAGTCTGACATTCTGCATGTTTGACATAATTTTACGTCAAAACGGATTGTTTAGGTTCAAGTTATATCAAGCGTCGGCGATGCGTGTTGGGCCTTACGACGTATTTAACATATGGGGAGAATTAAATATTTTCCGTTGAGGGAATTACAGTTTTTATATAAGAAATATCAACCCAAATAACTTGATTTTCTGAGATAATTGTTTTGAGTTACATGTATAAGTAAATTCCACAAACTTGCTTAATTAGTTAAACTTTAAGGTATGTAATTGTTTTATGCACAATTAAATTTGTTCTATATTGCGATGATGTTATCGCACAGAAAATCTTGTCTGCTTTTTGTCGATTCGCACTAACAATAAGTACTTATAAACATGAACATAGGTATGTTTCCGCAACATTACGGACTAGCTTATATATTCTATACTTATATATTCGCTTATATATTCATCGTAAACTATAAGCCAGTAGTGCCCAACAGGTAGCTCGCGGGCGCCCAGTAGTCCGCGGCCTGTTTTCCAGTTTTCTAGAAGCCCGCAAAATTATTAAATTCTGGGAAAATTATTGTTTATCTAATAAACAATAACCAAATTCGTAGGTAGTTTAGGTACGCATGAACCAGACTTTAAGAAGATACCTGAAAATGTAAACAGCCAAGTATCATTTCATTTCATTTATCGCATTCGTTTCTTTATTCTTTTTGAATTGTAAATGAGCTGTAATATCTCACTTGGGTTCTTTATTTATGTTGGAGCAATACCAGTTGGGAACCACTGATATAAACTGTAAGGAATCAATCAATCAACTGGTCACTGAAAGGCTTCTTTCGTAGAAGAAAGAATATATAATATTTGATCGAAATTTCTGGTAAGTTTCATCCGTGGTTTTATCCATTACGCTAGTGGTAATAAGTATGAGCCTATGCATTACTTGTTCCGAGATACTTGTTAATTTGTATGTTAGTCTGTCTACAAAGATCCTCCCACACTGTGGGTTATTGTCCAAAAGACTTCAGGCTCGGCTATTTTTAGAACTGACCATTTTAATAGACACACCTACCTATACTCGCAACCTTCGTCGTCATAAGTCTTCTTATCGTGTAATGACACCAAACAGTTTTGTAAACTTAGCCAGGAAATTGCTTTGTCATCGACTTGGAGGGCGCCGTAGGTTATACGTCATCGAGAACAAGAAAAATTCCACTTTGTAGCGATAGTAGGCGTTTAGGAGACGCACAAAATGTTGGTTTATCCATGCACAGCACAAAAATATTTATTTTAGTGACCCAAATTCTGACTTTTCGTATGACCTTTTGTCTTGTGTAAAAAAATAAAAAACTATTAGTAAAAAAACGGGATGCCTCAAATTCTCTTAGTAGTTTCGCTTTTTAGCCACATTATAGTCACAAAAGAGAAAAGTGATGACGTAGGATAACCTACGGCGCCCTCACCGTCTATAAGGTTGAAGTTCGTTTGCACTACATAACGTGTCGTATACCAAGGTCGATTTTCCACAGATTCATCATCTTGGCGTTAATGTCCCGGTTGTGCTCTCGAGGGCCCGGGGTCCACCTTGACCATGATCCAGGATTCGGCAGGTGAGGTAATTACAGTGGAGCGACTGCCATCTGACCTCCATGACCCTGCTACCAGGGGACCCTGACCAGATTGGATCATGGTTACACACTAAACTGTACCTCATAAAATCTTGACGTAAATATTATAGTAAATATCGTAGTAGTACTTATAGAGCGTCGGTGGCCGAGCGGTTAGAGTATACGACTCGTAAGCCAGAGGTCCCGGGTTCGAATCCCGCTCCGGCCATGTACCAATGACTGTTTTCTGAGTTACGTACATTAGTTGAATACTAACCGATGCTCTTACGGTGAGGGAAAACATCGTGATGAAACCTGCACATTCAGGCGACTGGATGTGTAACCATGATCCAATCTGGTCAGGTTCCCCTGGTAGCAGGGTCATAGAGGTCAGATGGAAGTCGCTCCACTGTAATTACCTGACCTGCCAAATCCTGGATCATGGTCAAGGCGGACCCCAGGCCCTCGTGCGCGAGAGCACAACCGGGACATCAACGCCAAGATGATTATTTTTATTTTTTATCGTAGTAGTACTTAGTAGATACTCGAGTGCGCGCAAGATAACTTTGCTTGCGGCTGAAAATGGAACAGAATTTGACAGAAAGCCAACAAGAACAACTCCCAACATAACGAAACCGACAGATAAAGTCGGATAACCCTTGACCAAGTTTACTTAAACTTCAATATTTTCTAAACTACAGAACCCATTTTAATGAAACAAAGCTAAGAATCCCATCTCGATGAAACTGGCTTTCAAATAGGAAAATGCAAATCGTATTCAAATCGGTCTATCCGTTCGGAAGCTACGATGCTACAGACAGATACACAATGCCACAGAAACACACGTCAACACTATTTTTTCGACAGGGGTTTAAAAAACAAGGACATAGACTCCAATACCTAAGTGCAGACATATCTTGCAAGTTCCACATCACCATTTCGCTGATGCCCTTGAAGAATCTTCAAATAGAGAAAATATGTCAACCGCGTGCCTGACAAGGGCTACAAATGTCTCAAGTGGAGACCTATTTTATCTTCGTAACTATTAAGTATTTCATTGATAAAGTTATCATCTAGGATATGATAAGGTTTGCTTATAGGTGCCCCAACTGTATTTGTTTTGCCCCAAACTTGCTACTGCATCCGACTTCATCTGCATTTATTTAACGGTGAAAATCGACTCGTACCTATATCTATGTTATCTGAGAGTTAATCCCGGCCTCTGCCAGGGCCGTATTTATAATGTTTATTATATATGTATTTTTTATTGCTCGGAATTACTGGAATAAAGATAAACATTATTATGTTGATCATTAATAATCTGAAGTAATCAAAGCCCTGCGGGCGTGCCGCTTATTCCAATGCTTTCTTATAACCTAACCTGCAGAAAAAGTCGAATAAACTTCGACTAAGTTTAGCGTACTTAAATATTTTCTAAGATTATTTAAATATTTTCATGGTATAGTTTCATTATAAGACCATTCTAAAGAGCCCAAACACGATAGGTTTATCTTATTGCGTTCGTTCATTGACCACCTCCATTAGCAGACCACCACCGTGGTACCATATTAAAGCATTGACAAGTTTCATAGGTGTACCAAAATTCAGCTCAATTGTACACCGGAAAGTGGATCCAATTAGGTCTGCAAGATTTGCCTGAACAGATAGATAGATAAACACTGTATTGCTCATTCAAAAACATAATACAGTACACTTGAAATCAGTAAAAGACAGGTAATACATACATACAAAATATATAGTTACAAATATACATACATTGCTAGTTAAATAAAAGCTTGTAATAAAAAGGCCCCTGGAATTCCGTGACTATAGACTATAGATCCTTTGGCCAAGGTATTGGCCAGCCTTTTGGTTAACCAGGCGCTTAGACAACTCTTTGAAGAGAGTATGAGCGCCTGGTCCCCACGGTCCAAGCGTTTCTACGCCAAACGGCGCAAATAGATGATCGCGCCGTTTGAAATTTTCTGCCGAAGCGGCAGCGGAACCGGCATTGACACTCGTGGATGGAATACGGTGCAAGGGTATCGACGCAGGTAGCGTCCTAAACCAAAGACCGAACCATCTTCCAAGGCACGAGTGTCATACCGACGGGCCTTTTTCCGTCGTCTCTCGCCAATCCATTTGGCTCCAGGATGGCGGGAGAACTAGCAGTGGTAAAGGCCCGGCGTTTGATGTCGTTCAGTTCTGCATGCCATGAAAAGCACCCGGCGCTTCTGCAACACGACAACCCGTGATGCCCAACTTGTGACACTGCTTGGCCACAACTGCACTCATGACGGGCCACGAAGGGAACACCAAGGCGAAGGGCCGTGGCAACTCTAAATGTAGAGCTATCCAGCAGGGTGCCAATGGTGGATGATGGAAGTGTCTGAAGCCATAGACCTGACTCCCATTCGCATTTTTTAAATACATACTTATTATACATAACATAACTACACACAGACCCGTAACAGAAATTAAAATTCACCATTTCATTTATTGCGCGGCCGGGAATCGAACCCGGGACCTCTGCGTGGCGACCGGAATGTTAAGAAAGAAAGAAAGAAAATACATTTATTACACATAGCCGTTAACGAACTGAACGAAAAAGGCGCATGGAATTCCGTGACTAATTGCTAAAAAGTCAACTACTTGATTCGACACGTCAATCTTACACATGCCTTCTGACAGTATCATAGACCCGAGTGTAAATAGATAAGTGTAAAGATTGTCAAACGATTGTTTATTTGATCTAGTGATAAATGATGATAGCAGTACACTTGAAAACTTCCCAATTGTGAGGCTTCCAGCTGTACTTGGCCCAGTATTTGTTATCTATTTTATTTATTGTTGTTGTTGAAATATTTATTTCGCAATGTTGCAGTCTTATTTTGTTTTTGTCATCATCATCATTGTTCTAGCGTTTATCCCGGTCTCTGGCAGGGTCCGCTTTCTTACTCATTCTTCTCCACTTCGCCCGGTCTTCGGCATCCTCGCGTCGTAAGCCGTTGGCTCTCGCATCCGACTAAGCGATCGACTGTGTGGACTTTTACTTATACAAGAAGGTATACGCCTAAATGACAATGTACTGGATAAGCACTTATTCTTCTTCATTTCTTATCTGCGAATCAGTGGCTGTAGTTGATAAATAACCTTTGTACGACCCTCTTCACTACGCCAGAGCCACTCAAAAAGGCAACAATCTCAAGTATAACCTAACTGACAGATATCGGAAATCCCCGACAAAGTCCTCATGTGTACTTACTCGATTTTAATGAATCAAAGCTTAGAACCATCTTTGACAAACAGGCTTACGGCCTGCCTAATAGTAAGTAGACGCACTGGGTTTTAAATAATGAATAAGAACTCCTCATATGTAAAATTCCATTGAGCCGGGCTGCAGCCCGTGCCAAAGTACAAAGTACAAGTACATACATACGCTCGAAAAACATAACGCTCCTACCGTCACAGTAGGGTAAAAACGCATCGAAATTGGTCCATTCGTTCGTAAGCACTGAAACCACGATGCCACAGACAAACACACGTATACACACGTCAAAACAACACCCTCTTTTTGCATCGAAGGGTTAAAGGACAAATAGAACTGTAGGGTTACGCATTCTCATATCAACTCACGCGCACACTTAGGCGAGTATGTGAGAGGAGCCGACCGGTGTGCGAGAGGCCGGCCACGAGTCGCCCTTGACCGCTAATAACAGAAAGACAGACGTGCAAGCCCGCCGTGTCAGTTGACCAAGCTTGAATGTCGTACGCGCAATTGATTTCAATATACCGCAGTTTGAAAGCCAATTCTATGAGAGTGGAAGGCGATGGGGACGAATCAGTGCTCCATGGGATTTGGGGAACCGTTGCTTTGGCAGTGGAGGAGCCTTTTTGCTGCCAGAGCAACGTGTTGTAGAGGTGGGCAACGCATTGGCGATGCTCTCGGTGTTGCTAATGTCTATAGGCAGTGGTGACCACTTTCAATCAGGTGGCCCACTTGCCTGTTTGCCTACCGTATGACATAAAAATAAAACATATATAACGTTACGCATGTGCACGTTCATGCAAGAAGAACAAGAGTGACCCTACACTCTTGTTCTACTTGCGCCGGTACTGATAAACTTCTCGGTTCTTCTAGACTGTAAGGGCGCCGTAGGTTATCCTACTCACAGAGTACAAGAAAAATTCCACTTTGTAGCGATAGTAGGTTGTGCACGGACAACGTTTTATGGGTCATAACACAACACAAAATGGAGCTAGGTGGCGCTGTGTGACTTATCCAAGCATGTTTTATTTCTCCTCATTCTGACCCAATCGCAAAGTGAGATTCCGAGCATAGCTCTTTCCATTGCCCTTTTGGGTGACAGAGAGCTTTCTCAAAAGGTCCATAGATACGAGTATATAATATAACATTAACACCTAGTAAAACAATAAAATAACCGTTGTTCTCCGTTGTTGCAGCCCGCCGACGTTTAAGACGCTCACGCCGACGTCGCGCACGCAGCTGAAACAGCAGTTGATGCGCGAGCATGCGCAGGAGCAGATACGCAGGGAATCCTTACAGGTAACGCTATTTAGAAGCTTTCGTTTAGTACATGTCCCCATGTTTGTTCGTAATAAAATGCTTTCTTGCGACCGCTTTACGGCACCGCTATTGTAGGAAAGCAGACCAAATTTGTGATGTGATTTCCATGCTGTTTTTACTAAGGGACAGGCTTTAGAGGCTTTAGAGAGGCTGGAGGTAGAGAGGCAAATCTACATCTACTCAGCCCAAATCCTATTTAGCCCCCGGGCCCAAATTACCACCAAATATTAATGTTTATATTTTTATAGGATGTATCTGTACTAGTAATTATCTAATTTGCCAAATCCTGGATCATGGTCAAGGCGGACCCCGGACCCTCATGCGCGAGAGCATAACCGGGACATTAACGCCAAGATCAGTACTAGTATATTGTTGTAGTTAATAAGCTCTGCTTACTTCTGTGGGCCATACTTTATTTATATCAGGCTGAATCATCCCATTACTTGGCAAAAAAGCCTTCCCCTTATACGTCCATACTTCGCAAGCGTTTGCTATGGTTTTGCCAGTCCCTGTCGAATGCCAACAACTCGTCTCTCCATCGTTACCATACTCATACTTTATCTTGTGATATCCTAGGCTCAAGCTGTATTTAATTAGTACATAAAATCGCAAATAATGCCGCCCAGCCCATTACAATAAGAGACAGTCCAATACATCACACGGAGCTTATCGGTATCGCATAATCGAAAAGCTCTCGAAGCACACGAAGAGTGAAAGCTCGTCAATAAATCAATCGAGGGTCGCACCGGGAACCGAACCGGTACTGTCGAAACGCGAGCCGGTATGTAAATACTGAGCGTACGCGCACGCCGTACGAATATGTAATTTTCGTGCTTGTAAAGCAAATGTGAAGGTTCTGGGTAGGGTTGCCGACTATATATACTATATTATATATGGTATGCTACTGTTTTTGGTGTCGGCCTATTATTTTAAAATTTTAATTTATTAGGCGAAACTACTATATTTTATCAGCAAAGTCGCTTTTTAGTATCACTTACCGTAAAACGAAATGCGTCCAAAGTTGTAATGTTAAGAATTCAGAAATAACTCAATCAAACCCCAATCCTGGACCAGCTGACTACTTACTGAGGATTAATTTTATACTCATCATATCAACCAGAAGACGCCCATTGCTGGGCGTAGGCCTCCTCCAGAGATCTCCATAAAGGCCGGTCCTGTGCCTTCCGCATCCAGCTGGTACCTGCGATCCTTACAAGGTCGTCAGTCCACCTTGTGGGGGGGGCCTACCCACGTTGCGTCTTTATTTTATACTAAATATATTTTATTGAAAATACAATATATTTTTTTATGAATTCCCTATCTACTATATTTTTATGGCTACTGCATCCGAAAATACTTTATTTGGTCTTAAAAAAGTTGGCAACCCTAGTTCTGTTGCGGCGAAATTACAATACAATGAGTGGTTTTACGACCGTGTATTCGATCGTATTTGTGTCACTTAGGACTTTTCCTTCTAATCTCTTTATTGAGTGACTAATTTGTTTAGATTTACGTGGTTAATATGAATACCTGTTTTTTTTTAATAATTGGACTAGCCAAGCATTTGACCGCCACCTCACCTGGTGGTAAGTGACGAAGCGGCCGATGATGAAGCATGCCTGTCTAGGACCAGCCTATTCACTCTGGCCTTGAAGTCTAAATTATAATGGTCAGGGATCCACATAATAATAGGCAATGGTTTTACGCTTAGCGGTTTGAGGTTTTGACAGATTACATTTTCGCCGGGGATCCCTTTTTTACTTATGTATGCAGTACCGCCATATGGTGTCCATACAAACGAATACATACATGCACACTCATGTGTGTATCCCAAAGAGGTGGATAGATAAATAATAAATATGTTTGGACAATTCACACGCACCAAAGTAAGCCAAGCTACTTATATATTTTTAAATACATACTTAGATCTATAAAACTTATAAAATTAAAACTTATCATCTGCGTGCCAGACACCAATTACAAACAATCCAATCCAATTACAATTCAATCAAGCTTTCTGACAGAGTTACTTTTGAACATTTATAATATTAGTAGGGACGAAGGGATGGTAGGGAAGTATAGAGGTAGGATATTCGTTTCGATAAGCCTTTAAATAGTGGAAACAGCAGTTCCATTTTCTTACTTCTGACGACCTGAGTGGTTCAATGGTGGTCTGCCACGCAAGAGGTCCCTGGTTCGATTCCCGGCCGGGCAGAAATTGAAATGATGAATTTTAATTTCTGTTCCGGGTCTGGGTGTTCTATGTATAATAAGTATGAATTTAAAAGTATTTAAGTAATATATCAGTTATCTAGCACCCATTGTACATACAAGCTTTGCTTATTTTGGGACTAGATGGCGCTGTGTGAATTTGTCCACGAATATTTATTTATTTATTTTTATTTACTTTATCAACCTTGGATTACTTTTACCAGCACCTGAGATGACGACGAACATTAAGCACCCTGTTGTATCCGCTCTTCATTCCAATCTGTACTCTATTACAGGCGCTACAAGGTGGTCAGTCCAAGGACAATGGCGACGAGAAGAAGAAATCTTCCGCGACGGAGGTGCCGCGCATCACGCCACACGTGGAACTGCCGCCACAGGTGTTGCAGGTGTGTATCTGAATGTTTAATCCGCTGCCAATTTGAGAAACGGTTGCTTGGAGAGACGTCCACTGCTGGGCATAGGCCTCCCCCAGAGATCTCCACAAAGGCCGGTCCTGTGCCTTCCGCATCCAGCTGGTACCTGCGGTCTTTACCAGGTCGTCGGTCCACCTTGTGGAAGGCCTACCCACGTTGCGAGAGGTGTCGGGTTCGAATCCCACTGCGGTCGTGTACCAATGATATTTTTTTGAGTTAAGTACATTAGTTGATTGCTAACCGATGCCGATAAGGTGAGAAACAACATCGTGATGAAACTTGCACATCCGCCAGAATGTGTAACCACGATCCAATCTGGTCAGGTTCCCCTGGTAGCAGGGTTACGGTGGTCAGATGGCAGTCGCTCCACTGTAATTTTCTGATCTGCCAAATCCTGGAACATGGTCAAGGCGGACCTCGGTCCCCTCGTAGCGTCGGGCTCGACAACCGTAACACTAACGCCAAGATGATTATTTACCATCTGGGGTTATTTACCATTTATAAACTGTTCAATAAAAAATAGGTAACCAAAAAAAATTATCCCATACAAAACATTAACTAAACTGTATGAAAATAAATAAAATAAAATATATAAAATTAATGACGTCTCTACTGCTCCCCCCATGGGAATATTTTTAAGAACTACCGGGCAAATTGATTGTTTTAACCTAAAGTATCCGTGTACCAAACGGCAATGCTGTACATCGATTTGCGGTTTTCTAGCAATATTTACTTTGTACACCGACCACTATAATAACATCGCCCCATTTCGCGTTCCAGGTGCGGACAGTTCTGGAGAACCCCACCAGGTATCACGTGATCCAGAAGCAGAAGAGCCAGGTGCGGCAGTACCTGAGCGAGTCGTTCCAACCTCAGACACAGGTGAGTTAGAATTTAAAAAAATAAAAATATACCGTCACGTGGTGCCATGATCCAATCTGGTCAGGTTCCCCTGTTAACAGTCATAGAGGTCAGACGGCATTCGCTCTGCTGTAATTACGTGATCTGCTAAATCCTGGATCTTGGTTAAGGCGCAACACGGGTTCTCGTGCGCAAGAGCACAACTATCATACTATCATACAACTATATACTAAAATCGTTATTTTCGTGTAGCGTCCATTTGCATTTTTTCCCAAATATCTATTTCTTAGAATATGGTGATGGTGTTTTTCTTAACGAATGTCATAGCTAAATCAACTTTTGAAATTTCTGAATATAACCTGGGAACTTTTGAAATTTCTTATTAGACAGAGAGAGGTATCACACTCGTGACGTCTCGTGTAGGTAAGTATCGCCATTTCAATATAGACAAATCTTTATTTGGTCCAAAGGCACATCCAAAAGACTTCTATTTTAAGTTTACAAAAAAGGAAGGTAGGGCGATGCGAAGGAAGTGGACCGTCCGTCGGCGTACCTCCCTAATCAATAACAATTTTTTTATCATATAATTGATCCTCATTATTATGGTCTTGGTCGACAGACGCGTGTCGCGGGCGCAGGCCTGGGCGTGGCGTCGGCGCCCGAGCCGCGCGGGGCTTCACCGGACCGCGCCTCCTCGTGCAGTCTACTCAGTCCTGGACTCTGCTCCGTGGGCAGTGGGAAGTCCGAAGTCAGTGTGAGTATATCGGCTCTAAGCACGCATTTTTATTTACAACTAACTCTGCCTCGCCTTATCATTTCCAATTGTTCTAAAAAGCTTCCAAAAGACCGGAGTGGAGGACGCTGGTTAAGCTCAACGATGTACTGACCTCGACGCGAAATGTGACGAATTGAATGGCCGCCCGACCACCTGCGGCAATCAATTATAACTATGAGAACGGTGTGCTCACATGTCCGCAATGTGCAAGAATATTTATTAAAGATATTGACTACGTAAGCCACTTGCGAGCACACCAGCGACAACAACGACGGATGCAGTTGCCGTAGCCGAAATCGGCCAGGACATTATCATCATCAAACTCAGCATTTTCCACCTATATGGATCTCTGTGAAAATTCAACCAACTTTTTCGAAACGATCAGACAGGACCAGCATTTTAGTAAAGTAGTGCCTCAATAGTCACAAGTTTACGCGTTCATAATATTATTTCGTATTATGATATACTCCTGAAATTAGATTCAAGATTCAAAGATTTATTTGTAAGAAACGGGTATTACAGAGGTTTTCAATAATCTTCAAAAGTTTCTCCATCCTTTGCCCGCATGCTGAGGCGTACAAACCATTCAATATAATTGTTAAATTTTTCTTTAGGTATATTATAATACGCCAAGATGATTACTTATTATTATTTAATCTAATAAACCGACTTTCCCCCCAGACGGACGATTTCCTAGAGGACATCCTATCGCTAGATGGCGCTAGCGCGTCGCCGTCGGGCGATATCGGCGAATCCGGACTCTTGGCTGACTCGGACATGCACGCTTTGGCCAAGGACAGGCAGAAGAAGGACAACCATAATATGAGTGAGTTAACAAGCGGGGGTTTGGGCAAGGGTAAAGGGGGATGTGTGAAAAGAATTATGGGTGTATGTGAGGATAGGGAGTGGTGTCAGAAAATTGGCGGGCCATTGTCTCTGCCTACTCCATCTGTGGGATGGAGGCGTGAGCTTTATGTATGTTTGTATGTTAACATCGCTGTCTTACCCATACAGGATACAGACTTCTCTCTACGCCTTCCATGGATAAAGCCTTCCATCAATGCCTTAGATACCTGACATAAAACTCTGTTGTACACCAGACATAGGCTTCCCTTTAGCTTTTAGCTCTATACACCGGACGTAAATCTCTTTGTAGCCGTCTACATCGGACAAAGTTCTCCTTCCACGCTTTTCACACTGGACAAAGGCCTCCCTCCAGCCTTTCTGGTTGGACATAAGTCTCCCTCCACGTTCGGTACTAATAAATCGGACATCCCAGTCCCAATTGGGGGAGGCACCGAAATTCCTGGTTCTGGAAAACCGGGAATTCGGGAACCCACATTAAAACCCACATTTAATTCCTATTCCTTACTAAATACGACAATCAAATGTTTTCCAATTGTTATGTGTGATTCCAAGATAACCCGTCACTCACACACACAAACGCATACACATAATTAACCCGGATTTGTCTCCAATTTCAGTCGAACGCCGTCGCCGATTCAACATAAATGACAGAATCAAGGAGTTAGGCACATTACTGCCAAAGACCAACGACCCGTTCTACGAAGTAATACGAGACGTGAGGCCCAACAAGGGGACAATATTGAAGAGCAGTGTGGACTACATAAAGTGCCTAAGGGATGAAGTGAATCGGTTGAAACAGAGCGAGCAACGGAGGAAACAAATTGAAATACATAATAGAAAGCTCATGTTGCGAATACAGGTAATTTGTTTATTTATTTGTAGGATTGCCTACAGAGTTTACAATATAATGGTTTTAGCTAATTGGTACATAATTTATAGGTGATTGTAACAAACATATTGTACATACAAAATAGAATACTTTACTTAACTTTACTTAAATTGACTTTCTATATATAACTAGTGGACCCGGAGCGACTTCGTTCGCGTAAACCTACTTTACCCCAACCTTCTTTTCTTGCTCTTAAGCCTTCATCTTGAATCACTTTATCTGATGTTGAAAACCGCATTAAAATCCGTTGCGTACTTTGAAAGATCTAAGCGTAGGGACAGACGGCGGGAAGCGACTTGTTTATACTATGTATAGATAACCCATAGAGAGCCATACATACTAGTGGCCTTTTTTGAGTTTAGAGCACTGGCTAGTGTTTAACTAATGAACATTAGTTAAACACTAGCCAGTGCTCTTACGGTGAGGAAAAACATCGTGATGAAACCTGCACATTCAGGCGATGGAATGTGTTTCTGCCGGTTAGTAAAGTCTCCAGTGGGCCTTGCATTTGTCTGTTTGCTGCCAAAACAACGTGACCCGGGATTTTATGAGCGGGCAAGCCGTTCGAAACCTTAAATACTCCAATACAAACAGGATATCTGACTATAGCGTTAATTAAATTTGACTAAATTCAGTAGCCTAAATTCTGGATATGACAGCGGATAGAGATGAATGGGGAAAGAAAACATACTGTGCTGACTCCAAATGAATGGGATAAGGGCAGGCTTTGATGATGAAGACATTATTATATATATTATTTGACCTAAATGGTCACCTTTGCACCGGGAATAGCAAAGAGGCATCTAGTTTTAAGTTTTATGGCGGATATGTGATTTTACGTTTGACCTAAATGTATCGACATACCATATGCGGTGACAGCTTACCATCAGGCAGGCCGTAAGCTGGTTTGCGAAATAAAAAAAACCTTTTTTTTTTAATTCTTTTTTTACTTTTTTTTCTCTTAGGAGCTAGAAAGGCTAGCACGGGTCCACGGGCTCCCCCTGGCGGAGGGCGGCGGCTGGGCGGGCGACGACTCCGGCGTGGACACGCCCGGCTCGCAGCGCTCCGAGGCCCTGGCGTCGCCCACGCCGCGGCCGGTATGTATGGTACTGGTTTTTTTTACTCAAAACACTTTATTGTACATAAAAGATTGTAAAAATACAATATAGGTACAAGCCCTTATCGTTACGAGCGATCTCTTCCAAGCATTTTCTCGGAAACTTATGTAAGAATAAAAAAATAATTGTTTTAGTACAAAATCATCACAGCCCATAACTGTCCACGACAGGGCTTAGGGCCTCTCCCTCTTTGCCGGCGGTTTGGAGATCGCAATGTTACATATACATATAACAATGACAACGATTATCTAACACCCACTTCAAGAGAGGTAGGGCATAGCGGGGTATCTCGTTCGAATTGGAGCCGCCCGACTGGGGAAGTACCTCCACCTTACAGAATATCGCAGCTAAATAATACTCTTTTAAATAGTATTGTGTTTCTGCCGGTGAGTAAGGTTTCCAGTGCTCCATGGGGTGGGGATTTGGGGAACCGTGGCTTTGGCAGTGGAGGGGCATTTGTCTTTTTGCTGCCAGAGCAACGTGTTATAGAGGTGGGCAACACATTGGCGATACTCTTGGTGTTGCTAATGGCTATAGGCAGTGGTGACTACTTTCCATCAGGTGGCCCGCTTGCCTGTTTGCCTATCGTATGTCATAAAAAAAAACCATAACACAAAGTTGCTTACTATAGGGCTAGATGGGTCTGTGTGAATTGTCCAAGCATATTTATTTCTTTATTTAAGTTGACCGATATTATGATGATTTAAGCATATGGCATGTTTTGCTTTAAACATGCCATATGCAAGCCTATTGATAACAATAGGTAGGATACATCACCTGATTTTCATTAAAAGGATCGTCTAAATGTGATTTGTGCCGCCATTAACGTTTGTTGTTTCCTTTTCCAGGAGCCAGTGGAGCCGAAGGCCGAGCCGCCGCCGGAGCCCGAGCCACACCCGTTGGCAGACCTCACCGCGCTCGGTAAACAACTATAAAATACAATACAATAACTCTTTGTTTGCACACTAGATACATACGACCTGAGTGGTTTAGTGGTCAACATGCCGGTCTGCCACGCAAGAGGTCCCGGGTTCGATTCCCGGTCGGGCAGAAATTGAAATGATGAATTTTCATTTCTGTTACGGGTCTGGGTGTTCTATGTATAATAAGTATATATTTAAAAAAGTATATAAGTAGTTTATCAGTTATCTAGCACCCATAACACAAGCTTCGCTTACTTTTAGGCTAGACGGCGCTGTGTGAATTTGTCCACGATTATTTAATTTATTTATTTATTTATACATGGGATAAAATACAGTATTTTATTTATATTTATTATACGAATACAAATAAGTTTATTGAAAAAATCAAATTGACACATATTATGTTGTTACACGTTTCCAGTACATTGACTAGTGTTACGGATAAATGGAAGGGTTATTATGGCCTCCACACTGTAATTAATGTAGGATATCTAACTCCTATCCAATCTGGTTAGATTCCCCTGGTAGCAGGGTCGCGGAGGTCAGATGATAGTCGCTCCATTGTAATTATCTGATCGCCAAATCCTGGATCATGATCAATGGACACCAGCTCTCGTGTGCGAGAGCATAACCGGGACATTAATGCCAAGATGATTGTATTTTTTGCATAAAGTGTCCCACAGGTGGGGTAGGCAGAGACTATGGATCCCCACTTTGCTCTGTTCTGACACAACTCCCTAGCCTCGCATATATCAACAATTCTTTTCATACATCTTATTCTTACAACTTTGGACAACAGCTTTATTGAGAATATTACTGATCGGATCAGTAAATGTTTTTCTGGGTCGTCCTCTTAAGGTTTTTTTATCATTATAGCATAAGTTATAGATAATGTTTGTATGTATTATTATATTATATATCGATATGTATGTATATATGTGTGTAAGTAGAGTAAATATACTTATATATATGCCTATTTAGATAGGTGATATTGTGCACGTCCTATCGGCGTCTCATGATCACATCGCACTCCCGAAGGCCTGCTGGAAGAGATTTCTTTAGAAATAAGTAGCGCCTGTTGTGCCATTTATTACTCGTACTTTGCCTGTTATTCCTGTGCACAATAAACTGTTCAATAAATAAACATACTATCTATTAACCATAATTTTTACCTTCCCCAGACGGCCTAAAGCTGGGCTCCTGTTCCCCATTGAGTCGTGACGAAGGGCTGTCCCTGGGCTGCCTGTCGCCCGGACTCTGCCTCGACACCGCGCCGGATCTCTTCTCGCATAAGGATATCAAGGTTTGTGAAGAAATAAAACACGTTTTCACACCTCCTAGGGCCCTGGTTTTGGTACCGCGAGCTCTCGTGAGCGCTACCTGGCTCTTTTACGCTCGTGGTATCTTTATCTTATCTTTATTCTTTATTGTACACAAAAATAATAAATACAATTTTGAGTGAGTTGAGTTTTCTAGCAGCAAATCTTAAACCTTGGTATGTTGGTAGGAACAGAAAGACCCCACCAGATGGTCCAAAGCTGGGCTTCTGTCGCCCGGACTCTGCCTCGACACTGCGCCGGATCTCTTCTCGCATAAGGATATCAAGGTTGGTGAAATAGAGTATAAAATAAAATATGTTTTCATATAAAAAGATTTGAGAGAGAAAAAAAACATCAATGAGTGCTACCGTGAGTTAGAAATTGCACTAGATGGCGCCACTGGCGAGTAAGGGCTATTTTGGCCAGAATCGAACGCTCTAAGTAGACAGTTGGATATCAGATGCGCTTTTACACTTGGCTAAATTCAAATCAAAGTAAAATTAATTTCAATTGACTAAAGGAGCCTAACTTCAGACGCAAAAAGCTTGAGAGCGAATCAAAGTGGAATGTTTTGCTCATAGAATTTTTCTGACTCTGCTTTTCAAAAGGCGTACAAAAATGGACCTAATTCTTCGAGCAATACATTCCATTTTTATTTGCTATCACACTTCTAACTTCCTGTGGGAGTCGGCAGGAGTGTCAGTAGGAGACGCGAAACTTGTCCTCACTTGTTCTCTTGTCCCCAGATGCGTCTGTCCCCGTCCCCCGGACTGCTGGAGGACAACGAGCCTGTTCTAAGTCTCGCCCAGATAGAGGACCTCATGGACGACGACTCCCATAACCCTGTCACCACCGGTAAGCAGTTTTGAATAGTTTATGCAAATTATGATATCTTGTACGACGTCTAATTTTACATAATAATAGGAGTTCTTCAAAAAAGGGGTGAAAATGTTTTTTCGGGGTCGGCAACGCGTGGGTGATGCCCCTGCTGTCTAGCCATCTTTGACAGCTCCGCTTGCGTGATGCGTGTATGGTAGAAAATGGACAGCTCGAAGTTCGACTATTTCTACCAACATCGACATTGACTCTGATTGTGTAGGATCATCCGCCAATCCGCCTCCTTTGTACACCGAAAGTACGTGAATGGGCTATGGACCAAGAATTTCTACCACAAACAGCTTATGTTAGATAACGTTAGCTTATGTCAGATAACGTTAGCTTATGTCAAATCCCATACATTTTTTCTACCACAAACGATTGTAGATTAACGCAACCTCTTGGGTAAGGCCGCTGGTATTGCAAACGGTCCTAGGCTGCGGTGACTGCTTACCATCAGGCAGGCCGCAAGCCCGTAAGAAAGATGAGAGTAGAGGAAGTAAGAGGTGTTTGCCATACTAGCAAGCTACTCATCAACGAGATTGCGGAGTGTGCTAACCGGTCCCGTGACCTTGTTTAGAAAGAGAATATGAGGTGGTACGAGGTATGAAGATATACGTGGTGGTTTTTAGTTGGCAGGACTGTCACTTTCAATGGCATTCAATCTTCTCCGTTTAGATATGCGTAAATTTATTTTCACCACGTAAAAAAATGCCGTAAGCTTGTTAGCCGTGTGGTGAGTAGAATAGCACCAACCTCTTACACTCGTTGGTGTCGTACGAGGCGACTAAATGTTATCGAGGCAAAAGATCTAGAATTTCTATAAACGGGAAAATGGGCAGCAATGCTTTAATTTTTTTTCTTTTTTTACCACTGAGGCGGCAAACAAGCTGCCTGCCTGATGGTTATATTGTTATATTTATAACACTGCGATCTCCAACACGCCTGCCAAACGTGAAGATCATGACAATGACCTCCTCTTCCATGGGAGAGGCCCAAAGTCCTGTGGCCTGCCCATAAGGCTGTGAGGATAAAAAAAAAACATCTTGGCGTTAACGTCCCGGTTGTGCCCTCGAGAACGAGGGCCCGGGCTCCGCCTTCGGATCTAGTATTTAACTAATGTACATAACTCAGAAAAGAGTCATTGGTACATGGCCGCAGTGGGATTCGAACCCGGTACCTCTCGCTTACGAGTTGGACACTCGACCGCCCGGCTACCGACCCTCGTAGCTGTGATGATGAACCTTCCAATTCCTTGCCCCGGCCCCAGGCGACCCGATGCTGTGCTCGTCGCCGTCGTCGCAGCTGTGCCTGGACGCGCGCTCCATGCCCGAGCTCGACGACGCCGCCTTCGCCAGCGAACACATCGCCGGTAAGGCCGCCATCTTATTTTTTTATTCTACCCTGTGATAAAAGAGCAGACAGCCCACCTGATGGTAAGCGGTAAACATTTAGGTTACAAGCAACAAAAATGCAGAACCGCAGGTGTGTAGTCACAGTGAGAACTAAAATGAAATGCCTGTAGTTGGGCTGGCTACCTTATCCTTTAAACCGGAACAGAACATTTTGGTACGTTATACGACAGATAAAGAGGCAGGCGGGCCACCAGATGGTATGTGGCTAGCTGCTCGTTTGTTGTTTATCGATCGCGAAAATATAATGCATCTTGGCTAGACTCACTGGGCCTCTACGGTACGGACCACGAATACAAATTGTAACTTTCCACAATAGACCTGTAAACATTGCCCATAAAACTGCTAACTTTATGTAACTTACACGGTATTGATATTAAATAGAGACTCAATTTGTGATTCCATTACGATTGAAACCAATTTTTCAAAATGGCGACAATTAGTTTCGACTTTGGCCCCTGGATCAGCCCTGCACACACAGTACCTACCTACCTATAATCACATTTTTTCTTTCAGGGTCATCATCCCTAATGTCGGAGGCAGCTCTTGGGCTGTCAGGATTGACGGATGGCTTACCAGCTTTACTATTGGGGCACCATCACGCTCCCCATAGTCCGCATTCGCATCCTCGCAACCACTGCTTCGACATGGACCTGGGGGCCTAGAATGGGAGGCCTTCGTAACCAGTTACCAACGGTATCTCCAAGCGAAGTTACCAACGGTAAAATCTCTTGTCTCCTAATCGAATGGGAAGTATGAATTTTGGGTGAGAAGGTTACGTAACCAGTTGCGTAAGATTTCTGATGACTATAATGAGAATTCAAGATGGCGTTGTTGAGTGCGTGAGCAAGGATCGGGATATGGAAAACATGAATATTGGCAACATAACTGTCGAAATGAGATTAGAGTAGATTAATTATACAGAAGTAGAAGAAAAGTGTTGAAAAGATTTGTCAATGATTGTGACTGGCTGTTGAAATTTAAGTGATGTTGGAAAGGATTTGATGAACTAGATTCAATTCAATAATGCTAAATTACATGATATTTTGCTGGGACCTAATTTGACACATTTTGGACGCTGTGACATCTTGATATCGACATTTTTTCTAGCCGTATAGCCATTTATTATTTATTTATTAAAACTTCATGCACAAAATGGTACAATGGTGGACTTAAAGCTTAAATAGCCTTATATACCAGTCAACCAAGATATATTGGGTGACAATAATGACATTGAAATGTTGCAGTCAAAAAATATTTCCCCAACTATCATTGACAGTCGTATATTGTTGATTTTCATTTCAATTACGTTTTAATACAGTTTTTTGATAGAGAAAATATCGAATTTTAGATATTACAGCGCGAGAATCCCTGTTGTTTTTGTAAGGTCTCTGTGAGTTAGCAAACTCTACGTGAAAAAATAGTCAGACAAGTAGACAAAGACGGAAATAGTGTTAATTTTTAGAAGTGAACGCGATGAGAGATATCGTTGAAGTGATGTTGAAGTTAGTGCTTAACTATGGATGATTTAATATGAGATTTTTATTATACACATAGCAGAGGGGAGAATTATACATACAAACCGTTGGAACAATGTAAATTCAAGTCTCAACTAAATGAATACAAAATAGTTTTAGAAACAATTTACAAGACAGGTAATTACAGGTAGTTTGATATTACTGTGAAATGAATAATAGGTGCCTATGTATTTTTGCTTATTTACAAAAAAGTTCCTTACAATCTTAGTGCCTTACATGTTGTCTTTAAACTTTTAGATTTTACTAGATATTACGCGTGATTTCTAGAAATAGTGTGAACTACTTAAAATGAAATTCTCCACTTTATTCCAGTTTTTGTGACAAGTATATTGTATGTCGTGGGACACTCGCAAGCCCGTTTTTCGAAACTACGGATGGGAACTCTGAATTTAAAACTTTCGCATTTTGATTTTTTTTATATCAAGTTGACAGGTCGATTGCGGGCTCATCCGTAGTTTCGAATAACGGGCTAAGGCAGTAACCCCAAAAAGTTTGGCAAAGTAGTCTCAAAGTATTTTCCCGACTATTGCGGCGAAAATACAAAATATAGTAATTTTAAGATGATTCCTATCATAACATATTATGTAAAATACCAAAAAATACCGAAACTTGTGGTAATACGAATATACCGGTATAAAACGGTGCTATTCGGTATTTTAAGTACTTTTACATATCTAACCATGAACTCAAGAATATCATAAACAAATCAGACATTGTATTGTAAATTATTATTAGCTATATATCAACGGCTCTAGATCAAGATGTACAGCCCGCTAGGCTTGCCCCCTGTCTACGTTTGTATGGCTGAATGGCAAAATGTTGGTGAAAGCTGTGTATGTGTATCTCTGGCCACCCCGTTCAGGAATAGTGCTGTGACGGTTTAATATACAGTTCGAGTAAAAGTATATAGTACGGGGGTAGTTTCTCTGCAGCTGGCTGTACAATAACGATGTACCGTATTTATGCCGAAAAAAAAACTACACTGGGTTAGAAAACAATTGAGAAATCTTTGGAGCTACCAGACGAGCATGCCAAAGGTAGTCAAATCAGATAAATAATTAAATAACGGTGATGCAATATCCCGACATTTTGGTTAGCTTCTTGTCTTATTCTAATATAAAGAGAAAGAAAGAGATACGCCCGGTTGCAGTAAACTTTAGGCGAAGCCTAAGTCGATTTAAAATCTTTCGAAAAAGAAAAGCATTGAACCAACTTAAATCATAAGTAATAACTTGTGTTTATGACACAGATTTTGTGAAACCTCAATACTTCATCATCATCATATCAGCTGGAAGACGCCCACTTTTGGGCATAGGCCTCCCCCAGAGATCTCCACGGCGGCCGGTCCTATGCCTTCCGCAGCCAGCTGGCACCTGCGATCTTTACCAGGTCGTCGGTCCACCTTGTGGGAGGCCTACCCACGCTACGATATACTTAGGAATATCTTAAGGTGCCAACTTCGGAGTTGCCTTAGTTTTTTGCGATCGGGCTACAGTCTCGTGTAAGTGTCAGATAGAGCTATTGCGATGTACGCACATATTTTTAGTAATAATGTGTTCAGATTTCGTTTATTAATTGTAAAGTTTAGGTATGGGGTGCTAGAATATTGTGTTAAGCAGGTGATAAGCAAGAAAAGAGCGACGGTGGCCTGGTTAGTGGTTAGGAGGCCCGATTGGTATGCGAGAGGTACCAGGTTCGAACTCCAGTACGCGCCTTGTACCTATGACTCTTTTTTGAGTTATGTAGGTACATTAGTTGAACACTAACCGATGCTCTTACAGTGAGGTAAAACATCATGATGAAACCTACACATTTAAGCGACTGATGTGTATCAATGATCCAATCTGGTCAGGTCAGGAGATCAGATGGCAGTTGATCTACTGTAATTAGCTGATATGCCAAATCCTGGTTCATGGTCAAGGTCACGCGCGAGAGCACAACAGCAAGAAAAGAGTTGTTCGCAATGCCTTAAAATCAAGCCTGGTACCCCATTGACACCGGGTATGTCAAAATCTACCCTATGATTATAACGAAATTGTTTCTGAGGTAGTACCCCTTCCGAACCCGTTCATCACAGCATTTTTACAAAAAAGTATATCGCTAAACAAAAATCCCAGTTAAAAAATAAATTTAAAAAAACCAAAGAGATTGTATAGCACATCTTTTGATGAACTGAATGTTATGTTCTACGGAACTTATCGCTTTTTGTGAAACTGTTTGTAAAAAAATTTGTGAATATTTTTCCTATAATAATTGATAGCATATAATAAAGATTTGATTGTTACCAGCTCAGTCAATTGAAACATATTGTTTTGCGAGAAAATACCATTGTTAGATTTATTGTTTTGCTTTTTGTCATCTCGTGGGACGAAGTAAAAATTTTTTCTAATAATATCCAATATCTTTATATGTTAAGTACTTGTTTGTAAGTATTTTTTATTTTTAAATGACTAGAGTGTAGTCGTATTCAATTTTATAATCACTTACATGTAAAATAATACTGCTGTGATTAATTTGTCAGTGAAATCTAACCTTTAATAGCTAGTTAATTAGCTAGATAATCGTTTGAAATTATAAATTGTGTAAAATATATTTACATTTATTTATAATTTCTAACACCGTTTGGTGCAGCTAACTGGGTATGAAACACTGAAATTCACGGTACATGGATGCCTTCGCTGTTATTACAGAATAACAAAATGTGAAAAGTATTAATAGAACTGTAAATGTATGGTGCTCATAACATGTGCTATTTACAAGAAAAAATAAAAATATGTCATCGTACTTTTTATCTTTTTACCTTTAGAGAAAAACTGGGATATTCAAACTGGAGGACCATATTTTTTTAAACGTTTTATAGAGAACAATTGTGATAAAATATATTTTTAGACACTATATTTATTGTAATAAAACTTTATTCTTTTTTGTATATAAATATTAAATATATTATGTGCCTTGCTTTTATAGCGTTAAAGTTGCAAAAGCTTATATAATGTTTTTAGTAATGTAAATATAAATTATATAGATTTGTTGAAACCTAACACTGGTTGTGGAAATCACGTTACATTGAAAAAAAAAATGTTAAGTTTTTATGATGAATTTATAAAGTTGTAACTGTTATAGAATCTTAACAATAGACAGACTATTCGACTTTTATGAGACAATAATATGATATGAAATAAATTGTAAATGTCTTGTAGAGTGTTAAAGAGTTCTAGATAATTTAACTTAAATTTCATAGATCATTCGAACAAATTTTAAGCAACAGCTAGTATGAAGTTGTTTTTATTATTATTAACGTTAAGACCACCTGCGAATCAGAGAGTGCAATTGAGTTGATAGAAGTTTATTAATGATTATTGATTATTAATAATTATGTTGAAATGAATCGAATTGAGCTTGAGATGTTTGGTATTTCGCTCGAATTCGGATAAAAATTAAAATATTGTCTTGTTATTTTTTTATTTAGGTACTTACCATCTATATTTTACAAAAAGAAATTACATATTTTAGTCCACTAAAATATGTTAGAAATGAGACCGCAAAATTAAAGCTTTTCTTTGTTTCTTGTTTACAATTATAAAGAGAAAATATATTTTTATAGAATTGCAATAATTAGAGAAACCTTATATTTTGTTTATTCACTATACTTAGTAGTTTTAGGAAGATCGTGATATTAAATAAAAGTGCCTTAGACATTGTTTTTAATTAAGTATTATGAATAATAAAAATAATATATCTATATCATTATATTTATAATAAACTTTGAGCGAAACGCACAAACACAAACTTAGTATGAATCAAATGAGTGTTATTTAATAATGTATGAGATTACGAAAAAAACTATATTGTTGAAGTACAAAGAATAAATAACAACAAAGTTATGAGAAATACAAATCGTCTTTTATTGTTATCCTACCCTGCACTTGGGCACCCATCGGGTTGACGAGTTCTCAGACGCAGGTACCATTGAAATGTTATTGAAGCGTTGCTGACATGGAAAAAAACCAGGTTGGTAATGTATTCGATCTCAACGTTCAGGATTGTTTTTGTATTAGACTAGCCAGGCATTTGACCGCCATCTCATCTGGTGGTAAGTGACGATGCGGCCGATGATGGAGCATGCCTGTCTAGGAATAGCCTTTTCACTCTAGCCTAGAAGGCGTCCAGATTATAGTGGTCAGGGAACACACTCGCAGCAACGTGTTTCAATCCTTAGCCGTTCGCATTATAAAGGTTGAACCAAAGCGGCTCTAGAGAATAGCTGGAAGATTCCGGGAGTCCGTTCCCGTCACTTTATTTTGAGGTCTATATCAAACGATTAGGGCTCTGCCTACCCCTACGGGAAAAAGGCGTTATGTATGATATGTATGTATGTACGCAACGTACGTAACATTATGTATGTAAACGCAGCAGGCAGGTCAGTGATGGTAAGTGATCACCGCCCATGGATGTCTGCATCACTAGTTGTAACGAGTTGCAGAATATATTGTTTGTTTGCAATGGATAAGCTCAAAAGCTACTTAACCGATTAAAAAATTATTTCACTTACTTATAGAAATCCTGGATCGTGGTCAAGAGGGTCCCCCGGGGCCCTTGCGCGCGAGATCACAACCTTGACATTAACGCTAAGATGACTAGCTAACAAATAATTATTACAAAATCGAAATAGCAAAAACGTTCATAAAACTTGCTTTTTTTTTTCATTGAAAATATCGAATATCGATACCCCACACTAAAATATGCATTCACCATGCAAATGTCTTATTGTTACAATTTTGGGGGACTTCATTTAAATTTGTAGCGAAATAATATATAAAAAAAACGCAAAAACTGTATCGCATTTGTCGACGTAACAAAGCTCGACTTACAATAGGTTTTGGGGTGACCATAATTTAAATCTTTAGAAATCTTCATAGATATTGATCTGGTTGTAATTTAAAGGCGGAGCTGCAGACGGAAGCTAGTTTGTAATTAAATATATACGATATTTTACAAAATTATGAGTATTTGTCATTATTTAAAGGCTAGTGTTTTCCGAGAGCGGTCCAGCCCGCTTTATATAAACGCAGTTTGGTCATATTTTCAATTTTACGCTATCAAAGACAATGAAATTTTGTAGAAGTGATCCAGAAACCAATATCAATGCTTGTGGTTTGTCAGATTTTCGTTATAATCAACATCAAAGCCCGTAACAGTCCGCTGCAGGACTTAGGGCCATTCCCACGAAAGGGGAGGTTATTGCCATAATCTCCACGCTTGGCAGGCGGGTTGGAGATCGCAGTGTTTAAATATAACAATGGAAAATGCTGCTGCCCATTTTCCCGACTACGGAGACTCTTGATCTTTTGCCTCGAAAACATTAGTCGCTTTGTACGACACCCATGGATGTAAGGGGTTGGTGCTATTCTACTCTGCCGGATACTACACGGCCATATATATCGTTCCAAAATTCGTTGTAAATTTTCGTTTCAAAGTTGCGCGGGAATTAAAATTTGTATGAAAATCTTAAATACCTACTTTGCCAAAATAAAAGAAAAAATACGAGTCCAATATTTTTGGATAAACTACATGACGGACTTAAAGAAAATTGTTTTACTTATCATCCCTACACGATTAATTTTCATATTATCTATGAAGATGCCTGAATATTATTTAGGCAAGTACATTTGTACGTAACGTACAATGCAAGAGCATAAATGCATGACCACTTTAAGAATCATATTTCTTTGCACTACAGTGCAGCTGTGAAACCTTTACCTTAGTACAGCATTCATGAATAATTTATTTATTTATTTCATCTATTAGTCCAACTCCCCCGAAATCATGGTTACCATCCGTTTTAATGTGATCCTGTCCGGCGCACGCGCCGTTTTATGCAAAAACGCAAATTTCCTTCGAAATTTGAAACGCTCTATTGTGTTGCGAACTCCGATGAATAAAAATAATCGTTGCAACTAAATTTTTGGGGGAAAAATGCATTTTGCATGCAAGCCGGGCAGAATTAATGCCGGTTTTTATGCAAGAGACAGTTCGAATTGATTTTTGTACGGTCAAACTGTATTATTGATTGTATCGATGCGAGACTGGGACACTGGGTACGAAATGGGGTGGGTGCTGATAGTAGATCACTTTTATTTTAATCTCTTTTCCCGGACCGCCCAAAAGTGAGATGTCGTTTGATTAGAACTCCTGAATATGAAAGATAATCCTCCATGGATTAGAATTAATTACCTAATACTACAAAATAAAGAACGGCCCATACAGAAGGTCCACTGGAAACAATGCGCCATTTCCGTCACGCACACATTGACGTTACGTTTACAGAAATCACTCACGCAGTTCTCAAGCACTCGGTCGCGATTGTTAACGTAAGAATTCGTTGTAGTGTCGACTTAAATTGAATATTATTTAATTAAACATTATTATTATTGATAAAATAAAAGTACTTGTACGTAACTAAGATTACTTAATAAGTCCAAGAACTGATGGGTGACCATTTCAGACTTTGAGGCTAGTCGAACTTCAGCACCGCTACGAGTTCTAATGCCGATGGTGAAGCGAGGTTGACCAAGGTCTTCCGCTAGAGACCCTAGGACTAGTTGAACAGTTTCAGGCACCACGTGACCGTTTTTAACAGAATAAGAAACCGTAATGGCCACCTTAATACTTTCTAGTCGGAAATGCCTGTCTAGTCTAATATAAAAAAATCGCTGACCACCTTCCTTTTCCATAATATCAACTGACTAATACCATAATATTGCATTTTCATCAATTTACATGTGTATGAAATTTTCAATTCAATTGATTACCGGGAAGTGGGTCAAATCCCAGGTCAGGGAATGGTTATTTATAAAATAGTAGATTATTATTACGCCTACTAAAGGCATAATGTCTGAAGCTGGTATGGAAAATCGAATACACTTGAACACAATCTGAACAGCTTGGGAAGTAATTATAATCACATTATGGCAAGGATTAGATATTGGTCCTTTGCAAGGGATATGTTATTGTGAACGATCTTTAAAATTCTTTTCGATCTTTTAAATACTCTTTTCAAAATTCAAAACAAATACAGTAGCAACCCTTGAGAGTCGGCAAGATTACGTCATAATTTTCAAGGACGACGGGTGTGGACCTTCTGTAAGTTTTCTCATCATCATCTTGGCGTTAATGTCCCGGTTGTGCTCTCGCGCACGAGGGCCCGGGGTCCACCTTGACCATGATCCAGGATTTGGCAGGTCAGGTAATTACAGTGGAGCGACTGCCGTCTGACCTCCATGACCCTGCTAACAAGGGAAACTGACCAGATTGGATCATGGTTACACATCCAGTCGCCTGAATGTGCAGGTTTCATCACGATGTTTTCCCTCACCGTAAGAGCATCGGTTAGTATTCAACTAATGTACATAACTCAGAAAACCGTCATTGGTACATGGCCGGAGCGGGATTACCTTACCTTCTGTAAGTTTTCTATTTTGTGCTAATACTTACCCAGTAGTATAGGTTATTCACTACTCCAATACCGAACATGTTTTCAATACTCATTTTACTGCTAAAACTATGCACTTTCCTAGCTCCAAAGAACTTCTGCCCATTACCATGCTTCTCCACCGAATCCAAAGTAGCCAGTATATATTGCTGATCCATCCAAGCGCGGAACTACCGTTGTAGGCACGATGGGCATGCTCATAACCTTAATTGAGATCCATAGACTAATGTATTATAGCAAGTAAAAAAACCTGTACAACAGAATGGCATTTCAGAGTGGAGACACTTAATACCAGTTTTGGCCACAGGGTCAGACAAAGCGGCGTCGTATTATATGCCAATTGGAATCACAAATAAATCTTAAGTTAGCAACAAGGACCCCGAAGGTGCCAGAGTAATAAATATATATGTGGTGGTGCCCACAACCTTTTTAAGTTGCTGGATCTGCGCCTGGATCCATCCCAGAGGTGGCAGCACGAACATGAACTTGTGCTCGGTATAATTGAAGCACCAGTTCCCTGGTATGCCGCCAGACCTAAGGCGGGCAAACCATTGAGAGAGGATCTGAGGTACTGCTGACCGTAGGTAGTTGAAAATGGACGATGGCTTAACACAGAGAAGCAGTAGGGAAGTTATTGGTTGAAGCTTACCTTATACGCGTTTGGAAAACCTTAGAACTAAATACGAGTATGATGTGCGTAAAGCACCGAATCGCATTATTTTTAAAAAACAAATTCAGAATTACTTTATAGATAAAACGCCAAAAAGTCAATACAAAAAGTATAAAGTATCTTTATTTTTATATATGTATGTGTGTATAGTATTTATTATAATATAATATGTTAATTTTATCTTGATGTAGTAAGTATAGTATTTAGGTAAATTACAATCTATCATCACGCTTTATAAAGCACCTACTTACAAATTTCTGCATGGTCTACTGGTTGACTGGAAGATAAAGCTTTAATGGCTTTAAGTCCGCCAACTGTGTTATTGTGCAATAGTGTTTAAAAAAGAATATAATTTTGAGGGCGACTTCGACCGCGCAAAATTCGTTTACAACGTTACTGTTTCCGTGGGAACCACATACTCGCTGATAAGTAGCTTTCTATAATTGAAAGAACATTTAAAATCGCTTAAGTACTTTTGAGTTTATTTATTACAAACAAACAAACACTTGTGTCTTTTATTCTGTTATAATTATCTGGATATCTTTATTGTGCTTATAAAATTTTTTCTCTATGTTATTTTGTACAAAAAACAGTTAAAAAGAAACAACCAAATCTCTGTATAATCTATACATAGTATAAAATAAAGTCGCTTCCCGCCGTCTGCCCATGTATCTCTGCACGCTTAGATCTTTGAAACTACGCAATGGATTTTAATGCGGTTTTCAACAAGAGTGAGTCAAGGGGAAGGTATATAAGCAAGAAAAAAGCGTAGGTAGGGGTAAAGGTTAAACGCGAACGAAGTCGCGCCGAGTCCACTAGTACATAGTATAAAGCAAAGCCGCTTCTCGCCGTCTGTATCTATATACCTAGGCTTAGATCTTTTGAACTACGCAACGGATTTTAATGCGGTTTTCAACAGTAGATACAGTGATTCAAGAGGAAGGTTTATAAGCATAAATAATGGTAGGTAGGGGTTAAGTATGTGTAGATAAGTCCACTATGATCTGTCCAAACTGACTTGTCTTATTTGGTAAACAAAACAATACCAAAAATCACGACTTGTCGTATCAATCACGCTACGTACATTGTGTATTGATGTTTTGAATTATACAAGAAACACAGAATATGAATTTCAACGAATACTGCTGCACATTATGTATTTAAATTTGATTTAAATACATAATGTGCTTAACCAAATAAGACAAGTTTGTCTGGACAGATTATAGTATTAGTATTATAAACGATAGAACAACCTTCAAAGAGATCTCTTTATATAGACGAGATTTACACCGTGCTAGGCAAAGAGACAGCATATGCTGGATGACGTCCTATGACATTGTGGCCGTCACGCGGCCAATCAAGCAATCAAACACATTTCGAATCAATTTTATATAGGTAATCATATATCGCCGCCTATTTATCGTGTTAAATATGTGTTAAAATAGTTCTGTTATCACTTTGGGTGCTCAGATATTCGTGGACAGTATGGCGACTCCAATTCATGTGGTCACACCCGATGTGGAAGCCCAGGAGGCGATCAAACAGGCTCTGCAGGAGCCACCGGCGGATGTGGTTGTTACTGAAGAGCCGCCAGTGGTTGAAGTAGAGGTAACTGAATCTATGTTTAATATAAGAGCATAAATGCTTTACGACACAGCCTTATATACACACCACCTTGTACTCCTGTTAAGTTGATATGTTTTATCCTTGATTCTATAAGTAACTTGTAGGTTAGGTAAGAAAAGGTTTTTATAATATCATAGCATTAAAGGGGTAAAGCAGAATTATTATTATTTTTAGCCATTTCTGTCCCACTGCAGGGCAAAGGCCTCCCTTTCGATCTTCCACGACTCACGGTCGGATGCTTTCCTCGGCCAATCCTTAGAAAAGGCGTCCAACTCGTCAGATAATGTTTCGTCAACAAAGCAGAATTACATTAAGTAAAACAAAGATACAATCGCTTATAATTATTTATTTGCAATGCATAGTTGGGTTATAAGTATCCCTTTGAAAAGTTAAATATATTTGTGAATGAAATAAAAAAGTTCACGTTGCTTGCGAGTAATGTAACCATTTTCATGCTAACTAAAACTTTCCAAAGTCGCGATAAAATTTAATATCAATTCTAACAAAGTTTGTTTGTGTGCCTAATAGAGTATGTATAGTACCCCTTCATGCAAAAAGCTTGACAGATTCTTATGCAACTTTACCCTTTTTTAGACCAGAGTAGATACCTAATTACCTTACTATCCTTTTGCTAAATTTTTTTTGTTCCTGTGGTGTCAAGCAGAATGTATTCTTTAGCACCAACCTTTTCACACTTTTCTTGAAGAACTTCATGTTGTATTCACTTGCGGAAACTTCAACATGGGAGCTCATTCCACGACTAAAGTGTGGGTGGAAAAGAATCGCAAAGTATTTTAGAACCCATTTTGGATCGAATTTTTTCTGGATATTTGTTTTTACTTAAATTTAGTTGTATGTAAAAGGTCCACCGCCGCCCATGGACATTCAGAACACCAGAATAGTCGCGAAGTGGTTGCCTGCCTGGGCCGGAATGGGCTGAGGCGATGAAGTAGATAGCCCACTTTTAATGCGCCCACCGCAAAGGGCATAATGGCACCTTCCGGAATATTGAAGGAGGGAGGCCGGCCGGCTGGTTATGCTGGACTCGCAGAAGACCTAGGCGCCTACCAGCTAAACTCTGCCTTGGGAGTACCTATAGCCAGGAAGTCTAGGTTTCATCGAATGCGATACCCCATAGGGATGGTTTGCGCACGAAGTGCCCACGTGTAATCACACAATATTATAAACCAGTCTCAGTTTCCCCAGCGGGAGACCTTGGTCAACCTTACTTCGCGAAATACAGACAATCAATCGACCAAGCTGCTCCCACTGGGCTAGCTCTATCTCTAACCGATTTTTTCGCGGCACAGCAGTCAGTTTTGAATACGCTTAGGCTGAGCCAACCCCTGCTCTCGGCAGCTCCCGCAGCCCGAGCTGCAGCCTGCCGTCCTCACGCCCGCGACGGTCCTCTTCGAGCTGGAGCCTGCGGAGGCCTTATCCGTCACGAGGCGGCTGCGGGTGAAGGGTGCGATGACGTTGCAGGGCAAGAGGAACCGCTTCTTCGTGAAGACGGAGGGACAGCGGCTACTTTATACGGTTGAGGAGGATAACAGGTTAGCGTGGTGGATGGATTTGATGGTACTCTTGGTGTAAATGTTCTGGTTGTGTTCACGCGCCCGAGGGCCTGGGATCTAAGATTTGGCAGATCAGGTAATTACAGTGGAGCTACTGCCATCTGATCTCCGCGACCCTGTTAGCTGGGGAATCTGACCAGATTGGATTACGGTTACACATTCAGTCGCCTGAATGTGCAGGTTTCATCACGATGTTTTCCCTTGCCGTAAGAGCATCGGATAGTGTTCAAGTTATGTAGGTACATAGGAAAAATGCTTATTATGATGATTCCTCATAAAAAACTGATGGGTGTTATTATGATGTAAGGACATAGATAAGTAGTATAGATATTATTTTTGTTACGGGTTCCATGTCAGTAACACATAGTCCTCAGTGTCAAAAAAATTGCATAATATTTTGGGGTAAAGAAGTTGCCGAGTGGTAGAATCCGGTATTATCAGTCACAGGCGAAGGCCAGTCAAAGGGTATCACGCTCAGCATGCGCCGTGAACCGCAAAAGGGGTCTCATGGGGCTGGTTTCCTGTGGATTTTGCACAGCTAGGGATTTGCCCGATGTTGTGTGATGATGTGTGTAAGTCAGCCAGTGTAAGTGTAACCCGCTTAGCGTACTCTCTGAAGCGTTATCTGGATCTTACTACGCTGGTTTTCAGTTGGTGGGTGGGCTACTGCTGCTACGGGCTACGGCTGCGCTTTGATATTGTCAGTATCGAGGGTTACTCTTACACTGGTTTCCAGTGTACGGTGACCCCTTTCGGCGTACTCTACGAACCGTTATTTGGGTCTCACCTTGCTGGTTTCCAGTTGGTGGGTCGGTTACTGCTGCTACGGACTGCGGCCGATGCAGCTGCGCGTGCGCAACAGCCTCGGCGCGGAGGTGATGCGAATCAGCCGCCCGTTCCGGTTCACCACAAGGCTGATACCCTGCCAGCTGCAGATTATGAAGGTTAGTGAGGTGATGATGATTCGTGTTACATTTACATACATACATAAAGCTCACGCCTGACTCCCACAGGTGGGGTAGGCAAAGACTATGAACCTCCACTTTGCTCTGTCCTGCCTGACACAACTCCCTAGCCTCGCATATATCCACAACTCTTCTCATACATACATATGTATGTATGTGTTACATTTATATTCGTTATTCGTATTTTGTGAGTCGCTACTAGCTAACACTCGACTGCCAGGGGGATGTGAGGCAAACCGTTTCGTCCGTTTTTACACACAAGAGGATATGTAAGTAATATCGCTACGAAAAGTCGAAGTTTGGGTCACAAAATAATATTTTTTTTGCCTGGTTGTGCACGGGCAGACCAACGTGTTATGGATCTCCTAAAGCTCTACTATCGCCACAAAATGGAATTTGTCTTGTACTCGATCACATAGGATAACCTACGGCACCCTCTCAGCCTAGTAGACACACGTGGCCTCACTTTGTTTAAAATGTGCGTCATTCGTTTCGTGCGCATTTAATTACCTTCTCTGAGTCAATTTTAATTTCAATTTTAAATCGCCCCTGTTTCACCAGGCGCAAACCAAAACCACATGTATACGTACTACCTATTATGTTTTATTACCAATAACTATAGTAGCCGTATACCTAATATTTTCCGTGTGGTGTCCGGCAGAGTAGAATAGCGCCAACCCCTTACACTCGTGGGTTTCGCACAAGGCGACTAATGTTTTCGAGACTAAAGATCTGTAACCCGCATGCCAAGTGGAGATTAAGGCAATAACCTTCCTTTAGTAGGAGAGGCCTTAAGTCCTGCAGTGGACTGTTATGGGCTGTGATGATTATGATGAGGTATATTTACTTAGCTGTACCTATACTTGAACTGTTCGACTTCGATTCGACTCTCAAATACTGACAGACAGACGACATTCTTTTTACTTATTTGTTCCGAGCTCAGGGGACGACGCGGGTAGGCCGGCTGGTGCGAGCTTCGGCAGGCTGGCTGGGGCCTAGCACGCGCCGCACATGATTCGCCTAGGCGGTAATGTGCGTGGCGTGTATTGGTGCCCGGTGTCTCACCGGGCTGAGCCCTCGTGTGCGCTGATCGGTCTGCATGCGTCGCCCCCTACCTGGATGAGCTCGCTTAATTTTCCCTTTGTTTTCCGTTAGATTTTTTACTTTTGAAAAAAGATTAATTAACGTAATCCTAATTCAATAAATGGTTTTTCATTTTCTTTTTCTATACTTGTGGTAAATTGCTAGAAACAAAATGATTTTTGATGTCTTTTTTTCGTGAAGGTATTCGCTCCACCCGGCAATCCCATTGGCTCAGTGGAGCAGCAATGGACCGCTATCAAACCGCTATATCTCGTCAGGAACGAGCAAGGAGATGAGATATTCATCCTCAGAGGTAAGCCAAACACTTACAACCCAACGATTACAGACAAAATCCTCCGAACAACATACCGACGCCTGCAAAACTACGCCATACATGTATGTCATACACGTGACCACTCCTGTACTATAATAAAAATCAACGCGAACCAATAAAAAAAGAGTTATTTCAATCGGTCCAGCCGTTTTCGAGTTTTAGCGCGGCTAACACACAAGAATTGATTTTTATATAATTAGTTTATATATACTATTCAAATTCATATTCATTTATTTAGTAAATATTTTACACCGTCATACAATTATTATGTAATTATTATTAATATTAATAATTATTAAAGGAATCAATGAACATAAATTAACAAGTATGTCAATATAAAATTGAAAACCATCACAATATAAATAAACGTAGTAACTACATAAGTGCGTAGCTTAATTAATGTTATCTCATAATAAAATTGTCAAATACAGATTGGTAATGATATGTCAATAGGTACATATTGTACCGACTAGGCTAGGTTTTTAATAAATTTAATTACAATTGTCAATGTTATAATAGAATATATATAAGTCAAATTAACAAAATAATTATAAATAAAATAACAACTGAGGGTAATTGTAGGTTTCACTCGTCAAGAAACTCATTGATTGAATAATAAGCTTGTTTTAGGAGCATCGATTTCAGCGATCTACAAAAACCAAATTCCGATTTACACTCACGGATGTCTGGAGGTAGTTTATTGTAGATTCGCGGACCCATTATCATAAGTGACCGTGTAGTTTTTTCTAAACGGTGAGTCGTTATTAGCAGAACATTAGGCCTCCTAGAGGAGCATCGTAGTCCAAGAGTTTCGTTGGTCGGAAACTCCCCCAAATTACGTCTAACTACTAACTAGTGGACCCGACGCGACTTCGTTCGCGTACACCTACTTTACCCTTACCTACCCTTTTTTCTTGAATCACTCGATTGTATAGTTACAAAACCCGTTGTATAGTTTAAAAGATCTAAGCGTACATAGATAGACTTCGTGAAGCTACTTTGTTTTATACAATGTATAGATGTACAGATTTGATCTAAGCCTTCACCAATGAAAATCTCTGGTCAGGTCCCTTGTGTACGATAAGCTGCTTCAACGAGGTGCAGTTCCACATCCAGAGGCCCAACGGCGAGCAGGTCGGCTCCACCACCAAGTCCTTCGACGGGATCATGCATGCGCTCTTCTACGCACCAGTCACTGATAAGTTCGTTCTGTTTAACTTAAATTTTCTTTTATACCACTAAGGTGGCAAACAAGCTTACGCCCTGCCTGATGGTAAGCAGTCACCGCAGTCTATGGACGTTTGCAATACCAGGGGCATCACCCACACGTAGGTGGTGGTTACATGGTTTCCTCTCTCCGTTGAGACGAGTTCCTCCTCTGTTGGTCACCACGCGAAGGTTCGACAGAACGTTTTTCGCTCGTACGCTTCGGATGTGGAATGAGATTTCAGCCACAGTGTTTCCTTTGGACTATTACGTGGGATTGTTCAAGAGGTATATTAGAGGTCTTTTCAGAGGCGGGCAACGCATTGGTAACTCCCCTGGTGTTGCTGATTTCCATAGGCTGATGTGACCACTTTCCAGCAGGTGGCCGGCCCTCTTGCCATATAACATAAAAAATTGGAAGCGTTACGAACGCATACTCTCCAGAGTAAATGAAACTTAAAAAGAATACCGTCACGGGGCGTGGTTTAAGAGAAGTTTGCGGATATATAGTCAGACAGACAGACACGCGGAAATCGACTTTATTTTATATTAGGCAAAGATGCTAGACAAACAGGCAAGCGGGCTACCTGATGGAAAGTGGTCACCGCTGCCTATAGACATTAGCAACACCTAGTGACACCTCAATGCGTTGCCCACCTCTATAATCCCGGGACACGTTGCTCTGCCCGGAAGGCGTACGCCTCCATCGCCAAAGCCACGGCTCACCATGGAGTTCTTGAGACCTTACTCACCAGCAGCAACACAACTAACCAACCTTTTGTCCGAATTTGCCCTCACCGCTGATATATAAAATTTGACCAAGGAAACTATGAGATACAGGCGTGAGTGTTACAGTCAAAACTCTGAATCAGTCAAAAGTAATTTTAACTATCTAAATAAGTCAAAAACGTTATTGACCACAGACTCTCGACAATAGTACTTTTGACTGATATTACGGACAACGGTACTAGTTTTGCCTAATGTACCTAGTTATTACCTCTCAAAACTCTTTGTGCTAGCGATTTACAAGGACGTAATCAAGTTATCTAGTACCTTACATCCTCTAGAGCGGAGGAATAGCAAAAGGCTCCCAGGCGCGCTGGCCTGGCCATTTTGCAGAGGACTCCGACACCAACTACTTCACACCTTCGCTGGCGCAAAGAGTACTGGCCTAGGAGCCGTCTATTCCTTTTCCATTCCTCCATCACCTTGATCTCCATTGCTTTAGGTGTCGCCAGGTATAATGTTATTAACAACGAGATATGTATACAGTTGGGTCTAATACCTTTTTTTTCTACCACTAAGGTGGCAAACAAGCTTACGGCCCGCCTGATGGTAAGCAGTCATCGCAGCCTATGGACGTTTCCAGTCTAAATTACTATTGACCAATGATTTTCAGACAAAAATACTTTTGACCAACATGTTCAGTCAAAACTCCTATTGCCTGTTTTTTTTCAGTTAAAAGTAGGTACTTTTGGCTGATTATGAGTTTCGACTGTAACATATATATTAACTCTTATTAATCGGACGGCGGCGCTAAGGGCTCGAAGGTGTGTCTCTTGTAATTTAGACGAAGTCGTGGGCAAAAGCTAGTATTCAACATTCCAAAACTACGGAAATAATTTTAATGAAACAGAGCTAAAAACCATCTCAATTAAACCATATGGATTTCAAATATAGAAAACTGCATCGAGGTCAGTCCATCCGTTCGAGAGGTGCGATGCCACAGACAGACCCACAGACCCGTAAATACCACTTCTCTGTTTTATTCGGGATTTATAAAGGTTAATGAGGGTTAATGGTGTGTCCCACTGCGCGTGCGCAGGTTCGGCGTGCTGTTCGACGAGGAGCTGCCGGCGGCGGAGAAGGCGCTGCTGCTGGCGGCGACGCTGCTACTCGACTACATGTACTATGATATCTAATAAACGCTAGCTTCGCATTTGTATGGATTTCATTTTATGTTTCTTTTTTGCTAGTGGACCCGGCGCGACTTGTTCGCGTGGCGTCCTACCCCTTCATACACCTACTTTACCTCTACCAACCCTATTTTTCCTTGCATGTAAACCAACATCTTGAATAACTCTATTTATTGTTGAAAACCGCATTTAAATTCGTTGCGTACTTTAAAAGACCTAAGCGTACATAGATACATAGGGAAAGACGGCGGGAAGCGACTTTGTTTTATACCTAAGTTGATGCCTAAGACACAGGTAAACTACTTACTTAGTTTAGGCATCTAGTTAATTAAAAATATAGCATGTATCTACTTAATTTACTTAGCTTAAATTACTAGGGTAATAAATAATTTTAATTATTTATTTATTTATTTATTTATACTATGTATAGCCATCTCACGGTGCTAAGTGACGATGCGGCCGAAGATGGATCATGCCTGTCTACTGTCCTGTCACAGCATCGAAGATCACAAATTATTTTCTTCAACAAACGTTTAATTACTACTACTTACATTGTTAAAAATGGTCGATGGAGCTGACTCGTGGTGTAGTGGACATCGTGATTCGACAAGCGTAGATGGGTCGCCTTGTGGCACGATGGACCGGCGATCTTAAAAAGGTGACGGGCAGTGGATGGATGCGGATCGCTCAATATCGGGGGCTCTTTGAAGGAGGCCTACGTTCAGCAGCGGAAGGCAATAGGCTGATCAACTCGAACTGATATATCATCATCGTCATCTCAGCGGTGCCTCCCGGATTTTTCTAATCTCCCTATTCCAATACGCCCGGTCCACAGTATCCATACGTTGTAGACTGTTGGGTCTCGCATACGAATCCGCGATGCCACTAAATCCTGCGGTGCTTAGGGCTCCCGAGTAGAGGGACCTCATTCCTGATTAGCGTTGCCAGATCGTATCTTTTGGTACGATTTACGTACTATTTGGCCGACTGTCGTACCTTTGGCGTACTTCCTATTTAGTACATTTGCAAAATTAGCTCAGAGGGGTGGTCACTTGTTGGTTTTGTTGGCTACAACCCCCCCCCCCCCACCCCTCCATCCCGATAAAATAGAAGAGTAGGTAAACCGTATCTTATCGTAGCCATTTTCGTACTATTTTAGGAGCCTGGACGTACTTTCTTGGAGAATACTGCTGGTGACACTGTTCCTGATACTAGCAGGGTCCCTCTAGTACTAGGTGTTATGGAGATTTTTGATGAAAGAGCTGTTAGTTTAGGGGGGGGCTACAACGCGAGTGAAGTCGCGCCATGCTACTTTGTACCTACATAGAACCGAGACCGCCTAGACGAACGTGTTTGAATTGATATCTATACATAGTATCATTATTATCATCTCGGCGTTAAATCCCGGATATATATACATACATAGCATGAATAATAATGGGAAATCCACTAGATGGGCAAATTACTATCCAAGAAGACCTGGACCACATTGTAGAATGGTCTCGTAACTGGTTGCTGACACTCAATCTGCAGAAGTGTACTGTGCTCCACATTGGCGCCAATAACCCGAGATTGAATTATACTCTGGATACGGTTCCGTTGATGGTGGTTGCAAGTCAGAAGGATCTGGGAGTCACAATGACCCATAACCTGAAGTGGGATGTCCACATATTACAAATTACGAAAAGAGCGAACGCGTTGATGTATATAATTCGTAAAACATTCAATCACATAAATAACGTACTATTTCTGAGACTATACAAAGCCTACATCCGACCGCTGCTGGAATATGCTTTCCCGATCTGGACACCCTACTTTAGGAAGGACATCAATATGCTGGAAAAGGTGCAGCGTAGGGCTACAAAAATGGTTTTTGAATTGCGTGAAAAGTCTTACGAGGAGCGCCTGCAAGTTTTGGGATTAACAACACTTGAGCAAAGAAGGAAGCGGGGAGATCTCATAGAAACTTATAAAATCCTACATGCGCACTGCGATGTACCAGGGCTAGAGCATATGTTCAAAAGGAATCAGAACCACCATCTGAGAGGCCACTCACTGAAACTCGATAGCTCCGTGTGTACAAGTAATCCCAGAAAACACTTCATGTCCAATCGCATATGTTTGGAGTGGAATAAATTACCCGAAGACGTTATAAGCGCTCCATCAGTGAACTCTTTTAAAAATAGACTGGACAAGTTTTATCAGTAACAATTTAAAGTGCAGTGATATACACGTATCAGCATTAGCTGCTAGTGTATCCATCAATAATAATAATAATAATAGCATAAAACAAAGTAATGTCCAGTCCCGTCTGTTCCAATGTATAAAAGTACGCTTAGATCTTTTAAACTACGCAACGGATTTTAATGCGGATTTCAACAATAGATAGAGGGATTCAAGAAAAAAGTTTATAAGCAAGAAATAATGGTAGGTAGAGGTAAAGTAGGTCTACGCTAACGAAGAAATCGCTCCGGGTCCATTAGTAAACCTTTAATGCCTAAATACAATTGTGTACAAATACAATAATTGTGCGCGTCGTATCTGCATTTCTTAGCTAAACATTTCCTTTCTGTAGGCCTGCTGGAAGAAATTTCTTTTAGAAATAAGTAGTGCCTGTTGTGTCAGTTATATCTATGTTATATCTCTGTATTTCTTTATTGTGTGCAATAAATTGTTAAATAAATAAATACAACTATCGGCCGTAACCAATATACATCGGCTAGTTCGGCTTCGTAAAGCGTTGTCTGTCGCACGCGTTTGAGTTAATACATGTGCATTATTTATGGCCAATAATACTCTGAAATAAATTATTGAGATCTTGATCATACAAAAGAGTTCGACTTAGTTCTTTGTCTTTTTGTGTATCCATGATCACACTGGTAGATAAACATTGGTAAATCACATTGTGAACTCTAAAGACCTGTAATTTTCAATACAACGAAATATTACACGATTAATAATTATGAGGTTTTAAAATGAAAGTTATACCGTATAGGTGTACTTATAGACATTTTTATAATTTTCCTACGTAATTACTTGATATAAAAACTTAACTAAGTATAATAATAATATAGAAACGACGGTTTTCAATTATACTCGGCAGCAGTAAAATTTATGTGTGACAATCATTTATGAATAATGATCGTAAAATTCGGACAATAATAAAAATCAAACTCGGCCATAAAAATGCAAAACGAAAATGTCGCGCGCCACGCGATTCTGAATTTAATTCCAATTACGTTGCTGTTTATTTTCCCGCCGTAATTTATTTCTCGGACATTAATATTGAAATGAGGGGACGTCGTTTGTGTTATACTTTAAATGCATTTTTCTCTTTTACACGCAAAAATGCGGAATTCTCCCCAAAAATTAATGTCCTGCGCACGTCCCACCCCTATTTGCATTGTGTTTAAAAAGAAAAAATCTTTTTTTCTTGCCGGCAGATGTCCACGAATTAAATGGCGCGAAATTTTGACAGAACATGTAATTTTTTAGCTGCCATCAAAAGTCGGAGTATTGTCCAAAAAAAACTTAATATCGGGTATTTTATCGAACCCTTTTCCAAAGGATTGCATTCAATTACGCCATAGAAAAAAGTTGCAATGAAAGGGGTGCGCTTTTCACATATTTTGGGAAAAAAATAACAACGGGGTTTAAGTGTATGTAGGTCAGTATGTCTCCCTGCGAATTAAAGTTTTTTCCACGCTTTTTTAGTATGGTTTTTTGTACATTTGACACAAAAACGTGGCGCGCGCTTGTCACGTGCAGTTTTTTTTAAAGCAAGGGTTTAAAAACAACAATGGAATTAGAAAAATGATTTAGTATGTTTTTAGAAATACGGGCTTTGCTTTTCCTGAATTGATAGTTTTATTAGAAAAATGTTTTTAATACAATAAAGAATAGGTACTAAGGCATACGTGTTAAGTTAACAAAATATCAAATTAAGCAATGACGAATTAGACATTATTTTTTATACCACTGACTGAGGTGGTAGAGATTTTTATACTACTGTTTGTAGTTGCTAACATATGTCATATTTAACATATTATGACCAGACAATGTTTTCTGCGTTTTCTGTTATGTGTTTTAAACACTGCGATCCCCAGTCTGGCAAGCGAGGAGTTATGTCAAAACTGCTCATGTGAAAGAGGCTCAAGTCCAGCAGTGGACTGGTATGGGCTGTTGATGTGGTTTCTAAAGCACTAGTTACTGTGTTACTATCTTTTAGATATGTTTACGGTGAGCGCTTAGCTGAGGAACCTTAAATTTTTAGCCATATGCATTGGTATATGGCTAAAAATTAAAGCTTCCTTGCTTCGACTGTGGCCGTTGTCAACCTCCCGTAAGCTTGTCTTGGTGCAATATTTCAAATGCATGACGTGGCGCGGCCAGAGCGTGGACAATACCAATTTCATGTCTTCATCTCGAATGGCCATGCTTAGCTGCAGCTAGTCTGCCTCACAATAAAACTAGATAGATAGATAGATTAACTGCTACCGAGTATAACACGTTGTTGCTTATACAAAACATAAATCAGTGGATACAACAAGCTCATCATTTTTTATTTTTTTTTATTTAGACTATCCAGGCATTTGACCGCCATCTCACCTGGTGGTAAGTGACGATGCGGTCGAAGATGGAGCATGCCTGTCTAGGAACAGCCTATATTATAGCTATTAATATATTACGTAGTCTTATGATTTTAAATTGGAGATAAAAAGTTTACAAAATTTACTCTATACTCTATTGTATTTATCATTACATCAAATCCCAGCACGTGACTGACGAACAAACATTCATTCATATTTATTGTATAGGCGAGGTGAATTAGACATAGACATAATGTTTATTTGGCAATTTCTACAATATAAATAAACAACAAAATATTTCTTACTCAATTAGTTACCTACCTCTCCATGATTACTTCACTTGGTCTTTAGCATCTTCGCGTCGTAAGCCGTTGGCTCACGCAGCCGACTCAGTGATGTCAATCCTTCGCTTCTTGGGCCTACCTCGCAGCCTCTTTCCACTCATCCCTGGGTTTTACGTAGCATGTGTACAAACCAGTGCAGGCGAATCAATCTTATCCACGATATCTTCTACAGTAAAGCAGGATGTACTCCTCATAGCTAGGTACAGAATCTGTAGGCGGTAAATCATTAACATCCTCACGTCGTAAGCAGTTGGCTCTCGCGTCCGACTCAACGATGTCAATACATTTCTTGGGTCTCCCGTGGGACCTATTTCTTAATACAGGCAGGGTTAGGCGCCTATTTCTCACGTATCCCTGGGGCTTACGCAATACGTAACCAAACCAGCGCAGCCGTGCCTCTTTGATCATATCCGCGATATCTCTCACGCCAAGGTTGCCACGGATGTACTCGTTACACCCTCGATCAAGTCGCGTATCGCCACTAATTCACCTTAGCATTTTCATTTCGTTGACGTGGAGTTCTCGAATGTGCTTCGTTAGCGCTGGCCTGGTTTCGCAGTCGTAAAGCATTATAGGCCTAAATATGCTCTTGAATATTGGCCCCTTCAGCTTTAGATCACAGGTGACCGCCGTGAGCTCCCGCCATTTGGCCTAAGCTGCAGAGATTCGGGACTTGACTTCGGGACCGATTTCGCCGGACTTGCGCGGCACGGATCCAAAATATTTGAATTTATCTTTATGGATGGTTTCAAGATCCGCTTTGCAGCTAGCCATATACTCTGTTTTGGCGACGTTCAGCTTCAAAGCCGCTTTATACCTTGCATCACATAGTAAATAACGGCCCACCTCCAGTATTAGTATTTTGTGCTTGTACTGTACCTACCGTATTTTTATTCACAACAATATCGAAAACCCAAAAAGATATGGTTCAAATTCAAACGTATCATCATGAGCCATGACGACCCGGGCCGGGTTAACTCCGGAATGTTTACACTCGCTGATTGACCCCCTGGCCGGGTATTTTTTTATTTTTGTGACATTTCAACCCATTTTTCAATAGCTCCCTCGATTTCAGGGTTCCTTTGTTGACGGATTGAAGCAAAGACTCTTTTCGCATCTCTTCTTTTTGAGTTGACTGTTATGGCCAATTTCCGCAGAGTTAGGTGGTTTATATTACAATACAATACAATACAAAACTCTTTATTGCACACCATAGAACACAAGTACACTATAAGTATATTGTTATACACTCGTCTTTCATTTCTTTAATGTAGATACTTTGCTAAATTGGGAACTATAGGTCTATTTCCAGTAATTTTAATTTCCATCTATATTTGTATGACTGCTTGTTCCAAAATAAATGAAAAAAGAAACACGTTTGTGAGCACTAACTTAGTTTAGAAATAACTTCACTTTCTAATTAAATATACATAAATGATAATATGTATACACACTCATTTGCTAACTTTGATAGTGATAGTAGGTTAATTTAGTCAGAATATAGAAGTACATTCCAGAAGCCAGAAATTAAAAAGTGAACCTTGCTACCCGAGCAGCTGTGATAACGTTAAAATGAATTAGTTATTACTTTATGCTGTTTTTAATATCCAACAAAAATGATAATTTTACGCCTGCAGTTTACGATACGGAATTCTAAACAGAGCAATTTGTGTCACACTTGACCGATTTTTCATCAATTCTTGCGCTTTTACTTTTTTACGCTCAACACTTTTGACAGATGCGCACCAACGCACCCCTCGCCACGCGATTTTAATGGGTGTCCTTTTTTTATCAAAAACGGGGATTTTGTCGAAAAACTGCACTTTTTTTTTATTAATCTAAAGCCGACAGTTGACGCGGATATAATCTTTAATTAAGAGTAGTTTTGGGAGATTTTTGTAAAGTTTTTTTTTCGCACAACTCGCTAGGGTTGTAATTGTGTGATTTATTTATTGACAATTTTATGGAATAATAGGGTTAATGCGCGTATATTTTTATATCATTTAGTGGAGTGACTTTTGATTTTTAACCGGTGTAGGCGGACGCTTTTATGTATTTTGTTGTTTAATCAACTTTATAATGGTTTTTCAACAAACTCGTAAAGTTGTTTGGTATCATCCTGGCGTTAATATCCCGGTTGTGCTCTCGCGCGCGAGGGCATTGGGTCCGCCTTGACCATGATCCAGGATTTGGCTGATCAAGTAATTACAGGTGACTGCCGTCTGACTTCCGTGACCTTGTTAAGAGGGGAACCTGACCAAATTGGATAGTGGTTACACATAGAGTCGCCTGTGCAGGTTTCATTGCATTTTGCCTCACCGTGAGAGCATCGATTAGTGTTCAACTAATGTGCATAACTCAGACAAAGTCGTCATCGTTGGGGTACGAGTCGAACTGATATCGCCATTTCCTGAGTCCCGTCTATTACTATCCGACAAACCACTGGGTCCACCATTCGTTGGTTGGTCGGTTAGTATTCTTTTTTAATGAGCCTTTCACGTGGCATAACTCTGAGTATAACTTTTTAATTATTATTATCAAAGGGCATGCATTTGACCTCAACTCACCTGATGGAAAGCGACGATGAGGTCGAAGATCCGTGCAGCTGTCATACAAGCTCGAAAACCGGACTGGTTTTATAAAAATAATTATCTATCAAGTATCAAAGGCAATGAGAGCGCGAACTATACCGTTGAATCATCAGGAGTCCACCTGGGTGAGTACCACCGCCTTATCTATTTCTGCCGCCAAGCAACAATGCTTGCATTGTTGTGTTCCGGTTTGAAGGATAAGGTAGCCAGCGCAATTACAGGCATGAGGCATTTTATCTTAGTCCTTACAGTGACAACGCGTTTTGTATTTTTTGTACCTGCAACCTAAATGTAAGAATTGTAGATGTTATGGGCGACAGTTACCACTTACCATCAGGTGGGCTGTCTGCTCGCTTGTCACTCAATAGCATAAAAAAAACCGTAAAACACATCTGTCGGCTTGACCTCTTCTGAAACCCTAGTCCTTAGAAGATCCCTAATAACTTTTGACTTGAAGACTCCAAGGTTATACTTATTCCATACCTCTTCTAGAACTTTCATTTGTACTTTACAAATACCTTGCGTCACACAAATACCGCCACCCCATACATACGCAACGAAGTCCCAGACGTTCGAGGCATCAGCATTATGAATATTATATAACATAACTATGCTTGGACAAATTCACACTGCGCCATCTAGCCCCAAAGTAAGCAAAGCTTGTAGTATTTTTTTTTTCAAATACATAGTTTTTATACATGCTACACCCAGACCCATAACAGAACTTTAAATTAATCATATCAATTTCTGCTCGGCCTTGAATCGAACCCGGGGCCTCTGCGTGGCGACTCAGGTCTCAGGTCGTAAATTATAAGTCCACTGCTGGGCATAGGCTCCTCCAATGAACGCCAATGCTATCCTCCAGATATACTACAAAATGGCAGTCGCTCCACTGTAATTAATTACATGATCTCTGAAATGCTGGATCTTGGTCACAACCGGAACATTAACGCCAAGGTTATGGAGAATCACAAAACTTTCTATTGGCGCTAAGCCAGCTCGAAGCTGAGAGGTTTGGACAATTGTCGAAGGCTCAGAGTGGTATGCCTTGTAGTAAACGCCACTGATATGAAGGCGATGGAACAGTAGACTTATTACTTTTACGATGACGTATGATCGATTTATTAGCAACTGAACCCATGAATTTCAATCATTGACATCAGAGAATTGTTGGCAACAGAGTTACGGAATTAGCCTACTGACGTTTATCTATTGATTCTTGTATGAAATGTAACACTCGTTTTCCACATACGAAACTTTGTCTCCAATCAATTTGATACATTGATGTAAGCAAATCACTAATCGCACATTAAAAAGTAACCTACTTGTCAATTTGTCAAAACAAAAGAATAATAATTATAAATTCATACCATGGATCACAAATTTTGCTTCAGTTTTGTATGGAAAACTTAAAACCATCTACAAATGAATGACCAATAATTTAAGTTTTTCTATTTGTTTATATCGACACAAAGTTGGTTTGAGAGCTACCCTAGTTCCTACGAATGTAAAGTATGGGGTGCAGCAGTGTAGTTTACGCTCGCCAAGTTCAAGGATTATAAATAAATTCCACGTTTTTGTATATTTAATTTATTGAATACGGTAGAAATGTTTCGTAGTAATTATAATGAAACAAACACAATAACAAACAGACGGATCTAGGAACATATACCGACTGTGCGTCCAATGAGTCATCTGGTGTTTATTTCATACCTAAATGTAAATAGAATAGATACTTTTCAACATTTTTCTTTCTACATTTATTTTAACTCAATAAGTGGATTTTAGATAAAAATGTTGCTTTAATAAATTAAGCTTTGTATTCCAAGACATAGTTACAGTCATAGGAAAATACTCGCCTTAGGTACAAACATGAGAATTTTTAGTAAGTACCTGAATACAATAAAATTGTTTGTTGTGTTTCAAAATACCAGATGACACAAACGACGCCCAGCATAAGATTAGGCTTTCTCCTAAAGCCTTAATATAATTCTTTTTATAATATTTTTATAAATTATAATCATAACCAATGTGGCTCTCATAAGCTAAATAATTTCTATTTCATTATTTTACTTTGCTTACATTCGCTTAGTATTTCATACCATTTGGGTAATGTAAAAATAATAATATAATAATATTTCTTATATTTTTCTTATAGGTTTGCATTGATAATGGCAGGAGATATAATAATAATTTTTATTATAATGTAACAGCAGGCTCATTGAACCACATTGGTTAAAAAGTAAATTAATTTGACTAGAAATAACACAGTATTACAAAATTTCGACAAAATAATTACCGATTCTGAATTACAGTCGCACTTTCGAAATAATTATTTCAACCTATTGATAGTAATAGTTATTCATAATAGACTATTTGTGGAGACTAGAATTATTAGATATATTCATTCTTGCACTGAGAGTCTTCTTAAATAAAAATACACGAAATTAAATCTAATATTTGGAATGTCAGTAATAGAAAAATTATACAATAATAGGTATTATTCATTTAAATAAAATTATACTTATAAAATGAGGAATGCGTACCTATTTATTCAAAAGACCTTTAGAATATTACGTTCATATTTGCCAACATCGTAACTCTATACGATTAAAATTAAAAATAACAACTGTTGGCAAGTTTGAAGGTATTTACACGAAATTTGGAAATTAATCCATTGCTATTTCCAACTTCTATAGTACATAACAAGAACGGCAATTGATTGACTTCTAAATATCGGTCGATTATACGTTGCAAAACAGCAAATTTCAACAATATATAGTTTGTTTCTGGAGGAGACAGAAATTTATTTCTGTATTTTGTATCTATTATATATGAGTCAGAGTACAGACGGATAACTTGAAAAGCACAGAAGTGCTCCCGCCAAGACGAGTTGAAAAAATTACTTTTACCAAACCCCTATATTTTAAAACGACTAATAAAAAGGGGTAAGGTTACTCGCATTTATCGTAATAAAGGTTTTTGTTATTCTTCATTTAAAGTGTGCCAGCCATGGTCACCATATACCTATGGCTATTTTGTCAATGATCTCTGTGACATCCGGTCTTCTCTCGCGAAACAAACTATAGTTTTATAATTCTTTGTTTTACATTTTAAACAATAAAAAAATATATTACGCAGGCTTAAAGGAACTAAAATGTAGCTTCTAGTGACAAATAATATTAGACTAGGCATTTTGGACTAAACTATGTTCTCGAATAGTATATACCTCTAATATAATATAAATCGTGCGACTGTTAGTCTGGTTGCAGCCATTGTACCCGAGTGAAGGGAACTATTATATAATCTAAATGCCATTGAAGACATTTCCTATACTTAACATTAATTTGTACTGCAATATTATTACATTTTTCACCAACACACCGATACATTACATTGGTAAAAAACTTTGTACTATTGGTTAACACACAGCGCTCCCGGCTTATAATTTGTACTGTTGGAGTTAACATTTACTATTATTATTGGTCTATATTCCACTCAAGGTACAACGCTTCAGATAAATAATCCTGAACACAATTTTTCTCATTACATTTTCACTACATCCAATGGCACCGATCCGTGACTGAGGGCCAAGTTCCATTATAATAAGTATTATCTAAAATTCGGCATTTTCTCCTAAACTGTGGTTCCAAAATGCCCTCCGAAGCACGGGAACTAGGCCCCGAGTCTGCGGATCGTTACCACGCGTACATTTTTTATTAATTTTGTTATTATTTTTAAAACGTTATTAATATAATTTGTTGTATTGCGCGCCGCAGCTTCCGCTCTGGACGAGGAGTACATTTGGCTGAGGTTGCAGGAAGACTAGAAGGAAGATGGTTCGGGACTGACGCAATTCTGAATACCGCCTATAACAATTATTCTAATATTTTTTTGCACCTATTGTTAAGATTCTATACGGCTTTATTGTGTCTAACAAATGAATAAAATATATGCTTATCAAAGCTTTGTTGATTGACCATAAATGCGGGCACTACACCAAATATGCCCATGCATTATCATCTCATAACATTTTGCTTTGCATAAATAACACCAATTTTAAGTAAAACTATTCTGCTGTTCAAATGGATAAAAACGAACTGTCAAAAATTACAGCTTATTATTTCACACAATTGAATACCTATAACATTTATTTTATTTTTTTGCATAGCTAATGCATGTTTATTGTAAAATCAATTTTCAGCTTATCTAGTCCAGTTCTAAACTGAAAACCCTCGCCAAGTGCAAACCTAACACTAGACAGATTCAGAATTGCATATTCGTATTGCCTTATCGTCAGATATTACGGAAGTATATCATAGGAACTTTATTTTTTATCTATTGCATACCATCAGTACAGTCGTATTGCACTCAACAATTTAACAATATCGGACTAACATTAGCTAATAGCATCATCAACAGTTTCAAAAGCCTTACCCTGATCGAAAATCACAATAATATTATTACAATTCAGGTTGAAGGCAGCCCCGTCCAGAGCAGACGCCACGGCGACCTCTAGTCATTAAATTTAAGTTACAACTTACGTACATACATAGGAACTTTGTTTAGAAGCTGCATGGTTTGTACAAGCTAACCTCCACACTGATCTACCGAATAATGAATTTTAAAAACAAACTTTGTTACCATTTCGTCAAATAACTCGATTATTATCCAAAGATAATATTGACCGATCTCACTCATCTTTATTGTGTAATAGTGAACGTATTCATTTAAATATTGGTTCAGTCTTTCGTTATAAATTTTATTATTATTTTAGGCTATTTAATTTCTATCATATTAGTAATTATTTTTGTAAAATTATAGGTTCGGTTTAATGCGACTGAGGAGTGTCTCTTTTATACGTTTATCTCAATAACAATACTAAACTGCTTCTATATTTTGAGAGATTTGAAAATTTGAATCCCTGCTGTGGGACAAAATCGTGACTTTTATGTTTGTATGTAATGCATGATCGTTAACCATTTCTAAATGGGACTACTATATGGGAGTGTAAGTAATGAGATATAACGTTGCATCAACACCAAAGGCTGTCCCCAAAAATTGGCTCACAACTTGGCGGGTTCACCACTCTGGTGTCGGTGCCAGCATGCGAGGCGAGGTGTGGGCAAGAGACTCCCCAGCGCTGGCCGTGGGCTGGACGAGCGCACACAGCGGCACACTAGAGATGACTGAGACAGAGATGGTCGGCAGTAACACGCTCGCGGCGGCGGCCCGGCCGGGCGCGGCCCGAGCAGCCCGGGACCGCGCCCCACAACAACACCCGTATGACCCAACAACAGTCAGACCGGGACTCGCCGCCACATATCTAATCAAATTTAATACTAAAATTACGTTTAATGTTGATCACTGCCCAATAGTACGTATCTTTGTGCTTTAAGTCACTCGTAGACAACAATAAATAGTCTCGAATAGCTAACATTCGCGGTCTCCGTCCGCGGGACAACTATATTTGTACTTTAGTGTAACTCCAAAATATAATTTATACAATAACAGCTAATATAAAAACTAACGTCGTGAGGTAGAGCGGTTCGCGGCGGGCGGGCCGGGCGCGGGCCGGGCGCGGGCCGGGCGCGGGGCGCCAGTGATCAACATCGCGGCGCGGGGGCGGCGCTCGCGCTACATACCATAAATAATAATTATGCCTAGGGTGTATTTCTTCTCCCGATCGAAATTAACGTTTCAAAAACTCGGATCGACCCACCGAACATCGAGGAGATAATAATAAATAATCAAATATAAGCAACGTTTCATATATCACCCGTTATATAATTCTCAAATATATGAAGTTAGACTTTCAAAAAAAAGAGGCCGAGGACCGCTCGGTGTGGCGCTCGAGGGCGGCCGCGGCAGCTTCTCCCATTATAATTACGTCTCATAATATTTTTCAGCAATCGCTTGAAGGCACACAGCGTTAAATGTAGTCAGTAGAGTTCAGCGATCGAGCGCGCGCGCGGCGGTGTAGTCGTCTGGCGCGCGCGCGCGGGGCGCGATGGGCCCTAGGCCGGGGTGAGCGTCAGCGTGACGGTGGCGCGGCGCGTGGCGCGGCGGCGCACGGGCAGGAACACCAGCGCCGGCACCAGGCTGAGCGCGCCGCCCGCCTCCTCCACCACGAACGGCTGCATCGTCAGCGGGGCCTGCGGCGCGCGCGGCACGGCCAGCAGCGCGCCCGCGCCGCCGTGCGCCGCGCGCAGGTGCGCCTCCAGCGCCGCGAACCCGCCCGCGCGGAACGCGCACCGCGAGCACGAGTACTGCCCGCCCTCGTCGCCGCCCGCGTCCTCGCCGTCCGGCGCGCCCATGCCGCCCGCCGCCTCCTCCGGCCCGTCCAGCTCGCCCAGCGCGTCCGCGCCCGCGCCGCCGCCCGCGCCGCCACCCGCGCCCGCGCCGTCCATGGCGCCCGGCTCGTTGGCGCCCTCCGCCGGCTCGGCCGCCTGCTGCTGGTGTTGTGCGTGCGCGCGCTCGTGCGCGAACAGGAACGCGAGCACGTCCGTCGTGAACGGGCAGTACGAGCAGGAGTAGGGCTTGTCGCGCGCGAGCAGGTCGAGCGGGCGCGGCGGCGGCGGCGGCGGGCGCGCGGGCGGCGCGTGCTCGGCCAGCAGGTGCGCCCGCAGCGCGCGCGGCCCGCGGAAGCGCCGCGCGCACAGCGGGCACGGCTCGGCCGGCGCGGCGTTGGCGGGCGCGGGCGGCGCGGGGATGCCGTGCGTGTTGTGTTTGTGCACGCGCAGGAAGTATTTGCTGCACAGCTCCTTGTGACAGATGTCGCACGTGACGCCGCCGAGCTGCGTGCCGCTCTCGAGTGAGATGCCGTGCATGCGCTGCATGTGCGTGCGCATGAAGTACTTGTTGCACAGCTCCTTGTTGCAGATCTCACAGAAGCTGGAGCCGGAGGAGGAGGCGCGGCGCTCGTCGGGCGGCGGCGGCGAGGCGGAGGGCGCGCGCGGCTCGGCCGGCTCTTCGGACAGCCGCTCGGCCGCCAGCTCGTTCAGCTGCGAAATCATGGTCTGCAGCTTGCGCAGCTCCTCGCTGGCGGAGGCGGGCGACGCGGCGCCGCGCTCCTCCATGATGAGGTTGAGCGGACTTGTCTGGCCGTCGCGGCCGTCGCGCAGCGCCGCCTCCAGCTCCTCCTCGCACTCGCGCTTCACCTCCGCCATCTCCGCCGGGTCAAACGGCGGCGGCGGCGAGGACGCGCGCGGCGGCGTGTCGGGCGGCAGCGCGGGCGCGGGCGGCGTGGCCAGCGGCGTGCCGAGCGGCGTGCCGAGCGGGGTGCCGAGCGGCGTGCCCAGCAGCGACATCGGTGGCGTGGCGGAGGGCGGCGAGCGCTCGGCGGGCGAGCGGTGCGCGGGCACGCCGTGCCGCCGCTCGCGGTGCGTGCGCAGGAAGTACTTGTTGCAGTACTCCTTACAGCAGATCTCGCAGAAGGCCTCCGGGTTGACGACGCCGAGGCGGCGCAGCGCGTCGGGCTGGAAGGCGGCGTCGCGCGCGCGGCGCGCCGAGTCGGGCGAGAGGCGGCGCGGGGTGCCGCCGGACTCCTCGTCGGAGGCGCGCCGGGGGGGCGAGGGCTGCGCGGGCGGCGGTGCTGCGGGCTGCGGCTCGCCGCCGTCGTAGATGCCGTGTTTGTTGGCGCGGTGCGTCTTCAGGAAGTATTTGTTGCAGAACTCCTTGCAGCAGAGGTCGCAGTAGGCCTCCGGGTTAAAGATGCGCGGCGGCTCGTGGCGCGGCAGCAGCCGGAACGCGGCGAGCGGGTCGAAGGCGGGCAGCGTGAGTTCCCCGAAGGCGAGCGCGGACTTGTAGATGTCGGCCATCTTGGCGTGCAGGTCGAGCGGCGGCGGCGGCAGGGGCAGCGGCGGCGCGGCGCGCGACGGCGCCGCCTGCTTGCGCCGCTTGCGGCCCGGGCTGCCGCCGCCTTCCTCCACCTCGCGCTTCACCGCCGGCGCCACCGACATCGCGTCACCGGCGCCACCGCCGCATCTGTAAACACCATACAATACACATTCAATATGGTTTGAATTATAAAATGGATAGAATTATTTATTTTATTTATTTATTAAAATGCAAAAATAAAATTAATAATTTTTGTAGTCAATTGTTTCACAAAAATAAGCCAACAGTAAAAAATCTTTTTTATGTCAGTAACGGAGAGAATAATGGAGGTAGAGTTATAATTAGACCACATTACTAAATAAATTAACAAAAATACTACTTGAGGGTGCGTTCATAAATTCCCTTTCATTCCAATCATCAGCAAATAGAACTACGAAAACCGAATTCAATTTCACATAATTTGTTATTTATTGTGGCTTATAAATACGTTTCTGCTTTTATTGGTTAACAAACAATTTATTTAATCCCTTCGTACGCATTGTTAAAACCAACTACAGTCTCTTATTGGAGTCGAGCAATATTGAACCATTATTGATTTTAATGGCCAACACAAACCAACATCAACAAAATCAGTAGGTACTTACTTAGACATGGCTTAATTAAAATATGTTAGATTAATAGAATCTAAAGACTAAAGTAAGTGTCCTTTTTAGTTATTGAAAAGTACCTACTAATTGTTTTAAGACCACATGCTAGACACTCATATGATTATAGAGACCATATTTAAACTAATGAATAGACTCTGCCTAAAAAGTAAAGCGACTTAGGAAATTATAAGGTTTATTGAATGCAAAAAGTAAGCACCCTGATTTTCAATCATGAAGACGTCCATCTTTTAGCTACTATCTTGTTATATACAGACGGACAACTGCATAATTCAATCAGGTTTGTTTACTTGTTGAAATCGCTTTACTTTTCTTTAGAGAGAGTCTTTCGCGACAGAGTCTACAACTCTTACCTATCTTTACTCAGATCCAATACAATATTATCCTTCATTGGAACCCTATTGTAATACACCAACACATTTAGTTCTTATCACCATTATAAAACAAAGGGCAAAAAGTTTTTTTTTCTTAATTGCAAACTGTCAAACTGACATTCCAATTTCGAAATTCACGCGGCACGTGCTACGGACGCGGGCGCAGCTCAAAAACTGATGTTTTTGAGTAAAAACGCGTGCGACGTATTATATTTTTTTTCGATTTTGGGGTAAAATGGCAAAAATCCACCCCGACGGGTGACCCCAACATATGACAGGGGGCCGGTGCATTACGAACGAGCCGGGTTTACACGGCGCTGCTTTTGACTAAGCAAAAAATCCTTTGACTGAATAGAGTGGGCGAAGAGTGCGTGTATGAGAGAAAGAAATTTTTCAATTGTACAAGTTTTATGTAAATATTTGTATTTTCTTAATATCTTCTAGTCGTTTTCAATTTTCATTCTTAGACTTGGCTAGCACACTACCGCGCCCCTTAACCTGGACGTCCTTAATATATATTTTTTTATATTTTATACGCTATTAAATTATTTTATACGCTGTTCAATGTTTATTGAACAAGTAATTTTCCTATATATTAAGCATTAGCCTTATTAATGATGTCTTAACTAAGAAAGTATAATAATACAAGTATCTCGATTTCCTAAAAAAAAATTCATTACAATTTTAAAGTAAATTTTTAACGCAAAACCTAACATCTACCTATGGATAGCTTATGCAGGTATACCTACTCATAGAAGGAACACATTTTTTTCTATAGACCTAAGTGTTACACCGTAGTATGCCTAGTTTGGACTCTTATCTCCTAATCAACTATTTGATATTTTAAATGTTTTTGTAACTTTAGTGGGAGAATAAAAAAATAATAGTTGTGGGTAATATATTTGCTTGCTTTGGGGCTAGATGGCGCCGTGTGAATTGTCCAAGCATATATCCAAGCAAACTTAAATTATACTCTTACCAACTACACGTACAATTATTTCAAAGCGGTACGATTCCAGCCGCATGTGACCCGACGCTATGCCCAAACAATACACAATGCTTTCCGAAAATTTGGAAACACTATCGAAAGGGCGGCTCAATGTAAATACACCTGTCCCTGTCTTACACCCTAGTATCCTATACGTGCGTCTCTTTCTGACGATATCTATCTGGGTATTGCCGTCTCGTTCCGATAATCATGATTATGAGTAATGGTGCAATAAATTTGAGTTCAGAAAGCTTTTAAAGATAGACATTGAATTAAGTTTTTTTTTCTTGGAACGAAATTGGAGTGATTTTTGTTTGTGACAAAATAATGTAGCCAGAGCTCAGCCAAAGAATATGAAAAATTACGAAGAACATTTTTAGATACCTACAACAAGATCTTGTCGGACCAGACCATTCTCAAAATTTTGATTTTGCAAGAAGTTTAATTTGTAGAATGCTGTAAAACCTAGGACTCTATTTTTGAACCACTCGCCTCGAGTCGAAGGGTTTTTAGTTTAGATTTTTGTTTTAATTATCATTAAAATTTCAAAGCCCAATTTTAAAATTACATTGGCTGCACCAGCTACACCGAAAGCAGACATTTTTTAATTTGTTGACACAAATCGTTAATTTCTCAAATGAGTTTAATTGACAACCATCTCGATGAAACTGGCTTTCAAATAGAGTAAACCGTATCTAAGTCGGTCCATCCGTTCGGGAGCTACGATGCCTTACTGATACACACGTCAAACACCCCTATTTTTTCGTTGGGAGTTAAAAATGATAAAATACGAATCGCGACTAATAAGTTATTTTTTTTTCATTTCCTTTTTATTTTATCTAATTATTTAGTTTTTAGTTGACATTATGTTTCTTTATTTATTTTTTGACATTTATTTTACATTATGACATTATTATACATATATTACCTATTATTGACTGAAATAAATGATTATTATTTTATTTTAATTAGTTTTTTAATATAAAATGTCGTGTGAAATAATTATCTTGTGAACAGGACAAAATACTACCCTACTCACTTTCTTATTGTTCTTTACTTACCTACTTAGGTACTACACATTTATACCAGGTACTCAGCGGCACATACTTAGGTAACCTTGATACAACTTTTGACATTTCTATCGTAAAGGCCAATGTTGTTTGATTTAATTTAGGTATCCATAAATCCACAGATCACAACAAACAAGGTGTGATCTGTGCATAAATCTCATCGGAACGGCTATAAGATTTTGTCATTTACTAAATGGATCGAATATATCCTGGAATAGCACTCTATTTTTTATTATTGTAGGTTAATGGTAGAGAAACAAAATGAAAAATTTTGCACATAGTAAATTAACAAAATATTGCTACCGTTGTTCTCTCTCTAGGGAGGTCTCTTCAAAGTCCTTACTTTCTAAGCCCGTTAATTCTTAACATTCGCAATTTCAGCACAGGTTAATAATACTATACGTACCTAAGTTTCAGATGGTAAATCACACTCAAGTAGATTTATGTTATTCTGATACATCCAAAGCTACAACACTGCAAAGTTTGATTGAAATCTGTTGAGTATAGCGCTTCAGCGCCACTAATAAGTGGCATGATTTGTAAAGGGTTTTAAACTGAATATAGAGTTGTCTATGAGTATGTAAAGTAAAGTAAATTATGTTTATTGCACTTACTTCCAAGGCACAAAAAGTACAAACCATACAAGACAATAACAAAAAAGATATTGAACAAAACGTGTGAAATAGGTGCCTAAACCCGTGGGTATCGAGAAATGCCATTAGGTACATCATCATCATCATCATCATCACAGCCCGTAACAGTCCACTGCAGGACTTAGGGCCTCTCCCACGAAAGGGGAAGTTATTGCCATAATCTCCACGCTTGGCAGGCGGGTTGGAGATCGCAGTGTTTAAATATAACAATGGAAAATGCTGCTGCCCATTTTCCAGACTACGGAGACTCTTGATCTTTTGCCTCGAAAACATTAGTCGCCTTGTACGACACCCATGAGTATAAGGGGTTGGTGCTACTCTACTCTGCCGGACACCACACGGCACAGAGGTAGGTACATTTGGTCTACTAATTAGGAGAAATCTTTGATGATGATGATCATGATGAAAAAGTTGTCTATGGGTGAGTACTTACGACCGGTTTTATAAGACGACGACTCATTCAATATATATAGCAATCAAATATAAGCAAATGGATTTAGTTCGCTAACAGATTTTTCTATCTTTATATTTTAATTTAATATCAAAATTGTCACCATTGGTGCGTCTCACAACGGCTGCTCCCAAAACGTTTGTATTACGATTTCTATCATTATTGGTATAAACAACTGGGGCTGCCAAAGGCGCGTTTTCATTACAATTTTTTTCAGGCTAAAGTGAAAAGTTTTATATTAAAAAGTGGAAAAAAACAAGTTTAATTACTTGCCAAGGGGCGGGGGGCGGACATCAATTTAGCTTATTAAAGTGTTATTGTATTTTGGGGAAGCGAGCCGGATTTTTTATTTATTTTATACCAACTGTTTATTTTGTTTTCGGTGTCCGCCTGGAGAGTTTTATGGGTGACCTGGTTTTCTTTTTTCTTTTGATTTCAATGCTCAGGATATTTAGGTGTTAAATGGAGCTTTGTGCTTAAATTAGGTAAAGATCTCGGAGGGAAAATAATGCGTTTCAGCTACTTCAGTTTGGTAAAGCGTCGTCTCTGTACGAAGCCGAATCTAGCCTGTGTTTTTTTTAATATTGCCTAGGGAGGCACACAGAGGGATGGTCCACCTGATGGAAAGTGGCCACAGTCGTCAAAGATATCAGTAACCTAAGGATAGCAGATGCGGTGCCGGCCTTTGAGATACCTATAGACATGCCTTTCGAAGGACCCCATGTTACAGTGCAAAGGAAATACTTCAGATTCGACAAAATACTAACATTTCCGTCACAAAGGTTACACACAAACTTCGAGATAAATGAAAACCGTTTATGCTGATTTAATTTAGGCACTTGAACTAGGCAAACATTTGACCGCCATCTCATTTGACAGTACTACACCTTCAAATCGGTTCGTGCCAAAGAAATTTGACATTTGCTCTATGACCAATATCTTTCGTTCAGAAGGACATATGGTTCTACGACCTAAGGGTGGACACGACTGCAGTACAAAAAACCAATTTTTTTGCACTGAGAATTCTCCAAGAACCCTACTACAGTTGAAATCAATGTCTACATTTAGCGTTTCTCGATCTGCACCTTTCTGGGCCTTTAACAGTGTTCCTCCAGAGGTAATCTTGTGAATGGTAGAAATCTGCCTGGATTGACCGCTTATGATAATGGTAAGGGTGGTACACGACACTAAAATCCTGTAAAACTTTAAACAAATACGTTTAGTTGTTTTTACATTATAGAGCGACACCAAACCAACACAACTACATTCATAATGTTACAAGGATTTACAAAATACTACAGAAAACAGAAAATACGCAAGAATACCAAGTACCTAAACCTATTACGGACTATTTTTCGATAATCGGCTTGTAATTCATGTGTTCCATGAAAACGGTAGCGATTCGTGAGTCTTGACAGCTTTCTACGTAAATCAGCACACAATGAGGATGTTTACCAATAAAATTAATAAAGCAAAGGCGACTTGTGGTTAATGAGACACCTTATTTTAGAAAAATATATATTCAAACGTACCCGGCTAATTGTGTTTCCAATTGGCTGTTTACAACGTTCGAGTTCTGATTTATATAATTATAGAAGTAAATGATAATGAAATCCAGGTTACTGGATGTGTAACCATGATCAATAAAGTTCTAGCACCCATTTAATAAAGGAAATCTATGTACATATTAGCATGCCATTGCTGGCTGAACATATGGTACGTTAATGTAAAATCCACCTAATTGTATAACTATGTTCTTGGAAATAATTGATCATGATCGAACCTGGTCAATTACCTCCCTTAACAGGGTCACGATAATTTATATGTTTATTTAACACTTTATTGTACATTAATAGTTTCTAATGGTCGATTCGAATGGAAAATTGCACAATATTAACGCACACGTTACTGAGTTAGTATATTAGTTGAACACTAACCGATGCTCTTACGGTAAGAGGAAACATCGTAAGGAAACCTGCACGTTTAAACGACTAAATGTTTAACCTTGATGCAATAAAGTACCTATATTAAAGCTATAAGCCCTTTATAATCTCATGAATGCAATAAATTTATTGACTATTGAATATAATCTTATCAGGTTCCCCTGTTAACAGGGGCACGGAGGTCAGATGGCAGTCGCTACACTGTAATTACCTGATCTTCCCAATCCTGGACCATGGTCAAGCCGGACCCCAGGCCACCAAATGACAATGAAAACTGTTAGTTTTAACAATGACAAAGAAACTCCTTATAAGAGGATAAGGCATACATAGGCTGTCAAATAATGCGTGTAATACCTTTACAAATATAATATAAAATGGGCGGTGGATGTGGTCAAAACAAGAACTAGCATAAGAACTAGAGTTCCCTAGAACACAATATTACGTCAAATCGGCACGCTCATGGCCTGCCATCGCCATAGAAATTGAACCATAGGGCCGGTCCTCCTTTCGGAATAAGAAGTTGCTATTGTCGTTGAGTTTTGAGCAATAGCCCGTAATAATAGTTTGAATTTGGTAGAACTCTACCATCGACGCAAAAATATTTTTTTTTAATGTTAGACTATCCAGGCATTGACCGCCATCTCACCTGGTGGCAATTGACGATGCAGCCGAAGATGGAGCATGAACAGCCTAATCACTCTAGCCTTAAAGGTGTCCAAATTATAATGATCAGGGAACAATTACGCATGCAATTGCGTCGACATATCAAGGTAAAAACAATACTAACCTTAGTAATGCACCATCATGTATGTAACATACCTATCATGTGCAATGAAAGTGTAGTGAATAACCACGAAAGTTTTAAAACCTATATTTTAAAAGTAGATTTTTACACAAAAGCTCATTGCCCCGTTCGCTGTGGAACTAGCTTTCTGCCGCGAAGCCTACATTTATGACTTCCGTCGTAAATTCGTTGCCGTCCATAGACATCCGTCTATGGGCGACAACACCCGCCTATGGACGCCGTTGACCATTTACCATCAGCTGGCCCTTTTGCCTCCCTCTACTACAAAATCTAACAGATGTCGGAACCCTCAAAATATATCCCAAACTACTGAACCGATTTTAACGTAACAAGGCTAAAAACATCTCGATAAAACCTGGTTTTAAAATAAAGTACACCGCATCAAAATCGGTCCATCCGTTCGGTAGCTACGAATCTACGATGCCACAGAAAGACACACAGATAGAAACACACATCAAACTTTATAACAACCGCCTTGTTGTGTTGGCGGTTAAAAGTATAGGTACATCTAGGATTCAACTAAAACATATTTTATCTACACTGATAGCGTAATGTTCGAAAACAGTTGTTTAAGGATACACTTTTTTCACGCCAGTCTATAAAATTTTAAAAAATTACTTTGCGATACAGCATTTCCCATACTAATTTCATTACAGCTGTAACGTAAAATAACTTTTTAATCATTATGCAACACCTTAATTTTTTAAATTTTTGTCAGGCGCCGAGACACGGCTGAATACCTAAATGTCTTTGTCAATTTCAAATTCAAAATTCAAATTTTCCTGTTTATATTCTGTGTAATTATTTTCCCGCTAAACAGAATATTTTTTCTAATTGTTGTAATTTGTGTTTGTGAATGTTTTTTCTTGTTTGAAGCAAATAAATAGATAAATGTGAAAGTAATTAAGTGAATTTCCTGCCGCTTGATATCCTCGACGCGTAGATACAACAGAATTGACTCGCAGCTTACTTCCAGCTAAGTTGAAAAAATTATAGGTACGATATTTTAACGTAAAAATATGAGTGTAGATAAAGTAGTGTATGCAACTGCATATAATTAGGTATTAAAACACTCGTGTCAAACTATTATCATGTTTTAATACCCCCTTTTATATGACAGTTGCATAAACTACTATTACATGTACATATTAGTGTATATTTTTTGGTATTTTAGATGTAGGGTTTAGTGTAGATTTTCATTAAACGATAAACGATATAAGTACTAAAACAGCTTCCTAAAAAAGACAATAATATGTTCCGTCTTCTCTAAAAGTGTTCCTATTGCTCTATTTATTACGTTGTTAGTTTGTAAGACGGTTTTTCTTCCTCCGAAACCCACGAACCGTGGCAAAGGTCAGCCGGCCTTTAAGCCTACAGCCAGCTACACAGCTACAGTACACGATGTTTACACGCCCGATCGTGGAAGCAGGTATTCGCATGTTTTACAGCCAGCTTTAGGTGTAGCAATGTTTAAAAATTATACAGAGAAAAATATACTATGTTGGTAGGAGATACAAATAATAATGACGGATTATATGTATATGTTTTGGTCAATTATTGGTTTTAAGTCTTTGCGTAAAGGCTCGAGGGGACACAGGGGGCTGTCTATGACAAGGACAATTTGTAAAATTCGTTTGAACTACGAGCATTTATTTTTGAGACTTTATCGTGAAATTCAAAATAAATAAATATGCTTGGACAATTCACACAGCGCTATAGATGGCGCCTTACTTTGTTGCTAAGCTTGTGTTATGGGTGTGAGACTAGATAAACTAATTATTTATTTTTAAATACATACTCATTATACATACTACACCCAGACCCGTAACAGAAATTAAAATTCATTATTTCAATTTCTGCCCGACCGGGAATCGAACCCCGGGACCTCTGCGTGGCAGATCAACCTGTGGAGCTTGATCTGCCACGTGGATATTACCAACTGAACCACTCTGGTTATATTATTATACGTTAGTAGTATATTATGTTATTTATATTATTTTGGAGGTACGTATACGGTACAAAACTGTAAAAATCCGTACAATATTTTTCAAATTATTTCGCTTCAAACTTCTCTATTTTAGTGGTCGGACGAAATAGTTATTACCTCGCCACCTACTTTATTTATTTTGCTATTAATTTGAAACCTTGTCAATTAGCCTACTCTAGGTTTATAGACCTATAGCTACAGAGACACGTGAGCCAGTAAGTGATTGCTTCCAATTATATCCTACATATAAAAAACTATAAAATTTTGTTAGTATGTTTGTTACTGACGTAAAAACTAGATACTGAACGGATTTTAATGACAGTTTATAGTGCTTTAATACCAGAATTATGGCTATGTCTCATTTACTGGACCGCGTCACAGTCCACATATAAAAGCTTTTTAGACACCTGTAAAAAGTCGTGTTTGTACATTAAATATATATCAGAAAAAATTTCGGGGTAGTATACTGAGTTGTACCAAGGACACCCGCAACACCCGGCAACAGTAGCAAATGCGTTGTTGACCTTTAAGATAGTTCTAGTATAGGCTAATTTATTAAAGGTTTCAATGTTGTAACGATTTGGAAACTGCTAGAAGCAGCGCGTTCCAAGCTGAATAATAACCGATAGAAAAGGTCAGCTAATCCCTGACCAAGTTTCCTTAAACTCAAATATTTTCTAAACTACAAAACCGATTTCAATGAAACAAAGCTAAGAACCATCTCGATTAAACTGGCTTTCAAATAGAGAAAACCGCATCCAAATCGGTCCATCGGTTCGGGAGCTATGATACACAAAGCCACAGTTACACAGATATACACGTCAAGCTAATAACACCGCTCGTTTTCCGTCGTAGGTTAAAAATAAAACTATCCAACACAGCCTATAAACCCGAAATCAATAGTGGGTGCATCCATCGGACACACCTAGTCGACCCAATAACCCCAGGCCAAACTAAAGCGCTTTCCGTCCAATATTCAGTCGGAAATTTTTCAAGTCTACTGCTATATTTTTACAGCTCCATCGTTAACTTTGAAATATCGGTCGCGGGGGTGCGTCGCCCCCCTAGGGGGGTGCAGGGGGAGGCGGTTGGCAAATAAAATAAAAATAAAGGCCGATTACAGCCGACATTTTATAATGGACAGAGAAATGACATGCGGGCGCCATGGAGGCGAGCGCGATGCGTAGAGTCGTCTCAAATGTCAGTGGGACGCGATTGCGTCCATTTCTGGTGTTTGCGAGCGTTTTCGTTTTACACTCGTGTGCGGGTAGGCTCGGGTATTCGAGTGGATTGCGATGTTGAGGCGTATTTGGTGGTTTGAAGGAGCAGTTTTAAAAAGTGTCGAAGGGAAATGTGGGTGACATATCAACATTTATGTCTAAAATAGCTCGATAGATCTAGCTTCTTCTTCTGATCGTGTCAATTATGAAATAGGTTAGTTTATTACTATTTATATTTTTCCGGTCCAAATCTGAGGGACGCGGATGGCACTGTCGGAGGCTTCATATAGATCTTCGAGCGAACACGAGTCTGGGCAGACTAGCTATAAGTAAGCCAATAATTGGGCAACTACTAAGAATCGCTTTCTGTAAGAAGGGCGATGGAATAGGGGCGTCTGTGCTTACGGTACATTGGTCCACGCGCTCCAAATTGTAAACTTAATGTAAGTTATCTTTCTTGATAACAGGAAAGTACGTTGACCAAGATTTTCCTACTTAGCACGTTACAATATCAAAATATAACAAAAACCGCATTAAAAATGAAAAGATTGTGTATTTATTTTGTTTTAATATTGGTCCTTCAAACACACAGAAAAAAATTAAAAATTAATGTAGGTACGTACCAACACAACTTAATAGACAGCACAAAAAACTAACTTAAATCACTCATAACTTGCAAGTAGTACCAAACTAAAGACGAACATTATACATCTGTTATTGCTCTATAAGTTTTTGCTCCAGCCACACGCCTGACCCACATTGTGCCGCCTCGGCTATAATAAATTCCTGAGGGCCAGACTATGGCACCAAGCAATTTTTTTTAGTCGTTTACATTCATAGTCTGCGCTTATATTTAGTAGGAATTTATATTTTTCTCTATTCTGGCATTGCGTCGTACAATTTAATGTTATCTAGTCTGTTTATGAAGTTTGCGTAAATAAGTGTCCCTGTTTCTTGTGCTGGATCGTAAATAGACATGTTTTTCATTGTTCTATTTTGTATACTTGTTTCTTTATTGTAATATATTTTATATTTTGAATAAAGAAAAGTATTATCGAAGTAATATACGTACATATAAGTAGTGTTGTGTAAATATATATATACCTGACGACCTGAGTGGTTCAGTGGTTAACATCTGCCACGCAGAGCTCCCGGGTTCGAGTCCCGGCCGAGCAAAATTTGTAAAGATGAACTTCTGTTTCTTTTACGGGTCTGGGTGTAATATGTGTATGGATGTAATGTAATATAAGTATATAAGTATAAGTATGTATTTAAAAGTATATAACTAGCTTAACCGTTGTCTAGCACCCATACGTAAAGCTTTGCTTTCTTTGGGGCTAGATGGCGCTGTGTGAATTGTCAAAACATTTATTTATTTATTATACCTACGTATTATATAAAATGAGTTGGTTTAATTATCTCATTATTATTATATTTGTTAAGTTTCTTATAATAACCAAATTAATATAATCTAGCTCGGTCGATTAGTTCAGCAGCGAAAACGTAACAACCAGACATTTTTAATTCGTATCATTAGTATTTTTTTTTTGTAGATAGCACGAAAGAAAGATCGATTATTTTGTTACTAAACATAATAAAGCATACTTATAGGTGCCACGACGACTCCACTCCACCCCTCTTCGCAGTGCGTGTCATATCGACGTATTTATTTTCAATCACCCCGCGCCGGGAATCGAACCCACGCCCGCCAGGTGACGTACGGATTTACAAATTTATAATTGACAGTTGCCGCGGACATGTCAATAAAACTGCTGGGCCCGTTTCGAGGACACTCGTGCGGTTACAATGGGTAGTAGGGTGTCTGTTGTTTGGCACTAAAGATGGTTTACTTCAATTAGTTTATTAGTAAGTAAAATAAATAAATATTCTTGGACAATTCACACAGCGCCATGTAGCCCCAAAGTAAGCAAACATTGTGTTATGGGTGTTAGATAACTGATAAACTACTTATATAGTTTCTTTTTATATATATGCTTCACCCAGACCCGTAACAGAAATGAAAATTCATCGGCCGTTAATCGAACCCGGGACCTCTGCATGGCTACCGGCATGTTAACCAACTGGACCATTCATGTTGTCTTAATACTTGTAATAATAATATATAGCAGATTTAAATTGCTTTTATTACGATTGGCCTAGTCTAGAAGACACAAAATAAATTTCTATCCATCGACAGTTTTACATAATAATTTTACAATAAAATTGCACGTTTACTCTAATATGTTCGCCCCTTAGGTCCAAATTATTTCTTCAAGACAAAGACATAAATCGATTTTGGCATTTTAAACAAACAATTATCAGGAACAACAACTCTATGATACTACAGAAGCCGTAACTTTCCGTACACTATTCGACTGACGAATCCATCGCGATAACATAATAGATCGATGTTAGATTTACGATATTTTTAATTTAGCTTATCACAACACACGACTTTATCTTTAAACTGACGGCACAGTAGATAAAAATGAAAAAAATACACCTTATTTCCATAAAAAAATCAATACGTTTAACTTTGTGAAACGCGTGTGTGCGTGTGGTGGGCGGACTGTGCACATGTGTGTTATGATATTCAACCATATCTATATCTACTGTACGTATTTTCGGTAACTCCTCCTAAATTTTGATGCGGAATGTAGAAGACCTCGCCGAGTACTATCATTTCTCTATAGAAACTAGTAAAATAAAATAAAATTTGTTTATTTTAGACATAGTCCATACTTTGTTAGTAGGTAACTTAAATTACTAAAAAGTTTGTTAGTGTGAAATTAACAAATTCGGTAGGTACCGTTATTTTTCTAATTTAAATATTTACGGGGGTGACCGAGCGACGTCCCGGCTACATGGACATGAGTGTTGTAATATCAGCCGGTCTAGCCATCTATGACAGCTCCGCTTGCGTGATGCGTATATGGTAGAAAATTGACAGATCGAAGTTCGACTATTTCTACCAACATCTACATTGACTCTGATTGTGTAGGATCATCCGCCAATCCGCCTCCTTTGTACACCGAAAGTACGTGAATTGTCTATGGACCAAGAATTTCTACCACAAACCGCTTATGTCAGATAACGTTAGCTTATGTCAAATCCCATACATTTTTTCTACCACAAACGATTGTAGATTAACGAAACCTCTTGGCTAAGGCGACAGGTACAACTAGTGTCAAATAAGAAGAGACTTGGCGGGTCACGTGGTTCGACTTGCTTAGTAGGCGATTACCTGCGCGAAATCCCCTCTACTGCCATTTGACAAGTCTCTTCTTTCATGACGCGGATTATAATCATTCTCGAAAACGATGCTACTCGCTTGTGCACCACCGCGCGGAATCCGTCTGTGAAGCATCCGACACGAGCGTTTCCAAGCTCAATTAACAGCTGATTGACGTAAAGGCTGAAAAGTGAGGAGGAGGTAAGACCCGTCTTACCCCACATTCCTATCTGTACCTATAAGAAAGCTGCTCTGGCCATTTGATCTGGTTAGTCTGATAGCCTCACCAGTACTTCAGTACCTATACAAAGTCACACCAGAACCAACTAGTTTGGTCCATAGAATATCATAACTAACCAGGTCAAATGGCTTGGATAAGTCAAGATAAGCTACGTATACCGCACAGTGTAGTACCTGACAGTATGTTTAAGAGATAATTGTATATATCTTCTGTCTGGTCACGGCAACATTAACGTAATTTTTAATATCATTTAAAATGTCACTCTCAGACGTATCTACATGTAGGTACATTGTTCATTAACAAAGGGATTATAATATCCGCGGCATAAAATAAAATTTACAAATAAAAAACAGACTCTAATTCGATGCCATGCGGAGGAGTCCCCATAAGGCTGGCGGCGTTACCTCTCTGAATTGTCACACTTATACGGTGACCGAGGTAAGCGCCAGCACGTGGGTCTCCCGTAGACTCCATCAGCCTGGTATGATCGATAGCTCTTGGAATACCTTTAGGCTAGGGCTAGGGCGCCATGGTCCCAACGTTTCCACCCCAAAAGGCTCAAATAAATAGGCCTGACCTAGGGATCCATATTTGCGCCGCTTGAATAGGATAGTAGGTAAGTAAGTAACTTTTTACAAAACATTTTAGAAACTATAACTAGTATTCCTATGTAAAACTTTAAAACCAAAATTTCTATCTAAACGCTACTAATAGAAGATCGGACCCTGGCACAAACAGTCAATGAGATGGTGATGTGCGTTTTTTTTATACCACTAAAGTGGCAAACAAGATGGTAAGCAGTCACCGCAGCCTATGGACGTTTGCAATACCAGGGGCATCACCCACGCGGTGCCGTTGTGTAAAGTAATAAGTTTATAAGCGTATTGTAGGGACCACGATCCAGACCTCACTCAGCGGGACTCACAGAAGACCTCGATCCTGGCTTAGTGAGGTCCTTTTGTTGACTGGTAGTGCCACAACACGGCATGGTGTCATTTATGTTTTTTTTGTATAATTAATATGCTGTGTTGTGCAATCTGTACTGTTATGAAACTGTAAGTAAAGAAGCCGTGTCTGTACATTCAAGATATTTCTAAAAAAAATAGCCGGTGTAGGATATTGAAACGTAACAGACGGAAAAAGATTTTTTGTCTGTCTGTCTGTGCGCTCATCACGCAAAAACCACTAAAGGGATTTGATGGGGTTTTCACAGTTTGGTAGCATGGGGTACAACTTCAAATCGCAGCCATGTTCCATCTAATCAGCAGTTTTCCAATAGGTATCTAAAGCATTCCTAACCACTCACTAGATGGCGCCCCGACAATTTTGGTAATTGATAATCGCTTGAAATAGGTTCTTAGCAAACAGGATATAAACACTGGGCACGTTGTATTGGATAATATTGTATTTGTCAATAGTTTTCAACCATTTTAGAGGTTGTAATAATAATGGAACATAGTGCCAACTTCTATAAATAATTCTTTTTACATTTCGTTCAACCTTTAACAGTTATGTTTATATTAATAAACATTTTATTTTTAAGGTTTAGTATTAGTTGGCTGCAAATCATACAGATTAAAAAAGATTACCAAAATTGTAGGAGCGCCATCTATTGATGCTTTTTGAAACCAACTATCAATACTCCTCATTTGGGTGTGGAATTTTTCTTGTACTCGATCACGTAGAATAACCTACGGCGCCCGCACCGTCTATTATCATCAACAAATCCAAAAACTTTAATGTAGCCCAAGCTTTTCATCACTACCGCAACCGGCTTCCAGAACATGAAATTCTTGTAGTGATTTGCTAATTTTTACACAGTGCAGACTAACGGTAAAGAGTTGTAAGTACAGATTTTGCAAAACCGCAAATTGACACCAGCAGGCAGTCGAACCCGGATCTATCTGTTTGCTAACTAAGCGCGCGATGTCTGTTTCCTGCGGTTTCGGAAAGACAATTATCTATTTAAATTGCTTATTAGGCGGATATTTTTCCGTTGACGCCGCTAAGCCGATTTAAGGCAATGTGGGTTTTTGTGTTTTTTGTTTTAATTTAACGGTTTATAATCGCCAGGAGCAAAGAAATAGCGCAATTATACGCTTCCTACGTCACGGCGTTGTTAGTTTTTGTTTCTGTTCATGGTTTAGTACCTTCTAGCGGACCAGGCGCGACTTCGTTCGCGTGGCGTCCTACCCTACACCTAACCTACGCCTACTTTACCCCTAGGCCCCTTAACATTTTTTTCTTGCTTATAAACCTTGCTCATTAATCCCTCAATCTATTGTTTGAAAAGATCTAAGCGTAACATAGATACATACACGTAGATAAATGGGGATAGACGGCGGGAAGCGACTTTGTTTTATTTTGGTATAGATTCATTTATTTCAACGACAATTGCATAGACTGAAACAGTGGTCAATATCCAAGTCGCCATGCAAGAGGTCCCGGGCTCGATTCCCTGCAGGAAAGATATTGAAATGATTAATTTTAATTTCTGTTACATGTCTCTATAATAAAGTATGTATTTAAAAGTAAATTATAAGTAATACATCAGTTGCATAGAAAGATAATCACATCCACCCCCAGTAAAATATCACTATTGGACTAAGCCTTAAATAGATAATCTTACTTCAATGGAGTCTTAAATCAATTATCTGTCTACTACATTGAAAACATATTTATTTAAAAAGCGTTAAATATCCGGTTATGTCAATGTACTGTTCCATGCAGCCGGCGCCGGCGCCGCCAGATTTGAAAACCGCAATCACATCATGTAGACACTGATTACTTAAAGTGATGTCGGAGAAAATATTTAGGACTAGCAGAATTCGCAAATCAACTTGTGGTTTGAGAAAATAATGTCATTTTAATCCTATTTTTTGTAAATACAGTCTTACGAACTTTGTGTCAGACAGAATGCAAAAAGTAAAACTTTTTTCTAAAATTACTCTTTATACTGACCTCGATTTCTGGTGTATAAACATGTAATTATAAGTTTTTATTTAGGTATTGGCCAAGTCGACCGAAGTGGGTTATCATACTCAATGTCCACGCTTAGCAGGGTTGGAGATTGTCATTCTTGAAAATATTCAAGAGAACACGCTTCTGCCCGTTTTCTGGTTTAAAACGGTCTATTAGTAGCTTACCTATAAAATTAGCGAAAATGACGGTAATTGGAATTGTCCAACAACTTGAAATTCAACTTAGGCGTCGCATAAAGAAGCGATCAGGCAAGCGTGGCTCTCTGGGACGTCGCTGTAGATCCTGGCGGTGCGAAGGAGTGGTTGGGCTTTACCTACCAATTACCGAAAAAGCTCCAATGACGAAAGAAGCTCCCCTTACGGATTACGACTTGTGAACAAAACCAACAGGCCGCGCCGCCAAAAATGTAATACCTATCCCCCTTTTCCACTCGACTGTTATGAATAAATCAAACGAATGAATAATAATAAAATATTTTTTTCTAATAAATATGTTAACACACAGTGCCATTTAGCCCCAAAGTAAGCTAAACTTTCGTTATGGGTGTTAGATGACTGATAAACTATTTTTTTTTAATACATATTTGATACATTTACACCCAGACCCGTAACAGAAATTAAGTCATATTTCAATTACTGCTCGGCCGGGAATCGAAACTCTAAACCAACTGAACACTCAGGTCGAAATATAGATAAGTATATATTAACCTAAAAATAATAATCCGCCGATAGAAAACCTCATATTTACCTTAAAAGTTGTATACAAAAGCTAGTCAGAAAATTGTAATATCTGGCAACAGCGCTCTATAAGCGTACGCTTTCGTAGAGCTTCAATACTTTTCCAATTTCTCACAAAATAACCTTCAAAAGAAAATAATATTTTACAACGAAATATTTTCTTTCTCCCTCGGAATATACGTATGATTTTTTTCTTCAATATCCTGTTTCCAGAGGGCAAAGACCTGGATATTAAGTTTTTTTCGGCGTGGAATAGAATGAAACAGATACGTCTTTCTGGGTATGAAATACACATTTTGAATAGCGCCATCTAGTGCGTAATAGGAACCTATTTATAGAGTGAGACTAGATCACAGGATGTCCTAAATGTTTTTTTTTACACTTGCTTTAGTTATATTACCACAGGTCAAAAGTATACAGCTAGATGTGCCTATAGTGCACTAGTTGTGCCCAGGACACTTCGTCCGTTTAGTTTCAGACTAGTGTACGAAGATTTTAATTACAGATCTTAGATGGTGGGAGACCTGAACTGATGGTCTGGTAGAACAGTATCATTAACGGACACGCGTTTTAGCTAAATAAAAAGGTATCAATTGAGAGAATAGATGAAAGTTAAACATGCTCTTTTGACTGTCACAACTAGATCAAAGGTTGTCATAAAACTGTGCTATAATCGACCGTTAAATCCTACCTAATCATAATTAAGTATAGGATACCTATGTATCCTATATAGTTAGGTGGTAGGGTAAGTCCTTGAAACATACTACCTCGTAAGTACCTACAGATTACAAGAAGTAAACGAACAAACAGGCAGACATGAGTATCGGATTGGAGCTACGAATCCTATCTTAGCGAAACTGTTAGATAATCGCAAACGCTCCACTCGTCCGTTGGGCGCACAATTCACCAGAAAACAAGTACAAACACGCCCTATATTAATCTAATCACACTCGGTTTTCGGCAAGAATGTGTGAGTCTACGTCTTTAATAATAACTGGGGGGAACACCCCCCCACGAGGGGCCGGGGCCGCCACCCACCCCACACTAGTGAAAAAATATATCCTAAGGAAAACAATATTATAAATTGGACTACGCGTGTGTGCGCGGAATGGGGACGTATTTGCTACACATGCTTTTATTTCATTTCACTTTTATTTTATTCTTCATGTGACGTACTATTTTTTTTTTCACTTTTATTATTCTGTTTCTTTGACGCTGGTTCAGGGACGTTCGCTGCCAACGCTGGATATAAACCTAGTTTTCTCTTTTCCTTTTGCGTTTGTCAAAAGGCTTTCCTGTAGAATGGTTGGAGGTGCGCTTCGCTTTATCGGCTCGGGTTTGCTCGAGATTTTCACTTTCGTTGATTACGTAGATAGCTACGTAACTTCGTTTCTTTTTACGGTTAGAGCTCTTTTAACTACGGATAGTGACACAGTTTAAGATTCTATAAGTTAAAGACCCTAACCACGGAAGCCCTAACGCATAAGCACCAATATAAATGCCCAGTATTATTCATTCTCTTTGCTATATTTTCATTTTTATTACCAACTTTGCGCTTTGACGGTGGTTTCGTGGAAAAACGATATTAACCTCTGTTTGGATGAGACATTTTTAATATAGGAAAATATTGTAGTCATGCGAAATAATGTCTACGCCTAACGTATCTTGGGTAGCTATTTCTTACGTCAGCAGAAGCATGGAGGAAAAAATACTACGCAGAAGTAACTTATATCGTATAGCGGCATGATCAATCTACTGTTGGATTTCTCCTTCACATAGTAGATTCATCATCGTCATCATTCTAGCGACTTCCTCTAGGGTTCCTCCCACTCTTTTTTCTCCACTTCGACCAGTCTTGAGCATATTCGTGTTGCTATCGGCCCTAATATCCGACTCGGCGATGTAAATCCATCGCTTCTTGGGCCTCCCGCGGGAGGAAAGATCCGGTTTAAGCACATATTTCCCAAGTATTCCTGGAGCTTACGCAGCACATGTGGAATCGTGTTTCATTCACATTTCACCTCCACATTAGTGAAATGTTTTTCGTAAGCTGCCTGTAAGTTTGACAGGTGGTTTGGAGATGTTGACGTTTCACAATCATCTACAGAGAGCCTTATTGATTGAGCGTTCAGACGACATCAGTAACTGAAGCGAATTTTAATAACTGCTTGTCTTTATCCTCTGAAGAAAACAATATGTCATAAAGATCTTAAAGAACTTCAAACAGTACATATCTAAAAAGTACTCAGGCCGATCTGAAAAGGGCATCTCCTCATCACATAACCAATATTTTTTTGTTATTGCCATTTACACAAAAACCAATTTTCGAACTATATACTATACTATCATCAAACAAAAAAATGCCGCGCAGTGTCAAGTTTATAAAAAAATAATTAGTTAATATAATTTTAGTTAGATAATTAAGATATCATATTTACTTAGTTTTTTATCTTTTTTAATCAATTGATTAATTAAACTGTATTACCATAACGACAGTCTTTCTTATTGAAACCCAAAGACACCCAAGTATCAATAACATCGGCCACCATTTAACTAGGGACGTCCGTACATAATCATAATAATTTCTCTGTTATCCCATAAAAACCGCGCCCAAACAATGGCACTCCACCTCTACGCGTGCCGAAAATAGCCCAGGGTAGTTTGGGAAGCGCTGTTTTCTCGGTCAATAGATGTTGATGGCTTGCCAGATACAATAAAACTTGATAACATACCGCCTTCATATACGTGTTTCTGCCGCGAATTCGTTCGCTGCGACTTGGATAGAAGAAAAAATAGCCTATACTCTAATGCTTCACGCGACTGAATGTGTAACCATGATCCAATCTGGTCAGGTTCCCCTGGTAGCAGAGTTACGGAGGTCAGATAGCAGTCGCTTCACTGTAATTACCTGATCTGCCAAATCCTGGATCATGGCCAAGGCGGGCCCCGGGCCCTCGCGCGCGAGAATAGTACTGGGACGTTAACGCCATGATGATGATGAACATACCGCCTCAATGTACTCGTACTTAATTCTGCTCGTAAATAGACTTGGATAGAAGAAAAAATAGCCTGTGCCCTAATGCCGATGGAATGGTAGTCACTATCTCTTGACAATCCGCTTTGGTACGAACTTTCTAATAAGTACGAATGGGCTATTGATGTAATATATAATAATAATCATCTTGGATATTTATATACCGGCTGTGCTCTCGCGCGTGGGGGCCCGAGGTCAGCCTTGACCATAGTCCACGATTTGTCAGAACAGGTATTGCAAACATCCATAGGCTGCGGTAACTGCTTACCATCAGGCAGGCCGTAAGCTTGTTTGCCACCTTAATGGTACATATCAAAATGAATTTCTTTGTAGAAATAAGTTGCCCTGTTGTATCTGATATAGGTATTCTGTCATATAGTTTTGTAACAATCTTGTGTACAATAAATGCTTATATAATAATAAAAAATACACAACCTATATACTACAAAATTCAGTGATCAGGATAAAAAATAAAGTGAAAGTAAGTTTGTGGATACTATTGTATTCGAATTTTTTTTATATCGTGTTGCCGTGCGGGGCAAAACGTCACATGAATTGCTCATAAAAAATTTACACCTAATTTTTATTCCCATTACAGCCGTAATTGCTTCATTTTTTAATAACAATTAATAGTAAAATTCCACCATGAAATACTTAATTACGCAGTAAAAACTGTCACACATGTCAGCAATTAATTTTAACAGTCTAAAATACAAATGGCGACTACATTTTTATAATCCCATACCCCTTCGTGGTCGTTAAAAGGCTATGAATACATTTTTCCTTAGAGTTTTAGAGCCTTACGTATTATGTTTCATGGCTTACTAAACCTGCCTTATTTAAAATAATATTATTAATTGTATAGATTTCTGTTCATTACCGCCATTTGCTGCCATTTTTTTATGGATACTGTTATATCTAGACGAGGAAATTACAATTATTGCAAAAAGTGTGTCCGCTGCATATCCTGTCCCAAGAAGTGATTTTTGAAATGCAAATGGAGTGTCCATTTGTCCGTTTGTCTGATATTAAAAATATTTGAATTTGACAATTTTAAGATATTCATAATTAACTGGAAATGGTCAACAGTCCATTTTATACCTCATCACGGCCCATAACAGTCCACTGCAGGACTTTGGGCCTCTCCCACAAAAGGGGAGGTTATTGCCATAATCTCCACGCTTGGCAGGCGGGTTGGAGATCGCAGTGTTGCAAACATAACAATGAAAAACGCTGCTGCCCATTTTCCAGTTTACGGAGACTCTAGATCTTTTGCCTCTAAATGTTAGTCGCCTTGTACGACACCCACGAGTGTAAGAGGTTGGTGCTATTCTACTCTACCGGACACCACACGGCATTTTATACCAATACGTACATAATAATCGAAAAGTGTGTCAGGCGATTATTCCTTACTTAAATCTAATATATTTCTTAGATGTGATAGTATGATGGCACGACATCAATAACTTTTTAATCCAACCTGCGTAGCTATTATCTAATTCAGTCGGCAACTGAATTTGACATTAAATCATACTACACTACGTCATCTACGTTGGTTACTGGCTATAGCGTCTACCAAATTAGAGCAGTGTAAGATTATTATAAGTCAGATTCAGTTGTCCACTGAGATAGCCAATAGCCCGGCTGATCAGGTTTCCAATGGGTTCCCCTGTTAAGAGGGTCACGAAGAAGGCAGGCGCTCTACTGTATTTACGATGTGTCAAATCCTGGATCATAGTAAAGCTTAAGACCTAGTCGAGGCCTCGCGCTGAGAACATAACCGAAATATTGTATGAGTATTTAATATCTTTTTTTAAATAATTAAAATCTTCTTATAGCAGACAGAGATCTGTGGGCGACCTGAGTGGTTCAGTAGGTTAACATGTCGGCCTCCCACGCAGATGTCCCGGGTTCGATTGCCGGCCGAGCAGAAATTATAATGAAAAATTTTAATTTCTGTTACGGGTCAGGGTGTAGTTTGCATTTAAAAAGTATAAGTAGTTTATCAGTTATCTTACACCCATAACTCAAGCTTTGCTTACTGTGGGGCTAGATGGTGTCCAAGTATATTTATTTATTATATTTACTTGTTTATGAGCCTTCCTGTAATATACATTAACCTAACTTACAGAATAACGTCAGAAACGTGGGGAAATTTTCGACCAAATATATACAGGGAAAACAAACAACTATTACTATGACATTAACTCTGACATAACAAGAAAAAACTGCTGTTTCATACAACATTGAAAACGAATTCTGCAAACATTTATGAAACCCTGATTTTTTGGCGATTTCACAATTGGTGTCTAAGTATTTTTTTTTTCTTATAACGAGCGCCAGGGATTAGAAAGAGATGAAGAAGTTGGCGGACAGGAGAGAAGAGTGGCGATTGCTACACCGACAAGTCATATTCTTAAATATATAATGATGAATGAGCACATCTATATGGTATCATGAATTTGAAGTCACTCTGTATTTGGGTATGTACCCAAATATTTCCTAAATTACTGAACCTATTTTAATGTAACAAAGTTTAGAACCATCTAGATTAAACTAGCTTTTTTTCTTTGAAGAAAACCGCATCGAAATCTGTGCATCTGTTCGGGAGCTACGATTACACAGCCAGACACACAGATCCGCACATAAACACGTGAAACATAAAAACCTCACTTTTTTCGTTGGAAGTTAAAATGATGGCCTGTCAATGTCCCTATCTCGTTCCATTAAGATTATTGCTTAATTGAACTAAGTCAAACTTTTAGCTTAAACGTCGCAAACTTTATACAACATTTAATGCTTGGCTCAGGTCCTTTTTACAAGCTTTTATTTAACTTGCACTGTTCGCATCGCATGTATGTTTGTAAGTTGTCTATCAAAAGCAAACAGTTTTTCGACCATTTGTTGGTATCCGAATGAGCTGAAATTTGGTATACTTACCTATGTAACTTGGATGACAATGCATTAATATGGTACCATGGAGCTGGTCTGATGATGGAGTCTGAAGGTGGTCATAGGAACTACAGAACGTAATAAGATAACCGTGTTTGGGCTCTTTGAAATGGTGTTGATGAGTGGGTACTATACTGCGCGATAAAATATTGCTATGAAAAAATGTTTTTCGTTTAAGAACTTATTAGGTGAACCAATTCTATTAAATTGCAACGAATTGTATTGCATTGTTTTTGAATGCTGACATGTAAGTTTTAAAAAACGACTAAAACATTTTTTTAAAGATTTTGCGATTACATTTTCAGATTTCAATATACTAAACTACCCCCCGCAATACAAATAAAACCGAAATACTGGACAGTTTTACATGGAAACTTGTTACAATAAAACTTCGCGAGGTATTTCATAAAGCTTGTAAACAACATGGCCATTCGGACGGCACACTGTGAAAACTGTGTAAGTACAATATCTATTTTCTCGGACGTTTTTTGTAAGCGAAGTTTTCCTCCGCCTACTGAATAGAGCTTGGAGATCGTAAAATATTTATGGAAAGAACTACGGGCGCAGATAAATAGAGCCACTGGCAAAAATTTGTATTCAGATTTGAATACATCGGTTCTTTTTTTACTTCAGTTTTAATTTAAAATTTTGTTTGTCCATTCTCGATTCTTCTTCTTATCGTGTCAATGAACTAAACTCTGACTTATACTTTAATGCCCCAGTATTCGGTGACGCTTACTAGGATTCCCGATTTAAAACATTTCATGAAAAACAGTATAGTAAGCTAAAGAGCAAACTTACATCGAATATTACATCCATTAATGTAGTAGAGCGATGGAAATCTCTATGAAGCTGTTTCTAGCTTGTCTATATGGTTACTTGGAATAAATTCTGTTGTAGGATAAGCTCGCCTTTGCACTGCAAAGGTATTATATTATTTTAACGTCATGTCATGTATAGTGTTATTGATAACGTACTACGAATGAATAAACGCCATAAAGGCGTTCTGTGTTCGACTTCGTTCAATATAAGTTTGGTCCCAGATAACGAAAAAGTTTAAGTATTTAGAGCTTAAGATTTTATTTTGTAACATAAACTGCCTAACTACGGAGTAGTTGAAATGATTTATTCCGTCGTAATATAGTAGGTCTACAAGTACTAGTAATGTGCGGAGATTGGCATTATAAAAATTTGCGATTTCAATATTCTAGAAGCGAAGCGCGACCGCGACAGGAGATGGTGCCAGACATGAAGAGGTGGCGATCGTTGGTGTCGGAGGCCAAGATCCACTTTGTTCGCTGAGCCAGCGCAGTAAGTAAGAAGCGAAGAAATATCGATTATATTATAAACATTCTAAGCTCGTTTTTACTTGACCGTAATTTCGATATAAGCGATCATAGCCTCGTATTCTTTAATTTCTTTGTGGTTTTTCCCGAACCCCGCAACGATGCGATAACGACTCCTTAGCCAATCGAAATCGTCTCGACTGTTCGAGTGTTATACAATTGCACCACAAAACTCCCCTCCGCATTTAGCTATCTTAGTTTATCTTCAAGATAAAATAACGAAGGCGGGTAGGAAATGCAATATAAACAATTAAAGGAGCCCAGCGGACACTGCATCCATCCATCTTGCGGCTACCCGCAATTTATTTGGCAGACACTATTGTGTGACGGCGCTACGTTTCAGTTTTAACTGGACGATAATAAATGGCGTTCTTTGCTAGGATTACAATTGAGGGCTACCTTCTTTTTTATTTATTTTTGTGATTTCTTTTTGTAATTAGCGACTCGCCTCAGCTTCGCATGGGTGTCCTCGGGTTTTCTCTATTAAAATATGCATGTACTATGCTTTTTATAATAGAGAAAAGGCGTATTAGGCGGACCCTGGGCCCTCGCTAGCCACGCAGGGACCTAACGCTAAGATAATGATGAATCATCATCATTACCACAGCCCGTAACAGTCCACTGCAGGACTTAGGGCCTCACCCACGAAAGGGAAGGTGATTGCCATAATCTCCACGCTTGACAGGCGGGTTGGAGATCGCAGTGTCTACATATAACAATGGAGAATGCTGCTACCCACTTTCCAGACTACGGAGACTCTTGCTCTTTTGCCTCTAAAACATTAGTCGCCTTGTACGACACCCATGAGCGTAAGGGGTTGGTGCTATTCTACTCTGCCGGACACCACACGGCTTTATATAATGATGAGTATGCATGTATTATTATACATATAAATCTTCCGGAATAAATTCTCTAAATAGTAGTGAAAACCGCATCAAAATCCGTTGTGTGGCAACTTAATTTATACTATACTAGCTCATCGCGACTTCGTTGTATTGTCCTACCCTAAACACCTTCCTCTTGAGTCACTCTATCTATTGCTGAAAACCGCATTAAAATTCATTCATCATCATCACAGCCCGTAACAGTCCACTGCAGGACTTAGGGCCTCTCCCACGAAAGGGAAGGTTATTGCCATAATGTCCACGCTTGGCAGGCGGGTTGGAGATCGCAGTGTTTAAATATAACAATGGAAAATGCTGCTGCCCATTTTCCAGACTACGGAGACTTGATCTTTTGCCTCAAAAACATTAGTCGCCTTATACGACACCCATGAGTGTAAGGGGTTGGTGCTATTCTACTCTGCCGGACACCACACGGCCAATAAAATTCATGGCGTAGTCTAAATTCATTATTTAAATTTCTGCTCGGCTTAGGTCAGTTTAAGTGTACAAAAAGTATATATATTTAAAAAAATGGATTATCTAACACCCATAACACAAGCTTTGCTTACTTTGGGGCTAGATTTCGCTGTGTCTGTCAAAGGGGTTTAGGTTGTTGGGCTCCTTTTTCCATAAATAAATCATAATTAGTCCTATTAAGGCGTGCTAATTATACAGCCCAGTTCCCTCCAAAAGTCTAGCAGTCTCTTTGTACGTTCGCAGATCTCTTATAGGGGTCTCGCGCCTAATGAGGAGTTTTCCAGTAGGTATTGTCAATTGGTTTCAAAAAGCATCAATAGATGGCGCTCCTACAATTTTGGTAATCTTTTCATAATCTGTATGATGGTGGCAGTGATTTCATGCAGCCAACTAATACTAAACTTAAAAATAAAATGTTTATTAATATGAACATAACTGTTAAAGGTTGAACGAAGTGTAAAAAGAAATATTTATAGAAGTTGGCTATGTTCCATTATTATTACAACCTCTAAAATGGTTGAAAACTATTGACAAATACAATATTATCCAATACGGTGGGTACGTTACCCAGTGTTTATATCCTCTTTGCTAAGAACCTATTTCAAGCGATTATAAATTACCAAAATTGTCGGGTCGCCATCTAGGGAGTGGTTAGGAATGCTTTAGATACCTATTGGAAAACTGCTCATTTTCGCGGTGTGACATCTCGAATTCGACATTTTTCTCTAACCACATACCTATCTCCATTAATAATGACATTGAAATGTCTATTGCAGCCAAAATTATTTTCTCTGCTATCTTCGACAGTCGTTTATTGTCGAACATCTATTTCAGAGACGTTTGAATACTGTTTTTTGGTTAGAGAAAATGTCAAATTAAATTAAGATTTCATAGCGCGAGAATCGTCATAATCGACTTTGTGACCGATTGTGAACAATAGTTTGTTCTATGGAGGTGTCCTGTAATTGTACCGATACGAGATTTTCAAAATCATACTGTCTAAGGTCCACCTATGTGTGAAAACTTGGGAAATTTGTGTTGACTTGTGTTCATAACTGGTTTCGTACAAGGATTAAAAAGTCTTTGATCGCAACTTTTTTCGTACAAGGATGTAAAAGTCTTCGTTCGAAACTAGCGGCCGAAGAGGTCCTAAGTTTTTTCTAGCAGTCTGCTAATTAGGTTAAGTTAGACTTTGGGAATCCCTTGGTCATCATTAACTTTGAATGACTACATGCGGATGACCTTTACCAACGCATTCAAAGGGGTTGGAGGCTTTTTGAAGGCTTGACGAAAATATAGTCTTGACCAGTATGTCCTAAATCGATTAGAGTTCGTAAATTTAAAGATCAAGTTTCTAGGTACGTCGCGGACTTTCAAACGGATGCGGATTCACGGCCGGTCTCCTTTCAATGGACATTTAGCAAAGTCCCTCTATCCGTAACGTGATTAAAGATTTAGCCACCTGGAAGCGTACGGAAGAAATAGACTTGCACAATGTGTTGCCTTAAAATTGCGTAGGAAGCATTTATTTTTACAATATCACCAAGACACGTTGACAGTTTCACGGAATTTGTGATTCTAAGGCCTCTGTTATTTTATTTATTTCTGTTTGGGAATACTTACAGCTGTTATAATTACGTATAAATAACTTTAAACATCTTTAAGCCAGTTACAACTTTCCGCTTATAGAGAATCTTGGCGTTATGTCCCGGTTGTGCTAACGCGCGCAATGGCCCGGGGTTCACCTTGACCATGATCCAGGTTTTGGCAGAACTATGGTCGCTATACTAACAAATACAACATAGAAGAAGTAAACATCAAGGGGCTTTTATTAAGTACTAGAAGTAATTACAAGAGTTATTTTATTTTTCTCGTTTTCAAAAATCCTGGTGCTTCCTTAATACTTGGTAATGGTATGCGTTTCATGACTGGGATTACGCAGGCTACCTTTCCCCTCAAACCGGATTACAATAACGCAAGTATCAGGCCTGAAGAAAATGGTAGAACCATGTAAATTCAAATTTTCATACAAACAAAGTTTAAAACTTGTAAACGACTAATCCATTTCCAATAAAACTTTATAGGTACACCTAAACATAGAACATTGAAAGGGCGTTTTCTGGATCTGCGTTTATCATATAACTACTAATAAGTTCTCAAATGAAAACAATATTTTCATAACAAGCTTTTATCGCACGGTATAGTACCTACTCATCAAGACCATTCCAAAGAGCCCAAACACGTTAGGGTTATCTTATTGCGTTCATTAGTTCCTGTGACCACCTTCCGACTCAATCATCAGACCAGCTTCATGGTACCATAATAATGCATTGTCATCCATGTTGCATAGGTATACCAAATTTCTACTCAATCGGATACCAATACATGTTCGAAAATTGATTGAAATTTTTGAAGGACAACTTACATACATACGAACAGTGCAAGTTAAATATAACATAAAAGCTTGTAAAAGTACAGGGGTATTTTGAATCGTTTATATTTGGATTGTACAATTCCGCTAATTAAGAAGATAAGCAGTACGAGGCCAGGATGCTCACCGAAACTGTATCAATTGTAAAGGTAGATAAAAAATAAAATAAAAAAATTATGATTACCAATTTTCTTTTTACAAAATGCAAGAAATTCTCTAAAAATCTCGCTCCGCTAAGGCCATATCTGATCTGCGCGGAAATGATTTTATTGTAGCTTAAACTCTCAACTCAATCCTTTAGCACACTTGGTGGATACTTAGCCACACACAATAGAAACATTTTAGTGTGGTTAAAGGGTATGTATGTATGTATATAAACTCTTTATTGCATTAAAAATAAATACAGTAATGAGAAAAATACCAGGGGTCATACTGGCGTGCGAACGATCCAGGTTCGAAACCCACTGCCACCGATAGGTCTTATTGTAATGACCTAATTACACGCCACCACGCACACCGAATTTCGAAAGGTACATAAAGAAGTCGGTCCTTATAATATACTAGATTTTGTCTATGGTGATGCCACGAGCTAGAAAAGGCGCGACATAGTTACTGCTATCTCTTTGATATTAGTATTGAGAGAAGGAAACAAACGCTCTCTCGCGGCGCGAGCTGTGTCGCGGGCACACTCGTGATAGTCGTGCTGGTGTTGCTAAAGTCCACAGGCAGCTGTGACCACGTTCCATCAGGTGGCTTGCTTTATCTTACCACAAAGGCGGACTTATAGCGATGACGTTGGCGAGATCGTTCCCTACCAGTCTATAAACATATAATACTATCGATCTTGTCCTTTTTGAGTTTATTAGTTGAATGCAAACCGACGCTCTTAAGGGGGACGGAAACATCGTGATGAAACCTGCACATTCAGGCGACTTAATGTGCAACCATGATCCAATCTGGTCAGGGTTTCCCGATAGCAGCGGTCACGGGGATCAGATGGCAGTCGCTCCGCTGTAATTATCTGATCTGCCAATTCCTGGATCATGGTCAAGACGGACCCCGGGCCCGCGCGGGAGCACAACCAGGACATTACGATAAGAAGATAATTTTTTATCATTTTTTTTATACCACAAAGATGGCAAACAAGCTTACGGCCTGTCTGATGGTAAGCAGTCGCCGCAGCTTATGGACGTTTGCAATACCAGGGGCATCGCCCACACGTCATGGTCGTGTCATGGTATCATGGATATCATCGTCCGTCATCCGTGGAATCAGCATCGCTACTGATGGATCACAGTGCTGACTATAGTCAGTACCACGGATGACAGTGCCGACTTATATTCAGTACCACGAATGACAGCGCTGACTGTATAGTCAGTACCAATTCACGCCAAAACCGTCCAGAAGCCGCCAAACGCCCACCCGCCAAGCTAACAATAATATAACAATAATTACAAACGAAAACCGAAAAGTGTTCGTTAAGACAAACAGTTTCCTGGAAGCGGGGGGAAACTAACATATTCTATCGATTATTCCCTCCCCTAGGTACGTAGCTACAGGGTGTACCGTATACGGGGCACGCATATATAGGGTGTGGTTGTCGCGAAATTATCGAAATCTAACAAAGGCATCCCGGCCAACTCGAAAGAAAACTAATAACGCTAGAGCCCCCCGCCCGCCCCCCGCGCCATATACGCGTGAAATCTTACCAGCGTAGGGTTGGCACGGGGGCGGATTTTTGTAGATTTTCTTTTTCTAATTATAAGAAAAAAAAAAAGAAGACATTTCTTACACGTAGACAATAATAGAAAATTGTTAATAATAATAGTTAAAAAGCTGGGGTCTGATTTGGCAAGAATAAAAGGAAATGTATGAAAAGAGTTGTGGATATATGCGAGGCTAGGGAGTTGTTGGCTCAAGACAAAGCAAAGTGGTGGGCCATAGTGTCTGTCTACCCCACCTGTGGGATAGAGGCGTGAGCTTTATGTATGTGTATTTATGCAATAATAATAGACACTTTATTTCGGGTTAATTTCAATGATAATGTTAGTAACTAATAAGAGTACTGGTTCGATACAGCGACGTTTGTGTCGTTGGGCTGGATGTTTTGGCGCTTTTTATCGTTGTTGTAGACCTCAAAGCAAGAATATTCGAGGTAGCTACGAGCTGGCGAGGTAGCACTAGCTTTCAAGTAATAAAATTGCATCGAAATCGGTGCAACGGTTAGCGAGCTGTGATGCTCCAGACACACAGACACACGGCCAGGTTAAAAAAGCCCCTCTGATGAGGTACAGTGTTACGTGACCTTTCAAATACATGTTGAGTATTACTTGGGCCATAATCCACAATTCTGGCCCAGAGCGGATGAGTGTAAAACGAATTGATAACAGTCGTCGACTATTATTGACAGTTGTGCTATTGGTTTACAGTTTATTTGGGGTTAAAATTTTGCGGAAAAAAAACTATTTTACATACCATTTGTGTGTGTCAAATCAAAACACTACTATTTAATCTAAATTTTTACTAGTTGAACTTTCGCTTTGCAATTTCAACGCCACGGAAAAGAAAGAATAAAAGATATCTATTACTTACTTATTTTTATAACGTCCTACAGGAAATTCCGATATTTTTAAGCTTAAAAGATGTTTACTTCACCCTGTAGAGTGAAAATATGAATAATTCATCAAAGTATAAGCAAAATACGTCAAAACAGTTCGAAAAGAAAACGAAGCAAACGTTCGAAATAAATTTAAAAACTTCCTGCCTCGTACGACCACGCTATGGAAAGAGCTTCCTACAGCGGTGTTTTTAGACCATTACGACATCGAAACCTTTAAGAGACGAGCCTATTCCTATCTCAAAGGCCGGCGACGCATTCGCAAATTTCCTGGTGTGGCGTGAGGCCATGGGCGGCGGTGATCACTTTCCATCTGGTGACCCGCTCGCTCGTTTGCTCGTGTTATAAAAACACATAGATATTGCAACTGCACCGCTGCAACTCCTGTTTTACCCAGGATCTCGTGGGTGACCCAAAGACACTTAGTAATGTAATAGTACCTAGTGCAATTCCTCGACATATTGATTACATTAAATTCAACCATCAGGCAGGCCGTAAGCTTGTTTATCACCTTAGTGGTATAAAAAAATTATAATCGGCATTGTATTTTTTCTCAACGTTGAAAACAAAAGTAGTATAATATCCCGACTAATGACTCAATTCGTCGTCGCATTTAAAGTAAAATTGGTTTGATGAATCGATTAACGACATAATTCTTAATTACGCGAACGCGCGCGTGCCAGCCCTAGCCGCCACTCACACACACGCCGTCCAAGTCTCTAATTATATACGTCTACAGAAAATAAAGATCGGGGAAAAATTTTACAAGAAACAAGTGTGCCGGACGGGGGTGGGCTGACCGCTCGCCGTCATTAAGCCCCCCGCCCCCCTGCGCCCCCCAGGGGGGGCTAGTTCCCCCTTCGGATGTTTAATAATATGAAGAATTGGAGATAATTTGCGCGAACTAAATAAGAAACGCCGGACGAAAATTGAAAGGTCCGAGCGGGAAGAGGAGGGTGGGTGCTTGCGTCTCGCTCTAGCGGAAACTGCGGTGTGAGTAGTTGAGCAGAGATATCGCTCATGTTTTTGTTTATTGTGAGTGCTGTGTATTGTCTATCGATATGATGGGATGGGGCGGTCTGGGTTCGATTCCCGATCTGCGAAGCGATAACTTCGATGTAGGTTTGGGATAGCTGGTACTCGACAGATATCTATGGGGTGCTACTGCCTCCAGCCAGCCCTAGCCTCCCTACCATGTCACATACTCGTAATAGTCACGTTGGTACACAAGAAATAATGACAAAAGCTTTTCCTTCATTGTGACCTAGTTAACGGATGACAATTAATTAAGCGTCATTATCATCATTTCTGTCGCAGGACGTCCACTGCTACAGGACCTCCCCACGTGTACCACTCCGATCGACTCTGTGCCTGCTGCATCCATAATAAACAATAAATAAGTTTATATGTTCATTCTAACAAGTTCAAATGATAATATTTTTTCATAGCAAGCATTTCTCACGCGTCGTCTATGGTCAGTCAGGGTATTTGTCAAGACTAATCAAATATTCCCAAACTCAATAGGTTTACCATACGTAGTTCAGAAACTCCTGTGGCCACCTTGCAAGATTTTATTACGAACAGTAAGGGAATATGTCAAACTAAATAAAAGCTTGTAAAAACGATAATCTCGAAAGTATTGTATACTGCCATACTTTAACTAAAACTAATCAAACACATACATACCTACTCACGCACATATCTCACAGGGGCCGTATCTATTTTTTAACTAAATGGTTAACTAAAACAAAAATGAAGACAGTTGTGGTGATGGAGTGTGTGTGACTGTTGTGTGTTACTAAATTTTAAAATACATTAACGTATGTTGTTTTAACAACTAATAAAAAAAATTATATATACAGGCGGGTTGGAGATCGCAGTGTTATAAATATAACAATGGAAAACGTTGCTGCCCATTTTCCAGACTGCGGAGACTAGATCTTTTGCGTCGAAAACATTAGTCGCCTGGTACACGACACCTACAGCCACTACGATCACATGGCCATACCTTCGTATAGTATTCATTAAATAAATAGTACCCCAACACGTTGCCAGTTCGAGACAAATCGCGTAGAAATCGCGTAGAAATCGCGTACCTCTGTACGGGCTCTTAAGGAGTAAAACTCCGTGACTGATAACAGTCGTGAATGCCACATAAATCCGACGACAAATTCGAAGATTTTGTTGCCACCTCGCCGAAGGATAATTAACTACATGTCGCTTGAATATCGAGCGATCGAATTTAGGGCCGGTCTCATTAATATTTATTATTTAGTTACCATAGTGAGCAGACCACCCGCTAGAAATACGATCTTCTTCTAAATAGTCCTCGGATGCGGATTTCGATTCCGCATTTGATGGCCCGTATTAAATATAAAATAACCGGATGCCAATCTCGGGAGCCGGATAAGTGTTAAATCTAGTCTCAGGGTGTAGGTTTTAAGACTTTCGTGGTTATTCACTACACTTTCACTACACATATTACCGGGTTTGTTACCACGGTTTGACAACACAGCGGCACCAGTCTACTCGTGACCATGACGCATGAAATTGCGTCGAAATATCGACGTAAAAACAATACTAACCGTAGTAACAATCCCGATAACATGTGCAGTGAAAGTGTAGTCACGGGGTGCCTAGCGAAAGATTTTGGTCAAGCTCGTTGAACTTGAAAATACGTACATTGAGAGGCTACACATACAGACTGGCTTTGAAGCCGCTGTTTTCAGGATATATCTGCCACTAAAAAGTAATGTTCGCAATGTGCGTATTGGTACACTTTGAAAGAAAAGGTTACGAATATAAATATCGGCAGGCAAATCCGTACCTGCGGAGTCAGAGTTTCTGTTTCAAATGGTGAAACCTGATGGTGATAATCGTAAATATTAATTTACAGCTTTCCGTCAAATGGAACTGTTGTTAAGTAGTCTTAATACATAACTCTGTTGCCAACAATCCTCTAATTTAAATGATTGAAATTGTTACTTCAGCGATTACGTATGATTGACTTAATAATTTCACTTTGTTAGCAATTGAACCTGTGAAATCGATGAAATCTGAGAATTGTTGACAACAGCGTTACGTAAGCCTACTGTTTTCTACTACATTCAAACATAAACATACATACACCTACTCACAATTGCAAGACCACCGAAATATCCCATAAACTTTCATCCTCAAAATTTTTGACATCCAGACTTTCTAATGGCAAAATCACTATCCGGGTGCATTCTTACACAAATATACATCCACCCATTCACGACAGTAAGCACACCGACATATCCCATAATTATTCGAACCAAAATTTGAGCCATCCAGACTTTCTAATGGCAAAATCACTATCCGGGTGCATACGTATACAAATATACATCCACCATTCACGACAGTAAGCACACCGAAATATCCCATTATTATTCGCATCAAAATTTGAGCCATCTAGACTTTCTAATGGCAAAATCACTATCCGGCTGCAGTCCCCCCATGAATGCCAAACTTCGGTGGTAAAAGTAAATATTTATGAGACGCGAGGGACCTCACGGCGATCGATCGGCATTACGGCGATGCGTTGCCGATAATTGGGGCCCTGAGACTGCTCTCTGCTCTAAGAAACTGACTGACTTGCCATACTTTATTATCGCCCATGTGAATTTACAAGACTAGGAGAAGCTTACTGATCGACTGGCCGTATTTTATGACTAGCTTATGTAGAGCTACAGGGCTAGAAAAAGATAACTGACTGATATGCCATACCTTATGAACTGACTGACTGGCCATATTTTATGACCGGCTTGTGAGGAGGAGCTAACTGACCGACTGGCCAAACTTTATGGTCGGCTCATGTAGAACTACAGGGCTAGAAGAAAGTAACTGACCAAATTGTCATACTTTATGACCGCCTAATGTGAATCTACAGGGCTAGAAGCTGACTGACCGACTTCGTCATACTTTGACCGGGTCATGTGGATCTACAGGGCTAGAAGTTGACTGACTGATATGTCATACTTTATGACCAGTTTATACAAATCTACAGGGCTAGAAGCTGTCTGACTGAGATGCCATACTTTATGAATCTACAGGGCTTGAAGTAACTGACCGACTTGTCAACTTAATCAGCGGCTACAGGAGGACTAGGAGGTAACTGAATGACTGGCCATACTTTATGACCGGCTCATGTGGATCGACCTACAGGTCATTTTTTAGACCTCATTTCTCAACCCTGGTAATAGCAAATAACAGCAACAGTAGCTTCCCGTTGACACTATTAACAGACCTCATATACTAGGAGTATCGGGCTTTACATCATAATTACTTTCTTTTCATTGAAATGTATTGTTGTTACTTCGATTTGACAAAGAATAAATAATATGCTTGGAGAAACTCATACAGCGCCATCTAGACCCAAAGTTAGCAAAGCTTGTGTTATGGGTGTCAGATAACTGGTAAACTACTTATATACTTTTTTAATTACATACTTATTATACATATAACACCCAGACCCGTAACAGAAATTAAAACTAACCATTTAAATTTCTGCTCGGCCGGGAATCGAAGCCGGGACCTCTGCGTGGCAGACCGACATGTTAACCAACTGAACCACTCAGGTCGTCAAGAAAGTTATTGTGACATGTTACCAAAATTTATAGATACTGTTATAATAAGAGCGTCGGTGGCCGAGCGGTTAGAGTATCCGACTCGTAAGCCAGAGGTCCCGGATTCGAATCCCGCTCCGGCCATGTACCAATGACAGTTTTCTGAGTTATGTACATTAGTTGAATACTAACCGATGCTCTTACGGTGAGGGAAAACATCGTGATGAAACCTGCACATTCAGGCGACTGGGTGTGTGACCATGATCCAATCTGGTCAGGTTCCCCTGGAGGTCAGATAGCAGTCGCTCTACTGTAATTACCTGACCTACCAAATCCTGGATCATGGTCAAGGCGGACCCCGGGCCCTCGTGCGCGAAAGCACAACCGTTACATTAACGCCAAGATTTTATTTTTACTTTTGTATACAAAATATATAGGTGCTGATTGTACCTTAAGTAGCGGCTCCACAGACGTCAGTTTATTGGTATCGGGTTAAGTTAGGAGTTAACCCTAATTAGACCTTAAATACGTAGATTAGACCTAGGCTTAATGACTGGTTGGCTTTAAATAGCTTAGCAGCTGCACTTCATAAGCTTGATCAACCTGACATATTCGTAGTAGGTACCTACGTATAAATTAATCATCAAAATGAATTGTCATATAATAGGACCACGATAATTCCGTATTGACTGACAGTAGTAAAAATTATAAAATGTGGATGTGGCAATAATCTGGGGACAATCTATCCTTGTCAGTCCTTCTTGTAAACATTTAGTTATTTGGCTTGAACTTGTACTTTTCGTTTGTCTAAATTGTTAATAATGCTGAAAATTATCTCTCACACTTCCTTTTTAATTGTTGTGCTCATTAATTAATAATATTTTTCATAACTCACGAAAATAAACAATTCTACAGAAATCAAATTGTTTGTTATGACTTCTATGAATGACGTTCTATGACGTTTAAAAAACTTGGCATAACAGAGCTATTGGCTATACAGAGATTTTTTTTTAAATGCGTTTCTGACTTAGCCGGGTCTTATTACATCCATAATGTTTTGCCAATTTTTGTTCGAATTAGACTAGCCAGTCATTTAGGCGCCATCTGACCTGATGGTGAGTGGCGATGCGGCTGATGATGGAGCCTGATGAATATCCAGATTTAATACCAAACCAAAAAAAAAATTGTTAATCATTCTTATTAAATTTTAGTCTTCTCTTATTTGTTTTAATTCTGTAAAAATTCTATTAGAAACTCCATGCCTGAAAATTATTACGGATTCTCCGGTGATCCGTAGAGGCACCCGAAATGGTCCGCGAAATCATTATTTAAGAGGTAATTTATATAAAACTTCTAAAAAAGGTAGGCAGTGCAATTTTTTCTATTCGTCTTGACGGGGTCACATCTGTGTCTCCATATAAAACTAATCTCTATACCATACTTTGCTTTTCTATAAACAAATAAAAAAAACTATATAGCTACCTAATAGGTTTAAATAGGTATCTATCATGTTAACTCAGAAAATGGTCTAATATTCTGTGCATTAATTCATATAATGTTAATAAATATTAAAATGGCGTCCGTGTTTTGTGGTTTGATTCTTTTAGCCTTTACCACAACATTATTTTTAAAATTTAATAAGTTTACAATTTATAACGATTGACGCAGATGACTTCTATTATTATCCAATTATTTATTCCATATTCCGTGTAACCGTAATTTTGTGAATCTTGCGGTTTGCTTAGACGTAATAGAGGGTTTGCTATCGCGTTTGTGTTTACGTTGAAATTAGTATGGAAAAATGTATAGTAGCACCATCTAGTAGTACATAAATGAAGTTTTTTCTTCATACTAACTTCAACGTAAACGCAAACGCGATAGTAAAGTAAAATCGAAGCGAACTTACACTCAGACTTCCGATAATTAAATGTTAAAAAAAATTGATATTAAATTAAAGAAGGAATTTAATTAAGGGTTCAATAATTAGGCAATACACTCTCTATCAGCCATACATACGGTTTATTTTTCACAATAAATGTTCATAAAAAAAATACAAAATCCAATACGGCGTACTTTTTCGTAGAGCTTCTACGAGAACATACCAAAATATGCCTCTGAAGGTTAGCCTCTGAACTAGATATTGCCTATAAGGGTTCTAGAAAGATCTTGACTGAAGCAGGGGGCACTCCAATTGGGTACTAATGACCCTTTCTCGCACCTCTCAAGTGTGCTACGAGTGTTTATAGGAAGGTCCTACTATAAAAAAGCGGGTAAGGACGAGTAGGCCAAGCGCCATGAGGGTTCCGAACTAAGAAACATAAAACATTTTCTAACTAAACCCATCATCATTTCTCATTTTCATTATATTTTTTAAACTGTTTTTTTTTGTGTGTATTCTTTATGCAATAAAACGTGAACGTGTTGGCGAACAGGTGGGATTCTCCGATGCTGCGGCGCTGGTTGCAACTACATACTGCCGTAGGGTAGTGTGGATGCGTCGGGCGTGAGCAGGGTCGTAATAAATTAATAAATGTACCTACTAATTATAAACTACTTTGTATTTACCTAACTGATATGGATACTTTCCGAAATAAATTAATTTAATTTAATTTAAAAGAGAGAATAAAGAGATTACAAACAAACAAACACAAGTTCCAACCAAATCTGTTTCACCCATGGAGGTATTTTGTCAAGCGCACTAACATTCTCATATTTCTTGTTCCCTTGTCAGTGGTGTATACTCAACAACGAATCTACTTCTAGGTATAACTTTTCTTATTGTACACAGAAAACATACTTGTTTTTTATGCTAAATTCATTTCTTTTTCCTTTATTTGTGCTGCAACACTGAGCTTCTTGCCAAATGTTGAGATAATGTTTCCAGATGGAAGAAAAACAAAATACAGAAGCTCAACTTTAACTCGGCGTTCCCATACAAAATTACCAACAAATTTTGAAATAGCCCAGTGTTTGTATGTAAACTCACTAAATATATTACAGTAGACGACACGACGTGGCACGAAAATACAGCAAATTTATAGTAGGTATTTTTTATGCTTGGACAAATTCACACAGCGTTATCCAGCCCCAAAGTAAGCAAAGCTTGTGTTATGGGTGTTAGATACCTGATAAACTACTTAAATATTTTTTTAGAATACATAGAATCAAATTACAGTGCATCTGACAGCACTGCTTACATTAATGCACTGTAACATAATCAGCAATATGTTTTGGTTGCGTTGACTTTTCTCAGAGAAAAGGGATCTTGAGTGTCCGGTAGGCAGCCGGGCGGACAACAAAGTAAACCTTTAAGGGCTCGGTTTTTAACCTCCGGCGAAAGCAGATGGGTATTATAAGTTCGACGTGTGTATATGTGGCTTTGTGTATCTGTCTGTGGCATCGTAGCTCCCGAACGGATGGACCGATTTGTATGCGGTTTGCTCTAACTGAAAGCTAGTTTAATCGAGATGGTTCTTAGCTTTGTTTCATTAAAATCGGTTTTGTAGTTTAAAAAATATTTGAGTTTAAGTAAATTTGATCGGGGGTGATCCGACTTTTTCTGTCGGTTATCTTTACATTAGAGTTTCGGTACCCTATAAACGGGTAGGTTTGTGTAGAGATACGAGCTACAAAGGGTTCTGTTCCCAAAAGTGATAAATCAATTCAATTCTACTAAAATCATTTATATCATGGATAATGCATTTTATTCCGTAAATGAATTTAAGAACTATGACATTGAAAATTAATTGTAACTACCTTTTGACATTACTATTTAAATTATTTTCATTGTTTGACATTAATCTGCTATTATTCATTGACATGTTCTTCTAATTCATATACATATTTTCAATTAATTTACATTACACATTATATTTGACATTTCATATACATATTGATAAATTACCTATGGCAATATTTGTTTATTGACATTTTTATTTTAAATTATTGTAATTGACATTGTTCTAATTATCTACCACTGTGTAATTTTGTATTGTATTGTATTTTATTATAATCTCATGACATTAGGATTATTGTTTCCTAATATTATTATTTATTTAGTTAACTTTCCACGATGTGAGTAAATGTACGCCTGTTCCGATTGTATACATAACTTAAATGTTTTTATACCCAAAATTGACGATCTCTTTTATAGATTTATATAAATTACTAAAATATTGATAATGAAATATAGGCTGTAAAATGAGATAATAAATAAATATAAATATATCAGAATCAGTATTCCATAATTTGTTAGTAAATGAACAATATTGCCTATTATTAATGACGACGACGACTAAAGAGGCTAAAGCCTATAATCGCACGACACACACTAGGTAACTGAACATCAAACATTGCCTGGACTTTTTTCTAGGGCGGGTTTCTATTTATTATTTTCATATAGTTTCTGTTTGCATTTTGCTAGCAATTTTCTACGAAACTGAAAACAAATAAAGGAAACACAGTTAATTGAATACACTGCGGAATTTTGGGGTCGGCAACGCGTGGGTGATGCGCCTGGTATTGCAAACGTCCATAGTCAGCGGTGACTGCTGACCATCAGACAGAACGTAAACCACCATAGTGGTATAAAAATATAGTATGCAAACGAAATGACGAAATCCCACGGACATAATTTTCCGTTGCCTGAATTGAATCTGAAGCCTAAAAGCTAAGTTTTAGCTTCTCGCAAAGCTACTATGAGCAACCTTCACATCAGTGGAGGAATTTGCCATAACTATAAAATTCCATCATAAAAATGTATCAATTTCTGTAAAGGTCGCCTGGAAGAGATCGCTTGTAGCGATAAGGCCGCCTTTGCTCATATGTGTTGCTTGATTGTAAGTGATTGATATTGTAATATTTTATTAGCAATAAAGTGTTTATCTATCTATCTCAGACGTTTCAGCGAGGCCACTGGCGAGGGAGGCAGGGCTGGCTACTTTTTCAGAGGTTGAGCCTCACCATTCAAAGGGGAAATGTTGACAGCTTTCTGGCCACCATGCCTCGTAGGGATGCTCTGAAGGAGGCTTTTTATCCGTAATTAGGTTTGGGGTCAAGGTTGTATTTTTTATTGCACACGGTATTATAGGGAGGCACACGGAAGGATGGTCCACCTGATGGAAAGCGGCCACCGTGGTCCAGGACATCTATAACATAAGGAGAGCGGATGCGGTGCCGGGCTTTGAGATACCTGTTGACATGCCCTTAAGAACCCCATGTTATAATACAAAGGAAAGACTTCGGGAGGGGAGCTAATTCCACGTCTAACTCAATGTTGTATATAATAATATTGTTGTAATTGTGTGAAATAAAAGACTCACACTTGGCCGAGCCCATTGATATATCTTCGTAATGATAATAATATCTAAATGCCGAGAAGAGATAATAGGTGATCCATACTCATATAGGAGTTTAGAAGAATTTAATCTTCATTTACAACTTGACCTCCCACTAACAAAATCACAGCTGCCAAAATTCTCCTATACTACTCTCCGACCACAAATCAACCCTCAAGGCCCAATAAACCTAATCAATAGTAAATCAAGCACTTAATTAAGCTAACAAACAAAGCTTACGATTAGAATTCTTTACAATTACAACAGCCGAGCAGCCTAATAAGTTAATTTAGAGAGCCAGCCTGCATCGCTAGACCACGGATTAATAGCAACTTCCATTTTTCCGAAAGAAGCCCCCCTCCTCGCCCCATTTTTCCCGGATATGCCCCCCCCCAGTGAATAGTTGGCACACACGCGGCGCTGGTAATCCATACGAGCCGACTCGCGTGTGTTTGCCCCGAAATAAGGGTGGGGGAGGCAGGGGTGGGTGCTCGAACACTGTTAAACTAATTATTGTCGGGGAGACGGGGGCTCAATGCTCCAAAGATTTTTCTACAGCGCGCTAAGATATGTGCGCGTGTGTGCGTGTGTGTCGTTGACGTCGCCGTGTGCGTTCATAAGATTAATATTTGGGCATGGGTACGTGTCTGGCAATACTTATTAGGTTGCTCCCATGATGAAATATTCAACTTTTATTGGTTTTCGCGTATTATTATCTCGTTTTAATATGGTGAATTTTTTTTGCTTTCTCCTTCAAGGGAAGTCGTATTTGTTTCCTGTATTGCTTTAGCTTTCAGCGTTTATTGTTTGTTTAATTTAATACGTTAAACGACTTTGTTTATTTGCCGTCATTTCGAACGTTACAATGCGTAAGCATTAGATACGACTATATAAATAAATCTTCCTGTTATTTTCAATTAAAATGTACCTACTTATATGTATGCGTATTATAGGGTCAAGGGTGCGTCATTTGAGTAGCTGAACAGCTTTGGATGAAACTACCTTGGTTGTACCTATTACTCATTTAAACTGACTTGTCTTATTTGGTTAAGCAATTATGTATATAAATGGATAATGAGCAGCAGTATTCGTTGAAATTCACATTCTATGTGTTTCTTGTTCACCAAATAAGACAGGTTATTTTAAACGGATCATAGTTGGTTTTGTTAAGCGTAGTTTGGAACCCTGAGTTGTTTTCTTATCTTATACTGTGAGTTAATAAAATAAAATGGACGTAGCCAAAGATATAATGTTTTTTTAAGTTTAAAAAAAATTACTAAAACGCCAGAAAGCTGGCTTCATTGGCTCTTTGGATATCAATGTTTATCAGTTGTCCAAGGAACGAGCCAGCTTTCAGATTACCTTTGGTGCTCGTTGATTTTTAGTTACTTATTTAGAGTATTACTAACGGTACCCGTTTCAACCCCCACACGACTGAAATACGAAGTATGTATTTGTAACAAAGATCCCAAACAAAAATTGTATATATCAAAATCCTGGATCATGATCAAGGCGGACTCCAGGCCTTAGTGTGTGTTTTTCTTCCTAACAAATCCTACAAGGAGATCGTGAAATTATTTATATATTCTTCTTTTATGTTCTATTATGGTTATAGGAAGACCGCGATGACGTCACCGTCGTCCTCAATCGATAGCAATCATATATGTCAAAAGCTTTGATAGCAATATACACCGAATTCGATACTCCAAATTACACAGTCGATAGAATTATCGTGTGGTCTTGAAATAAGTCCAAGCAGCTTAATTTTCAGCTTAAGAACATCGTTGGTAATAGGTACCTACAGATTTATAAAATAATTTTTTTAACAAAAATTAATTTGGACACCAAAATCACTAGTCTGCTCACGGTCTACTTAAATATTACCCAGTAATATAAAGGGAAAAACTGTTTTCCATAGCACAGGGTATTCTGGTTTGGGAAACAGGGCATCCATGTTAAGCCAAATACAACCAGTATTATACTAAAGCTGAGTAATGTAAGTAGACATAACATGTATATTATCTATTATTGTGTCTTTCTAAGGAATTATTTGTAATTGGTTGTGCCCTGAGAAGCAAAGCAATAAAGATTATTTATTTGGATAGGTATGTGAGTAAGTTGTTGTTGGATAGTTAATTTATCTTTTAGTAGATATAATTGCATTAATATTAAATAGACGATAATGTTTGACTGTATTTTACTTGAACTCATTCGACGCACCACGTTCGATTTTCGATTTTTTTCCATTACTTGTGGTGTTCCTAACACCTTCATCATCATCATCATCATATCAGCCGAAGGACGCCCACTGCTGGGTATAGGTTTCCCCCAGAGATCTGCACAGGCCGGTCCTGTGCCTTTCGCACCCAGCTGGTACCTGCGATCTTTACCAGGTCGTCGATCCTACTAACACCTGGCTTCTTGCCAAATTGAATTATTCTAGGTCGATTGGTAGTACGTACACTATATGTTTTGATAATGTGAATGGCTATGTCTTCTGATTGAGATGACTAAGAATCCAATCCAATACATCTAATATTAATGATTTTTTTATTATTATTACTTAACTAAAATATTTAAAAAATCTTCTTGGCGTTAATGTCCCGGTTGTGCTCTCGCGCACGACGGCCCGGGGTCCGCCTTAACCATGATTCAGGATTTGGCAGATCAGGTAATTACAGTGGACCGACTGCCATCTGACCTCCATGAGCCTGCTAATTAAACTTAAGATAAACTGAGATCAATTATTATTCATTTATTTATTACCGTTTCCCGAGCTATCTAGCCAGACAATAACGGACAAAGTAATTCTATAAGAGTTCCGTTTTTACCTTTACAAAAGAATTCTAAACAAGGCAAAAACGTCATATCAAATCTTTAAAAAACCCGTATACAAAATTGGAGTGCTTATAGGCATACTAAGTGACATCGAGACCAGATGTGTGAGACACGTTTCCTTCCTCGAATAGGCCCATTTAAATTGTATGACTAATCATTCAAAATCAATTGGACGCGGAATGGTGACACCAAATGGTTCATAATTGTTATGTCAATATAAAAAATTTGGGTCCTTACCTATGAAATTTGTGTTCTTTTCGCACACATTTGCTTAAATATTTTTAATTGTACACAACATATCGAAATTAAGACTTGATTTCAAAAATAAAGTATATTAAGATGCTATAAAGTCCCTAAAATTTAATAAAAAATATATCCTTAAGTTTTTACAAGGGTTTGAAAATACCCCTTTTCATTTGTCGTCAGCTATGCCTCTTTAACCAAATGTAATTTTATGAAAAGGCTAGATATCAAAATGTAATGATATGCACCAGTTGGCTCACTGTTGTCTTATTATACCAACGAAGTTTTATCGCATAAGGATTTGCCATTTGCAAGGAATTGGAAAATTTGCTTAAAATTTGCTGTAGCCTAAAAACAGAAATTTATACTTTCAATATTTCGCACCACGAGTCACGACTTCTTGGAGCAGCCCGAAGTAATATATTACTAGCTACTATAGTGGCTACTACTGGCGCGACTTCGTTCGCGTTCACCTACTTTTATTCTTGCTTGGAAACCTTCCTCTGGAATCGCTCGATCTATTCGTTGTGTAGTTTAAAAGATCGAAGTGTACATAGATACAAACGGTGGAAAGGGACTTTGTTTTATATTATGTATAAATACGCGCTACTTTTTATTCAGGCTCGTCTAAATTACGATAAAAAAACACGAAGCAAATTAAAATAAAGTGTATTGCTTAAAGAATAGGTAAGGTCAATTTTTGTACCATTGACACAATTTTTACGCGGTGCTCCGCTTGTCAAAAGGTGTAATACAAAAATGGACCTTATTTTATGAATAATAAATTCCACTTTGATTTTTTCTCACACTGTTAGCTCTCAATTTAGTCGACTGAATTTAGCCAAACGAAATAAGCGCATATCACGGCCTAGTTTCAGTAGATAAATAATTCCGTATAAGGTCACCATAAAGGTACACCCGCATTAAAACACACATAAAATCGTCGGCATAACACCGACGGTTACACATAACAAAGAAAAACAGTAATACCGTGAAACACCGCAAATGATTCATTCGAATATAAGTAATAAACATAATTACGAATAAATAAAACAATTAAATTGACACTGCGCCGTAATACGTCACAGCAACGGTCTTATAGGTAATTAAAACCGTATCGATTGCACTGAAACGGCCAAGTGTGAGTCGGGCTTAAGAGCTGTGGTTCTGTATATATGTTTATAGCAGAACTAAGGTCACACTGGAACGCTCGGTTTTGGAAAGAGCTCCCCTTAGCCTGAGACATTTTACCTTACCTACCTAATGGAAAAGACACATTTCCTACATTTCAATTTGTCCGGTTGAGCACGGCGACAGCTACAGGTAGCAGTAGAGGGAGTCGAGGTGAGGAAGGTCTAGGAGGCCTCCTTCCTGGGGTTCCATGTCGACGACCGTTTGACCTGGGAAACGCATGTCGAGGAGCTCAGTGCGAGGCTGGGGCGTGCATGCTTTGCGCTCGGTCGTCTATGCTCCACTCTCCCACAGCAGGTAACTCGTACATGCTACTTCGCCACGGTACAGTCGCTGTCGCAATATGTCATTGAGTTTTGGGGACGCGCTGCCGATTGGGAACACGTCTTTAGACTCCAGAAAAGAGCTGTGCGAGCACTAGCGGGTGGAGTTCCTCAGGATGAACCTGCCCGGGAGCTATTCGTTTCGCTCGGCATCATGACATGACAATGCCCGGCCTGCTGATATTCCAGGTTGCTACGTATGTCTGGGCTAATATTAACCAATACTCAAGGAGGAGCGATCATAAGGGTCATACGCTTCGACAGGGCAATAGACTTCTCCCAATTTTCGCACAGCCTGACTAAAACGTCAAGACTGATCGGCGTCATGGGCCCCAGTGTCTATAATAGACTACCACAAGACGTCGTTGACGCTCCGAGCACCGCATCATTCAAAGACAGATTACGTTGATGGCTCGTCAAGAGTGCTTTTTATAGTTATAATGAATTTTTTAATCTCAATATCTCGAATAAACTTGTGTCTACACTCTAGTAACTATTATAATGAATGAAATATTATTTTATATTGTTGACATTTCACTATTTAATTATTTAATTATTATTATGTAATATGACATTGCAAATGTATTTATTATGTAAAATAATGACTTGTAACGAACGCTATTAATAAATTATGATTATGATTATGATTACTTTTTTTAATTAGACTAGCCAGGCATTTGACCGCCATATCACTTGGTGGTGTTACGATGCGGCCGAAGATGAAGGGCTCTAGCCTTGAAGACGTCCAGATTTATATTATCAGGGAACACATTCGCAGGCAACGTGTTCCATTCTTAAGCCGTACGCATTATAAAGGTCGAGCCAAAGCGGCTCGTGTGGTAAGCTGGAAGGTCCACGACATAAGGATGAAGCGTTGGCCCGGTTCGTTCGCTATATTAAAACAATCGCGAAAACTGAATACTGTTTGTTTTACTCGGGTATAATGTAGCTTCCTATTACTGAAAGAATTTCCGAAATCGGTTCAGTAATCTAATGGGCTGTGAGATCAAAGTTAGTGTCCGAGGCGTATATTGAAACTGCACCACCAAGACTGACGCCATGGTAGAAAGTCGCAGAAATCGTAAACCCATCATAGGCCGTACCAATCCCTTCCTGATTACGATGTTCACCAGGATTATATAATGAGGGTTCACCCTTATCGAAATTCCGGACACGAATCCATGGCTTATGCATCAATCCGCTCCATGGTTTGCGCTGGTAAGCAGGCCTAGACAGGATTTTGACACTAAAAAGCACACCGGAAAACTCCACGCCAACGAAATGAAAATGCTGCGATACGAATGCGGACGTGCGGTATTACACGACTCGACCGAGTCCGAACGAGTACATCCGTGGCAGCCTTGGCGTTTGAGACATTGAGGATAAGATTGAAGTCATGTGTTGTGTGAGCCCCAGGGATACGTGGGAAGTAGGTGACAAAACCAGCCCAAGGCAGGCCTAAGAAGCGATGGATTGACATCCCTGTGTCGTTTGCGAGAGCCAACGGCATGAGGGTCATAAAGACAGGGAGAAGTCGAAGAGAGATGGTGATAAAAATATTTCTATCTTGTAGGCCTGCTGGCGTTTTCCGTTTAAAAACAAAGAAAACAATCGAAACTGCATTCGAATTCAGATTTATTATCTCTCCTCCGTAAAATTGCACCAACTGCAAAGTGCATACAACGGGTGGTTGTATGTCGGGACACCCACGCTTCTTTCATGCCTTCGCAACTATTTTGCGGCTACTTATGTCTCGATCAAGTCCGCTTATATGTAGTATAATTCGGTGTCATGTCAAGAAAGTCAGTGTATTAGCCTTACACCAGTATTCAGAAGCGCTAATCAAGGACCCATAGTGCGCACGAACGTCTAACAGCACGGCTAACATAAGTGGGCTTTCGCGCGCGATAAGCGAGAAAAGACGCGACACAGATGTTGCTATCTCTTTCATCTTAGTATTGTGAGAAGGAAACAATCGCTCTCTCGCGGGGCGAGCTGTGTCGCAGGCACACTTGACGACCTGAGTGGTTTAATGGTCAACATGCCTGCCACGCAAGAGGTCCCGGGTTCGATTGCCAGCAGAAATTATGAATTTTAATTTCTGTTACGGGGCTGGGTGTTCTATGTATAATAAGCATGTATTAAAAAAAAAGTCTTTAAGTAGTATATCGGTTATTTAACACCCATAGTACAAGCTTTGCTTAGTTTGGGGCTAGATGGCGCTGATATATAGATTACTTGTGTTAGCTGTGCAGGGTTCCAACTGACAATACTCGAGTGGCAACCGGCACTATGCGTCCGTCACAATGAACGAAACTGACCAATTATAAAGCCGTATTGAACTCAGTACGTTCACTTTACAGCAGTTACAGCAGACGAGCACCGTGAGATCTGAGGGCCTAGTGTGAGTTCCGCTTCGATTTTACTTTACTATCGCGTTTGCGTTTACGTCGAAATTAGTATGAAGAAAAAAACTTCATTTACGTACCACTAGGCGGCGCTATATATTTTTCCATACTAATTTTCACGTATAGCAAACGCGATAGTAAAGTAAAATCGAAGCGGAACTCACACTAGGCCCTTAGAACGCGTAGTATCGCTACACGTTCTCACCTCACAGTGCTCGATGTATATATACGGGTGATATACACTGATTGGATTCGAATCCAAGAAAGCTCTGTCTGTTACCATTTCTATGAAACCACTTATCCGAGTTATCTAGTTTCTGTTATCGCATGGCAAAAAATCGAAACAATTTTAATAGATAAAGGATGACTCATGCCACACCGTGCCAGGTCCGAGCCGAATCTCGGCCGTAGCACGGTCAAATAATATAAATAAATAAATGAATATATTTATTTATTAATACATGGTGCTTAAAATATACAGGTACAGGGGTTTAAATTAGTTAGCTAATGTAAATATGTAAATACCCAGCGAAATAAAATGTAATATTTCCACAATCAATCCTATATATTTTGTATGGACACGCTAATGTTATACCGAGAGGCAACCGAGTGTCGGCCGAGCAATAACAACTCAGTTGGCCAACGGTATAGCATTAGCGTCCATCTTTACATAGTACTTATAAAACAAAGTAGCTTCCTGCCGTCTGCATCTATGTTCGCTTAAATCGATTGAACTACGCAACGGATTTAAATGTGGTTTTCAACAATAAATGGTGATTCAAGTGGAAGAATTATACGCAAGAAAAAAAGGATAGGCTGGAATTGGACGCCACGCGATAGAAGTCGCGGCGTGACCACCAGTACAAAATATAAGGGATATTAGTTGACCGTGCTCCGGCCAAGACTCGGCTCGGACCCGGCTCAATGTAGCGTGACTCATCCTCACTTGACAATATATTGATCGGTATTTTCACGGACTCAGATCTAACGAAATGCGTGTTCTCCCACGGAACCCTACTCCACATCTGCTAGACTATTTGTTTGCAGCTTAGGTGACTCAGTCCGCTTGGTTTAAAGCCCGCCGGCGACTTCGGAAAGCACACTCCTGCAGCGCCCGCCGACCCGACAACATGGACGCGTCGCTATCACTACTCATCGTCGTCAACGCCATCGTTTTCTGCGCAGCCAGCCCCATTCCCGATGGCAACGAAAACGGACCCTGCCTCTGCTACCGAGACCCGAATTCGAAGGAGCTAATCGACAGCTACGAATTCTTCGAGAAGATTCCCGATTTCCCGATATTGGCGGGAGAAATCACCTCCGACACGCCCTGCGGAAACTGCATCGAGAAGCGAAGCAGGCGCAGTGTGGAAGACAACAACACAGTTGATAGCACCACCATGCCACCAGAGAAAGTCAAGGAAGGTAAAAGGGAAGAAGATGAAGTCAACCAACACGACGAAGTCCCAGCCTTGAGGAGCGGTGGTGACGAAAAGTATCCCAATTACAATAAATGCCCGCAGGGATACGTCCGCTACGGCAACTACTGCGTGCACGAGGAGTCTATCTACAACATGTACTAGCGGCAAGCAGAAATGTACGACGAATCGGAAATCAGTGAAATAACCAGCTTACGTACCTACTATGAACCGGGAAGGAAACTTGTGTAGTGTGTTGTGTCTTCAATACGGGGTTTCTGCATCGCAGATTTTAATATATCACCTATAGGCTAAGTACGAAAATATAGCGTGACCTCTGTGACCCCTCTCATTGCCGACAGGCTCTTAAACAGGCACGAAAGTGTCGTACTTTTATTACGTCTAAATGTCGCTAATAAAGTATGATATCTTTGTGTGAGTATTATACAGTATTGCTATACTTTGTGGGGGTTGAGAATTTTGAACGGTGCACTAACTCGCCTGCAAACGTGGAGATTATGGCAATGCCCTCCACTAATGTGGAACAGGCTCTAGTTCAACAGTGGACTGTTATTGGTTATTGATGCGCGTTATTGTATCTGGATATAGTATAGACTTTTTCTAAAAGCATAACGAGTAGTTGCTCATAACAATGGAGTTATCCCTTATCGTTTTAAATTGTAATAAATCAGTGCTCATCCATGTCAAGGATTCAAATGTAACTTACATAACATATCACAGAGTATTCTTTATGCAAAAATTTGACAGTAAATGCGGGTGGGATATCTGTACTATCTTGTAACTACACGTTGCTTGTGAATTAATCTATCTAACGGGGTTCTGCATCTCATGTCCTGGTTTAGGAGAAGTCAGATACCTTATTTGTATTATTGTATGCATCATGGTAAAGGCACGAGCCGGTGAATCATTATTAATGTATTTTAATGACTATAGTTCACTTATTAAGTTTTTCGACTTCTTCGATAGCTAGAACAAAATATTAAAATTTGATTTCGACATTTTGACATACGTGGCATAAGTGCATTACAACTTCGTGAAAATTTTACTTTTATATTAATTTTAATTTACAGCAATATTCACGGTATTAGGTGCATCTTTAGCCAAAATCAGTTTGCTAAAAGAATTAACAGCTGTCCCTTAAGCCCAATGGACTCGTATCTTTACCCCCAGAGTATATTTTATGTAATAAATATAATTTTATTTCATGTATGTTACATAAACCGTTTAACAATTGCGTATTGCAAAGGAATGTGATCCTTAAGGTGGTCAACTGGTCATGCATCAGCATTGTACATGAGGCTTGAATACGTATAAGTATTAGACGACCTATTTAGTTATTTTACAAATGCACCATCGAATTTAGATATTAAACTAATATAGGTTTTATGACTTTCCTGGTTATTCACTACACTTTCATCGCACATATTATGTAGTTTATTGCCACGGTTAGAATTGTTTTTACGTCGACATGTCGACGCAGTTGCATGCGTCATTGTCACGAGTACACTCGTGGTAGAGTCTACTCGTGAATGTCGAGGTAAAAACAATTCTAACCATGGTAACGAACCCGATAATGTGTATGATGGAAGTGTATATTAAACTATGGTAAAAAAATACAGGGTATAGATTTTAAGTTCTTATTTACAGTACCTAGGTAATATTGATTTATCAATTGTGTAAGTTATTTTTATACAATAAAAATAAAAATACTAAAATTGTAATAGGTATATATTTTTTGCCCTCCTTCGCCTATACTGTTTTCGTTGAATCTACAGATTTTTCTCGATTGCGCTTTGAGCACAGATAGCTCTAAACGCCCTGTTTAGCTTAGCGTATCACTAAAGTCCATGCTAGACTTACGATTAGGCCTCTGAGGCCATATTTTTGAACCACTCCCATCAAGTCGAACGGTATTTTTAATTCAAATTTCAGCATGAAAAATACAAAATTTTGATGCATAACGCTGTTCTTCCCTATTTTAGAACCGTTCGCTGTCAGCGTTGCCAATTAATGTAATTTAAAAAGTATTGAGTTTGTCATTTCGAAATTCAAAATTTAAAGCCGTTGGACACTAAGCGAGCGGGTAAAAAATAGTGCACTTGGCCTTGCACTCAGTCACACAGTGAATTGTAATGTAATTCAGTTCAGCTGTGCTATACTGCATTCATCGGACACCCATCCATACGACTTTCACAATATCCTCCGTAAAGTACGGACAAACGCCACGCCACGTTAATACTGAATGTGGCATAAAAATGAACTAACAAGCCAATAGGAAAACTAAGTATAACTATACTAAAGAAAAGACAACTGACGCCCTCCGTCATTACTATCATTGTCGCGCGTGCTTATTTCTTTGGGATACTTGTTACATTTGGGGGACATCGGGAAATTACCCTATTTATGTCATTTATTTGCCATTTTGAAAACTGAACCTGGTATTGACACAAATTGTCATGAGCACAGTCCAATGAATTAGCATTTGTCCTCATTATATGCGAGTTTTACCGCAAACGACTGTCTCTTAGCAACATATGGTTGACGCATTCAACGGAAAACTGTTACATTATGTAATTGAATAAACCTGATTCCCTTGCCTTTTATACCTACTCACATAGTCACCATAGGGGTGTCAATTAACTTCCAATTTCATAATGATATTGGAGGACGTATGAGAAAGAGTGGAGAGTGGGTGGAAAAATGGGAGAGAGGCCTTTGCCCTGCAGTGGGACATCGATGGCTACTAAAAAAAAGATTAATAATAGATTTATTATGTACTAGTAGGCCCAGCGCGACTTCACCCCTACCTAAAAATTTTTTCTTGCTTTAACCTTCCTCTTGGATCACTCAATCTATTGTTGGAAACCGCATTAAAAATCGTTGTTCAAAAGATGTAAGCGTACATAGATACATAGGTAAAGACGGCGGGAAGCGACTCTGTTTTATACTATGTTTAGAAGTACAATAAGTGTATAAAAATATGCCTTCTCCATAGTTTACCAGAAGCCTCTTCAAATTAGTACAGGGTTGCCGCATATTTTTGTTTTCCAGATCGGTTGCATTTTTTTATTATTAAATTATAATACAGATATGCATACTCTCGAGGTAACAAACAACTTTTACTACGGCACCAAATCTGACATCGAGAAAAAAATCAGTAGTACAAAGGAATATATTTCTTAAGGTGGCCATGGCCGCAGCGGGATTAGATCCCGGTACCTCTCGCTTACGGGTCGGATACCTTAACCGCTCGGCCACCTAGTAGTCAACCTATAATAAATCATCCAAATGTGTTCCGTCATCTTGAACACATTGATGATATCGTCGCATCGTGTCCCGTCATTTTACGCGACACGCTCAAAATGTTCCGAAATTCAATGCTGGGGCTTTCACAACAAAGGTTCACGTTTATAGCCCTGTGCGCAGTACGAATCTCTGTAAATAGTCACCTATGCCGCAGGGTTTTTTCGGGTTCAAAAGTACCTACTTACCCTATGGTACACATAAAAAATGTAGCTTCCTAGAAATCGATTCAGTTTAGGAAATTAGTCCCAACAATCAACATCTAAACTTCCAAACCTACAAACTTCTCTTCGCTTCCCGTCTGTCCCTATGTATCTATATTTTAAACTACGCAACGGATTTTATTGCGGTTTTTAACAATAGATAGAGTTATTCAAGAGGAAGGAAAGAAAATGGGTAGGTAGGGGTAAGGTATGCGAACGAAGTCACGCCAGGTCCACTAGTCTTTAATAATATTAATTATAAAAATAATCATCTTGGCGTTAATGTCCCGGTTGTGCTCTCGCGCACGAGGGCCCGGAGTCCGCCTTGACCGTGATCCAGGATTCGGCAGGTCAGGTAATTACAGTGGAGCGACTGCCATCTGACCTCCATGACCGTGCTACCAGGGTAATCTGACCAGATTGGATAATGGTTACACATCCAGTCGCCTGAATGTGCAAGTTTCATCACGATGTTTTCCCTCACCGTAAGAGCATCGGTTAGTATTCAACTAATGTACATAACTCAGAAAACAGTCATTGGTACATGGCCGGAGCGGGATTTGAACCTGGGACCTCTGGCTTACGAGTCGGCTAATATTAATTACTAGTATCTAATTTAATGTGTATAGAGACACAAGTATAGATTAACGAATAATTCGTTTGTTTTTCGATATTACAAACGTAAATATATAGACAGGTAACCTGTATATTACTTGGAACCTAGATAATTCCAAGGAATTTATAAGAATTTGTGTGCTTTAGATAGTTTTTGTTCTTAAAGCTGTGTTCCGGGTTTCCTACCACGTACCTTTGTTGAGATACCTTTCAAATATACCATTAAAATGTGTGAAATAGTTAAAAACATTAAGTTTTTGTTTTGTTTAGCTCCTTATATGGTATAGTCGAATAAAATGCATGCAGAATGCATCACAGTCACGACTTTTTAGGTCATACATTCAGGTATCAAGCGAGATCGGCATGCAAGCAATGCTCTCTGGCCGGAAGAAGGGCCCTTACGACCGCCGACAACACGACACGACTAAAAGATTATCAGGTGGTAGGACTCTGCCAAGCCTGAAGAGTCCGCCTGGGTGAGTACCACCGCCTAACCTATTTCGCCGCCAAGCAACAATACTTGCATTGTTGTGTTCCGGTTTGAAGGATAAGGTAGCCAGTGAAATCACAGGCATGGGGCATTTCATCTTAGTCCCCACAGGGACAACGCACTTGTGGTTTTGCAATTTTGTTACCTATAACCTAAATGTAAGAATCGTAGATGTTATGGGCGACAGTTACCACTTACCATCAGGTGTCTACCAGGCTCGCTTGTCAATGAGTAGAAAAAAAAAAGATTTTCTGTGTCAGTGCCGACTGACGATTCAACTACAGCTTAAGTGTAAGTTCATTCATTCAGGTATTAAGTGAGATCGGCATGCAAGCAATGCTATCTGGCCGGAAGAAGGGCCCTTACGACCGCCGACAACACGACACGACTAAAAGATTCTCTGAGATATTGCCGACTGACTGACGATACCACTACAGCTTTAGTATAATATGTGTAAGTTATTGGTATATTCTTCTTTTTGGTTATTTAAAACCCGACGAAAAGAGAAGTGTGTAACACGTTTGACGTGTGTATCAGTGGCTTTGTGTATATGGCTGGGGCATTGTACTGAACTGATGGCCGATATGAATGCGGTTTTCCCTACTTGAAAGCCAGTTGATGCCTACAGCTACATTCTATCATCGCACCGCTCGCCATCGACAGGGAGTTCATCCTCATACCTAGGAGAACTGTGCGGTTCCAAGGGAACTTTCTCCCACGCACACTAAGGTTGTGGAATGAACTGCCTGGAGAGGTTTTCCCTGGAGAGTACATCATGGAGTTCTTCAAGAAAGGGGTTAAAGGTTTTTACGGGGTCGGCAACGCGTGGGTGATGCCCCTGGTATGCCTAGCAAGCCTATGCAAACGTCATAGGCTGCGGTGACTGCTTACCATCAGGCAGGCCGCAAGCTTGTCGGCCACCTTAGTGGTATAAAAATAAAAAAGTTTAATCGACATGGTTTTTAGCTTTGTTTCATTTAAATTGGTTCATTAGTTTAAAAAAGATTTGGGTATAAGTAAACTTGGCCGGGGGTTATTCGACTTTTTCTGTCGGTTAGGTTATTCTTCGATACCATTGATTTATTTATTCATTTACCTATTCACGTCACAAATTAAAATTTACCATTTGAAATCGTGATGTAATAAATATAGATTATTCATATAATGTATGTTTGTTGTGCCGTATGGTGTCCGACAGAATAGAATTTCATTGCAGCAACGCTTCGACTAGGTGTCGCAAAAGCGACTAATGTTCTAAATACTAACTAACCTAATGGGACACGTTGCCTGTGAGGGTGTTGCCTGATCATTATAATCTAGACGCCTTCAAGGCTGTTCTTAGACAGGCATGGTCCATCTTCAGCCGCATCGTCACTTAGCACCAGGTGAGATGGCGGTCAAAGGCCTGGCAGGTCTAATTGAAAAAAGAGCAACAGAGTTTTTTGGTATGTATTTTAAGCACTGCGATCTCCGATTATGGCAAAGCTACCCACTGATATAGAGAAATGTAGCTCAAGACTGTTACGAACTGATTTTTGTGATATGCACATATTCCCTATGGATTACAAAACGGTTGAATCAATACCTATCGATTTTTTTATTGCACGACGGAAGGTCCACCTGATGGTGCGCAGCAACAGTCTTCCGAACATCTGCAACCTAACGAGCGCGGATGCGGTGTTCAGTAAATTTTCAGATAAGCCCAGTGGGTGATCTCAGTGAAATGTAGTATCTGTGAGAAGCCGAGAGGGGTCGCTAGTAATCATTACAATATACGCTTAGTAAAATCGATGTGTAATGTCTGGATGGTTGAACTCGTTTAAGTTCCGTCAGAGTACCCTAGATGGCGACACTGTCTCGACTGCATATATATCCTTTACGGTTTTATTACTAAAATAAAAACTACTATACCCCTACCTATCCGGTTTTCCCGCATATAAACCTTCCTCTTGCATCACTATGCCTATTGTTGAAATCCCCATTAAAATCCGTTGCGTAGTTTAAAAGATCTAAGCGTACTTAGATACTGAAGAATGATAGAAGAAAAACTGAAGATACTGAAGACGTGAAGCGACTTTGTTTATACTGTGTAGTTATATGGATATTTTTAGGTAGGTAATTAAGTTAATTTTAGGATATTGTATTGAAATAAAGCTTAGTTCATCCATACAGATTATATACTTTAAAAATAAATAAATAATAGTATAAAAATACGAAGGCTACTCTGCTTATTTGCGCCAATACGAGCACAATAAACCTGCAATCACAACTTATTACACCCAGTTTGTTAGTCACAAAAGTAAGGTGTCGCATCTCCATTGTCAAATTCCTGTCCATGGGCTACGTGGTGGTGTTTCCTATGAGATTTAATAATTGTGAAACGGGATTAATCAAACTTGACATGAAAGTTGAAAGCGCATCTTATCGACCCTCTGTAACCTTTGAGTAACAAATGCACTTTGCGCAATCCTATCGGTTCATCTAATTTTTATCTTCATAAATACTCAGTTAAGTATAGAAAATCTTTCACGTCCATGAAATTGATATCTTATTGTTTGTTTCTATTATTGTTATTGTTTATCTAACTTATAAAATAAATAAATAAATTAGTAAATATTCGTGGACAAAGTCACACAGCGCCATCTAGCCCCAAACTAAGCAAAGCTTGTACTATGGGTGCTAGATAACTGATATACTACTTAAATACTTTTTAAATCCATACTTATTATACATAGTCGTAACAGAAATTAAAATTCATCATTTCAATTTCTGCCCGGCCGGGAATCGAACCCAGGACCTCTTGCGTGGCAGACCATTGAACCACTCAGGTCAACTTATGAAGTTTATTTTCGTTTCAATAGTTATAGTAATTATATCTACAGTATGGAGACAAAATATGCACGGTGCACCGAAAACAATTAAATTTCAATACCTACCTCTGAGATCCGTCAACCTGGTCACAGAATACTAATACTATAATGGACACGTTGGTGCGGAAAATAGTGCCGCGTGGTGTCTTAATTCCAAAATTCTTGTATTTAATACTAGGCAGTTTTTTTTAACCGCGATCCCGCCTTGTAACTTAAGTGCTCCGTCTTCCACTTCATGTGTAGAATAAGTAATTCATTGAATGTCCTACACTCCCATTGGGCAATCAATGTCTGTCATCGGCCGAAAGCGTCACTACTTTTTATTACCTCACTCATCACTACATAGTATAAAACAAAGTCGCTTTCTCTGTCCCTATGTCCCTTTGTATGCTTAAATCTTTGAAACTACGCAACGGATTTTGATGCGGGTTTCAACAGCAGATAGAGTGATTCAAGAGGAAGGTTTATAAGCAAGTAGAAAGAGGGTAGGTAGGAGTAAAGTAGGTGTACGCGAACGAAGTCGCGCCGGGTCCACTAGTTGATAATAAATGATTCATTGAATTTTATTTTTCCTTGAATCACAGAGTTATTGTAGGTACTCTATTCTATTATATCGCTACCGTATTGCCGGTTGTCTAACGCCTAATCCCTCCGTACCGCCCGTAGCAATGGACCCGCGCGCCCCACGCCCAATTTCCTTTCCGACGGTCCGTCCGTCACGTCACCGGCACGACACGGCGAGGACGCGCATTACGTCCCATTGACGCCCCAACGTCGCCAAACGCGATAGCAACTAATATCCGAACTATTATACTCCATTTTGTAATTTGTTATTCGTTCCTAATGCGAATGCAATGACTAGAGTTTGTGTGGAAAGTTAACTGTCATATTGTGAGGGCGCTAACTGGCTAGTAAATGTTGTCAATGTCGATCAGAATGTTAGTTCCCATAAACGCCACGCCGATTCTCCACAGACTTTGGTTAAAAAGTGGGTTAGAACGCAGTAGAGACGCCAATACGCATTGCTTCCATGTGCAGAGTTTCTCACTGAAAGGGATCTCTTACAGCTAACCTCATGCTACTGCTACATACTAGTAGAGCTCGTCTAATCTAAAATGACGCGCCCCACTATCGCATTAACGCACACAAGCAAGTTTAAAATATGGACGCAATACATATACAAATGCCGTTGTAATTGGTCATTCAGTTACCGGTGAGATTCAAACGTAGGAGCACGCGTCGTTCATTGGCTCCCACACAGCTGAAGTGTCGTTATCAATATTTGCACTCACACATCGAAATCAACTAACTAAGTAGTGGGGCGCGTCATCTTAGACTAGACGAGCTCTACAGTGGTAGGTAGATATTGAGTGCCATGAGCTACGATCCTGACATACTTCTTTTTAAGGTACCGCCATCCGTCAGGGTCTGCCTTGACCATGTTCCAGGATTTGGAAGTTTCGTCACCCTGTTAACAGATGAACCTGACCAGATTAGATCATATATGTTTCTTTACGATGTTTTCCCTTACCGTAAGAACATATGCATAGATGCAACTGTCTCCCGTAACACAGGTTTGTACCTAGCTCGGGATTCAGTGTATACTAACGTGTGCAATGATTATGGAAATAAATGCCTATTTTTTTTATTTTTTTTTTGTATAATTCAGAAAAGAGTCATTGGTTCCAACCCGGCACCTCTCGCTTACAAGTCAGACCCCTTATCCATTAGACTACCGACGCTCTGTGTGTAATTGGTATCATCGACTGACCGGGACCTGAATACTGACATACGATATTTATAAAGTATTACATTATTAGCTACAAGATAAATGATTCAGTTTAGTAAGTAGGTAGTACTGGAGAGTACAACATGGTGTTCTTCAAGAAAGGGTGAAAAGGTTTTCACGGGGTCGGCAACGCGTGGGTGATGCCCCTGGTATTATCTAACTGCTTAACATCAGGCAGGCCGTAAGCTTCTTTGCCACCTTTGTAGTATAAAAAAAGGTATGTAATTAGGTATTCTACCTTTAACTTACTAGTAGAGCCTTTACCCTACTACGAAGTTCGTTGACCCAACGAAGTCCTACGGAAGTTCGTAGCCACAACACGTAGCATCTACTATATATAATGGGTATCAAAATAAATCATGCACGTCTCATAAATTTTTGCACAAAAAATCTAATAGTGTGAGCTAGAAAAAAATTATTATTTTCCGATAAAGCAAACAATTCCTAACAAGTTTTAGTATGACGTCAAATCTTTACGCCCAATGGTTCGGTTGTTATAGGCAATTTTAAGACAAGAGGAAGATTTATAAGCAAGGAAATATTTTAGGTAGGGGTAAAGTAGGTGTAGGGTAAGTGTAGGATAGGGTAGGGTAGTGTAGGGGTAGGACGCCACGCGTGAAGTCGCGCCGGGTCTATTTCATAAATTTGTTCGGAATTGCGGACATTTTTTGCAGAGGAAATAACCCCAAAAAGTTTTATTGGAATTTCAAATGACTCACAACTTAGGCCTTTGTTCCGTGACGCATTCAAATCAACCACATAACCACTAGTCAATAGTCGAAAGAGACGCATAATATTCGTGCAAATTATAATAACTTTTCACTGGACTGATATCGCTGCAAGCTTAGGTAACTGCTTATAAAAAAACTTATCTTTGGTCATGTTATCATCATCATCCAGGCTACGTCGATAAATAGTAGACGCTGCTGCTCAATTTTTGGTTTATCGCGTTGTCATAAAGGCCTATGGACTGAGGCTGAAGGTTTAAAATAACATCCATGCCTAGCAGTGAACGTCCCAGGTCAAAATACAAAAATTCAAAATTTCTTTATTGATTAGGACATTAAATATCTCTTTCAATCGTCAAAAAGGAGGTGGATAGGAAAGTAGGAAGGAAACACACAGCTTTATGGCCGTAGATAAACGTATCCCTCGCCAACCACGACCGAACCGTGCTCGACAATGCCAGGCAGAGCCGGAACGCTATATTATATTATATAGGTATGTCTAGTATAATTACGAAAAACCACCTAAAACTACAGCAAGAGTAAGCCAGTCCACCAAGGCAGCACCCGTTCACGAGTATAACGCAGGGCCCAGCCATCGTCCAATTCAACCATATTTGAGGGAAAAGAGCGACCCGGCCCCCACGCCACCGCCAGACAGACTTTTAAGTGAGCGTGCATCACACATGCTGTATGTGGTAGGTAGTCGCTACCACCCTACTCTATCCTATCCCTTCCCTATCGCTACCTTACCCCTACCCTATCCTACCATTGCCTTAACCCTACCCTACCCCTACCCTACCACTATCTTACCCCGACCCTACCACTATCTTACCCCTACCCAACCCTATACTACCTTACCGCTATCTTACTCCTACCCTACCCTACCCTACCCTACCCCTACTCTAACTACTACCCTACCCCTACCCTAGCGCACCAGGAGACACCATGTGTGGAAGAGGAAGGAAATTTAACGCCGCTTCCAAGGTGGCTCTCCGTGGGGGAAAGAAACGGCAAGAAACCCACAGAGCCTACGTTAATTATTTTTTTTAAACATGTCTTATGTACTTATACATTATTTGTCCTATATACTATCTTAAAAGTAAATACCTGTATAGAACAGCAGTTCAGTCCCATGGACTTTTGTCATTTACATATTCAGATATACTATAATAACTTGTTTGACATAATTTGTTTTTTATAGCGACTTTAAATTTAGTCGAATCCCAATGCGGCCATGTACCAATGAGTCTTTTCTGAGTTACGTACATTAGTTGATCACTAACCGACGCTCTATGGTGAGGGAAAACATCATGATGAAACCTGCCCATTCATCCACCAGAAGATGAAACGAGGACATCCAGGCGACTGAATGTATAAACATGTTTTTTTATTCGCTTAGCCAGGCATTTGACTGCCACCTCACCTGGTGGTAAGTGCAATTCAATCTGGTCAGATTTCTCTGTTAACAAGTTCAAGGAGGTCAGATGGCAGTCGCTCCACAGTCCTGATCTGCCAAATTCTGGATCATGGTCAAGGTGGACACCGGGCGCTCGCGTGCGGATCATGACGGGTACTAAAATACTATATGCTCCCACAGTCGTACTCGTACGTACCCATAGGATAGTTGAGTGGTACGCTGACGAACATATACTATACATCCACTCCCGTTGCTTAAAACAGTCAGAGCGAATTGTCTCCCGCCAATTTGTTATTCAATAGACGTAAAGCTATGATCAACTGATGTCACCATTAGAGTCCAAGTACGCTGTTACTCATCCGCCGCATCGTAGGCTTGTAAATTAAATTCGAGGAATATTAACCGCGTTTCGAATGAATTATTATATAGGAAACTTATAACGGCCTTGGCCTTACGTGTTGTGTTTGTCAGCTTCAAATTCATCATACTATTATCCTACTCTACGTCATCATCTTCATCATCCGAGCGGTCAATCTCGGCTTCTGCCAGGGCCCTTTTCCGATTTTCTCTTTTACACTTCGCTCCGCTAGGTTTTGGCATTTTCGCATTACGGTGGATGCCACAATGTCACTGGGAACCCAATAATTGTGCCAGTGTTTTTTATGTAACGATTTTTTATAATATTGTTTTTTAAATTGTATTGCAAAATTATTGTGTCGAGGCGTCCATGCGTAATAAATCTTTCTTTCTGTCTTTTATCGTAAGCTCTTGCTCCCGACATAGCGATGTCAATCTATCGCCAACACTTTCCCCTCTCCCCTCCCCATCTTGTTTTCCTTTTTTCTTTCAAAAATCCTTATCCAATTTAAACTTTATTTTATACTTTTTTTTATAGGGCTGACTCATTCCTCAGCCAATGCATAAATATTGCCATGAGCGGGGGACTACAGCCAGACTTTTGGGAACTCTCACCAGTAGTGGCAGCCATATTGGGGACATTTGTAGATTTTAGGTTTATTTAGTATTAGGTTTCATTTATGTTTTTTGTAATACTTAAATTCTTTTATACTCTACATCTTTAGAAAACTCTTTTTATCCTTAAGCATGAATTTCCTAAGAAGTGGGATCACATTTCATTTGCCAAGTGAAGTGTTTCAAATAAATAATTTGAAAGAATAAAACGTCATCGAAATTTTCATCCCTAATTTTACAGCCCTAGAGGAAAAATTTCTAGAGCCGACGAATTATATTTTTTATTGGCTGTTGTTACTTCTTTGATGAAACTAGATAAGAATTCACTTACTAACCAGTAATCAATAGGTATAAGTACATATAGAATACTAGCAGACCCGCGGTTTTCACCATCGTTCAGTCCGCAACTGTGACTGAAATATTCGACTACTCCGCGGGTACCTGTTAGGTACTTTTACGGGACATAAAGTACCCTATGACACTCGAAAAGACAGTAGCTTACTATTATTGATGGAAATTTCGAAATGTTCCGAAGATTAGCGCGTTACTGCGACAGCCTACACAGTTGAGTCGTAATTCGCGCTACGCGAGTGCGCAAGTCTCTTCTGGCCGGCTCATACAAAATCGACGCCAAGTGGGTTAATACCGCGCCAAACTCTTTGTTATTTAGGCTAACATTGGAAGTTTTATACAAACGAACAAAAACCGAACTCTTCAACAAACAAAAAACAAACACTCAAGATTTTTTCTATTTTGTTATGGATCGCATAGCTAAAGGCGAGTACCCGCGATTCAGTAGTTCCATGACGGTTATTATACTAACTATAATGTTACAGTCATACCAACTGGCCAACCCTTGCGTGTATGACCGCCTTTGGCTCGTGGGAGCTATTTTCTAACCCCGCTCTACAATGTACGTATGTATTTTGAATTTTGTATGAGTTTGGCAGTTCCGATTCGAATGTATCAGGGACGGGGTTATAGAGTATCATCCGAGGCAATGGCGTCGAAATATCGGGCTTTTTGGAAACCAGGGTAAGTGGGTAAGAAACCCGGATCATATTTTAAAACATACATACATACTCACGACCGTATCCTATAAGAGTAGGCAGAGACTACCGAGTGCCACAAGCTACGACCCTGACCTGACACACGTCTTTTGCCTCTTCCACATCCTTACATCTTCTCATACATTTATTTTTTATAGAATTACCTACAGAGTTTACAAATAATAGACTTGCCTAATTGGTAAATACATTTGTAGAGCTCGTCTAGTCTAAAATGACGCACCCAACTACTTAGTTAGTTGATTTCGATGTGTGAGTGCAAATATTAATAACGACACTTCATCTGTGTGGGAGCGTCGACTGCTCCAATCGAACGACGCGAGCTCCTACGTTGGTGTCTCACCGGCAACTGAATGACCAATTACAACGGCATTTGTATATGTATTGCGTCCATATTTTAAACTTGCTTGTGTGCGTTAATGCGATAGTGGGGCGCGTCATTTTAAATTAGACGAGCTTTACGCATTTACTCTTAAAATTCATTTATTTTTAAATATGTGGGTCGAGCGAGCGGACGTCGACCGCTCGGGTGACCCAGATATCGCTGGATGGATGAAGACCTGCACGTGCTGGGCATCCTCCATTGGCAGGAGACGGCGCAGGATGGGAAAAGGCGTTGATCTCTGGTGTCGGAGGCCAAGATCCACTTTGGGGCGTTGAGGCAGCGCAGTAAGTAAGTGTTTCCTTTGGACTATGTCATGGGATCGTTCAAGAGGTATATTTATATTACAGAGGCGGGCAACGTATTGGTAACTCCCCTAGTGTTGCTGATGTCCATAGGCGGCGGTAAACACTTTCCATCAGGTGGCCCGCTTACCTGTTTGTCTGCCGTATAACATAAATTTTATATTTTTTTAGTCTGCCCATTTTCCAGACTACGGAGACTCTTGATCTTTTGCCTCGAAAACATTAGTCGCCTTGTACGCCACCCACGTGTGTAAGGGCTTGGTTCTATTCAACTCTGCCGGAAACCACACGGCCAATATGATATTAGTATATTCCTCTGTATTTTAGCTCAGATGTCCTCCCACTACAAGTTTTTTCCGGAAAGGCAAATAGTAGGTAAATTGTTCTACTGGCACGTGCTTACGTATACGTAACACGTGTTACGCATAGTATAAGATGTAATTCCCTAACTTTAAACGGGTTTTTCGCGTCTGTTTTCCTTGATAGCAACCAAATGACGAAGAAGGTAAAATTGACAGTTAAGATCTAATATTTCGTTTATATATGAGTCACGGTCACGCTTTACAATGTCGCGTAACAAAAATAATTGAAGATATTTTATTTATTTTATTAAACAGTTTATTGTGCACAGGAAATACATTGCAAATAACGAGCAAAGTAATAAATGGCACAACAGGCGATAAATAATTATTATATGGATTAGGTACATCAATTTATTCATAAATAACATGTCTCATTCTTGTAAAGCGTATTAAGTTAGTACTCGTATAAAGACTGCCTGCATAATCATCTTGGCGTTAATGTCCGGGTCGGGGTCCGCGTTGACCATGATCCAGGATTTGGCGATCAGGTAATTATAGTGGGGCGACTACCATCTGATCTCCGTGACCCTGCTACCAGGGGAACCTGACCAGATTGGATCATGGATCAATTCAGTTGCCTGAATTTGTAGATTTCATCACGATGTTTTCCCATATGTATAATAGCGACTTAAAAACACACAAACACTGTGATTGATCGATGATTCTTCATTTATGAAAAGGAAAAAATTTGAAAAGGTCCAATTTTATACCTAAATGCGAAAATTAAACACCTGATGGTCCAATTTCGAGTTCGCGTAAAAGTTTATTTTGAACCTCCGACGAAAAAAGGGAGGTGTTATAATGAAGTGCTTATTTCACGACGGATAGACGTTTTCTACATACTCTCTCGTACATACCTACTAGAGACTAGCTACTATCCTGACGGGGTGTCTTTTACCTCTTCCACAGTCATACATATTCTCATACATTTACTTTGGTTTAGAAACCTACACTTATGGTTTAGGAAAAATTCTACGCTAACGTGGAGAAAGCTCTTTACAGCTCTTTTTTTGCTTGTTTGACGACCTCAGTGGTTCAGTTGCTTAACATCTCTGGTTAACGTCAGTTGGTTAACGTCAGTTGGTTAACGTCTGCCACGCAGAGGTCCCGGGTTCGATTGCCGGCCGGGCAAAAATTGAAATGATGAATTTTAATTTTTGTTACGGTTCTGAGTGTTATATGTATAATAAGTATGTATTTAAAAATATATAAGTAGTTTGCTTGTATTGGGGCTGGATGGGGCTGTGTGAATCGTCTAAGCAATTCATTTATTATTTATTTATTTACAGTGTTATGGCCTACCTAATTTGTTAAAGTGAGTCATTTGCGCAAAATGAGAATGCCATACAATTTAAACTCTTAAGTCTCCTACTGTGTCCTAATGATTATCCTACTATCTAAAATCATATCTATCAACAAATTTTGGTCGTCAATATTATACTTGGCCATTATTGTATGTTAACTAAACAAAAAAATAATTCTCATTTACCAAATAGAGTACATCTGCTTCTCTTATGCTAATTGAAAAGAAAAACATTTAATCATATTGGAATGACGGTGTTAGGTTTTAGCTTATAAAACTCCCACACCCCACACACCCACAACCCACAGTTGTACAAAACCGGTAATTCGCAGGTAGCCCGCGTTCTGCTTTCTAGGCGCCCGCATACAAAATCGAATAAGAAATACAAAAACTAACTATAAAAAAATCATAATAAAATCTTGGTGTTAATGTTCTGGTTGTGCTCTCGCGCACGAGGGCCCGGGGTCCGCTTTGACCACTATACGGGATTTGGTAGATCAGGTAACTACAGTGGAGCGAGTGCCATCTGACCTCCGTCATCCTGTTACCAGGGGAACCTGACCGAAATGGTTTCCTCACGATGTTTTTTCGCACCGTAACAACGTAACGTGATGATAAAAAATTTGATAATGTTCTATTCTGACGGGCTTCCCCCTTGTAGTTCAATACTATTTACGGATTTGTACGAAGAAAGAATGCCAAAATTACGTATTTTCAATCGAAGGATAAGGCCGACAATCATGCAAAATAGTGTATCAATTTGAATGATGTCCTGGAAAGTTACATAGACTACATTTTATAGAAGCCAGCATGAATGAAATCGCTGGCAAATAAATAATAATAATAAATATGCTAGGGCAAGTTCACACAGCGCCATCTAACCCTTGTGCCTAAAGCTTGTGTTATGGGTGTTAGATAACTGATAAACTACTTGTATACTTTTTTAAATATAAACTTATTATAGGTACATATACCCAGACCCGTAACAGAAATTATAATTCATCATTTAAATTTCTGCTCGGCCAGGACCGGCTTGTTAACCAACTGAACCACTTAGGTCGTCAAAGGATACAGGTTTAAAAACGAAAAGCCGTCAGGGTTTATCTGTAAGAGCACGGGATTGCCCAGATTACCCTCTTAGTTAGCAAGATATTGTGAAACGACTTGGGTTTTCCCTAAGAAGGTACAAAGCGAAATACATTTCAACACAATTTATTTATAAAATTACAACCTTACAACTATTTAAAGCTTTTGTAAATAAGGTATAAAAATTAAATAATTAAGCTCTAGATTTATTTTACAATTTCGAGATAATATAACAAGAAAGTACAACGCAAAACCTGTATAAACTACGTCCGTATAAATAATAATAAATATGCTTGGACATTTCACACAGGGTGCCAAAAAACTGATAAATTACTTATATATTTTTAAATATGTACATACTTATTATACAAATACCTAACACTAAGACCCGTAACAGAAATTAACATTCATCAATTCAATTTCTGCCCGGCCGGGAATCAAATCCGGGACCTCTGCGTGGCAGACGGCATGTTGACCAACTGAACCACTCAGGTCGTATACCTAAAGAATCACATTTCTACTAAAAATTCTCTAATGAAATTGTCAACTTCCAAGTATATATATTATAGTAAAACATTCCAATAATGTCGAGATCATCAGTATGGCTAGACTGTCAGCGACACATGAACACAAAATCACACGTGTTCACGTGAGAGAGAACATGTTCTTTAAATTAAAGATCCTATAATTAACCACATCACAAATTATCTTTGGCTTTGACTAATACGACTACTGACTTGTAATAGGCATGTAATATCTTTTTTACACAATTCACAGCCACATAAGTTTTCTTTCTGATCATCCTTCGAAGTAATTACGATATTGTAACACTACGAACCCAATTGATATGTCATCTATTCTCATTTCTTGGTTAACTTCACTTCAGGAACACTTCAGTACTTCTTGTCAAGTTCCGAAAGGCTCGAAAGCAGTATAAGCTTGATGATTTAAGCTCCTCAAAGGTCGAGAGCGTGCTTCCTATCCTGGCTAAGCACTTAGTTCAGGAACGGTGGACTTGCTCCTCATAGACCCTTCAATAATCATAGTCCTCAGGCATGCAATAGATTCCAGCCCGTCTCATGCCTTTAGGACACTTATTGAAGTTCGGAACGTTATCAGGTGATTGCGTCGGATAGATCACCACCTCGGAAATACGGTTCGGCTTGGCTGTGGCCCTTTCCACGATCTTGTCTTCAACTTCAGGCAGGATCTTCCTCTTCTTCCTCACGTATTCGAGACAATTCCCGCAGGGAAGCATCGGTGACAGCTCACCGGCCAACACAGGATAACTCTCCAATCTCAAATCAATATTCTTGAAGTATTCCCAGGTTTTTTCATCGATGAGCTCCTTCTCGTCAGGTGCGCAGACGCAGTCGTCCTCTTCCGGCATCTCTGGCACAGGTACAGCGGAACAGAGAAGGAAGATGTTGAGGAGGATTAGTATTGACGCGTCCATGTTGCTTGCGCCGCGATTGTCGTTCGAATGATCACTGCGCACGAGTTGATGTCCTTTAAATATGACGACTGAGTCACAACGTGTTTTGATGAAGACGACGGGTATTTAATGGGAGCGTTTTTTATTATTTATGACGTACCGGGATTACTTGCCTTATAAGGTAATTGCTAACAATTTACGTCTATGGCTGACTTCGAACCTTAATTAATAGAATTTAATTGAATTTGTACACGTATTTGCGTCATTATTGTGGTTTACGTTTATTTCGCGTGTTAGGGTTTAAAGTTTAATTTGAATATTACAAGATAATTTAGCCCGGCTTGCACCAAATTCTTAAACCCGTTTAAGAATGTCGTTTAACGGTTTTTTGTATGATTTTTTTTGTTTAAGTACAACATAAATACCTTTAAGAATTTGGTGCAAACCGCTCCTAGAATTTGATTACAATCAGTATTGTAATTTTTCACACATAATGAAATACGAGTTATAAGACAATATCAGGATCAATTCTCGTCATCATCGTATTATCACCTCGCTTAGAAAGCTCGGTAAAATGGGATTAGATCTTTACAACTTTGTAAAAAATAATAAGTAAAAAAAGGCGAAACTTAAAGTAAAAAAGTGTGAACACACTGATCCTTACTAGATATACTCTCAATGGTTTGCATCGCGGTAATAAAAGCACTTGCGTGACACATTGACCCTGGAAAGATAATCTTAGCGATAGATGGACTTAGTTGGCATAGTAGCAGTGTTAATATTCTGTGACAAAAAGCCAGTGTTTCAGTTTTTTGTAATAGCAGCACGGGGCCCAAAACTGTTTAATCTATATTTGAAATTTGGCAGTAATATAGCTTAGACCAGATTCAAGCGGTCCCTGGCAGAAGGGAAAAGCGCTAGGACGATGATGATTATAATAGCTTAAAAATTATAGCCCAGACTAGCACAGAGGCTATAATTTATCCCGAAATTCAATATCACGGGTCCGGAAACTTAACCCAATTTTTTTTTTCAAGCATTTTTTATTTTTAATTTGCAAACGATCGCGAAGTGTGGAAGAATAGTGGGAGGCCGTTGCCCAGCAGTGGAATGTTTTAGGCTGATATAAATTAATTAATTTATACGTGGACGAAGTCGTGGGCAAAAGCTAGTTCAAACATAAACACCACAACAAAAACAGGACCAAAACTAAGAAGGTCAATATTGCCAACATACTGGTTTGCTACTACATACACGTATTCGATAAATACGTAACGCAACAAAACCAGTTTGGCTTCAAGTGTGGGCGCCCCATCGGTCATTTGCATCCATTTTGCGACGTCACAGCTAGGTGTTCCCCGCAAATGGTCGACTCACGGTAACTTTACACAATTTTTTGTAATTTTCTTGTGACATAAGCCAAAATAATAATCATCTTGGCGTTAATGTCCCGGTTGTGCTCTCGCGCACGTGGGTGTGGGTCCGCCTTGACCATGATCCAGGTTTTGTTTTGTTATGTTTTTGTTTTTGCCATCCAGCGAGGCAATGCGGCCAGCCTTCTAGGAGTTTCCCTAATACCATGGACCTGGGTAAATTTTTTTATCAATAGGTTTGTTAATTGTTGTTATTTATTGCGGTTAATGTGGTAAGTATGTATGTACAACATTATATTACAGAGTACCTTGTATCACAATAATACTAAGTAATTGAATTGAACATATTTAGTTGTAAATTTGTAATTAGATATTTAGGTCTGTACTTAGTTATTTATATTATTATTATTATTCTGTTTTAATATTTAATAAAATACGTTGTTTGTTACATAATATAATGTAAAACAAACATGTCTTGTCATGTCTTAATATCGTGTTTTGATGCAACCAGCACCTTTTCCCACAAACATATTATTGCAGAGGCTTGTCTTGTAATTATGCAATAGAAAATGCCTTGGGATCTTCATCGTAGTAAGTAGTTTGGTAAAGTCCAGTGTTCACCGTTAGACTTAAACCACGAAGTTTCCCGCGGGAACCTATTCTTTTCCCGGGATAACAAGTAAAAAAAAAAAAAGTAAAAAGTAGTTTATGTTACTCAGTGATAATGTAGCATTCTATTAGTGAAAGTCACCAACAAAAATAAAAAGAAATTCTCTAATATTAGTATAGAAGTAAGTATATACAGTATCTGTAGATTTAAGTACCTATAAATAAATTATGAAGTTGTTTTGTTTCGCTCTTAAAACATTTTTACACATTTATTTATTTTGTATCAGTAATAGTCCAAAGTAACCATAGTTTAAGAAAAACAATTTTTAATAAGAACTTTATAATTTTTTTTTAAAACTCGCTTTCACTTGTGGGTCAATTTACATAATAGTCCCAGTAATACCTAATACATACAAAGGCGCATCAAACCACAAAAAGGGGCGTGACTAACCCTATCCTTAAAAAATAAATAAGTAAAACACGGTCATTCAAATTCCGAAGTCAAGGAAAACCGTTGGAAAACCCTTTCTTGCAAAAAGCGGGTATCTAACGGAGTATAGCATGTCACGATAAAGGCTGTTGGTTTTTCTACGTGGCGTCGCGGTATCATCCGCTATTGTTTTTTTTTTCAGTTTGTGACTTAAGTGGCAAAGTCCACGCAGCCATTATTACGTAGTAACTTTTTTTATAATGTGTTTGTGACGCAGCTCTGTCTATCTTATAATCTAAGGATCAGAGCAAAAAAATATTTGCCAGTCTTAACCATGCAGGTAGCTAACTTTCCAATCTCTTTGCTTTACATAGTATAAAACAAAGTCGCTTCCCGCCGTCTATGTCTATATGTATGTACGCTTAGATATTTTCAACTTACCGCTGCGGGCTGGGTACTCATCCCCACACACATCATCATTACGTGGACCCTCTAGTGGTGTTCACGCGAAGATTCGAAAGAACGTGTCGCGCTCGTACGATTCGGATGTAGAATGAGCTCCCAGCCACAGAGTTTCCTTTGGACTATGATACGGTGTCGTTCAAGAGGTGTACTAGAGGTCTCCTTAGAGGCGGGCAATGCATTAGTAGCGCCCCTGGTGTTGCTGATGTCCATAGGCGGCGGTGACCACTTTCCATCAGGTGGGTCGCTTGCCTGTTTGTCTGTCGTATTACATAAAATAAAACGGATTTTAATGCGGTTTTCATCAATAGAGTGATTCAAGAGAAAGATTTATACGTGGTTTAATATAGTTTTGTGTGGGCCAGCTAATAATGTATATTTTGATTTTCGGCATGATAAATTCGATACATTAATGCATTAGGCTGATTTTCCCTATTTTTAAACCATAGGTACTCTTACGGTGTTGCCAATGTGATTTAAAAAATATTGAATTTTTCATGTTGATAATCAAATTTGGAAACCGTTCGTACCGAGGCAAGCGATACGAGCGTCCAGGGTCCACTTCCTCACCGTACGTCAAACCAGACGCTTTTTCCGCCATGGATATTCCGTCTCGACATGCAGGAAGGATAATAATTAAAACGATTGACTCACTTTTATAATATTTGAATGACACAAGCACAGACATTGGATTCTGGATGACGTGTACAAAATTTAATTGGCTTTGATAGCGTAATATTGAAAATATTATCCTACGTTTGTATGGAGCGCGCTCGAGGGACGCTCCTCTTAAGACGGACTGCTTACGCAAGCCGTTGCTGCAACTGCGCATTCGTGAAATATGGAATCAACTGGTTTATCATGCGTTTTCATGGGTTGTTGTAGGCAGCTTATATTGTAATCAATTAGGAATAATGTAAACGCATTCTTTTTCGTTTTTTTTGGGTACGCAATAGTTTCATCTTGTATTCTGTCTTCATATTGTTGCAGTGCAGTTTTTTTTGTTACTAGCGAGGACCTCTAATTGGCATGTTGGTTAGATATAAAATGATATTTATAATGTTTTATATACCTAGCTGTTGATAGGAGGCCTATACCCTAAAATGGGTACCTAATAATAATGTAATAGGTACACCGAATTAGAATAGTTACTATCTAAGTTATAAGGTTGATGTTTATTTATTTATTTTAATAATTATCAAATGCTTTTACTGTAAAAAGTACTAAATAAGAAACAATTATGAAATATTTTATGCTAAAATTAACATCATAATAGATCACTAATTATTAATAATTATTTATATACATATATTAATTGTGAATTGGGAAATAAAAAAGGCTATAATATACCTAGCTGTTGGCACTCCAATAACTAAATACCTAATATTTTTAAAGTGTTCACGGCTTACATCGCTTTATTTGGGTATAAGAACGCCCAAACCGAGGTAAGTAAAGCTCATTGCCAGTTCGTAATTGGCTTAAGAATATCTACTGTCGTCTGATCCGTGAGATACACACTCAGTCGCGTTCTTTTTCTTTTTTAAGTTTGACTAGCTGCCGGGCTAGTCTAATTAAAAAGAATGACGAGCTAGCAAATGCCGATTTGACCGCCATCTCACCTGGTAGTAAGTGCTGATGTGGCCGATGATGGAGCATGCCTGTCTAGGAACAGCTTACTCACTCTAGTCCAGGGATCCCCAAACTATTTTGGACAAGTGACCCCTTTTCCAAAATGAACTGTTACCTCAGACCCCCATGGCCAAATTACCTACTTTTAAGATCAACCCCTTATTCATAATGGTCCGCTAACTCAAAACAGCTGCTACAGAAGGTTATTTTTCATTCTGACTTAGGTCAATAGAAGAAGACAGAGTGAGAATTAGCAATGCTTCAAGTTAGCAGACTATTATAAATAAGGGGGCCTATCTTTAGTTTTTTCCTATTGATACAAAATACCTAGGTACCAATTGGAAAACTTTGCACTTGGTTAAGTGAGTAAAGTTGACTTCATTTTCTCATCAAAATTTAACAAAATAAAAAGACATACAATTCAGTAAATATCAAGTTTAATTTATAATGATTATAAACATAACATAACAATACAGTACCTACCTATCTTGAAAGTTTTAAATAAGAACTTGTGTTAATTTAATGGGGGTCGATTTTTAGACCTCATCGACCCCCAAAATCAGTTTTCGTTTAGGTCGACCCCTAGGAAACCGATATCGACCCCAAAGGGTGGATATCGACCACTTTGGGAATCCCTGCTCTAGTCTCTTAGACTGAAGATTAGACTTTGGTCTAGATTACCGTTCGTCAGCTTAGTTGTGATCGGCGTCGTTCGCCGTGGCTTTCACCTATCTCTGTAAACAATAAACTATTCCGCGGGATCCCATTATTTTTCCGGGATCGATATGTTTATCATACCCTCTGACAATAAGAAATAATGTAGTAGTCTCTGAGGGCGCCGTAGGTTATCCTACGTCATCGAGTACAAGAAAAATTCCACTTTGTAGCGATAATAGCGTTTAGGAGACACATTAATCGTTGGTCTGCCCATGCACAAACTGTCACAAAAAATATTTAATATTAGGAGGAAAGTATATATACAATGACAGTCATCAATACATCATCCTCCGCACCACTCGCCGCGGGCTGTACTCAAAAATTCTTCTATCGAAACCAGTTACCAATACGGCCAAAAGGGCTCGTATGGTTATTCGTGAGGCGGTTCGAAAGAACGTTTCTCGCTCGTACCATTCGGATATGAAATGAGGTCCCTCCCAGCCGCAGTGTTTCTTTTGGACTGTGTGTTTATCTTCAGGTATTAAAAGTCTCCGGCCGCGTGGTGTCCGGCAGAGGAGAATAGCACCAACCCCTAACACTCGTGGCTGTCGTATCAGGCGACTAATGTTTTCGAGGCAAAACTTCTAGTCTTTGTAGGCTGGAAAATGGGCAGCAGCGTTTTCCATTGCTATATTTGTACAATTGCGATCTCCGACCCGCCTGACGAACATGGAGATTAGGGTTATAACCTCCTCTTTCGTTTGAGAGACCCTAAAACCGGCAGTGGACTGTTATGAGCTGCGATAATGATGATTAAAGGTCTCATTAGACACCTCTAGGGCATAGTAATTGCCTGATCTGCCAAACTCTGGATCATGGTCAAAGCGGACCCCTTGCTCTCGCACGTCGAGTAAGGTCTTGTCACTGTCAAAATAACGTTCTATTGCATGAAATCCAACTGTCAAATATGAGCGTTTGGTTCTGGCCAATAGAGCTACGTATTTTGACAACGGACCTTACTCGCCGGTGGCGCTATCTAGTGGAATTTTAGTCACGCGACAATAGTACCTCCACCTTACAGAATACCGCAGCCAAACAATACAGTATTCTGTACCTGCGGTAAGGGTTCCAGTACTTTACAACTAACGTACGGGCATCACGAGCCTTTTTACCGCGAACGTGCAAGATTTGGAATGAGCTCCCTCCCTAAGTCTTTCCTTTGCACTATAACGTGGGGTTCTTCAAAAAGCATGTCTACAGGTACCACAAAGGCCGGCACCGCATCCGCTCCCCTTAGCTTGCAGATGTCCTGGACGACGGTGGCCGCTTTCCATCAGGTGGACCGTCCGACCGTATGCCTCCCTAAGCTATAAAAAAAACTCTACGGGGATCCGTGGCTTTGACAGTGGAGGGCCCAACATTCACCAATTCGCAACCAGGGAAACGTGTCTCAGAGTTTTAGAGATGGGCAATATATTGGCTATACCCCTGCACGGCACAAGGGTTCCTGCGACATAACTCGCGCCGCGAGATAGCATTTGTTTCCTTCTCTAAGAGAGAGCAATATTTATGTCGCCCATTTCTTATTTATCGCGCGGAGAGCACAGTTGTGCTAGCCGTGCTGGTGTTGCTGATGTCCATAGACGCTGGTGACCAGACCACTTTCCATTACACCGCGGTAGCCCGTTTGTCTAACAAAAACCGTATGTATTCGACTCTACCGTACACGTTACGGCTCACTAAACTCAAATGGAGGCCCGTCTTAGGCCATCCAAAACGGGGGCGCTATCTCTTGTTAAAAATAGTGCCTCACAAGCCCTGCAGAGCGCCCCCGACCGGACACAGACGGCGCCCCGACGGAGTCGCGTCATACAGACTTCGCTCCCCAAATAAATGAAATTTAACAGAATGAGGGAAAAAAATCAATACCAACTAGTGTTCACTGTTACTACTCCACTCACGACGGCGGGCCACAGCGCAGTGGCGACGCGGCGGCGTAGGTAGGTTGTAGATAGTTGTACTAAATGTAGCAGTGTCACTATATGACACTAGACTCTAGCTAGTGGGTACAAGATATGTAATTTACTAGCAGCTATTAATCTGAAAAGCAGAGACGATGCTCTGAGGTAATTTCCTTCTGTATTATTTATCTCGACATATTTGAGTAAAATCTCACAGTCAAGTCGGTGATGACCTTCTTTATTTCGTCGCTGAAATTCAGGTTATTACGACTTATGTAAGTTAAAATGCAAAAGCTTTTAATTTTCACGAATGAGGTTCATTAGCTGTGTTACTTTTCCGCATAGACAATAAGCAAGTGCTATGCTTCACGATGCTCCATTGTAATAACCTGATTTGCCAAATCCTTGTTTATGGTAAAGGCGGACCCCGGGCCCTCGTGCGCGAGAGCACAACCAGACATTAACGCACCGATCATGATGATGATGATGTTTTACGTTGTTAAACTAAATTATGTTAGCAGTCAATTTTAGAACGAATGTTGATGTTATTTAGTTAAAATTTTAAGGTTCAAATCAAGGTTCATATTACATTATGTATTAATTAATTGATATTTGTTTATTATGCTTCAGATATTCCATTCCCTTTAAGTAAAAAGTTTAATAGTATAGAAAAATTTATACTTTGAATGTCTAAATTTAATATAAATGTTTCTAAGCAATTGAATTTTTTGAAGTCATACACACACACACACATCACAGCCCGTAACGGTCCACTGCAGGACTTAGGGCCTCTCCCACGAGAGGGGAGGTTATTGCCATAATCTCCACGCTTGGCAGGCGGGTTGGAGATCGCAGTGTTTAAATATAACAATGGAAAATGCTGCTGCCCATTTTCCAGACTATGGAGACTCTTGATCTTTAGCCTCAAAAACATTAGTCGCCTTGTACGACACCCATGAGTGTAAGGGGTTGGTGCTATTCTACTCTACCGGACACCACACGGCCAAGAAGTCATACACAGGCCCACCAATATACACGGAAAATGTGAATACTTTTGAACAGATTACGACTATTGTACTATTATGTACTATTACCATGTTAACAACGCGCGAAGAAAATTGGTCGAACGCGCCTGACCACCGATAGAAAATTGCATGCGGAAATACTATTGAGGTGACAACACAAAATCTTAAGAAAATACATCCTACCATGAAGTTTTCACCATGCAGATTTGACCACAAACAGCCACTGACCACTTGAGTTACCGTAGCCGCGAGCACTGTGGCGCCGTATCGGCCACTATCGCCGGCCCCTAATTTACTGCGGACGATAAAAACAATCCTCTGCCAGTGTGCGTGAGCGCCACACAATATCATATTAACCACTACAATATTCATGCGACACTATGAACGCACCCTTATGTAATATCAACTCATCAATAATTTCCGAACGCAATTGATTTCGAGCACCGATGTGCCTTCCGTAACGGCTGTATGTCGAACAGCCTTTGCCACAGCGGAAAATTTGAGAAAAAATTGTAACGTACCAATTTAAATATTAAGTTAATATTTTAAAATATGTACTCACGGGTAAAGTAGACGTCAAATGTTCTGGAAATTCAGCATCCTATTGCGAGGATCCAAGGTCGACGAACCCGCCCGACAGACCGACAGACACACAGTCCGCCATGTTGTTATCAAACGTCAGTTTTAAATTCGGAACCGCGAACTGTCATCGAACTTCGCCTGTCAAACTTGAAGCCGCTTCCTTGTTTTCAGGGTTGTTATTCTCATTTATTTTTTGGTTTGTTTTAAAAGTTACCTTTTTGCTTATTTGTTGTAATTTATCGCCTATCTATAAACACTTTTGTTGTTGTATATAAAACGGTATAAAAATATTAAAATTATGAACCATGGAAAACTTGTAAATTAGAACGAAATATAAATATATATTAATAATAATAGAAGCGTTCAAGCGGCTCAGAGTTCGAGCGCCAACTGACTTAAAATTTTTGGGTATAAAAACATGCTACAATGGCCTCCCCCGGGATCGCGCCGCCTTGATACTTTCACCACCCGGCCGCTAGCTTCACTCGACCAAAAGTCCAGGGACGCTACCACCCTCGCTGTAAGACTCAAAATGCATTGACACCAATTCTTGTAAACTCAAAAGTCCAATTGCTTTTCGTCATCTATCACAACAACGATAATTAATTAGAAAACGATTAAAAAAGCAGGATTGTTTTAGACATAGACATAGACATGATGTATTTTGACATCACAAAAAACCATAAGCGTTTACATGTTAAGGTATTGTAAAACACTTCAATACTAAACTAAAACAAGATCAACTGATAGGATCTACCTATAGTATTTCAGTTAAGACAATGTCCGTCGGACCAAGAGTAAAAAGTTCCTCTTCCTTCTTCAACCGATTTCGGACTAAATTATTGGAGATGGTGGCTTTTTAAGATTAAGGTGATTTACCTGAAAAGGCTCTGTTGATGTTTAACAAAACTCACTATAACAGAAATGATTATTGCTTAAAATTTGTTACAAAGGTTTATTTTCACCTGTCACCTGGAGGGCAAGGCCAAACTGGCTTCGAAAAAGCTTGGAGTGCTTAACCGGTCCAAGCGATACTTCACCCCAGGGCAGCGCCTGCTGCTGTACAAGGCACAAGTGCGGCCACATATGGAGTATTGTTCCCATCTTTGGGCTGGCGAAACTGCCGACCTGCTTAATCCTCTGGACTCCGTACAGCGACGCGCCGTATGAATTGTCGATGATCCCATACAAACACGCAAGTTGGAACCACTGGCAAACCGAAGGGACTTTGGCTCCCTGTGTGTGTTCTAACGGCTGTACAATGGGGAGTGTTCCGAGGAACTTATCGATCTGGTGCCCACAGCACAATTCCGCCATCGCACCACCCGCCGTGGGCTTGGTACTCATCCTCACTACGTAGACCCTCTGTTGGTCACGACGCGAAGGTTCGAAAGAACGTTTCTAGCTCGTACGATTCGGATGTGGAATGAGCTCCCAGCCACAGTGTTTCCTTTGGACTATGACATGGGATCGTTTAAGTGGTATATTAGAGGTCTCTTCAGAGGCGGGCAACGCATTAGTGACTCCCCTGGTGTTGCTGATGTCCATAGGCGGCGGTGACCACTTTCCATCAGGTGGCCCGCTTGCCTGTTTGTCTGCCGTAAAACATAAAAAAATATTTTAAAGACAGTTCAAACTAGTATATTAAAATAATACTACCTACTTACGCGGGCTCAGCATTCCAAAGTGAATTGACCCACGACACCTCCAAAAATTTTAACTCATAAAAAATAAATTTTAGCTATAAATAAATAAATAAAGTTCCAAATCTATACGTCCGTTGCGATCCTTTTTTGCAATGATAACATTTTTTTATAAACATTGCTAAATCTCTAAGTTTAGACCTGCGGGGCTATTGTCTAACTCAGTTGGCAACTCAATTTGACATAAGATAATTCTACACTACGTCATGTTCGTTGGCCACTGGCTATAGAGTCTACCAAATTTGAGTGGTGTAAGATTATTTTATGTCAAATTCAGTTGTCCACTGAGATTAGATTTATTATCAGTTAGCCAATAGCTTCGCTGATATTTGGAAATTGGCATGGAATTGGCAGCAGTGACTAAAATGAAGGATCAGTTGCGAAGTGGAAGTAACTATCACCTCTAACATTTAAGTTTCTTACTAAAAAGCTTTGTTGTTGCTTTTGGTTCGTGTTGTTGGTCCTTATTATGATCGTTGTTGTTTGTTAGTAATCCGTAAATGTAGTAGACCGCAACTGCGTCGTCACTTGTTGACACTACCTTACGTTCAGACTTACCACAGGTATTGCTGATGATGACACGAAGGAGAAAGCTTGAAAAGCCGATTTACGAATTAATATAACGTTAAAAATATACCTAGTAAACCCCTGGTAAAGATCGCAGGTACCAGCTGGATGCGGAAAGCACAGAATCGGCTTCTATGGAGATATCTGGGGGAGGCCTATGCCCAGCAGTGGGCGTCCTTCGGCTGCTATGATGATGATGATAATGATGATGAATAAACATACAGATTACTGTAGTGTAATAGAAAAATAGCTATCTTTAACAGCCAGTATCAAGGCGGCGAGGCGCGCTACAAACTCGCGTGTGTGCGTGCCTCCTCGCGGGGAGGACGCGGGTGAAATTTTTCGTTTTTCGCCCACTTTTCCGTCCCGCTCTAGTTTTTCGTCTCCCTCATTTTTTCTTGCCCGCTTTCTTCCTAGTGCCCCACCACATGTGTGCCGGGTAGTATACGCGGCGGGGGCAGATGCGGCGCCTGCCCGTTTCCGGTTTCTACTGGTTATTAGGGTGGGTGTTCGCGTTGGCGGGTTTTATTTGGCGAATGTAGGTACTGATAGAGTAGAATAGAGTCCGATAGTTGCGTACTGTTGATGAAGATGGCCTTTGTATGGATGTACTATTAGTAATAGTAAAATGAGAGTGTTACGTCTCTAAGTTTGTTCAGTAGACTTTTCCTTCAACTTTTTTCGAGAAATTGAAACTACTATTAAATGTTTTCCCTCAAGGTAAGAGCATCGATTAGTGTTCAAGTAGGTACATAACTCAGAAAAGAGTAATTGGTGCATGGCGGCACTTAGGTTCGAATCCAAGTTGTAACCACTACTACATAGACATAACCTTACCGACAGACTAAGTCGGACAACCCCCGACCAAGTTTACATATATTCAAATATTTTCTAAACTACTGAACCAATTTTAATGAAACAACTCTCTCGAAAAACAGAGCATGAATATGAACAATCATGAATATTGATCAATCAAAACGATATAGATAATATTATGAAAAAGTATTTTGATCTTTAGCTGGTCTGAATCGAAAGGTCCCGATCCAATTTGACGTTACCACACTCCGATCCCGCACCACTCTATATAGGGACCTAATGAGTTAAGCGCTGTATACTTAACTTTTACTTAATATACACAGCAAGTTACAAGTAATAGTTACAAACATTTATTACAGCGGGGCCATTAAAAAAAATAGATGATACATCTGTTCCCCGTAGTTGTACTGTGTCGCTCGGCGCCCGCCCGCCCGCCGCGGCGCCTCGCACCACACAGGGTGCTCCGTCTTAACGGCCATTTTACTGCACTCGCGGAATTACAACACCCTGAGTTCGCGACTTTAAAATTGAGTTCCTTCTCGAATACCGTTGATTTAGAACAGTTCCCAATTTGAATCGAACACGTAGCGGATTGGTGGCGCGTTTGTTTTGTACGGATCTCGAATTTGAATATGGAACGGGTCGGTTGGTGGCCATGATGCCATGAGTGCCTGAAACAGATAATTGTCATGTAGGTACGTATCTGCTTACCATCAGGCCGCAAGCTTGTTTGCCACCTTAGTGATATAAAAAAAAACTACAATTGAAGCTCAGTTTAGGTTAGTTCAGTAGTTTTCGCTGTTAGTAAGCAGTAGGTAATTATACAGTATAACAGCTAATGCACAACTGCACCTCGTTAGTTATGCTACCTTACAAAATCATTCAACTACATATTTTAGTATATTTTTCTCAGTATTAAAAATATTTCCTACATACTTAGCAGCAAAACTATTAAAGATCGTTCTTCTAAAATCTGAAACAAACTTTAAATAATGCGTTAAAGCCTTACGTCATTCGCCACCCTTCAAGTCACTAAAAGGTCAGTTGGTCCACCAAATTAGTCCGACAATCGGACCAAGGAGATTTATTCCCACTTCTTAACCCCTGCTCTCTTCCCGCCAAATTTCTCAGATAGACAGTACTCCGCATTCATATATTTAGCCTTCAAGGCCGCAAATCTTAGTAACTACGACAAAGGCGCGCACCCTATACTGCCAGCGAGAACTAGGAAACGGGGGGGTAAGTACACACGCCACCCCAAGGGGGAGTACATGGCAAATACGCGAAAGCAATAGGACTTTTAAAAATTCTCCAGAAATATGATTTATGTGTTGACGGCGAGAGAGCGCCTCCTTTTCTTCCTGCTTCAAGGACGAGCCTGATTCGATTTTTAAACCCGGCCCGGGCTGCCAGTCTCTTATTCTTATGCTTTAAAAAAGTAAAACGAATATCACACTAAAAGTCCTGGCTGGTTGGGGTTTTTGTTGTTTTTGATCGAAATAGATTCTATGAACAAGTTTGTTAACAGATTTGAAATACTAGAAGGTCAATAGATAAGCCCAGGGGTGTGTAGTATTCAAATATTGTAGCAATTATTCTTAAAAACAGTAAAAACGATACACAAGCAACCAATATCAAAGAACCTATCTATCCTTTTTCCAATAATCGTCAGCGCGTATCAAAGATAACGTTACAGCGACAGTAATATTTCTGAGAAAGCTTACGCACTATTATACATAAAAAATATTTACCGCCTTCATATTGCAAAAAAGTAAAAAATAAGCTTTTTAACATACAATACGAATAACTAAGGTATAATTATAGTAGTATAGTAGTTGCCAGTATAGTCATGTTTGTCAAAGAATGGGGAGGGGAACCTTTGGGGGAGGGGAGGATTGTTGTGTGGCACCAACTCCAAAAAATAAATCATACGTCTTTATGATAAAAAGCTTAGATTTTTGTAATTAGAAGACGGTTTTTTAATTATGTTATAGTGCGTAAGCTGTCAGAGAAACTATAATTACCTCATTTGCCAAATCCTGGATCACGGTCAAGGCGGACCCGGGACACGAGGTCCCGGCGCGAGAGAACAATCGGCATATTAACGCCAAGATGATTTTTATGTTTTTGCTTGTTTATGTATATGTCTATATCTTTGATGAATAATTAATATTTTTGCGATACGGGACCCTAGAGTATAGTTTGCAGCTCACGTGTACTACACGTTATATCGCGCAAGCGGGGTAGGGGGATTGAAAAATGTATGTCATTACAGACCCTAATCTAACTACCTACCAAACTTCGTTACTTCATCCAAATCCGTTCATCCGTTTAGGCGCGAAGAGGTAACTAACACACACACGCACACGCACACTCAACGCACACACACACACCTTCGCATTTATAATATTCTTAAGAATTATATTAAAGTCGGTGAAGCTATTTCAAGACGTAAATGAAACACTATAAATAAATATTTAGCTGAACTTTGTCCTTCACTTTCTATACAAAATTTATATCCCAGAACCAAACTTATAGTCTAAGTAGATTTCGCCAACAATTTTTCTGGATGATAAATGGTTTCGATGTATCGTTACAAACCGTTTTATGTATACCTACTTACATTGTATGTATGTACCTATCTATATCCATAGATATTGCTGAGTATTACATATACGAAGATACGACAGGTACCCACAACCCACGAACTAATAAAGATAAATAAAATAAATAAATATTCGTGGACAAATTCACACAGCGCCTCTAGCCCCAAACTAAGCAATGCTTGTGCTATGGGTGCTAGATAACTGATATACTACTTAAATACTTTTATATACATATTTAATGTAATAAAAATTAAAATTCATCATATCAATTTTTGCCCGGCCGGGAATCGAACCCGGGACCTCTTGCGTGACAGACCGGTTGTTGACCATTGAACCACTCAGGTCGTCAAAAGATCGTAGGTACTAGCTGGATGCCGAAGGTACAAGACCGGCCTTTGTGAAGATCTCACGGGGAGGCATATGCCAGGCAGTGGGCGTCTTTCGGCTGATATGATGATGATGACATCGTACATTACAGGGCCACATCAGGGGCATATCAGGGCCGCACTGTATGTCAACTGAGTACGCAAGTATGACCTATATGTTACTACTATTTATTTTTACTACTCAGTGATAAACGTGATACTGATTGAAAGCTATAACTGTCGCCTATAACGTAAAGAGTTATAACATAGATGTAATGTTTATTTGGCAATGTCTACAATATAATAGAACAAAATATTTCTTACTGACTTATATTAGGTTAAATATTGTAGTGTTATGCCAAACTAGAGCTCAGCTCAGCATATGCGCTATGTGAGTAGGTCGTGTTGTGCCAACTTTGTTATATTAGTGTTTTACTGAGGCGGCGGTGCAACCGTCGCGCGTGCGTCACTGCGATGGCTACAAACATCATTGTGAACGAGCTCCTCGCGTTCTTACAGCAAAAATTAGACGTGATGGACGAGGTTAGTGCCGTTCAGATATGCAAAACCAACTTCTCGGAGGCGGACATATCTGAAGCCAAGGTGTTACTGTACTCTTCACTCAACGTGATGGAGAAGATGGTGTCGCGACGGCGTGATGGGACACCGAGAAGCATACAGGACATCATCACGCTGCTGAAAGAGACAGATCCAGACGACGTACCAACGTTTGTGGCGAGGGACCTGAATAAGCTCCCGCCCGTCACCTTCGACCACGTCGACGTCACCCGGTTGCTGAAGGACATCGTGCTCCTGAAGGCAAATCTGGCCGAAATGGGAGCAAAATTTGAGGCATCCCAAAAAACTGTAGTTGAGTTGCGGGAGGAAGTCGACGCTTTGCGCAACTCTATTACAGTCATCGGGTCGCCTGCTGACGCTGCTAATGTGTGTATTCAGCGCGGCTGTGCGAGTGTCGACCTCGCGGCCTCGAGTTTCGAGTCAGCAGTTTTGTCGCCGCCGCCTGCCGCACGGACACCCGACACGTACGCGGCCCGCATCGGCGCGCGCGCTCGAACGCCGGCGCCCACGGCTCCTGTCCGCGCATCGACTACGCGCCAACACCTACGCGTGGAGGCTTCAACTCCGCGAGAATCGGCGGCCTTGAAGCCACCATGCGCCCTCGACGGGGACCGTGATGAGGAAGGATTTGTCACGGTCCAGAAGAAGAGTAGACGTCGTGCTGCTCAGAATTTTCGCGGCACTGCAGTAACTGGTCCCAACTTCCTGCTGCGCCCTGCGACACCTACGACTGCGCTCTACTTGTCCCGCCTTCATTACACGGTGACGGCAAAGGACGTGGAGGAGCACATCCGCATAACCAAGAAGTACCTCGTGAGGGTCCAGCTCTTGGAATCAAGCCATGAACGTACGTTCAACTCGTTCGTGGCGTTGCTTCCCACCGCAGATTTGGATTTCTTCATGAGGGAAGAATATTGGCCGAAGGGTGTGGTGTACCGGCGATTCCGTGGGCGACCCAGAATTTCCGGTGCCGCCGAACGACATTAAGTGATAGTTATTTTTAAGATATTAATAAATTATATTTTTATATATTAGTTTACAATTTATAATAATTTGTATGTAGGTATAGGTTTTATCTTTGTCTGTATTTTGTATTAGTTTATTTTGTATTTATGTTGTTTGTGTATTTATAAATATGGGCCTCAGTTGCCTGAAATAAATGAATAAATAAAATAAAATAAATATGCTGAATAAGACTACTAAATAAAGATAAATAAATATTTATCTTGAATACTTATGAAAAATTTACAACTAACAAAATCAATCAACAAACATATAAATTAAAAAAAGTCCCAGTTCCGCGGTATTAGGAAAGCTGCACAGAAGGCTGGCCGCATTGCCCTGCTGAATGGCGAGGCGAATTCCCTGTCCGAAGTAGAGGCCAGTCTTCTGGTCTTTAGTAACATTGCTCTCGAATAGAGTGTGCGCCTGGTCCCTAAGAACGGCTTCGCAAATATGTGGTCTTCACCAAGACTCGCGTATTTGCGCGGCTGGGCGTTTTCAGCTGAAGCGGCACCGGCCCCAGCAGGCGTTCCAAACCAGCGGTCATCCCAGCTTCCAGAATTTGAGCCAGCAAAGCGCCTCTATCGACGAAGTTTAATGTATTTTCTGCGTCAACCTTCAGTAGAACTTCACCAGCATCACGTTCGAGGAAAGTTCTTAGGGCGTGGACAACGTCTTCGCAGCCTCCTTTACATCTAAAGCCGAGTTGGATAGGCTAGAAGAAATCTGCTAGACTGAGGGCAATGAAGCTGCAACATAGCTATCAGACGTCGCCAGGTAGACCCAACCGCAAAGAACGAATGTCCTTTTTTTAGTGCGATCAAGTTTACCTAACTTCCATAACACAAGCTTTGCATACTTTGGGGCTAGATAGCTCTGTGTGAATTTGTCCAAGCACATATTCTCATAGGCTCATATATATAGGCTCAGAGGATCGGAGCATTGCTCTCCATGGCTGTGAAGGCACCACGAAGGCTCTGGCAGCCTTCCAAATGGTCCTGGATACGATTCTCGGAGATTACGCTTGGAGAGACCGGGCGATGTTGTTTTGGGTGATTTCTTTATTTATTTTATATTTTATTTCTCTAGTTATTTCTCCTGTTATGTGTGACTGAGTTAGATTTTGAGGGTATTTTTGGATATTACAGTTAGCCTGTTTACATAGGTAGTTGAGCTTTATATATGCATGTATGTATAAACAGTTAGCGATTCTTACAGTCCTTTCGCTGACGCGAGTTGTATTGGTATTTGGTATAATGCCACAAACTTATCTGACCCGGTGGCCAATGCTTAGTGTCACCATTTTAAAATACCATGTCAATTTCAACGACAGCGACATATTCGCGTACAATATAGCTCGCGGATGAGAAAAGAACTACATTTGACAGACAGCCAACAAGAACAACTCACAACATAAACAATGACAGGAACGCCATAACCAGACTTATCTGGCGCGGACCCTACCAGGGGGTCATATTTATGATTCAATAGTCAGTCATCAATTTAATGTATTCAGTTTAGGCTATACATTGGACGTATGAAAGTCATCCAATAATTTTAAAATGTACATTTTAGATTTGTTACAAAAAAATATTATTCATTCAATATCAAATAGATTTTATGTTTGAAAAATTTAAAATATAGTTTTATTAAATATATATAAATGTTTGATTCAAATTAGAGTGTCACAAAATTATCTGAACCGGTGGCCAATACTATAACTAAGTAACCGTCTGAAATGTCATGTCAATGTCAACAACAGTGACGCAATTAAGGCCAATTAATATTAATCATATGATGAAATGAAACGCTTTTGTGGCCTTTATAAAGCCCCTGATGTTCATATCGTCTAATGTCAAATGTAGATAGATAGTTTTGAACCACGTGTTCGATTTGTTGTCCAACAGTAACCTACTAATTCTACTACAAAAACAGAAATTGTTTACATTGCACTTGCTTGTCGTATACCTATAACATTAAAACACGCAAAATATTAAAAATTCTGAAAAAAGAGTAGAAAAAAAACAAATAAAGAAAACCTAGTTAGTACACAACATACCAACAACTACGAAAACAATAAAAAAAGCAGTTGTCAGAACCATTCGCTTTAAGGTACCCTAAAGTGCCTAATATGTCCTTGGCCAAGTGAAAATCTTGTTTAAAAGGAAGCCGATGGGATTTTCCGGTCGGGTGCGACGGACGCCGGTGACAATCGAATTTTAAAGGATTCATTCATTTACCTACGGGGGCGACTGCTGGGAGCGCTACCCTATCGCGGTAGCAGTGTAACACTGGCGCATTTACCCTACCAGTATACTTGGCAGGTGCACGTTCATCTTGCGAACTCAAATCACTATTTTTCAATGGTCAAAACGCATAATTTGTATAAAATTTATGTTAGTATGATATTTGTGATGTCATCATCAGGTTAATTTGATAATATTCATTTATGTCATGTCAAATAAGTTGGTATATTACGAAAGCTACGGATTTTTACCATTTCATAGTTGGCTTCGAAACAGCTACGAAATTTAAAAAATATTCCCAGTTGGTAGTCGACTATGAAATGGGAAATTTTCTTACCCACTTGGTAGCAGTCACCAAATGAAACTTGAGACACCAGTAAAAATATAGGTTTTGAGACTTTTGTGGTTTTTCACTACACTTTCACTACACATATTATCGGGTTTCTTACCACGATTAGTATTGTTGTGTCATCACGTGACCATGACGCATGCAACTGCGCCGAAATATCGAGGTAAAAACAATACAAACCGTGGTAACAAACCTGATAATATGTGTAGTAAGACCATTAAAAATTTCCATTTTGTAGCTGGCTTCAATGGAAAATATTATTCCTATTACGTAGCTACGAATGTAAGCTACGAAACAGGATGGGCTTAAGCTATTGGCTGCGGTGACTGCTAAGTGGTATAAAAAGAAAAAACATGAGCGAATGTCGTGTCTAACCGCGTCCCATGGTCACTCCTCACTCGAGCGCCAATCTCGACACTTTGTGACCTTTTTAGTGAACGGGAATCGAAGTTCTATGGCCACTAACAATGCCCGATTTAGGACCTTAGAAAGGGTATATTTTCGGGGATGTCCTGATTAGTCTATGACAGTATTATTACCTAACTAATATGAGAGTACCATATACATATATAGTATTGTGTGGTGTGGTGGTAGGAATATTAGAAAGTGATATTATTTTGTAGGGTGGCAATCTCTATCAATGTAGATTCAGGAACCTTACATTTTCCTTATTGTGAGGATGTGAGGTAACTTCCGATTTTTTTCCAAAACGTGGAAAATTAATTTACCTACATTCCTGAAAAACTTAAAGATACTTACAACCACAAAGAGAAGTTTTATGGAAGAATAATATTTTTAAAATATGAAAGATATTACAACACATTTTTTAGAGAACCGTACGTCCGAAAAAATACACGTATCCCGGAACGGACGTAAAAGAAATTAAAATTCATTATTTCAATTTCTGCTCGGCCGGGAATCGACCCAGGGACCTCTGCGTGGCGACCGGCATGTTATCCAACTAAGCCACTCAGGTCGTCAATAAGACGACGTCAAACAGACGCTCCGATTTGGCTGGAGTTACCCAATTATTCCAAAAGCGTCTTTATTTTGTACATTGTAAGGTTTAGTATCGACTGTAACTGACGGTGGGTCGGCTCCAGCCAAATCGGAGTGTCTATCTAGTAGGGCTTAATTACGCGAGCTCTAAAACTGTTTGTACTTTGTATTTTTGATACTTCGAACACTTTCATTTATAAAACGATAATACAAAGCTTTGTTAAATCGAATTTATTTTTATTCTATGTAAAGTTTCATGTAGTTTAATTAAAGCTAAAGCTGGCCTTGTAGTGTCCGGCATAGTAGAATAGCACCAACCCCTTACACTCGTGGGTATCGTACAAGGCGACTAATGTTTTCGAGGCAACAGATCTAGAGTCTCCATAAAAAATGGGCAGCAGCGTTTTCCATTATTATACATAAAACACTGCGATGTCCAACCCGCCTGACAAGCATGGAGATATGGCAATAACCTCCCCTGTCGTGGGAGAGGCCCTAATTACTGCAGTGGGCCGTGGGTTGTGATGACGAATGCTAGTTTGCGAGACCGATACCTAACAAAAGTTAACGCCAAGTGGGACTGAATGAATGGGTGATCGTTTCGTACTTTCAGGCTATCCATCGCCCCAACGAGCTCGCAACCTTCTTATACCGTTGGCGAAACGTGGTGGAAGATGTTCCACTGGTCTGAGACTGGTTAAACAATCTCGGGATTCTTGGAACTGTTCAATCGCGGGATCCGATTGGCACCGCGACCATCAATATAGAACCTTCATCCCACCAAAAACCTTTATAAGGCTGTTGTTAAACATAGATTCCCTCTTATAAACAGGTAAAGTACCTACGCAACGGGGTATTCATTCCTAGAACACTTTAAACCGCCCCCGCACGAACCGACGTTGGAATCAATTAAAAATAAATCAAAAGAAAGCCGCACTGACGAATTCGCAGCGAACCAAATATTACATTTCTCTTTCTGTAAAACTATCTACTATCTCGCTGCCGCCCCCCGCTAGCCTCCCCCGCGCGCGCGTGTGTGCCGTACGAAAATTCGTACTACCCACACATTCGCTCCCCCTCTTTCACGGTTCTAATTTTTCGGGAATTTGGGGCATATTCGTAAATATGAAATGGAAAAAATATTTCGCGCGCGAAACGATAGTGAGCCTTGCGATTTAGGCGGTAAGGTGGGTTTTCCAACGGCGGGTGGTTGGAAAAAAAATTACTTCATATGTCGTCCTTAAGACGGAGCGCCGCGCGCTTCGTGTGTGTGTTCGCGCGGGGGGGCCGTGGAGTCGCCTTGCTGCTACAAGTTTTGGGTGATTTCTTAAACGGGAAATAATTACTGTTTGCCGTTTACGTTTAGTATGTTCAAAGAAAAGGGATTAAGTGTTTAATAAAAAATATTAGTTTCTTCCTCCTATTTTCTAAACAGGTCCTTTTAAAATGGTCGCCGAAAAGGGATTAAGTGCTTACCAAAAAATACTAATTTGCGCACTAAATGTTGTTTTGCCTATTTTCTAACAAACATTCCATAATTAAACACATAGTTTGTTTAAACATCAGTGATACTTAAGCAATTAGGCCACTTTTTGTGTCCTTAAGACTACCTAAGTGTATTTACGGCAAATAAAATGTATGATGTACGTATAAAATACACTACGTTGGCCGTGTGGTGTCCGATAGAGCAGAAAAGGACCAACGCCTTACACTCGTGGGTGTCGTACAAGGCGAGTAACGAGTAATTTCTCAATCACGCGTAAAGGACCGACTTTGAGTCCAAATGTGGAAAATGGCTGCCCCTAACCTAACCTAACCCAAGGCGAGTAATGTTTTATCTATCTGTGACTAATGTGATCTCGAGTCTCCGTAGACTAGCAAATGGGCAGCAGCGTTTTCCATTATTATATTTATAATACTGCGATCCAGCCAGCTTACCAAGCGTATATATTATGGCAATGACGTCCCCTCTCGCGGGAAAGGCCTTATGTCCTACAGCAGACTGTTACGGGCTGTGATGATAATGAAATACACTACATGAATACAATACACACAAATTTAATGTATTTCTCATGTAACAACAATGCGAAAACTTATACGAAACAAAGACATAATAATATACAACAATCATATAACCACAGAAATAAAAATTAATTTAAAAAAAATTAACAACAATCAATGGAGTCTCGTTGATGTCTATTGTATGGAGTCAGAGCTGACTAACAAAAGACATCAACGAGGGCACTTAATTTTTAATGTTATCGTTTTGTTTATTAATGATATTGTTAATATTTACGCTAAGGAAAAAGTACTATGGCATTTATAAGCTTTGTATTAATTTCCTATAGATTTTTCAGACAGAAATACTCTTTGAAAATAGCGGTACCGGGTACCGTGTTTTTGCTAAATATCAAACGTTTTATATAATATGTTTTAAATAAATAAATAAATGACATTCATATTTCATGCACCCAATCTAACTCAAAGAAGTAATAATCTTTAGTGGAATAGCTCCAGGCAGAATAGAAATAGCAAAATATTCAAGTCGTGCGCAATTTTTCCTGGAGAGTACAACATCCGCAACGCGTGGGTGATGCCCCTGGTATTGCAAACATCCATAGGCTGTGGTGACTGCTAACCATCAGGCAGGCCGTAAGCTTGTTTGCCATCTTAGTGGTATAAAAAAAATTATCTAATAAAACAACGCCTAAGAAACCTCTCCTCTGCTTTTCAAATACAGAAAATCGCATCGAAATCGGTACATCCGTTCAGGAGCTATGAAGCCACAGACACACACACATCTACACTCTCCTCTTTTTGAGTCGAGTACTAAAACAGTGAAACTTAATATTTCGTAAATAATGACCCAGTTATTGCTCCGACAGGCTACTCCACTCCATCCGCTGTTCATCACCGCGCAATACATATAGACTGACTGTTGTAGGTATGTGGACAAATATATTATATTTTCCTATATGTTAGTTCCATCATTTATACTTTATTACTATGTATACGTACAACTATTTACACAGTGTTTGTCTCTGTGAGCTCTCTGTGTGCTCCATACATACAAAGTGTACAATATTCATATATCTGTCCGCACATATGTACATTAGGGAGGAACTCAATTAAAGATTTCCTGTAATAAGTAACAGGGGCAGATACGCGAAGCATTGCTGTTATTATAGTTGTATTGTGTTTCGCTGTAGCCCGGATTGGATGCTTCTTACTAAGGTTATTGTAATATTTGTACTTTATCAAGTGTTTTATAAGGTTGTAAAGATGGAGTTCCTGGAACGACCTGAGTGGTTCAGTGGTCTGCCGGTCTGCCACGCAGAAGTCCCGGGTTCGATTCCCGGCCGGGCTAAATTGAAATGATGAATTTTAATTTCTGTTACGGGTGTGGGTGTTATATGTGTAATAAGTATGTATTTAAAAGTATATATGTATCAGTTATCTAACACCCATAGTGATGAATGAATGCTTTGCTAAGTTTGAGGCTAGGTGGTGCTGTGTGAATTTGTCCACGATTATTTTTTATTTTTTAATATAAGTATGGATGTGAAATGTATGGATTGTACGACGATACTTGGCAGTGTAGCATCCAGAACAGAATATCCCAACCAATCAATGCCTACATGCCTGACGGTGTCATACAACCTTTGACACTTAGAATTCATACGACATACAAATTACAAGATGACTAAATGTCTGATACTAAAAACTAGGATCTCCGGAGAGACAGGGTGTCTTTAAATTCATGATACCAAGGCAGTGCCGGCCTCAGGGGGTGGCGGGCAGGGCCACCGCCCGGGGGCTCTGTTTTTCAATCACTCGCCACGGCTCGAACGGTATTCAATTTTTATTTTCGGTATGAAATACACAATATTTTTTCAACCACATAGGTAATACTGAAAGAGTACGGTTGAAAAATAGGGAAAGTCAGCGTCATGCATCAAAATATCGAATTTTTTATGGCTCGCCTTCTAATGCTTGTCCTTTCTATGTCTAGCAACTTACCACTAGAGTGAAAGAGATGGGCAGCGCACGCGAGCGCTCGCGTGAATGAGAGCGATTTCAAAAATAGGGCCTCAGGGCGTCGAGCTTACAGTCGCAACAACCCGAGTAGAAAAAAAATTATTTTAAATTTTAAATAAATGTCAAAAATTTAGAGTTCACTGCGCTCGCTTATTCATTGATTTAGTTTTTATTTCTTTTGTTTCTAGTGTTTGTGAACTTTGAAGCATGTAACTACTTGCAAATATCTATAATAAAATAAAGTGATGGACTCATCAGAAATAATTAGTACTTTCAAATCATAGGACAAGACGACCTGGTAGAGATCGCAGGTACCAGCTGGATGCGGAAGGCACAGAACCGGCCTTTGTGGAGATCTCTGGGGGAGGCCTATGCCCAGCAGTGGGCGTCATTAATGATGTAATTAATTTATATGGAATAACAATTTGGTTACTGACATGTAATGTAATTTTAAATTTTATCATTTTGTCATTAATTTATTAATTTGACATTCGTACTAAGTATTGACATTGGCAATATTCTCGGGTAATTTAACATTGTTTACTCAAATGAATAATAAAACTAATAATAATAATAATAAGTTTATTAAATCTTGTGAAATACATTACAATTTTAGATGTTAATAACACGTAAAAGGTAAAAATAAAACATAATTTTTTTTTTCCTTGGCTAGGATAATATGATACCCAGTGTTTCAGGCGAGAAATTACAGGTCTTAAATTAACAAAGAATGGTTTTCTATACATATTACAATAATCACTAGCAAAATATGACGAAGTACACATATATTATATCATAAATTAACTTACGAGAAACTAGAAACTAAAAGTAGGTAATAATATTATAATTTATTTATATTGAATCACTTTACCAATTTGGATACTGACACATAATTATTGAATTGTATAACATTCCCATAGGTACTTGAAAGCTTGTAATTTTATGAGAAATGAAAAAATTGCCTAAACTTTCTTATTTATGAACTAAATAAATAAAAAAAATTATCAATCAATCTTTCGGCTCGTATGATGATGATAATGATAGAAATAGGGCCTCGCAGAGATCTGCTGCCCGGAGCCTCAAAACCGTTAAGGCCGGCCCTGTACCAAGGGGTACCATCCAAACCACTTTTACAACTTCACTCAAATTAAAAACGAATTCTGCCAAAATGTAGAAAACAGCTATTTCTTAAATAACACCAACGTTAACGTTATTGAGCATATAGGCTGAATTTTCTAGTACAAAATGATGTTTATTTCAATTGACCATAACTTATTTCCCACAGCGATCCGAGAGTTGTCGCCTTAGTAAAGTCGCTTTAGAGAATTAAAAATCCTTTCTAATGACATATTTTTCTATGTTATTGGTCAAATAGGCTGAACTTTCTAGTAAAAAATGAAGTTTATTTTTATTTTAATTGATAAGAATTACCGTCCTAGTAAAAGTTGTAGAAAATGAAAAATGCTTTCTAAATACATATCGCTCAACGTTATTGTTCGAATAGGCTGGGTTCCATACATTTCTGATTACGCCATTTAATTATTTATTTATTCGTATGGCATTAATAGCCGAGTCGCTAATTATAACCTAGGTAATTAATGAACACTAAAACTACGTAATGTAATGTAAGAATATTTTCTTCTCACGTCATGGTTGAGGGTTAAAAAGTACCTAACTTAGTTTAAAATCGAGTCTTAAAACCTATACCTTCAGTTTAGTGAGCTTATTTAAAACATAGTGACTTATCAAAAACACACTAGAGGATATGTAAGTATTATCGCTACGAAACACAAAATATGGACAATAAAAAAAATGTTTTTTGTGTCAGTTTGTGCACGGGCAGACCGACGATTTGTGGGTCTATTTTTGTACTCGATGAAGTACCCTACGGCGACCTCACAGTCTATTACTAGACGACGATGCTGCCACAATTTGCATTCCCACAAAATATGATGGATGGTTCAGATAACTGACGCGAAGACATTTGAAAGTCTGTGCAAACTTCCCTCATCATCACAGCCACATAGTCCGTAGTTTTTGCCACTGTTTCTAATGGTGAACCCAAGGACTCCACCAAAATTTGACTCTCCCCCAATTTTTGTTATTTCAAATGTCCATTTTGACCGGACTAACAGTCCATTGCAGGACTAACGGTCCACGAAAGAGGAGGTGATGCCATAATCTCCACGCTTGGCAGGCGGAGATCGCAGTGTAATAAATATAACAATGGAAAACGCTGCTGCCCATTTTCCAGCCTACGGAGTCTCTAGATCTTTAGGAAACATTAGTCGCCTTGTACGACACCCACGAGTGTAAGGGGTGGATGCTATTCTACTCTGGGTCCCCAAGGATCCGTAAGACCTTGGTCAACTTCACCAAAGACACCTAATACCTAGGTAAGTGGCGACCTCGTTACGGTTCGAGTAGCCTCAAAGTACAAAACGGTCACCCATCCAGTTCTCGGACAGCGAGCGTTGCCTTACCTTGGTTAACGGTCTCACAAGCACACAGGCACTAGAATCGTACCGTTTCCACACATAAAAAGCTACCTAACTTTTTAATAAAATGAAACATTTAGGGTCGGACGGCGAATGAATTAAAATTAAGAACGATGAATTCAAATCGAGAACGCCATCTATACGTGTATTATTGAACTCACATGGAACTAGGTAATGTAGAAACGTAGTGGCAGGCGACCATCTAGCACAACCACCAAAAAAAGTTTCATAGGTTTCCGCTAGGTGGCGCAACTAGGTAAACCGTGGTAGCCTAGTGGTGAAAGCGTCAGCCTTGCAAGCGAGCTGCCCAGGTTCGAATCCCACTCCGGACCCTGGAACATTTGTTTTTTTCTATTCCTATAGTTTTTTTTTACAGACAGATCAGATTTATGTTTCTCTAGCTAGAGCATCGTTTCTAAACACGATTACTAACCATTAGAAAAGTACCTGATAAAATGGTCCACACGCTCTTACGCTGGCGCGGCAAGGTTAGTGAGTTTAGTAATGCGCTTTTACACCTAGATAAATTCAGTCGAATAAATTCAGAATAAAAAAGCGTGAGAGCAAATCAAAGTGGAGTGTATTGTTCATGAAATAAGGTCCATTTTTGTATTACTTACGAGTATATTATGTTACACGTAGCTCCGCTTTTCATAAGGCGGTATACAAAATGGACCTTATTTGGTGAGCCCATACATTCCACTTTTATTTGCTCTCACACTTTTTGCTTCTGAATTTAGACGACTGAATTTAGCAAAATATAATAAGCGTATCAGACGCACTTGAGCAGCGCGACGCGGCACGTCAAATCCATTTAAAATCCATTGCAGTATAGCTCTCTTTACTTATTGCAGCATTGCAGCTATGGCAGCCGTACTACTGTACAATTCTTTTTACCCTGTCGCGTCTGTCACATCACCGCGTCGCACAGTAGCCCAGGAAAATCATACATTCTAGCTTGCAAAAGGTCAGGTACGGACGATTTTTGTTATACAGGTAAAACCTTCATGAAAAAACCAAGTTTTCGCTCTCGGGGTGCTGCCGCGGACTCAGCCATAAAACATAAAAATAGGTTTTTGGGGCAATCACTAATATCTCCAATCCGGTGCGTTGTAGGATTTGTAGGCATGTTGTGGTGCAAGGCAGGCAGTGCAATGCGGTCCGGCTCTGCTTGGCAGTGTCGGACACTGACCGGCTCTGTCTTGTATTGTCGGACACGGTCCGGCCGTTGCCGGCGTGCTCCGGTACTGCGGTAGCTAACACTGTGTGTTTCCTTCCTTCTTTCCTATCATTAGAGATATGTAATTTCCTACTCAATAAAGAAAGATTTTGATGATTTTGATTGTGCGTCATTGAGGAGTTTCTTTCGTCGATGTCGTACTCTTGATTCTCTATACGTCTTCATAGAAGTCATCACCATTTGAGTTTTTCTTTGACAGTTGATACTCTGAAATAATGGGCAATTTGTAATTTCAAGGAAATATATATTATTACAGAAACATGCTTTAGAAATGAAACAATAATCATTATCTTCCCATACATGGAGTCGTTGCCAATAAATACGTATATATTATACATTATAAACCGTCAAACTCTTATTAAATACGTATAAACAGCGACAAACTCCATTCAGCATACGAAATGTGAGAGCAAACTCGGGAGGCCAAAACTTATAAATGATGCGTGTAAAGGTGCGAACTCATGAAGAAAATATGTTTGATCCCATGGATGCCTTGCCCGAAAATAGACATTCCGTACCCAGGGCTCGCATACATATTTCCGTTGGACACACTGATAGTCGCCGAGCGAGCGGACGCCTTGCACGACTCCATGGGCATCAAGAAGAAAAAGGGCTTCACCATATTCAATAAGGACGGCGAGAAAGTCTTCATCGGGGTCAAGGAGAAACGCTGCCTCAAGTTCAAGATCAAAATCTTCAACAACTACGGAAACGAAGTGATAGTAGTGAAGAAACCCTATAAGTACTGCGTGAATAGGGTGAAAGTATGGGCTCCGTCGGACCACTACGTGGGCTCAGTGGTGCAGGCCAAGCCCTGCGGCAACACATTCCTGGTGAAGAACCGCGCGCACAAGACCATGCTCATGATCCAGGGGCAGGGCGCCTGCACTCTGATCTACGACATCTGGTCCAAGGACGTGAAGGTCGGCGAGATCATGAAACAGTGGCCGTTGGAGCCAAGAATCAGCGCAAACAACTACGGCGTCTCGTTCCCTCAGCAAATGGACGTCTGGGACAAGGCGGTCTTACTCGGAGCCAGCTTCCTCATAGGTTGTTTAAAATATAAATGAATGCAGTCCGCCCAGATGTCCCACACGCTGCGTTACACAGTACAGAGCGCCTGTAGTTTTTGTGCATGCAAATGTGTTCTTAGTAGAAATTGGGAAGAAATAATAAACAGTGTACAATTAATTCAAAGTTTTAAAAATTATTTATTATAGCTTATGAAAGTAAGAACCTAAAATTACAAATCTCAGTCTTAACTTTTGGAATTAATAAGTACAATATTACTATTAGTAAACAAAGCAACTAACGCCTGCGTTTCTTTTGCGGTGTCTTTGTTTCTTCAATTACATCTCCGTTGGCCACGTCGTCTTTGATCTCGTCATCTTCTTTAAGTTTCCGTCGCACAGGGCCAGTATGAGTGATCGGAATGGCGCGTTCGCCTTTCACGGCCTGGGCTTTCGGGCAAACAACGGTGAGGACGCCGTCCGACGACAATTTGGACTCTATTGCTTCGACATTGCAGTCTTCGGGTAAAGCATAGCGCCGCTTGAACTCCCTGGAGATATATCCATGCTCGTCCTTCTTCTCTTCGTGTTTACCTTCCACCACGACGTGGCCGTCGACTGCTTTCACCGTGATCTCCTCAGGAGCGAAGTGTTGGACGTCAACGTTCACTTGGAACTTGTCTTTGTCGCTCTTTATCGTGGAGCCGAGCTCTCGGGCGGCGGCAGCCAGGTTCCGCCATGGCCGGAGGTGCTGCACGTGGATCTTAGGCCGGGCGAGCACGTCCGTCAGAAAGTCGTCAGGCGAAAGGTCTAACCCGGAGAGTTGATCGCGAAGACGCCGAGGACGCAGGTCCATATCCAATAAATACGGTAATAGTGCCATCGTAGAAAATTCAGACGAAAAACGAAATGTATGAATGACAAATTTTAAGCTTTCAGTCGGCTCAAGTCGAGGATAGGAGTTTGTTCGTGTTTGGAGTGTATTCGCTCTCGCTCGATTTCAAGTGAATGACTGCCGGCAGCGCCGCACCCGCGCGGTTTTATATGAAAACATCGAAAACGAGAATAGTCATCAACAGTCTCGCACTTACCATACTCTTCGAGAAAATACTATGACAACGCCACATATCGTCAAATAGTTGAACTATTTAGATAGATACGAGTTTCAGTAACTTACTTTATCAAAAAGTGTTGCTATAAACCGATAGATGTCGTCGTACTCTACGTTTTCAATGGAAAATTAAAGTATTTGGAACATATTTTACTGCATTTCTGAATGACTAATTTATTGACAACTAGGCTAAAGTACAAAAAGATATAATGCTCAAATGAATAGTTGCAATTATTGTGTATTGGTGATGCTAGGAATAGTAGGATAGTACTAGGAGATTCTAGATGCTGTTAGCTACTTTATTTTAATTTAAATATTCGACACTAGAGGACGCCACCTTCACGAAATACTCGCCACGCCGCAGCTGCTTGCTCATCCATTCATGGAACTCTCTAGCAAACTGTGGATTGGCTGGCGCAACAATGTTTATTCATAGTCGCCCTCTAAAATACTAACTTTTAGAACAAGGAATGATGATCTATTTTTAGGATTAAAATAAAGTGTTTCCGATTAACTTTGTACGGAATTAATAAGTTCTTACACGTAGTATTTTTTCTGTATGCTAATAGCACAAACTATGAACTATGCTAATAGGTTCTATTTATTTATTTAACATTGCACATAATAAAATACATAGAGACAACAACAGGCACGCACTTCTTGTTTCTAATAAGAAATTTTCTCCAGCAAGTCTACAGATTCTACTTAGTATCTACCAAAAAGAAGAACCAATAAATGACATAACTCTTTGTCGGTCAATAAATTCATAATTTTACTTACACGAACGTAGAGAGTAAACTAAGAGTAGACATACATAATCATCACAGCCCGTAACAGTCCACTGCAGACCTTAGGGCCTCTCCACGAAAGGGGAGGTTATTGCCATAATATCCACGCCTGGCCGGCGGGTTGGAGATCGCTGTGTTATAAATAAATAAATGTATATGGAAATCACTGTTGCCTATTTTCCAGCCTACAGAGACTAGATTTTTTGCTTAGATAACATTAGTCGCTTTGTACGACACCCACTAGTGTAAGGAGTTGGTGCTATTCTACTCTACCGGACACCATAATTCCCATAATGTTAAACAGCCATATGTCCAGCTTTATTAATTTTTTTTAAAAGCATGAGATGGTAATCACAAAAAATTGCTTGAGCGCAATATTTTTAAAATAATTAAATTATTATATTTTATGATTACCATGATCTAATCTGGTCTGGTTCCCCCGGTAGCGGAGTGACGGAAGTCAGATGAACGCTTTACTGTAGTTCAGATCTGCTAATTCCTGGATCATCGTCAAGGCAGACCCCGGATCCTCGTGTGCGAGAGCACAACCGGGACATTAACGCCAAGATGATTATTTTATTAAAGCATAATATTGTTTAGTATTGGATAGTAAATTTGTCCACGATTATTTATTTATTTATTATTTATTATTATTTAATACTTAACATAATAAAATATTTAGAAGATATAATTGATTATTGGCTGGTGACTACGTCATGATGAATGTAGCTTACATTGCCTGCAGAGAAAATTTATTACTCATAATGCTTCTAGATGATAAGAGGAAGTAGTATGAATCACTGACGCCGTGTGGTGTCCGGCAGAGTAGAATAGCACCAACCCCTTACGCTCATGGGTGTCGTACAAGGCGACTAATGTTTTCGAGACAAAAGATCAAAGAGTCTCCGTAGTCTGTAAAATGGGCAGCAGCATTTTCCATTGATATATTTAAACACTGCGATCTCCAACCCGCCTGCCAAGCGTGATGATTATGACAATAACCTCCCCTTTCGTGGGAGAGGCCCGAAGTCCTGCAGTGGACTGTTACGGGATGTGATGAGTATGAATCACTAATAGGCACTTACCTATACATTACCATACTCATCCGCATCATCATTTACGAATCAGCAGGTGTTTAAAAAATCTACACAACAAGAGTATAACCTAATTTTTTATAACACGTGGTTTCAGCCGGCCGGCTGACGCGTAAGATAGCACACTAACTACCTTATCGTGTAAAGATTTAAATCTTAGTCCTACCTATGCATTGACACGCTAGTATATATAAATCTGATGGTATGATGTATATAACCTACATTTTCACGCCTAACTAAACCACAGAACAATTTGGATAAAACTATTTAAAAAATCTGAATTGGGTGCAATAGGTAATAAAGCTTTTATGGAGAACTAAACATTTTTAGGTGGAATATGAAACGGTCCTCACGACAGGTGAAGATATAAATAATAGTAGATATTTACTATTACAAAAAAGGGCAGCGTTAAGTTTCTACCTAAATATTGTCGATGATAGCTACAATCAATTATATTTGCCGAAAGCCCGTAAGTATCTACCAATGACAAGATACTTAGATAAAAATAATAAACACCTACGATATTAATACTACTCATTTTATTTTATAGCACATACAATTCAAGTAAAGCACGGAAGTACGTCTTTGATTTAATATAATGTAAGTTAACTTTTATTTCCCTTTTGTTTCGTTTGTCGCAACTTTCTAGAAAATGCACGATCATGCATTTCATAAAAATCAATACAAAGGCTCTTGCCAGCCGTACTATAGATACGATACATGTTTTGGCTCCACCTACTCAAAAACAAAGTTTAAGAACATAATTTACGTATAGTAGCGCTGTATGTTCTTGTGAGATACTAAATGTAATACAATACAAACAGTTCGCAATTTCACCACCAGAAAATAATGTCAAACTGAACGTCTAATACCGGATACACTTAGCGCTTATGACGGGCACTAGGAGAACTAATTCCCGGAAACAGAACGAAACTTCTCGATTAAACATTTTAAATGTAAAAATAACAATTTTTCTATATGAAACTTAAACATTTTATGCATTTAAAAGAATGTAAATAAACTTTTCCATCATAATTGCTTCATATTATTCAAAATTTCGTTCAGAATACTATTTTGCAAGACGGGTTTCCAGAAAGTTCCCGAACATTCTCGTACAATTCGGCTGGCTTGCCGGCAACGACATTACCGCAACCTTGTGGCAAATAGCAGAACTACAAAATCGGTCAGAACTCGTCAACCTTTTATCTGTTGAAGAATGAATTCACATTGTTTACCTACGGTAATAATGTTGTTCAGTTGAAAATATGAATTGCCTAATGGACTCTCCATTACACTAAAGTATGTAAGATTTGTTAATTTTATTGACTTAACTTTTATACAGGCTATTACTCGTCTTGGTGGTATAAACTTACTATCACAAATACTGATTATTACTAGCATGTTAAAATATCTACATAAGTTGTCTATAAATCTAAAAAATATGTTTTCGTCTTCAGTATTCCCTTTCGCTATGAATATTTAAGAGGCCGCTTGCCGTTTTTTTTAATAGATGTAAGTAAATCATAACGATTTTCATAAGGTTTTTTTCTATACTTATTTCATTTTATATCAGAATTTTGGTTTTATATGTACCTATAAGTCTTACGTTTAGGTATACATTGTACGTTTGTATCTCGTAGTGGTACTGAAATGATGTGTTAATACCATCAAACAAAACGTCAGCCGCTTTTTTAAGTAAAATCGAGATCGACACAAAACTCTATATCTGAATAAAAGTTGTTACTTCCTTTTGAATCTGTGTTCGAAATTATTTGATCTAAAACAGAGCCAATGGCGCGCACCCCTGCCGAGTAGCGCACGCATCTGGAAATTTCTACTGCCAGATAGATGTCGTTGACTCTCAGAGCGTATATAAACGATTTGACAGTACGCGACGGCGTCATATTGAAGAAAATTTGAAAGAGAGAACTCAACGCTACTCGCTGCGAAATTTATACACGTGCTTTTATAAGAATCTATCTTATTCTGAAGTGAAATACTGTGCGTTTTATTAAAGGAGTAAGCTAAATACCATCAAAATGCCCGAGGAAATGGAATCTGCGCCCGCGGAGGTGGAAACCTTCGCCTTCCAGGCTGAGATCGCTCAGCTTATGTCGCTGATCATCAACACATTCTACTCTAACAAAGAGATTTTCCTTCGTGAGTTGATTTCAAACGCTTCAGATGCCCTGGACAAGATACGGTACGAGTCGCTGACGGACCCATCGAAGTTGGACAGCGGGAAGGAGCTGTTCATAAAGATCGTGCCGAACAAGGGCGAAGGGACGCTAACGATCATGGACACCGGTATTGGCATGACGAAGGCGGACCTCGTGAACAACCTGGGTACGATCGCTAAATCCGGCACGAAGGCGTTCATGGAGGCGCTGCAGGCTGGCGCGGACATCTCTATGATTGGTCAGTTCGGCGTGGGCTTCTACTCGTGCTACCTGGTGGCGGACCGCGTGACCGTGCACTCGAAACACAACGACGACGAGCAGTACGTGTGGGAGTCTGCGGCCGGCGGCTCGTTCACGGTGCGTTCCGACCACGGCGAGCCCCTCGGCCGCGGCACCAAGATCGTGCTGCACGTGAAGGAGGATCTAGCCGAGTACCTCGAGGAGAACAAGATCAAGGAGGTCGTGAAGAAGCACTCGCAGTTCATCGGCTACCCGATCAAGCTGATGGTGGAGAAGGAGCGCGAGAAGGAGCTCTCCGACGACGAGGCCGAGGAGGAGAAGAAGGAGGAGGAGAAGGACGACGACGACAAGCCTAAGATCGAGGACGTCGGCGAGGACGAGGATGAGGACAACAAGGACAAGAAGAAAAAGAAGAAGACCATAAAGGAGAAGTACACTGAAGACGAGGAGTTGAACAAGACGAAGCCGATCTGGACGCGCAACGCGGACGACATCACCGCCGAGGAGTACGGGGACTTCTACAAGTCGCTGACGAACGACTGGGAGGACCATCTGGCCGTGAAGCACTTCTCTGTGGAAGGCCAACTGGAGTTCCGCGCGCTTTTGTTCGTGCCCCGTCGCGCGCCCTTCGACCTCTTCGAGAACAAGAAGCGCAAGAACAACATCAAGCTGTACGTGCGCCGCGTGTTCATCATGGACAACTGCGAGGACCTGATCCCCGAGTACCTCAACTTCATCAAGGGCGTCGTCGACAGCGAGGACCTGCCCCTCAACATCTCCCGTGAGATGCTGCAACAGAATAAAATCCTCAAAGTCATTAGGAAGAATTTAGTTAAGAAATGCTTGGAGCTCTTCGAGGAGCTCGCCGAAGATAAGGAGAATTACAAGAAGTATTATGAACAGTTCAGCAAGAACTTGAAACTGGGTATCCACGAGGACTCCCAGAACAGGTCGAAAATCGCAGACTTGCTCCGCTACAACACATCCGCCTCTGGTGATGAGGCATGCTCTCTAAAGGAATATGTATCCCGCATGAAGGAAAACCAGAAGCACATTTATTACATTACTGGTGAGAACCGAGACCAAGTGGCCAACTCGTCGTTTGTTGAGCGAGTTAAGAAGCGTGGTTATGAAGTTGTCTACATGACGGAACCTATTGATGAGTATGTAGTACAACAGATGAGGGAGTATGACGGCAAGACCCTGGTTTCGGTAACAAAGGAGGGCCTGGAGCTGCCCGAGGATGAGGAAGAGAAGAAGAAGCGAGAGGAGGACAAAGTCAAGTTTGAGAACCTCTGCAAAGTGATGAAGAACATCCTAGACAACAAAGTTGAGAAAGTTGTTGTCTCAAACAGGCTTGTGGAGTCCCCGTGCTGCATCGTCACTGCTCAGTACGGTTGGTCAGCCAACATGGAGCGCATCATGAAGGCGCAGGCGCTGCGCGACACCTCCACCATGGGCTACATGGCCGCCAAGAAGCACCTCGAGGTCAACCCCGACCACTCAATTGTGGAGACATTGAGACAGAAGGCAGAGGTTGACAAGAACGACAAGGCCGTAAAGGACTTGGTGATCCTGCTGTATGAGACTGCCCTGCTGTCGTCTGGGTTCGCTCTGGATGAGCCTCAGGTGCATGCGTCTCGCATCTACCGCATGATCAAGCTGGGTCTGGGCATCGATGAGGATGAGCCCATCCAGGTCGAGGAGGCCAGTGCTGGGGATGTGCCACCATTGGAGGGAGACGCTGATGATGCATCCCGCATGGAGGAAGTAGATTAAATTGTGTATGTTCCGCCTAGTGTTAAGCCATATTATGGTTATGTGTGTATCTGATTGTGCACTGGTGTACAGCCAAAGACTGAATTAGTTCAACAAATTCCATTTTAATTAATGATAATAAATGGTTAACATTTAACAAATTATGTGCTTGTTTTGTTTATTATCTCTGCCCTATGTTGGTAACCTCTTTGTAGATAAATTCAAATTGTTAATAATTTTATTCTTTTTTTTATACTGTCGATTTAGATGCAGATTGTCCCTTTGTTCTGTTTGATTTTTAGATAGATAAACACTATCTATTGCTTATAAAACAGCAATACCAATTATTTACTGTTACAATAATAAGGAACACATATGAGCCTTATCGCTACAAGCGATCAAGAGACCAGGCAACCTTTACAGAAATTGAGACTAATTTTACAGTACCTAGGTAGTACATTTATCTAAACACCCAAAAAACTACTACTAGATTTTTCAAATCAGGTATGCAAGGGTGTCTCATAAAAATCTAAACAGTTTAGAACTGATTGCTTCCAAGTAGGTATTTTGATCTAAGGATCTCTTAAAGGTTTGATACTTTTAAATTTTTCCAAAAATACCCAGTTCCAGGGACGGACCATGCGTGTATGAGTAATGTAGATACATACACGTCACTTGCTAGCTTTTCCTCGATGAGTCATTTCGGATTTGGAGAACAAACATTAGGATAAGCCTAGCTCTGTTGAATCACACCATAGGGGCCTTAGTTAGGAAGTTAGCGTAAACGATATGTTTTTTCTATGTTATGGAGAGTCCAAGAACCTCCCAGACCGAGCCTTTCAGGCTATAAGTATTATAGGTACGTATTATACTATGTATTTTCTATCCTAGTGGAGAGATAAAGCCGAAAATGGTGTGCCAATGAAATGAAACTGCCGACCACTGTCACTAGTAAGTGATGATGAATCTTAGCCTAAAAGCTGTGTTTATGTGAAAATCTTTGACTAGTCACTTTTAGGATTTCGGATTAGCCATACAAAATTAGAAACTGATTACTGAACGCATGGTCTGTTAAGCCTAGATGTCAAATTACGCATAGACGACGGGAATGGTAAATTGGTGATGATGATTTTTGTCTAATAGCGACATCTTTAGATTGAGTGTAACTTGGACAAGGAAATATATCTTAACACTACTATAGTTTTCTGTAGTATCACTAGATGTCAGTGTGCCAACAGTATTAGCTATGTATACTATAATATAGATGGCGCCCTGATGTAGATTCGATATAGATTCTGATGCAGTCTTATATTACGATACATAAAATTTTTCACTTGATTTGTTTCACTTTTGCTTGTACATTTCTAGGATGGACGTATCCTTGCTCAAGAACATATAGATAGAGGTAGAAGAAAGGTACCTAATCTTGAATGGGACATAGAAAATAATAATAGTGGAGAAAACAGGAACTATCATGCCGCCATTGTGAATACAAAACATTGACGTCTTGGAAAAAGAGCTAGCGCTCTCCTTAAACACACATGAAAATTAAATGATATCATATCTATTCTTTTTAGGTTTTTGATTGCAACTTCTGAAAGGATATGTTCACTTTACTAAAATACATCTACACTATAGCGATACGTCCACTGCACAGAAATGTCCAGTCTATTGAAATAACTACTCTACCGTTATGTCCGCCCTGCCGTATTGGTCATAGTACCGAACTGTCCAGCAAGCAAAATTTGTAGCGAATCGAAACGACCACCTAGAAAAGCCACATAAAACGACTCTCAAAAGAGATTGAGGTCCCGCGCTGGGCTACAGAATTCCAGTGGCGGTTGGACGCTATCGTCTGCAGCGAAGCAGCCCGGATTAGCAGCACCAGGATCAGGGGCTTAAAGATTAGCTGGGTGTAGAAGACTTAACAGCAAAACTACTAACAGACGTTCCGCTTTGGTGACCATATTTTGTACTTCGTAAGGATTAGTATCGTATACAACTGACGGTTCATCTAGCCAAATCGGAGCGTCTGTTACTAGTAAGGATAAACGCCAACGCCGATGGCCTAATTTAGTAACTTTTTAGCACAAAGAAATGAAAATGGTATCAAAATGTTACGTGATTAAAAAAACCTGTCTGTGTGACACATCAATAATTAAAAGAGTTTCAACCCTCCAACATTAGTTTCGGGTCGCCGCTGCCCATCTTACAACCACATAATAATTATCATAAATGTAATTCAAGAATGTTGAAGACTTTTCATACAAAAGAGTTCAACGCAAGCGACACGCCCGTTGATGTCTTTTATAGGAATGTAATTTAAATTTGTATAGTTAAATCGTTTAAACCGACATCGGTTATAAGGTCCCGGCCGAATCCCTATATGAGTGTCTCTTATAACGACATCTAAGTAAGTGCCTATGTGAACATATTGCTTATAACGGCATCGGATATAACGACATAGTTATAGCGACGAAATTGATAATTGAAAGAAATATTTAATGTCCTAATCAATAAAGAAAGGAGACAGTCTAGTTTTTTCCTGACCACCAGCCGGCATAATGAGAGTTGTAATGGATAAAGCTTATAAAACGTAATGTCCTCTCGTAATTATTTAAATTCTTTAGCTAGCCAATTTTTTTATATTAATGTTTAAAATATTACTAATTTGCTATGAAAGGAACGCATTCTTGGCATGAAATTATGAACACACCCGAAAAAAGCTATGGATGCACAAACTTATCTGACCCGGTGGCTAAAACTGGAATCAAGTGTCGCTATTTTGAAATATCATGTCAATGCCATTAACAGCGACGCTGTCACTGGGTCAGATTAAGTTTGTGACACTGCATAGACAGACAGGTAAAAAAATCCTAGGTTTGGACATTGACAGTGACAGGCATGTCATTGTCTTTGTCATACACTGCCACCAGGGCTGCCAGATGTACGATTTTAATCGTACTCCTACGATTTTTTGTCATTTTTCCTCATGTACGATCGCTACACTATAATCGTACGGAAATTGTACGATTTTTACAATAATATTTTTGACGAAAATGATGCAGGCAATAGATGACGAATGGCGCAGTTTTCCCAACATTTTAGATAAAATTGATTTAACTATGAATACCGACGAGTTTTGGGGCGTTATCAAAAAACAATTCGAAGATTATAACACACTGGCTCAATTTGCTTTAAATTTGTTATGTCTTCCCCATTCTAGTGCAGATTGTGAACGAGCATTTAGTTAAGTTAATTTAATAAAAACAAAACTTCGAAACAGTTTATCGAATAAAACATCGAACGGAACACTATTAGCCAAGCAATTAATAAGAAGAAACGAAAATTGTACGAAGTTTAAGCCTACAAAAGAAATGTTACTCAATATGACCACAGAAAATTTGTATAAGTGTAATAAATAGTGTATTTTGCATTTTTTTTTACTAACAAATTTTAATTACTTTTAATAAAACCTTTGTACATTTAGGTTGTACGATTTTTTTATTTCTAATTTTTTTGGTATACGATTTTTTTGTAGTTGGTGTACGATTATACCTTTTTTGCACCTGGCAGCCCTGACTGCCACTAATAACGAATGAAACTGCATACTCTGTTAGGAAGACCTGCCCGGTGGTTGTGATTTCGAAGGCGATGATAGGCTGTGAGCGAATTAATTAGCCATAATAATATGTATTTTGATGCTGGGGAATTCTAGTTATTATTTTAGTTTCTTTTTGGCCACATCCGTCGGCCATTTTATGTATCAAAAGGTGTGTGTCACGCATTGTAGGCATTTTTGCCGTTGTGCCCCTTAAAAGGAGTTTTCTTACAGAGCCATAACGTTGTCAGACCATGTGACAGCGTCGCTGTTGTTGGCATTGGCATGACATTTCAAAATGACGAGACTTAATTCCAGTTTTGTCCATTATGTCAGATATGTTTTTATTATATAGTAAAAACCAGGGGTAAGCAATGCTAGTAATGCAAGGGAGCTGGATGGGTGACCATTTCGTATTTGAGGATAGTCACACGTTAGCACCACAACGAGTTGGAAACTCGTTATGTGTCCTAATACCGTTGGCGAAGCGAGGTCGTTCGAGGTGTTGTACATACCATGATTCTAAGGAAATCTAGTTCCTGTGCTAGTTCATTTTGGGCACATCCGTCGGCTATTTTATGTAACATCAAAAGGTATGTCACGCGGCACGCCGTATTACCAGTGTTTTCTTAAAGCGAACGCATTATTGAGCATAATGCCCTCTCCTCTTGAAAGGAGTTTTTTCTTTCCTCATTGATTTCTCTTCGCTATGACGAAAAAAACTTCTTACTCCGGGCATAAAACGAGTTTCTTCTTTCATCGTTTATTCTACGGCTCGATCCAGTGTTGCATGAGTGTCGCGTGAGTGTTGCAGTTTTGCTAAAAATATTAAGTTTTCGAAAAATAATTGTGAAGAATTGGCTAGACTTAGATTTTTTTTTTAACTGATACGTTTTCCGTATTTTTCATACATCCGTTTTTCATTCACTTTGTACCGGCTGGATCTTAGTGAACACCTTGTATGAACCGATAGACCGTATCCTTTGAATTTTGTATCGCCTTCGTAATTATCTGTTATTTCGACCAACCGTCCTATTTTTGCGCTAGAGCACGCACTAATTTATAAGCTTTTATTTAACTTACACTGTTTGTATTTTATTTTCGGGACTAATCTTGCAAGCCTAATTTGGCTCACTTTCCGGTGTTAATTGAGCTGAACTTAGTATAGGTACCAATGTAACTTGGATGACAATGCATTAATATGGTACCATGGATCTGATGATGCAGTTGGCGGAAGGTGGTCATAGGAACTAATGAACGCTACATGATAACTCCAACGTATTAGGGCTATTTGTAAAATTTTCTTTTTTATTATCAATAGGCTTGTATTTGACCTCAACTCACCTGATGGAAAGCGACGATGAGGTCGAAGATGTAGCATGCGTGCGTAGCAGATACCTATTCACTCTTGATTTGAAGACCCCAAGGTTACACTTGTCGGGGAACAATGACTCAGGCAGAGAGTTCCACTCCTTTGCAGTGCGCATGAGAAAATTGGATCTAATTAGGGGTATACTCATTAATGGTCTTAATGAGTAGGTATACCCTCGTCTCACGTCATCATGTCGCCGTTTTTTTAATACAAACCTTGAACTGAAAATTACAACACAATTACAAACCAAAAATGAAATAGTTAGATAGCTGCATTCGTTCTGAAATTTTGCGCGAACATGCAAGCATGCAACCCTTTAATACTTTGGGTTATATTATCGAAAAAAAAACCATTTCTGTTTATAATATTAGTATAAATATTGCAAAAAAAAACAGAAATCTTTCCGGTGTATGATATTATAACGACGCGCTCTAGTTCAAAGCGCGGTTTAATGGTCAGACATTAGCGTTATTGTTTTACATACACGATCATACATACAGAATTTAAAATTTAGAGGGTCTATTGTCGAGTGGTTAAGGTATAAATGATTTGACGAACTTTGTATAAGATACTCACGAAATTGTTTTGTTCGCTGATGATACATCTTTTGTGTTTAAAATTAAAAGACAACAATTAACATAATATGACGACGTGAACAAGGCTATTTCAGAAGTGGTAAACTGGTTTACGGTTTATTTTATTTATTTTTATTTATTTATTTAGGACAACCAACAAGACTTACACTAACAAAGTTATAGCATCTTATAGCTAAAATATTTTCTCTTTCTAAGTGCAGCCTTAATTATAGGTCACCACGACAAGAAATATAGACAACTTCGCTTAACATATTACTTAACGTACATTATTGTTTAACTTACTTAAAGTATTTTAAATATATTTTTTGGAGAAACGATGTTAAGTATATAATAAAATATTAAATGTTTAAATATGTAGGAAATATCAGCAACGTGGACGGCGGTTTATTAAATTTTGCGATATATACCTACAACCTTGAAAATATCGGAGACATGTTAGGGTTCAGCGACAGATAGAGAGGTAACAATTTTCTTTTTGATTGTTCCAGCGAAATCGTAAAATAGATCTATGTCCATAAGTTTGCTCATTTTATTAAACTGAGATTGTAACCGATTCAAAGTTGAAAACTTACCTAGGTTACTCCTAAAGCCAGCGATGCAGAATGGAACAAACCGACTTTGACGCAATGATCTAGAGGGAGCATTAAAGTTCAACTTTTCAAGGATTGTAGGACAATCAATAGCACCCTGGACAACTTTTGCGAGAAACATAAGATCTAGTAAAAATCTTCTGTCTCTAAGGTCAAGTACTCTAAAATGATGAACGGTTAATAATTTATAACTGAATGGACAAAGACAAATGTTTAAAATTCCCCTTACCAAATCAGTACCCACTAATATACAAGTCCTCATTTGCCTGCCCTTATCCGATTCATTTCTAGTCGGCACAGTATGTTTTCTTTCTCTATTCATCCCTATTCGGATATCCACGCTCACCTCTCACTCACTGATATACAAGTTAGAGGTGAGAATTTGGATCTTGCTGATTCTACAGTATTTTTAGGTATCTAAATAGTAAACCACAGTGGGGTCCTTACATTGATAAATTGGCGAAAAGGCTAAGTTCTGCAGCATATGCTGTAAAGAAGATACGAGTTATTTCTGATGAGGCTACAGCAAGATTAGTTTACTTTAGTTATTTCCACAGTATTATGACTTATGGCACATTATGACAATGCCGTCACAATACATATATGAGAACTTAATCTATGTTTATAAAAATATACACTTGTTTTTGAAGAACAGTGATGTTCATAATATGAATACTAGAAATAAAGCTTGTTACTAGTGCTTGTCGTCTGGCCAAAATCCCCAAATTATGTGTGGCTCAATGTGTACGCTTTTATAAGATTCCAACAGATGTATAGAAATCGCCATTGAATAAATTTAAAGTCACTATAAAAAATAAATTATGTCAAAAAAGTTAGTATGTAGGGCAAATATTGCTAGACATATAAAAAAAATTAACGTAGGCTCCGTGGGTTTTTGCCGTTGCTTTACCACGGAGAAAAACACCTTGGAAGCGGCGGTAACTTTCCTTTGTTTCCCACACACTGTGTCTTTAGTCGTAACGGGGCTGGGCCTGCTCTGCATTGGCTGCGGTGGGGATGGCGTAGCGTAGGGGTGGGTAAGGATAGGGTAGGGGTGTGTAGGGATAGTGTAGGGGCAGGCCGGGGTAGGGTAGGTGTAAGGGTAGGTGTAAGGGTAGGGTAGGATAGGGTGGTTAGTTGTAGGGTAGGGTGGAAACAGCTACCTATCACATACAGTATCCGTGATACATGCTCGCTTTAAGATCTGTTTGGCGGTGGTGTAGGGCCCAGGTCGCCCTTTTCCCTCAAAATTTTTTGAATTGGACGATGGCTGGGGCCTGCGTTATACTCGTAAATGGGTGCTGCCATGGTGGACTGGCTCACTCTTGCTGTAGTTTTAGGTGATTTTAGATTCTTACATAGTATGTCGGGCGCGGTCCGGCTCTGTTGAGCCTTGTCGGGCACTGACTGGCTCTGTCTGGTATTGTCGGTATTGTCGGCCGTTGTCGGCATGGGGTGGATGTGCTCCGCTCCGGCCCTGCACGACTAGCAAATCGTTGCGCTAGTTCCCAAATGTATGTGGGTTGCACAACCATACGGACTTCAGCAAGTCTATTCAGACTTAGCATGGTCTTATTATACTCTGCCTTTCTCTCCTTTTAGTTCCTGAAGTTGGTAGTCATTATCTCCGTCTCTGTCATCTCAAGTGACAATAGTTACCTTCAGTCTCTATCATCAGATAAGCTTGATGGTGCTATTCCATTGTCACCCGACTTACCTACTTAAAATTTCAGCTCAATCGGATGTTTAGAAGTAGTTCTTATACAGCAGCCAGCACAATCGAGTTACAATTTGTAACAGTGCTCCTTGTTGCTAATGTCTGTTGGCAGTGGTGATCACTTTCCATCAGGTGGCCCGCTTGCCTGTTTGCCTGCCATATAACATAAAAAAAACACGACTGAAGAGCAGACTATTGCTCCTAGAGCACCTTCCTAAAGATTAATGATAGTACCTCTGCGTTTGATAGTAGGTACTTGTCGACATTTTGACAGCTGTCAAACAAGCCGAAAGAATTTTCGAAGTCGGTTCAGCAGATTCGGAGATTGCCCCCAAGAACATACTAACTTTTCATCTTTATTACGCTTTCCAGCGCTACTAGGGTCGCATGTATCAATTTAATTAACTCTACCCTCACGCTCTACCTTACATTACTCAGACGTTCTGATGCAGTGAACTCTCTGGTATAGTGGTCATTATGATACAGGGATATTCTGATACAGTTCTGATACAGTGGATATTCTGATACAGCGCTCATTCTGATACAGTGGACGTTCTGATGCAGAGGACATTATGATACAGTGGATATTTTGACATAGTAGACATAGTGGCTGCCCACGACAGAAGAAAATCGCGTACTGCCCTTTGATTCCGGACTGGGACCTACCTGCCGATCGCAACCTGGGGCAGGGGGGTGCATATCTTTAGACGAATAAATGTTGAGTCGTGAACTATAACATTAACTTTATTAGAATAGCGTTGTAATTTTTCTTATCTAATCTTAAAGTACTGTTTGAATTGATTGCAATAACAATCTGTACAAATATAGAGAGGTACCTACAATTACTGTATTTATTTTAAATTGCAATAAAGAGTTTACATACATACATACATACATGAATATGGCGCTTAGTAGGCTATTTATGTACAACATAAGCACGATGCAAGAGGATAAGTGCATTATCACCTTTAAGAATGCGATTGAGAAACGCAAACGTATTGTAAACGTCCATAGGCTGCGGTGACTGCTTACCATCAGGCAGGCCGCAACCTTGTTTGCCACCTTAGGGGTATATAAAAAAAGAGAACTTTGTGCAAGTTGCCCTTAGAATCATATTACTGAAGCAGCAGATAAAAAGTTAAAAGCATTCATGAAATAAATATTCTGAGAGTCAAGGATGACTTTTTGGGGCCTAAGGGACAGCTAATGTCCCCTTGTTTCCTCCAATTCAAATTGGATGCAACAGATATGCACATAACCTATAAGTTGCGGTGGCTGCGAAGACTTTTTTCTAAAAGTGAGTCAATGGACTTATGCTCCATAGACCTGCTTATATTGAAAACAGATTATTTCTATACTACCATCTGACCCGTACAAGGGTGCAGCCGATTCGAAAGAGCCTCTTTCGTGGCAACTGGCAACTGTTAGTGAAGTTGGCTTGGGCCCATGCTTTGACCTAGAAATATTTTAAAACCCAATGAACCATAGAAATGAGAAATCATGACCTTATGACCACTGCGCGTGAAGAAAAGAGACAGACGGCAAAGCACCTGACGTATGTCATTGTTTTGACTGTCAGGAGGTCATAGGGTCCCGCTTGCTTTGCGTGAACTTCGTTTTTCAGAAATTGTTTAAAAATCGACAGTTAAAAATGTAAATAGTATGTGATGTAGGTTACTGTTCTGAATGTGAATTTGATGTTCCAAGAAGAAATAAGTCGAAAAAAGAAACGTTCCACAGATAAATACGAATTATTCGTTAAACTGTTTTGTGTAATAATATGTATTTTGTTAAAGTATTAAGCATTCGAAATATATTAACAGTTTTTAATGGACTGCGTCAGAATGTTTTTCGAGCGTATGTGTGTATGTTTCTTTTTTGACACGGGCTTAGACTGTATTGGCTTCCCTCGCGCTATACGTATAGTAGTATTTGATTTAGATAAGAACATTAAAACAGTATTGGTAGGGAGGTATTCGAAGAGTCATGTCTCCGAACTGTCATTGTGTGTGTTTCTCGTAAATCTTCTACATCCTCATCCATAAATTTGTGTTATTAATTTAATTAATTTCTCATATAATTTTTTACTAAATTAGTACTAAATATAAGTTACAATCTTGTTTATTTTCTCACAGCTAAAGTCAATTTGGTATGGCAAGTAGCGACAATGGTGACGGCAGAATGCTTTAACTCAATCTTGAGAAATTAATTAGAAAGCATGCTACTGCTGAAAACTTTATTTAGGGATCACACAATCATCACTCAATTTATGGAACCATGGGTCCATGAGATGGTAGGGCCTCGCAAGCTCCCTTCATATGCTTTTATCATGGAAGGTAAATAAATGACGTCTGTATTGTACATGGTATTGGTAGATGGCGAAACAGCGGGGCGGCTGCGCGCGCGCACCCAAAATTAGACGCTGGCAATGGACTGCTCCAAGTAGGGTGACCAAGTTGGTTAAAGATCTGAGTTTATTCAACTACGCAAATATTGCTCGTTGTAGGTAGAGGTATATGGTCGGTTTTGCTAACGGTGTTGCTAAATAATACCTAAAATAAATAAGTACCAACAATACCTACGGATGCTGGGGAAACGCCCCGTTAAATCTCGACTAAATCAAGATATTCAAATATGTAGGTTGTGGTCGAAAGACATTTGCGCCAATGGATATATGCGCGAAAGAACAGTTGCGCGAATTTTAATTTGCGCCAAATATGTAAGTATTTTGGTAGCAAAGTCAGCGTCATCTGTAACGAGGTCAGTCCCAGCCTCTGCTAGACCAAAGTATTAAGCAGATTTCCACCAAGTAAGAACATGTATTTATCTTTATAATGGTGAAACTGTGTTTATCTACTTATATTGTTTTATGAATTTTGTCAGGAGATAAAACTCTGGGGAATTTTGTTCAACTTCAAATGAATTAAGTTTCGTTTTCGATTGTAAGAAATATGCATTTAATATCTATGCCTAACATTACATAAGGTTGAAGTTGTTTTATTAATTTGCAAGTGCAGATAGATTGTCTCGGAAAATTCCGACGCCACAGTCACCCTGGCCGACTGAGCTTTCCTACGTATTATGCAACGGTATTTCAGAACTTTATTTTAGTTAGTTAGTTACGTACCGTCTTCGCGTCGCACGCGCGTAAGCTCCCGCCATAAATCGGTCAATTTTTATTATTTATAAATCCATATTTTTATTCAATCCTGTGATCTTAGCAATTGATTCATTCAAAATGTTTATTCGCAGAGCGGTCTAAATAGTGTTATATGGTCAAATTTAAAAAATAAGAAGCAAAAGAGTTCATGTCACTGGTCGGCCATGTTGTTTTCTTGTTTGTTTTGTTTTTTGTTAGTTTCTGACATTTGCTTCCCTTTTCCGGGTTTGAATTGGGTTGGTTTTAATTAGATGATGATACGTTCATCATAACAGAAACTGATATAGGTACCTACCTATCCATACAAAATATTACATCTTGTTATATTTTATTTTGTCTTCTTTTAGTATACCATTCATATGGAAAAAAATATTTTTCTATATAAAGTTACATAGCAAATAGCTTAATATTTCTATTTTATTATCCACTAACATACTTACTCGTACATACATTTAAAGTTAAATGGTAATTGATAAATAATATCAGATTCCACAGGTACAGTATCCATCGGGGTATTAGCTTAATTTGACATTCAGGGAATTCTCAAAAAGGCACAAACAAACAAGAAATCTAAAAAATGGGACCTATACATTGGGACAATTAGGTCGGTATACCTACTTAATTTAAAAAAGAATGGTTGCATGACGCTATTTTCTCTGGTGACGTCACAGACGCACGCGCATTCGCAACCTACATGTAGTTTTCATGACTCATATTTCTTTTTTAATGTACCAAAAGTTGGCTGGATTATTCTGCTCGGCGAACAACAAACTCTTTGAAAATAAATCTTCTCTTGCACAGTGTCACGATATTACGAATGTGTCGCCGAATGAAATAAATAACAATAAAAGTGTTAAAAATAAAGTTAAAAGAAACAGTGATTTAAATACAAGTAACAGGACATCAGCAACCATGATGACCATGAGTGAGAATTACTACTCTTCGAACAAAATGTCGAGTATTTTCAAAGTGAACGACAGGGTGGTCCACCGTGACAGCTACGATGACGTCAAGTCCTCCTCCAACGTGAACAGTGAGCTGCTTACGAAGAGGGGATTCAAGCCTTCAGACATGTTTGACCCCAGAAAAAAGGAATTCTTGACAAACCTCAGTTATAAGTTGTTCCCTGTAAGTTGGGTAAGTCGTCACAGATCCGATTAGTCCTAAGCGCGGCTTCTAACATCGATCCACGCTGGGTGTGCCTCAAGGAATTCTACTTGGACCAATATTATAAGTACCTACTGTTATGTATATTTGGTTGTACATTTATGTATTTTATTTATTATAATTATTACCACTACTATAAACAGACACTGACACAAATCACTCAATGCACAATTTATTGCCTGATATACTTACTTAAGATTCTTCAAGCTATGAATGTGCTGTTTGTATAAATCAGAAAATTACTATCTTACTCTATTTTTCTTCTACAAGTAATTCTTAATCATAATAACTATAACATTGTTAGGTTGAATCTTGCGTTGAACAGTAAAAGTCGTTGTATTCTTAATCTGTGGTTAAAATAATTGCAGTCAATGAGTCTGGCGCCAATCCAAATTTTTCGTTTGTTTCCAGGCACTTTTTCATGGCTTTAGACACACGTCTATGAAATGAAATTATCTACGTCTGAAGGCGTTATTTAATTAAAATATTCGTTTTGACTTCACTTACCGACATATTCAAAATAGTATTTAAGTATGCATTTAATGTTCAGATATTCTGTTCAGGTCAAAGACTTTTTAATGAGTTGCAAATATAAAGAAGCATACCTACTAGTTTCTATGCTAGTTCGCGTTTGTAGAATATATTTGGGACAAAAATATACATACGTACGCCGATAGGAGACAAACAAGTTGACACTAGAGATATAGGTAGTACGCCTACCTACTCATTGGCGAAAGTCCGTACCGTTATGGATTCCTAATCTGAAGGAAGATTAGCTGCGAAAATTTGTTGCCAATAATAAAGATGACAAATGGAAAGCCACCAAGCCACGTGCTTGCGTCTGTATGTTTCGTTCCGATGAATTACGTTGTTTATGAGATCTGCATACCTATATCATGGTATATAGACTTCGTCTGCGTAAAATTCGGTTAGGTACTACGTTTCAGACCCATTATCTTGGAAACCACATCGAATTTCAGGAAAAATTTAATAGCTTATTTTACTTGCTGATAATGTTGCTTTCTAGAGTTTTTAAAATCGGTTATGTAGTTTGAGTTTATCTATTTTAAACATATCTTCGCTTTATAATATTAGTAAGTAACTATAGACGAACGGAACGGCAACAGTTTTACAGATCAAGATGAAAAAAAATACTTAACTGAATAAGATGCTCTAAGGGCGGGTTGCATCCAATTATTAAATGCATTTATGTTGACACTTAAACACAAAACTTCATACAAAAATGTATAAAACGGCAGAAGTTTTATACATCGAAATTAACTACTTAACTGTAAGATGTACTAAGTTTAAAATAAAGCCAAAATGTGCTCCATCACTGTTGTCCGTTTGCTATGAGTAGATATCTTTGGGAATCCAGGACGGGGCGACGGACAGACCAACAGATTAACCTAGATAAGCTTTCCACGATGTTCAGCTTATAATTACGTGGGATTTGGCAACAGCTTCGTATTTATAGATGTAGGGGAGCTTGGATCGCGTCGGACAGATTTTCTAAACAGAAGTGGGGTATAGTTTCTTAAAGATACTGTATTTGATATTAATAGTCGTCACAGTCCGTAACAGTCCACTGCAGGACTTAGGGCCTCTCCCAAGAAAAGGGAGATTATTGTCATAATCTCCACGCTTGGCAGGCGTGTTGGAGATCGCAGTGATATAAATATAACAATGGAAAACGCTGCTGCCCATATTCATGCCTACGGAGACTCTAGATTGTATGCCTCGAAAACCGACGGAGACTCTAGATCGTTTACCTTGAAAACATTAGTCGCCTTGTTCGACTCCCACTAGTGTAAGCAGTAAGGGGTTGGTGTTATTCTACTCTGCCGGACACACACGGCCAATGAGTATATATAGTTATTTAATGATACTATATTAATATTAATAGTAGGTATTTAATATCATTTCGTCTCTCCATCAATCATGATAAGTATAATTATAATTCCTCGTAAACAAAGCGAATGTGGGCGAGTGCGATGTAGGAAAAGATTAAATAAACTTTATAAGTACCGCAGGTCGATGATCTATGAATAACTTGGCATAAGTAGATCGGTTTGATTGACAATTTGTGGGTGTATGTTACTAAATTGGTGAAGTGTACTGTGTCAGTTGCTTATTAGTACATCAGCTAAAACATCTATAACCATATAAGTTGTAGTTAAATTAAGTAGGCTGACTTTCAGGCCGCGACCGTCAAATAGCGAAGATGTTGATGTTGTCAACAAAGGAATTTTGAAGTACTATACAGCCGGTGGATGAATAAGAACTTAATGTGGGAACATTTTTGAAAATTGTTTTCTTCCCCGATTCACATACGCATCACCAACGGTCGAAGGGGAGATGTTATTACCCGACTGCCAAGGAAGGGTTGTTTTTCGCGTGTACCTTGTATGGGTATGTTCGTAAATTTCTTCATTACCTCGTATCCTCGAAACGTGGCTTATTGACCTACATTGTGTATTTTAAAAAGGTCCATAAGAAAAAGTCTGTTGGCGTCGAATCGGCCGATCACGGTGGACAGTCGAAATCACCTTTTTGGAAATTAGGTGAGCGACAAACTTACGGCGCAATAAGGCGATGGTGGCCCAGGCTGTGTGGGCCGTCCTGTTCGAACCAGAAGTTGTCCATGCTATTCAGCTAAAATTGCAACAATATATCCGAAACCCATCCAAAAAAAACTGATGCTCAACTGAGGATCGGCGGCGACTCGATGTTCGTAGTGAGGTCTAAAGCTGAGGCTTGTAAAGTCTCATTATTCTCATCGGACTGTCTCGGACGCTTTTGCCCTTCATCATCATCATTTTAAAGTATTATTCATTCATTCATTCATCATCATCATCTTGGCGTGAAATCCTTTAGGTATGCTTTTCTTAGCCCACTTTGCTCGGTCTTTGGCATCCTTAGTGGTGAGTCCGTCACTCTTCACAACGTCCAGCCAATGCTTCTTGGGCCGGCCCCTCTTTCCCTTGATGTCTGGTTTTGCCAAGATTTCTGGTATTCACATTTTTTTGGTGCAAATACTTACCTAATAGCCATGTGTGAGTGTGCGTCTCTCATTTTAAATTTTGAACGCTATGCACTTTGCGTTTTCACAATTGAGAAGTTTTTTTATAAGTAAACCTGAACAATGACAGCGCGTTTATGTGGATTGTATAGCTAGTGTCAAATAAGAAGAGACTTGGCGGGTCACGTGGTTCGACTTGCGCTGTATACGATTACCTGCGCGAAATCCCCTCCACTGCCATTTGACAAGTCTCTTCTTTCGTGACGCGGGTTATACTGTTCCATAGTGAAAATTCGCAAAGACTGACACTTCGAACGCGGGGACAAGCCGATCTGATAACCTGATTCCAATTTATAGGATTGCCGGATGCTAACACTTTAATGGGAAGATTTTCCAAGATTTTCCAAAGAATTTAATTTTAATTTGAACTTTCAATTCTTAGGGTAGGGCAAGAGTACTTTAGGGTGAGCTACCCGTGGCCGCCTCCTATAAATTGTCCACCCTTGGCCATATGGCCCATTTTGCCTTTATGGTAAATAAATATGCCACTCCTCCATGCTTGGACTTTTGGTTTTTATTACGATGGTTTGACGGAATGTATCATCACGGAGGAATAACGTATCAAATCAATGTATTGCAGGTATGTAGTTAGTCCTCTCCTCACAGTGCACACAGTTTTGCATTTTTGTTCAACGACACTTATCTAGGTCAATGTTTTGTATTGATCTAAATAGGTGTCGTTTAATTGTACTGTCGATTTTCATCGGCATTCATTCAGAAATATCTTTTGTTGTACTTGTTTGTAATATGCGAACGGCTCAAGAATAGGGATAATCAGTGTCAAGCATCAATACCGATTTTTTCATGCAGAATATCAAAATTGAAAGTCGTTCGACTCGAGGCGAGCGATTCAAAAATAGAACCCTAGGTCGTAAACATCTTGACCAATTTTGACGAAGTACAGTAAGGGTACACGAAGTAGCATTGCCGCAGTAGAGTAGTCACTACTGCGCAGTCACGTTGGTTGCTCAAGGCGATTTCTTACATCTACATCCTATATATAGCCGAAAACTCTAACCTAACCGTGCCAAAAGTAACGGCTGCTTTACGTCAATCCGATCGCTATCGTTTCAGCCTGAAAAGTGTTCATGTCTACGAGTATGTACTCTGAGTGGATATTTGTTACAGCCGGGCATCGAACCTACGCCCCACATCTCCCTGCGGTCTTGGCCAAACACTGTATTCAGCTATTAGTAGATTGGCAATGTCACTTTGTGTTTTTGATTTATGAGTGCTTGCGCTGTACTTTGAATTTTGAATAAGATAAATATGTACAGTCGTTTGTAACCCTTCACTCATATTATTAAACTATGCTAGGTCCAGTCACTCTTAGTAGTACATATCATCTTATCAAGATCTTAATTATCTAAGCGTCTGCCAGGGAACGTTTTCCTACTCCTCCTCCACTGCACCTGCATCTTCCCACGGCGTAGGCCATTGGTTGTAGCTGTACAGATTATGCTGACAAGTAAAGGGAAAAAAACAAAATTTGTAATTTATAGATGACAAAAAATACACATTTTACCTATAAAATTGGATATTTTACCTACCGTCACAACCAAGACTGTTTTGCTCTTAAATGGTTGGGAATTTAAAAAAGTGTGCAAAGCAAAAGTTGTAGAGAATTTTATGTAGATTATCGTAGTGTAAGAGCATTTTTGTTATAAGCCACCGTTTTCGAGTTATAAGCCAAAAAAGTCAAAAAGTTCGAGGTTATTCGGTCCCCGAAAGAGTCCTCGAGGTCGAAAACTTAAATTACACACCGCACACTATTCCCGGTCAAACTCCCAAAATTTCATTAAAATTGATATTGGGTCTAGGTCGAAAGTACCAGTCGGTCGGCCTATTAGTGTCCGCATACCATTTAATATCTTGACGTGCATCTCTAGAAATGTTGTCGACCAAGTCCCATTCCCAGATAAAATTTCAAATATTGGATTTAAGATTAAAGTTGAAAATGAAAATGAAAATGAAAAGTATTTATTGAATTAGGATTACGTTAATTAATCTCTTTTCAAAAGTCAAAAATCTAACGGAAAACAAAGGGAAGTTAAGCGAGCTCATCCAGGTAGGGGGCGAGTAGGGTAGGGCAGGTAGTTTAGTAAGGGACATCTTTTTGGTTCGACACCGCAAAATGTCCGACATAGACTTATAAAAAAATTAACACATGACCGGGGTTCACCATCATCGTGATTCCATAGCTATAAGGTTAATACATACAAACATACAGTCGTGCCTTTTTCTCGTAGAGGTATGCAGATACCACATTGTTCCATTTGCTACAGTCCTGACAAATTCTCTCTCGCTTCTTCCGCATTTCATACTGGCTCGTCGGTTTATGGAACTGACCTATCTTTAAAATATCGTTTGATCGTGATATGTACGTGATATTTACCTGCCCTTTTAACGCTTCCATTCACTCCTGCCACATATATATTTTTCGTTACCCTCCTCCCATTCATCTTCTCTACATGACCAACTTAGCATTCCCATGAGGACAAGCTGCAGATTAAGACAAGCAAATAAGGACAAGTTGAATAAAAAACTTTACAATGGTAACGTGCTATGATGAATGGCAGTGGGCAGAGCACATAGATCGCAGAACAGATGGCCGATGGGGCAAGTAATTTCTCAAGTGACCAGCACGTACCGGAAATGCTGCGTGGGTAGGCCACAAGGTGGACCGACGATCTGGTGAAGATCGCTGGTACAAGCTGGATGTCGAAGGCACAAGACCCGGTTTTGTGGAGATCTCTGGTCGAACTGGCTCAGCAGTAAGCGTCTTCAGGATGATATGATGATGAAAATGTCATGGGAACTGCGTATGTACCATCTTGCGAGCCATGCGTAGCGCTTACTCGAAAGTACTGGACGCACCCATTTGTCCAAGGTGCAAACAATCCTGATACTTGCCTGGTCAGTGCTTTGTGGTCTCAGCATACCACTGTGAGAGGCGGGTGTGAGCATATCAATATACCTAATTACAGTGAGCCGCTCTATCTCCCCGATAAATTTATTCATAAAATAGGTACATATAATTAAGTGTGGTAAACATAGTATTGCCGCGTGCGTCAGCAGCCACCGGCTGATGTTCAGCGGAAACCACAAACTCAAACTGCGGTCATCCTCAGGAAACCATATGCCGGTGTAGATAGCGATGGGTTCACGCTGGTCCGGAGGAACAAATGCAGCTGCATCCTCGTTACTGCTACGTCAGAACAGTGCAAGCTAAGGCCGCAGTCCCCACGAGCTGGAGCTACATCTCCCGGCTCAGCAAGGAGACGACGTTCCAGCTGTCGTACCGCCGATCTCCGATAGTACGCCGCCATCTTGATGCAATTTAGCGTAGACCAATCGCAGCAAGCCAAAGCCAGAGCTGTCTTGCTGCGATTGACTTAAACTCGATTGCATCCATCAAATGGCGTCGTACAATCGCAGATAGGCGGTACCACTGCTGTTGGTTCAAGAGAATATAAAATATCACGGGGAGAGTACTCACTATCGACAAGGTGCTCTCGTACTACAAAGAGACACTTCCGTGCGTTCCGTTTACGAGCAGCACCGGAAATAGTAAAAAATTTCCTTAAGAAGGTAATGTGGACACGTGGGGTAGTATTTCGGCGGTAAACCATGCCGAGGCGACCCCAGGAGTACCCTCAAAAGTCCGAGATACGACGGAAAAGGTGTCCAGCGCACTACCGACGGAGCCTGGTCAACACCGTCCCATCGTCCCAGCCCCGACGCCGCCACCACGCGTTCCAGTTCCAGCAATTACAATTCCACCGGCATATTACTGGGACAGTAAAAAGAGGAAAATTAAAAAGTGATAAAATAAGTTACTAACAACATCATCATCTTGGCGTCATGTCCCGGTTGCGCCTCCGCGCAGCACGCGTGAGCCTAGGGTCCGCCAACAGTTAGTTAAAATATTGATACTGACAAAATATGGGCTTATTTGTATACCTACTACAGATAGGTACTTTGTATTGCCTGATATAAACTTTCTTTTTATTCTTATTATAGTCGACCATGTGGTGTCCAGGAGATTGTAATGTACCTAGTCCCAACCCTTTCTAGTCGCGTGGGTGGGTGGTTATAGGCGACAATGTTTTATTTCACAGTCACGTCTTTGACTTTCGTATACCAGAAAATGGACAGGAGCGTGTTCTGTTGAGTATTTTCAACCAATCCAATATTATGGCAAAACTGTACACTAATGTCAATGTGAGGAGGTCAAGCCCGGCGATCGCCTAATTATGTCATTGTCATCTATTATTATTATAACGAATCTAAGTTTATGTTACTTGTCAATAAACTAAATGGCTCTCGCGCGCGTGGGCCCGGGATCCATCCGTTTGTATTTAGTCCATGGCGGCACTGGGCATCGAAAGAATTGGTACTTCTCGCTTACGAGTCGGAGCCGCAAGCCATTAGACCATCGACGCAAGGTTCTTGACATTCTTATAATAAGACATTGGTTATCTTGTTCGTTGATTGAACAGAGCAAAAAAAATACCATTTTAAACTTTCCAATATTTTTGCGTGCGAGTGCGTAGTGCTATTCTCCTATGACGGCGACCGTCAAAAAACTAACGACTAATTCGTAATTGCTGGAAAACAATTCAATACGAACTCACAATGCTAAAGGAATAATGTTGGCCCAAATTCTACGAAATTACTGTTGTGATGCTTGTTGATCGTTCATTTTCTAACGGCTCCTTGGTTGGCAGAGCGCATGCGGCGAAACTTGGATTGGCGCCAAAAGTTCTCTCCGTTCGCAAAGTTGATTGTGCGGTGGAAGAAACTGGAACTAATTATTTGAAATCGGTATGAAGCTAGAATATTCGCAAGCAGCGCACGCGTTGTATAGCGCGGTAAAGTTGCCGCGTTAGTGTTGAATCGTTTCAAACAAACCCAACAATACAATCTGGTTTAGAATCGGAAGCTAGGTATTCATGTGACCTTGATTTTAGAACGTCCAGATGGATTGTTTCAGCGACAGGGTAATAATTTTCATGAGATATATTTAATAGTAGGTAGGCACTCGTATCTGCTACCACGGCAATATCAGCCTAGTTTTTTAAATTGATGCGTCATTTTCTTCTGGGTATGCATGTATAACTCGTAGGGTTGAATTTAGCATAGATGTTTTCTATGGAATTCAGTACCAACCTCTACCTACCTACCTAACCTTACAAGGCGACTAATTACAAGCTTAAAAGCTCGGGGGTTCTATTTGTAAACCGCTCGGCTCGAGTCGAACGGTTTTCAAGTTTCATTATCGACATGAAAAGTTCAAATTTTTTAAAATTACATTGGCGACACCGAATGCGGACGGTCCAAAAATAGGAAAAATTAGCGTCATGCATCAAAATATTGGCCACAAACCTCCGGAGGCCAGAAAATCGGCAGCAGCGTCGTCTGTCGTTATGGCAAAACTCATCATGTAGATGAAGTTCAAGTCCAGCAGTGGACTGTTACGGGCTTTTCATGGGATTAGAAGTATGTCATGCTAATATTTTTTAAACGTCATTATCAATCTATAAGTATAGACTTAATGATCTGACCAAAATTACCAAAATGTGAAAAAGGCCAAGTGCGTTACAAATGACATCCAGGGTTGCAGGTTTGGCGGTTTTGTGGAATTTCTTAAACTAGGTATAGCCGGCCTTTCTAGGACAGTGATGAAAAGGAGAATATTTTTGTCACAAACGATTCACACACAAACAAATTGTGAAACAATGAGGTATAATCGATTGAAGATTTTGAATTTGAAATCATATGTCGGTTAACAGAACGACACGGAGCTGTCACGTGACGCGACCACACTGCCTCAGCTGGAGCGGCCTGCTGTAAGACTACAATCAAGTACACCCGAATGACACTCATTAGTCGCATTTTATGTATTGTCACCTGTGTCGATTTTGCTGCTAGAATTGCCCCATTTATTGATTCAGTTACAGTCAATTTGTAAAGCATATTCGTTCATTGTCTGTAAATATTTACTAAAATAGGACCATAGCTGATAGTAGGGCACTGAGTTTAATGGAAAAATCATTATTAGATTCATAATTTATGATTCTTGGTTTTTTATTTGTGTGTTCTACTAACCTATTTATAAATTAACAGCAGTACTTGTATAATATTTATTTACACCTGCTTATTATGTGTGTCTACTAATCAAATCTTTCTATATTTTCCTATAGTATAACCTATATTTCCTCTTCTTTTTATCTGGATATTAAAAAAAGTATTTACTAAATACTTACCAAATACACATTTCCACCAAGAAACATTTAATCGAGACTCAGAACAGCTAGGGTCTGAATGATAAGTCTATTTCAGAGTATGAAACTTACTCACGTAAGATTTCACCTTAAAGAAAAGAAATGCATAAGCACATGCGACACTAGATATTGTCAAACTTACCCTGGATTCAAACCAAAGAGGACAGAAACACTGCTTCAAACCTATCACAAGGTCGTAGTTACTCATACCTTCTAGTCCACCACTTTCGACATTGTGTAAATATTACCTACATCTTGCACCAGAAACAAACACTATATTGAACTTCCAATGACCCTGACTTCCAGGATGAAATGGAGAACAAGCCGCTGATGCTTCAGAGTGACCGCGACATCGACCTCAACAAGATATTCACGCCTGCGCCTGATGCTGAGGAGCATCTCATCAAGAAAGACAAGAAGTTTGGTGAGTATATTTTGTAGCTCTCGTTTTATCAAATAATAATAGAATACCAGTTTAATTCAGCATTTTTATTACAAGAAACCTAAGTCACTGCGCACTAAAAATTCGACATCGGGTCAGTAGTTTTGGAGATACTCGAACACTTATGAGTATTTCCCAAAAAACTTATCCAGTACATAGTTCCATGTAGAACTAATATATACAACAAACTATATTATTCTACGTAGTACGGACTACGGAACTAAGTATTCTACTCTGGCGATCTAATCCATCAAAAATCATTTATTATTGGTAGATATAAATAAGGCGGTGGTACCAACCCAATTTCTAATCCTCAGCAGGCTTAACAGAGTCCTGCCATCGGTAAAAAATTAGAGAAATTTCTGTCTTTAAAAAAGCTGGGTAAACGAATCAATCCGTTCGAGACTTATGTTGCCACTGAAGTTAGAACAACAATTTTAATTTATATTTTAGACCACTTTTAAAGTGATCATATAGCGATTATATATTGGTTATATCGATGTATAGCTTTGCTACTCAGACTTCTAAACTAGTTCGACAATAATAATATTGAAGAATATCTACCAAGTACCTACTATTTCTTTTTAAATCTAAAATAATCTCCCATAATTTTCAGAGAAGACATTCGCATCGTCAGCGTTTTACGTGCCGGGCGTGCATCCCACCGTGAAGGAGCAGATGGACCTTGCACGCCACATCTCGAAGAGTCTCAGCGACTCCAGCAACCACATGAGCCGAGGACAGAGTATGTATGTCAACCGGAAGAAACGCTCCGTCAAGTGGGTGCATGAGGGAAGAGGTACGGTTCACTTGTCATTTTACTTGTAATCACTTTTTTTTTTCATTTTTAAGTATCACTAGCCAGGTATTTCTTGTATCAGCATAATATTTCATTTACTGAATTGATATTATATCACCATCATCATCACAGCCCATAACAGTCCACTGCAGGACTTAGGGCGTCTCCTACGAAAGAGGAGTTTATTGTCATAATCTGGTTGGAGATCGCAGTGTTGTAAATATAACAATGGAAAACGCTGCTGCCCATTTTCCAGCCTACGGAGACTAGATCTTTTGCCTCGGAAACTTAAATCGCCTTATACGACACCTAATAGTGTAAGGCGTTGGTGCTATTCTAATCTACTGGATACCACACGTCCACGGATATTATATATCTTCCTATAGAACTAATATACTCGGTCTGGCCTTAAGAATTTTAATACAAGAAACATTAATTCTGAGATTATGACGACCTGAGTGGTTCAATGGTCAACATGCCGGTCTGCCACGCAAGAGGTCCCGGGTTCGATTCCCGGCCGGGCAGAAATTGAAATGATGAATTTTAATTTCTGTTACGGGTCTGGGTGTTCTATGTATAATAAGTATGTATTTAAAAGTATTTAAGTAGTATATCAGTTATCTAGCACCCATAGCACAAGCTTTGCTTAGTTTGGGGCTAGATGGCGCTGTGTGAATTTGTCCACGAATATTTATTTATTTATCATCTTTTGGATAAACTGGCCAATAGATATGCCATTGCCAAGTCCTTACTTTCATATCTTACTTTTCATTGATTGGTATAGTAGAAAGAGAACAGGTTTAAATTTAAACTATGTACTACGGTACGCAGTTTAATCTAGTTCAGGTACTTTGACCTAATTGTTGTTTAGTGTATGTACGTGTTGGCTCTTCTAGCTAGACTAGAGCTATGCCAATAAAATTTCTAGCGTGCACAAAACAGTGTTGTTTGTGTGCTCGTCCATTACAACATGAATTTTACCGCATATTAATTATCATGAAAAGATTGACAGTTTGGTTGTGGTCCGAATGAGTAGCGACCAGTCGACACAGGTAATTTTATTATATATATAATCAGTGTAACGTAGGAGCGACAGACTATGCTGGCCTTTGGAGCCTTAGCCTCCTTGTAAAATAAGTATTTAAGTATCTTTGCCAAAAAAAGGGCAGCGCATGCCAAAAAAATACCCCAGTTCAGCATAAGCTACAGAAAGCTCATCAACCCTATAGATGTAGAAGCTCATTACAATAGCGCCTATTGATGGACTTGAAAGAAACTATCTCAACGAATTTATCCATTCCAGGTCGGAACACATCAAACCTGTGCACCACGCCGACGCCAGTCGCCAACCACGACACTCCGTACCGTCCGCCATCCAGCCTGAGAAACCAGAAGACATACCCCAAATCAGCTCTGAAGCACAGCCCGAACATCCTGCCGAAAATGGAACCTTTCCCTGTCTCTCCACCTATAATCTCCGTACAGAATGTAGATATTCCTGTGCCATTAGCGCCTACAAAGTTAAATGACGTCTACGCAGCGCCAAAGAGTCCAAGGTTGCCCATGGTCTGTGGCCCGAACTTCAATGTCGCGCCCCGTGGCTGGGGAGAAATGAAGGAGTACTACAGACCCGTGGCGCTAGATGGCGTTGGCCACTCTTCTATGCCATTTACAGACTATTAGTAATGATAAACAAGCATCCGCTTTCGTGAATATGATCTGTATGTAAAAATGAAATAAAATGCATTTTAGTAAATCAAAATTTATTAGAATAAAAATAAAAATAACGACATGATGCTGGCTACGAAATTATTTTCCGCTACTTGGCTGGGACACTATCGTGCGCCCGTAATAGTTCTTATTTTCACTCTCTTAAAGATGGCGTTAGTGTTTTTCTTTCTAATCACGAGTGTGGATGGTGGCTTCTTATTATTTTATGTAATTAAGAATATTTATTAAAATAAATTATTGTTTTGAAGATCTCGGAATTAGGCGACATACATTGCATAGAATGGCAAAAACTAAATGATATTTATCCCGGAAAAGTAACATCCCGCGAAACCATTATAATAGTAGGTATGTATAAAACCCAAAAACCTTAAAAAAAAAGAGACTACAAATAATTCGTTTAAAGTTAGACCGTTTAGTTTTCTACGTTTTGTATTTGCAACTTGTAGGCTTTTATTTAATTATTATTAAGTTGTCGTAAAACCTTGTCAAATACATAGGTTACAGTAATTATATAATTTGTTTTAGTAAGTAAATTATTAATACCTGCACCATACTTAATTTCACTAGAGCTTTATAATATTTACCACTAAACTGCAACCTAATTGATACCTACTTTTAACTTACGACCAAACCTCCTCTAGGTAGGTTAAGTAAATACACACTAAATAATTAATATCTATTTAATAAACACAAACACACACGTAGGTATTATCTAATATTTTTTTATATAGTTTTATATTAAATAATGCCTAAATAATATCTATATGTTATGTATGATTGAAAATACGTAATAATTTTTGATTATTTTTTCGAACAAAGCAGTCTTTTTAATCCTAATCAACTAGTCATAATTTATTTTATTATTGCTTAACTGTATTTTTATAATGTGTTGTACTTATTTGTTATTGTGCGTATAAAATATTTACTTTAATTAAGTAATAATTACTTATTTATTACGTAAAAATGCATAATACTCATTAGGTAAGACACCAGGTATGATCTAGCGGAGGTTATAGGGATTCTGTCAACAATCGGTCAGGCTTCCTATCACCAATCGATAAGTTTTTTTTAATTTGCGACAGGGGAGTGTTATTGTTAACTGATGGATGAGGGAGCTAAAATATGTTTTTAAAATTTTATATACAAGGACAGACTTTGTATTTATTTGATGTGAGTATGGCCATGTTTTTTAAGCAACAAAGAATAAAGTGAAGTAAAATGTATTTGGTTTAATTTTTTAACTGCATGGTTTTAATCCTATGACATGGAAGTAACGGGTAGTTTTTTTTATACTATCCTGACACAAAAGACGGAAATTTCGGAAAGTGTGCGAAGCAGTTGCACGACCTCATTCCGACGGCCCCTTTACACTATTGGGAGACGCGATCCGGGCGAACGCTTCTTCGTAGACCTTCCAGCTATCCGCACGAGCCGCTTTGGTCTGACCTTTTTCTTGCGGATGGCTAAGGAATGGAACACGTTGCCTGCAAGTGTGTTCCTTGATCATTATAATCTGGACGCCTTCAAGGCTAAAGTGAGTAATCTCCATCTTCGGCCGCATCGTCACTTACCAACCGGTGAAATGGCGGTCAATTGCCGGTCTAGGGTAATATTAAAAACTATTACAAGCGGTACCTTACTGTCGCCCATAACATCTATCACTAGTGCACTTGGTTTTATGTAGGTAACAAAAATGTAGAACCGCAGCAGGTTGGTCAAAGTTTATCACTGTTATCACAGGTTATCACTGTATGGATTGAGAGAACATACCCATAGTTGGTCCGTTCAGGCCGTTTTCATGGCAAAAATCAAAATTGAAAACCGTTCGACTCGAGGCGGGCGGTTCAAAAATAGAGCCTTACAGGTAACGTATTTTCAGACATTTTCCTGTCAGTTAGGTTATCATAGTTTTTTTATAATACGAACATTTCTCGCTCTTAAATACTATTAGCATGCGGAATAAGCTCCAAACAAAAGTGTTTTCTTTGACCTCTAAGATCGTTTAAGAGGCGTGTGAAGGTCTCATTAGAGGTGGGAAACGCATTGCTGATCTCCATAGGCGACGGTGACATCAAAAGTCGAATAGATATGAAATTGGTTTTCACGGAGGGCGTACGTAGCGCACCCTCCGACGATAGGATAGATTTCATCACACCACCTAGATGCCTGGCATCCAACTAACGTACGGGCATCGTGAGCCTTTTTACCGCGCACGTGCAAGATGAGAAATGAGCCGAAGTCTTTCCTTTGCTCCTTTCCTTTAACATGGGGTACTTCAAAGGGCATGTCTACATGTACCTCAAAGGCCGGCACCGCATCCGCTCATTGTAGGTTGCAGATGTCCTGGACGACGGTGGCCACTTTCCATCTAGTGGACCATCCGTCCGTGTGCCTCTCTAAACAATAAAAAAGGCTAGAGCTTCAAAAATTATTTAACGGTACAATAAAGTCCATTACAATAAAGTAGACTATAAATAGTTTGGGTCTAATAATGAGTTTCAATTCCAAGGAGATTGCACACGCCATTGAGATGACGACATATTTCGTGATATGCCTACGCTACACACACAACAACAATCGTAAACAAAATTACAATGTTAAATTAGGTAGGTATGATTTTGTGTAGCGAATAAGTTAAGTTGGTACGTAATTAAAAATTTATGCTGATACCTGTTCAACAGCTCTAAGTATAGTTTCATGTGACTATTTATACCTATGTAGGTACTACTGTTACAGATTAAGGAGCGTCGGTGGCCGAGCGGTTAGGGTATCCGACTCGTAAGCGAGAGGTACCGGGTTCGAATCCCGATGCGGCCATGTACCAAGGACTCTTTTCTGAGTTACATACATTAGTTGAATACTAACCGATGCTCTTATGGTGAGGGAAAACATCGTGATGAAACCTGCATATTCAGGCGACTGAATGTGTAACCATGATCAAATCTGGTCAGGTTCCCCTATTGGCAGGGTCACGGAGGTCAGATGGCAGTCGCTCCACTGTAATTACCTGATCTGTCGAATCCTGGATCACGGTCAAGTCGGACCCCGGGCCCTCGTGCGCGAGAGCACAACCGGGACATTAACGCCAAGATGATTTATTTTTATAACAAAAACAAATTAAACTACTTTTAACGCTTACTGTCACCGAAAAAACAAAGCAAATGGCTATGCTCGGAGTCTTACTGCGCGATCAAAACAGAAATGACAAGGTCACCGATATAGCCGGAAGGTTTGCCGAGCTTAAGTGGCAGTGAGCAGGGCACATAGCTCGCAGAACAGATGGCCGAAGGGGCAGTAAAGTTCTCCAGTGGCGACCACGTACTGGAAGACGAAGCGTTGGTACCTCCCACAAGGTGGTCCGACGACCAAGGTCGCAGGTACCAGCTGGATGCGGAAGGCACAGGAACGGCCTTTGTAGAGACTTCTACGGGAGGCCTGTGCCCAGCAGAGGGTGTCTTTACGTCTAGGCCTATTACTAATTACTTCACCTTATTAATAAGTTACAAAATCACGAAAGGTCCGGCCTAAACCGGTTTTCGTTCAGTTTCCAAAGACACGTTCACACGTACTACTTATTTAATGTGTTACCACAGATCGGGTCGAGCATTTAAGGCTAGTGTTTCCTGAGCGCTCTTCATACATGATTATGTTTTTAATGTTGTGTCTATCAAAGCCAATGAAATTTTGTAGACGTGATCCAGAACCCAATATGCTTGTGGTTTGTCACGTTTTCGTTGAAATACATCGTTTCAAAGTTGCACGGGATTTAAAATTTGTATGGAAATCTTTGTAACAAAATTTAATTAACTACATTTGTATGTAGCGCGCTCAGAGGACACTCCTCTTAATTCTAAGTAAATAGAGGTATCATCATTATTTTCCCTTTGATCTTTTTGCAGCGTACCACTCCCTGTCACTAACGGAAGGTTCATCCATTTAAGATTTGTTTACCCAATTTAACATCACCCACGTACCTACTATGAACTTTATTAGCCATGACACAGGACATGACATGGTACGAATAGTTGGTCTTAACGTAAGGTTAGTAGTTAGTTGAGGCTAGGGATGTCAGAGCCTCTATTTGTGAACCGCTCGTTTCGCGTCGTACGGTTTTAAATTTAAATTATCGGCATGAAAGCGAACGGTTCAAAAATATATAAAATCAGCTTAATGCATCAAAATATTGAATTTTCATGCCAAAAATCAAAATTGTAAACCGTTCGACTCGAGGCAAGCGCTCGCCTTGTAATGCTAGTCTTTAATATCTCCAGTAACTTACCACGTATGTGAAAGTGACAGATACACGAGCGCTCGAGTGGAAGCGAGCGGTTTGATAATATCGATTTCAATAAAGAAGTTCAAAAAATCCCAGGTCGTGGAGTGAAAAGAGATTCACTAGCACTCCGTTACTTGAATGAGTCCGATCTGACACAACCAAAATAAAAATAAAAATAAATATTTGTATTATTTATTACATTCACAGTATATTACGTAACTGACGTTCTCCAATCAGCATAAATCCTAACGTATGGGGTCATACGTGCTGCAAAAACGCGCGGCAACAACCAGCCAGTGTGTGTTAACAGACCACGAGAAACGGGCGTGCAAACTTCTTTAATGTGTTCTTCTTCATAATCATTTATGAATGAAAACTCTTTGGAATTTTCGTTTCTTTTTAATTGTTCACTCTACGTGCTAAAGGAAACGGCAGCTAGTGGTTCTCCGAGTTTTTTATAGCCATCCTTATCAAATTTTATGGCGATTGTGTGATTTGTTTGAAAACAAAACTGGTGTTTTTTTAACTTGAATGGCAGAATCTAATAAGGTAAGCCTTGTTAACTTAATAAAAACATAGCTTGATTAGGTATGTTTTTATTAAAGTAAGTTAAGTTATTCTTTGTTCTTTATTGTAGTTAGACTTCTTTAAGCAACAAATTATTACCTACTTAGTTCCTAAATTTTATCACATCAAATTCCACAAAAGTTAATTTCCTGCAGGTGTGCTACTAGCTCGTTTGCCACTGAGTAGCATAAAAATTATTTTGTTAATCCTTCTATAATTTTTGTCCAAATTTCAAGACAGTAGGTGTCTAAATTTTTTGACTTTGCGTGTAAAACTTATGTATTCGAAGTGTTTTAGTCTCCGAAAACAGCGAATAGAGTAGGTCTTATAAGGCATAGTAGGTTTTTTTATTTATTTATACAAGACAGGCATTTGACCACCATCTCACCTGTTGGTAAGTGACGATGCGGCCGAAGATGGAGCATGCCCATCTGGGATTAAATGTGTTTTGAATTTAGAACAAGAACATTGAACTCGAACGCCAATATCGTACGAACGACAACTAGATTGGCACATCGAAGTTGTAAAAAGACTAGGTTTGAAAAAATAATTGAATTTTTATGAGTTATCGAGGAGTGAGGATGAAATATGGACATCAGTAATTGTTAGAACCGATGCCAAAATGTATCCAAAATGTTTATCAATTACTTGTAGGACCAAAGTATCTAGTACAAGTGTTCATTTACTTTTTTCTTAAAGGTAGGGAGAGGGTCGCTGTGTTGTGGATTCATAACAGTGCCCTAGCTATAAAAATAATATTTTGTTCGCTTGTGACACAATCTAGTACCTTAATATTGTATTGAAAAGAAATATCATATCGACTGGATTCGGGTACATTTGTAAGTTTAATATTAAATTAAAGAGTGTGGAATAAAATTCTTAAAACAAAATCGACGTTTAAAATGTACAAAATCAAAATGCAAAACATAAGCCTAATGGTCGATGTCGTAACATCAAAATGTCATTAGTGTTACCTATAATCGAGAAGCAATTTTATAATATTAAAGTCAATCTTGAAGTCATATGACTTACTAATGATAATAGGACGACCTTCAACGCGTTATTGTGATGCTTACTTTATTTGCAAAAACAAGAGATAAATATGAGTATAATTTAAGAAAATTAATATTATCTAAACACATGTATAAAATTAACCCAAGTAGGTATATTTTAAACTATACTTTTGTTGATACAGAAAGTTTGCAAGGATCTTTCCATTGGATGTTTGTCCTTCACGCAAAAGCTAAGCGCACTAAGCGGAATTTTGGTGAAATTCTTCATTTTCTATAATAACATTCTATAACTCTGGACTATATGTTGAAGTTCCATTTTATATGTAATTCCTCTTTTACAGTATCGATTATCTAGGTGGCTAATTTCCGTCTTTAGTTGAGCAAAGGCGGTCTAATCGCTACAAGCGATCTCTAGTCTCTAGAGTCTAGATTTCTAGTTAACCCTAACAAAAGTTTCTATTGTAAATACGCACATAAAAATGCACACATATTGCGTTTTGGTTTTTACAGCTCTACCAGAGTAGGCTAATAAAATTGACGCCCTTAGGGACCTGTCTATCTGTAGCTTTCCGTGATCTGTGGTATTGCTGTATGTCTTCTTTAATACAATACTGGAAGGAACAATTGTCGAGTAGTACCTCGTGGAAGGAAAGGTAAAGGAAGAAGAAGTATGTGTAGCAAATGAAGGAGAGAGTGGAACCCGGGTCGTACTATGGTGTCAGGAAATTATGTGACGATGGAGCGAAATGGCGATTGCAACCCGGCAAGAGCAAGGCTCTTAAATCAATGAATGAAAGGAATGAATGATTTTTGCATGGTTGGATTAAATTAAAAATTGCTAGCATGTATGTATGTAAATTATATTTTGCTTAATAAATAAATACAGGAGTTACAAAAATAATTTTACTTAACAAAGGCGGGCTTATCCCCCCAGTGGGATTTCTTCCAGCCAACCATATACCGTCTGAAAGGAGATCTAAGAAGCTTCATGTAGGCAACGGCCACGGCTTTAAGGAAAACTGACAACGCAACTTCGCATTGCAATAAGAAATAGCTAACTATTAGGTATGCGGCATGAATGCGGTTTTAACAAGTTCAGAGGAATACTGATTCTTTACCTGTGCAGTACCTAAGGTACATAATAACTATAAACCACGAGTAGTAATAGTAGGAAAGACAATTGAAAATAGTTTGATAATATTTTGCCTACACCTAACGTGCTGCTGCTTGGGTATTGTGGAAAATTCCTGTCAGAGGTTTTCTTTTCTTATACTGTTAGGTACGTTAATATGGATGCATGGAGCGACGGTGGTCGAGCTGTTTCGGTATCCGACTCGTACGCGAGAGGTACCAGGTTCGAATCCCGCTGCGGCCATGTACCAATGACTCTTTTCTTAGTTATGCACATTAGTTACTAACCGATGCTTTTACGGCGAGAGAAAAAATCGTGATGAAACCTGCACATTAAGGCGACTGAATGTGTGACCATGATCCAATCTGGTCAGGTTCCGCTATTAGCTGGGTCACGGAGGTCAGATGGCAGTCGCTCCACTGTAATTACCTGATCTGCCAAATCCTGGATCATGGTCCAGGCGGACCCCGGACCCTTATGCGCGAGAGCACAACTGGGACACCGAGATGAACGCTAATATGGACGGATATATCTGTCAACAATATAGTCGATTTCCTATCTAGCAGTACCTATGTGAAAGTGTGTGTTCTAAAATGGTAGTCGTATTATGTGACACCTGCAGTCCGCGTGTTTGTGTTTCTATGGAGATAATGCCTATAACAACTATCCGTCATTGTATAAAATTCCTAGGAAATATACAACAGGAAGCCAATTTAGGAAATGTGTAAAATGATTTGTCGTAGGTTAACATTTCCTAGGAAATGTATGTATTTCCTAAATGGTATCCAGAAATGTATGTTTTGATATTACGTTGATAATAACACGAGAAAACACTAGAGTACTGAGAACTGGGACCCTATACGGAGTACTGGGTACTATATTTTCTTTATTTTTAAACCGTTCACTTTCGATGTTGCCTATGTAATTTAAAATATATTGATTTTTTCACGCCGAAAATCAAAACTGAAAACCGTTCGTTTCGAGGCGTACGGTTCAAAAATAGACTCCTGTTCCCAACTCTAGGCTGGGACACTTCGCCTCAGCGTCAGCTTCTTCCATTTACTAACCGCGATCAACGTCTGGTTTTACCCCCTTTGATACCAGTAGGTGCAGTCCTAGGGGCTTGAAATTCAGGCTTAGCGAAAAGAGGTGCCTCATTGTACCTTTTCTGAAGTCCTTTACGGGAGTGAGAGAGAGTATTCTGAGAATTTCTCGGGCTGACTTTTTGGGAGGGAGGAGGCTCATCGCATTATCAAGTATAGTAACTTGGTGGGTCACTGTCACGGTCGCTCATCTCCCTCCTTGGCTTGGTCATGTGACTGCACTTTCACCACCGCCGGTCACATGACGAGGACAAGACCTTTTCATCGCTCGCGCTCCACGTATTTCGTAATCGCATACTCTGCTCTATCAAGGTACCTAGCTATGTCAAGTATTCGGTCCGGCTGAGCCACATAGCTTATAGCATAGTGGCGAGTGCAAGTATCGAACTGTAGGTAGTCGAAGCGTTACGCAAAATGTTGTCAGAGTTAGTACAAATCTGTGAGAGATTACTTCCATACGCAGATAAATATTAGTCATGTCCGTGTTTTCGCATGTCACGTGGCAAGACTGTAAGATTTGAAGTGTTTTGTATGTAGAAGGCGAAGTAATTTTTGACGGAATTCATACATACGTACCTACATACATACTGACTCACTCCGGTATCCCATAGGGGTAGGCAGAGAGTATCGAGTGCCACAGGCTACGATCCTGACACACCTCTTTTGCCTCATCCACATTTACACATCTAGGTAGGTAGAGGGGGCTCACGACCCGCCCTTTTTGTTTTTTGACGGACTATAGATCTTTCTTTTTTACTCTCCAAATTACAGTTTGGGAGAATTTAAAGTTGAAATTTGCTTGAACTCCACCTAACTTGACAATGTAGTGTCCGTACCAACCTGTGCCACTGATTTGTCTGCCACATGTTCGGTAGATACAAGGCGATATTAGAACCTTTAGAACCTCCGTAAACTAGGAAATGCTTAGTTTTTTTTACTAAATACTTATTCAAGCCTTTAAAGGCTATCCGACCACAAATGAATAGTAAGCAATGAGGAGGCCGAAGATGGAGCATACCTGTCTAAGAACAACGGAGTCCGTCCTACAGTTCGATGAAGACATTAGCAAACAAAGCGTTTAATTATTTCATTACCTAACTACTGTGATCTCCAATCCGCCATTTAAAATCCATTCTAAATCTTTCACCAATATAAATAATAAAATAATAATAAATAAATATTCGTGGACAAATTCACACAGCGCCATCTAGCCCCAAACTAAGCAAAGCTTGTACTATGGGTGCTAGATAACTGATATACTACTTAAATACTTTTTTTTTTTTTAATACATACATTTTATACATAGAACACCCAGACCGAATCGAACCCGGGACCTCTTGCGTGGCAGACCGGCATGTTGACCATTGAACCACTCAGGTCGTCAATATAAAGGGGTCCGTATTGTATACATATACATAACAATGTTTCTATATAATCTTTATAATAAAAAATCATCTTGGCGTTAATGTCCCGGTTATGGTCTACTTCACAACTATTAATATTTTAATCTTACAGAAATTAAATTGTTTATTATGACTTTTATGAAAGACGTTCTATGACGTTTAAAAACTTGCCATACAGAGGTTTTTTTTTAATATGCGATTCGTACATACCGTGGTCTTATTAGTAGTTCGAAACATGTAATTCTTGTAATTCGGAAATAATGTAACAAACGATATAGGTTTTAAGACTTTAGTAGTTATTCACTACATCGTGGTTATTTCGTGGTTGTGTAGTGAAAGGGTAATTTAAAATTAATTTAGATTAAATGTACTTCCTAAACATAATAGTATCCATTAACGATAGTAGTAATTAGCGTTTTGACATTTCAATACTAGGTGTGCTGCGTCCTATGATAGGTAGACCTACCCAATAATAATAATCATCTTGGCGTTAATGTCCTCGTTGTGCTCTCGCGCACGAGGGCCCGGGGTCCGCCTTGACCATCATCCAGGATTTGACAGGTCAGGTAATTACAGTGTAGCGACTGCCATCTGACCTCCATGACCCTACCAGACCCTCCATGATGCTACCAGGGGAACCTGACCAGATTGGATCATGGTTACACATCCAGTCGCCTGAATGTGCAGGTTTCATCACGATGTTTTCCCTCACCGTAAGAGCATCGGTTAGTATTCAACTAATGTACATAACTCAGAAAACAGTCATTGGTAGATGGCCGGAGCGGGATTCGGGATAGACAGTGAGGGAAAACATTGTGATGAAACCTGCACATTCAGGCGACTGAACGTGTATCCATGATCCAAGCTGGTCAAGTTTCCCTGTTAACGGGGTCACTGTAATTACCTGATCTGATCAATCAAATCCTGGATCACGGTCAAGACGGAGCTAAGGTCCTCGCGCGCTAGTGTACAACCGGTAAATTAACGCCAAGATGGCCACCACCCATCCAAAGAGCAGGCAAGTAAGCGTGCGCAACACCCGTGATTAGGTATGACGCGGTCGAGAAGTCGATAGGACCCTGAGTGGAGGTGGGTACCTAGGTTTCAGGTCTTTTGGAACCAAGTCAATTAGATTTCTTTCCCACAGACGTCATGTTTAAAACCAATAAAACGCTAATTAAGCTGCTTAAAGGCGAATTAGCAATTAGTTATGATCGAGCACCTAATTAAATGGTATGTCTATTTGCAAAGTCATTAACTAGCGTAGTGCCGCTTCCTTATAATTAAGTATTAGTAATTATTCAACCGAAAGTTGTCTAGAACAAATCGCCAAGCGATTGAGCGTGGCCAAAGTATGACTTAGCCGAATCGCGGGCTCCCACCCCCACTTCGATGATTTCCTTACGGTGGGAAAACCAAATCATGGGTGCAAGTTGTTATGTCACGCAGTTTCGTTTTAAGAGTGGAAAAGTTTGTGAAGTACCTATATAAGCTTTTATCTTTGTATGGAAGTGGTTGTGGAATGGAATTCGTGCAACTTTAGAGATTCTTTTTTAAAGCCTGACGAAAAAAGAGCGGCGATAAGTGTGACGTGCGTATCTGTGGCTTTGTGTACCTGTCTGTGGCGTCGTAGCTCCCGTGCAGATGGACCGATTTGTTTGTGATTGTCTTTATTTGAAAGCCAGTTTAATCGTGATGGTTTTTAGTTTTGTTTTATTTAAGTCGGTTCTATAGTTTAGAAAATATTTGAGTTAAGGTAAACTTGGTCTGGGGTTATTAGACTTTTTCTATCGGTTAGGTTATTTAGAGATAAGGTATTTTATGGTGGCTTGCAAGTATGATAAAAATACTAAAATTTTATTTAGGATTTTGTATGACATGTTTTCTTGTTAGACTTCGAGCTTATAATAATTCCTCCCTCCTATCAAAGCGGTCACCCTTTGCGAGGAAGCCTGCGTTGCACTACTATGGCAGAATTCACATGAATTCTTCCGCTATTGAGGTTCACTGATATCCTGCGTATATAACTGACATTACTGACAATCTCTATATCTCTTTCACAGGATAGTGGCCTCATGAAGTTCTAAAAGTTATCCCTTTGTGATTGAAAGTGAAGATCAGAAACCTGGAAGATACAATAGCCATGACGGACACCATGAGTTGCAGGCAACGGGTGTCTCCCTTTTTCAGACAGGTACAGTAAAATTTAAATACCATATTCCTGAAGTTATTCTTTGTTTGGTATGTACATCTGCCTACTTACGTAACTTAGTATTTGTGTAAACTTTCTCGAGAATTTGTCACTTGTGTCAGCTCACGCTGTAATAATAAAAAACGTACACTTCTGGACCGACTTTTATGATATTTTCTCTTCTTGAAATGAAACAAGAAACAGATTATCGGCCGCATCGTCACTTATCACCAGGTGAGGTGGCGGTCAAATACCTGGCTAGTTAAATTATATATTTAAAAAAAATGCCTAATGGGAGACCCTATGAAGTTTGGTACCTATGCGAACCCGGGGCGAGGCGCTAGTTTAGGATATTATGTAACCGCTTGAAAAGAGCTCCCATGCAAGTATTGTTGCTCGGCGGCAGAAATACATAAGGCAGTGTAATCACCCAGGCGAACGCCACAGGCTTGACAGAGTCCTAACACCTGGTAATAATGCAGATGGCCTTCGTATTACCCAAACCTTGCACGTGTGGCGTCCGGCAGAATAGAATAGCAGCCCCTTACACTCGTGGGTGTAGTACACGGCGAATGTTTCTTGGCTGGAAAATGGGCAGCAGCGTTTTCTATTGCTCTGTTATTAACACGCCGATCTCCAGCCCGCCTGCCAAGCGTGGAGATTATGCCAATAAACTCCCTTTTCGTGAGGGATGCCCTAAACCCTGTCGAATGTGCCTTTTTTAAATTAGGTCTACTATACTAGATGTTACACAAGATAAAAGACTTTAGTTACAAAGCTCGTATGGCAAGAAACAGTGTAGTGTGACTTATGATGACAGTGCAAAGCTGAGCACACCATGACCTTGCCTCTCTCAACAGCTGCTGGCCGTCAGTGGCGTGGTGATGTACATGATCGGGACTGGAGCCAACATTGCGTACCCTGGGGTCCTGTTGGAGCAACTCCGGCAGCCGGGCTCCGCTGTAAAGCTGACAGAGGACCACGAGTCTTGGATCGGTTAGTCAACATCATTTATTGTTTTAAATTAGGTAGGCAAAAAAAAAACATTCACTGGTTGGTAATCTGCTACTAAAACTGTTCTGAATGAGAATGAATGACCTCCACGTAGCCACTGAAAACGCATTGCGCGTATTTTTTTTAAAATATCAAATAAGACAGGCATTTGACCGCCATCTCACCTGTTGGTAAGTGACAATGCGGCCGAAGATGGAGCATGCCCTTCTTGGAACAGCCTATTCACTCTAGCCTTGGAGGCATCCAGATTCAGATCCAGGTATAAAATAAAATAAAATAAAATATCTTTTCCATCGACTCCTAAAAAGAAAAACACGTTTTTGCAGTTCCAACCTTTTCCATATATCATAATGTTTTTCCATATATCAGAATCTCCGTTTTTAATTTCACTCGGTCTCGCTGTGCCTTAAGATTATTGATTCCGGAGTGGTTTAACTGCTTGAATACCCACGCCGCTACCAAACCGCTACACGAGTAGATATGTTGAGCATTATCCTGTTAGGTACAACATACTCATATAAAATATATGCGTACAGCCTCAGACATGACGTCACATACAGACACAATCTTCGTGAAATCACTGCGACGTCGGGCGCTGTCTCTATAATTATTACCACAGTCTCAATTTAGTAAATTGTGGTCGAGTGAGACAAATTACCCTGACTTTAGGCGTATTACCTACTAGATGGTCATTGATGAAGTGCTCTCTCACTGTCACTGAAGTTTCTGGGACAGAAAGGGGGGATGACCCAGCCCCTTGACCTTTAAGGGTCAAATTTATTCTTCTTCTGTTTATTTACTTCTAGGATACTGTGGCAATCACCCTACCACAGTATCCTAGTAGGTACTCCGTACTGTTACCTACTCGATGTGCCCTCTAACAATGACTGAACTTTCTGGCTCTTAAAAGGGAGAGGGGGATGTCCCAACCAGATGATGTGAACTTTGTGTTATGTGTAACACACACGACCCTATGAATTCTTGAACAATACCTACTGGGATATATAATTTAGACACAAAATAAGGTTTGTCAGATGATCACTACAGTTAACAGAAAGCCGTACTGGGCGCTGGTTTTCACCTGGGGGACTGTAAGTTAGAAATCAATAATCAAAATAAATTCTGTTGGTTGTTACCATGAGTTGCTCTTGCTTTGCACAACATTTGAGAACGTCTATAATTCAGTCCAAAGTGAAAGTGTTTGAAACATGATGACCACCTCTGTCGGGTCAGATTCGTCTGGGCAGCTTGCTTGTTGCGAGTGTGTTCCCTGATCGTTATAATCTGGACGCCTTTAAGGCAAAAGTGAATAGGCTATTCCTAGACAGACATGCTCCGTCTTCAGCCGCATCGTCAGTTACTAAAAAAATAATTAACCAACCCCTCTCCTGCAGCCTCGATCCTGGGCCTGGCGCTGATATCCGGCATCGTGGTGGCGCCTCTGTGTCTTCAGCGACTGGGAAGGAAGCTGACGAACCAGCTCACCACGCTGCCAGCAATGGCGGGCTGGGCGCTCATGGCTGTGGCCAAGGAGCCAGTGGCGTTGCTTGCCAGCAGATCTTTACAGGTAACTGCTTCTGATTTCGAGTATACCTAGGTTCAGTTCAAGCATACAGTGCGGTAGGTCCTATCTATTAAGTACTAATATTTTAAAAAGAAAAAGTTTGTATGTTGGGGGATTGGGATAGGTACTTACTGCTTCCCGCCGTCTGTCCCTATGTGTCTATGTATGCTAAGATGTTTTAAATGCCCGCAATAGGATGGTGTATAAGCAAGAAAAAATGGGTAGGTAAGGGTAAAGTAGGTGTACGCGACCTAAGTCGCGCCCGGTCTATTTGGCCGTGTGGTGTCCGCTGGCCGTGTGGTGTCCGGCAGAGTAGAATAGCACCAACCCCTTACACTCATGGGCGTCGTACAAGGCGACTAATGTTTTCCGAGGCAAAAGATCAAAAGTCTCCATAGGCCGGAAAATGGGCAGCAGCATTTTCCATTGTTATATTTAAACACTGCGATCTCCAACCCGCCTGCCAAGTGTGGAGATTATGGCAATAACCTCCCCTTTCGTGGGAGAGGCCCTAAGTCCTGCAGTAGGCTGTAACGGGCTGTTATGATGAAATAACATTTACACAAACATTTTAAAAGCCATTTTCGTATTAAACGTGGTTTTATGTTATTGTAACTTCATCCTAGCCGCAAAATGTTGATCCATTCAAAAATAAGCCTAAACATTGCGTAAACATAAGAATGCCTAAAGGCGCTTGCAGTTGCGATCTCAGTTGGAAATGAACTAAACCGCCAATTGTCCTCATTTGACATAATATCACGTACATTAGGTACTGTGTAGATTACCTACTTCAGAACAGAACGTAATAAATATAATATTGAATTCGACTGCGTCGTATGTGCGTCGTATGTATTAAATGCAGAACGTCAGTGACCTAGTGGTTAAGGTATCCTGTTCGTAAGAAGTACCGGGTCTGTACCCCAGTGCGCCCATGTACCAATTATACCAAAAATTCTCTGAGTTATGTACGTTAGTTGAATACTAACTGATGCTCTTGCGATGACGGAAAACATCCTGATTTAACCTGTACACTCAGGCGACTGAATGTATAACCATTATCCAATTTGGTCAGGTTCCCCTGTTAACAGTGTCACGGGGGTCAGACGGCAGTCGCTCCATTGTATTTACCTGATCTGCAAAATCCTGGAGCATGGTCAGAGCGGACCCCAGGCCTTCGTGTGCGAGAGCCCAACCAGGACATTAATGCCATGATTATTAAGTATTATTTCTTATTATGATATTGAATTAATTGTAACGTTCTCTCGAAAAGGACTTGCAAATTAGAGCAAATAAGTACAAGATAGTGCCTAGGTTTACTTCGTCTATGTCTAGGTATACAATACGACGATTGCATGGTCACAGGAAACAGGTAGATTAGATGAATTACCTGTGTAGCTAGAAAAGCAGTTAGCCTTTCCTTGTGCTGTAATTCAATGCAAAGTTCATACTTCCTATTTCTAGCCCTCGTTATATTATCATTAACAATCATATACTCCTTATTGGGATATTATTTCCGCTTCCTAAGTGCAAAAATATGTATTTCCTTTATTATTACTTCTATGTTGATTTACTAATCGCTGCTAACGATCAACTTCCGAAGAAACTTGCGAAACAGCAAGTAAAGTTAGATTTAGACTGAGGTACTTACAGCAACTTGTCCAAGACCGAGAAGAAAACTGGTAGTACGGACATTCAACTTACTAAAAAGGTTACCGTTTGGCATTGTGATAATATTGTTAAAGTTCCCCCCATTTTACATACTAAAACGTATCGCAGTAAAAATGTCTCGGTTTAAAGCAGTGGACTTTAGTGGGTTAAGCCAAAGATATACGTATATAAATCATTAAGCATAGATATCTTTAATTTCTGTGGAGTGAAGAACTTATTTGCTCTTGATAGGATCGAATCGAAGGCTTAAGGAAGGTAGGTAAAAGTAAGTAAAACGTAAGGCACAATACCTACCTTACTTCAGCGACGATGAGAAGTCACAGGTTTCGGAAGGTAATCTTCACTTAGTTCCTCCTCCTTAGCATCCTTTCCAGTCACTACCACCAAGAGTGAGGGGTTGATTTGTAGCAAATGTCCACCAAAACTAATAACGCGTAACAAAACGTTGTCTGAATAGGTAGGTAAATACAAAACCAAAATTACACGATGTAAGTTCATGATATTGTATAAAAGTTCTTGATGACAGAACTCTGTAGCTCGAACCTGATTATTAGGCTTGAACCTCTGTGCTTGAACTATAAACGATATCGAGAAATGATTGACCTACTTGATTACGTCTCAATGACAATGACAAAGCTCATGATGGTATTGGACTTGTGACCGTATTTTCAGCGGAATAGTTTTATAGTTGGAGGGACATAATTTGCGTCCACAACGATTGTTTCGCGGACTTTCAGCACCGAAAAGAATTGTTTTGTGTTGTGCATGTTTCGTGAACTGAATAGAAATAAATAGAATACAAAAAAATCAAGTAAAAAGGAAAATAAAGGTAAATCGATCTATTCAACAACACACAAAGAATTAACAATGATTATCGTGCCCATACACCGTTTCCAATGTCATCGTCGGACTCGCGGCGGCCAGTATATAAGGAATCCACTCGGTATGAGGCGTGCCTTACAGTGCTGGTCGACTACATTATGAATAAAATGTATTATAATATACCTATATGTCATCATCATTATCACAGCCCGTAACAGTCCACTGCAGATCTTAGGGTCTCTCCACGAAAATGGAGGTTATTGCCATAATCACCACGCCTGGTCGGCGGGCTGGGGATCGCAAAGTTATGAATATAACAATGGAAATCACTGATGCCCATTTTCCAGCCTACGGAGAATAGATTTTTTGTCTCGAGAATATTAGTTGCCTTGTACGACACCCACGAATGTAAGGGGTTGGTGCTATTCTACTCTGCCGGACACTATAAACCGGACAATAAAGTGTCAATTTGTTTCAATTACAATTTGGACATTCTAAAAATCTACCTATTCGAGGGCAGTGGACGTTCGCGGAAAATGGACGTTTGGCACAAAATTTAATTGGTTAGGTAACATTTTTATTTATTCAAATTTAGTTACAGACAAATTATTTACAATTAGAAATAAAATAGGTTACTCGTTAGGTAACGAGTTTTATTGAAGAGCGCTGCATGCGACCCGTATGCGTAAAAATACAAATCTATAGTCGGTAAAATTTAAATTGGTGTTCCGGCGTCTCCTTTCCCATAAATAACTCACTTCGTCGGCTATGCTAAATAGCTATCATAACAATTTTTACAAATTCTTTGTCCCCAATAACTGAATGGGAATCTACCATGTAATTTCGACAGACGTAATCTCAATGAACACTAGACCCAGTGAATAATTATAATTAGCCCGCAGTGTACCTATTTGTTTTTCATATAGCGTATTAGGCCGACAGAACGGAACGATTCATCTCGACAGTACGCTATGACGCTACCGACACATCAGCTTAGGTTATCCGTAGACCTAAAAAGCTACAGCCAAACCGACTGCCAAACAGAGATTCGAACAATCCTATACTCCTACTACCTCCTACCCCAATGTGGAGGAAGCACGCTCTAATCTAGCACCGAACTGCTTACTGATTGTCGGTCTATTTGCATGCATCCCGAAAGGCCTAACTCTTACGACGACGATGACGATTGCAGGGCTTCGCGATGGGCGTTCAGGCGGCCTGCGCACCGGTCTCCATCGCCGAGTACTCCGCCCCGCGGCACCGCGGCGCCTTCCTCGCGGGCATCGCGTTCTCGTTCGCCTGCGGAATGCTGGTAGCCCACATCTTCGGGACTTTCCTCTATTGGAGACCAGCCGCCCTCGCATGCGGCAGCTTCTACGCCGTCTCCCTAATCCTCACCTCCCTCATCCCGGAAACACCACCCTTCCTCGCCTCCAAAGGCGCCGTTACAGAGTGCCGCAAGGCCTTCCGCTGGCTCAGAGGCATCGACGAGACCTCCGAGAGAGAACTGCAGATACTCCTCAACAGCCAGAAGAAGGTCACAGTCATCGGCGTCTCCAAATTCAGACAGTACCGGGACATTGTCAAAAAACCGGAGTTCATTAAACCGACGCTTATTATGATGTTCATGTTCATACTCTTCCAGATATCTGGCATGACCGTGGTGCCGTCTTACACGGTCCCCATGATGGCGGAGGTGAGCGGAGGTGCCATAGAGGCGTACACCAGCATGCTCATGGTGGACGTTGTCAGATTTGCGACAGCCATCGTCGCTTGCGTCATAGTCGACCGATATAGACGGAGGGCCGTCCTATTCTTCGGGATAATAGTGACTGTCATATCTCTATTTGCAACGGCCATACTATTGTATCTGAGGGACTTCGGATACATTACGGAAGAGTATAAGTGGACGCCGGTCATTCCGGCCCTGATGTATATTTTTGGGAAGACATCTGGTATCTTGCCAATACCTTGGGCGATCGCTGGGGAAATATTTCCATTAGACTACCGCAGTTTGGGCAGCGGTATTTCTGGCATGTTCCTCTCGATTATGTTCTTTGTTGTCGTCAAAACCGCGCCCACGTCGTTCAGACAGATCGGGGTTCACGGCACTTTTTGTATTTACGGCGTCTGCATCGCCATTTGCGGTGGATTCCTGTATTACCTCCTCCCAGAGACGAAAGGGAAGACATTGTATGAAATCGAATGTCACTTTAAAGGTGTTAAGCAGGGTGACGAGGGCAGGGAGGCGTGTGAGGGAGACAAGATGCTGGAGCTCGCGAACATCGAAGGCGGTTGATGGATGATACTCTATCAAAAGGAAACATTCTACAGCTCCCAAAGCTGGCCCCGTAGCGTAGTTAGTGGATCCTATACCGTACTTAATAAGAGTGATACCTATTACTGAATACTGAACGTTGTTGACAAATGTTAAGTTGAAATAAAACAATGAAATGTCTAACCTAATTTTATTGCACAGCACCATTGATTGACGTCATAATTTGAGATTATAAATTACATATTTATGTAGATATGTGTTATGAAACATAATGTCGTACAAATTCAACGAAACTTTCCTAATATAACCTAAGTACACATACTTTTAATTATAATAACGTTCTGTATAATAATTCTATATCTACATTTAACTACTTAATGTATGTTTGATTCAACTACTACATTAAAATATACCTACTTATTTAAAATGCACTGAATACAATCAGCGTCCATTCACGTAGACTCGTATGAGCATGAGACGAGCCTTTGTTCGGTTAATTTAATAATTAAATCTTATTAAAACTTTGGCTAACATGAATCTAACAATATATTTTGGAAATGTAGCAATAACATTCTGTGGAAATGTCTCAAACCTGTATTAGATACCTTTCATAGCAATTACAAAATCCCATCTAATAATAGTACGTACTCACGCCATTCAGTCTTTCCTCATTCCGGCTTTCAAACACGTTCAAAACCTTTTTTAACACATAAAAAATAGTTTATTTTACCATTTCAATATAATATGTGAGAACTGTGTCTTCTCAATTCCCCAAGAGGTTTCCCGTTCAATGGCGCGCTGCTCTGGTCTCTTTTCTTCCCTTCGAAACTATCTTCTATCTCCTGGAGTGTTTTGTCTTTCGTTTCTGGCAACATGAACCAAATGACGGACAGCGTCACGAACACTATTGCTGCGTACATACAGTACGTCATCGGGAGACCGATAGAGTGCTTCAACATCGGGAAGCATTTCACGGCCAAAAAGAAGTTCAAAGACAACCCGAGCACGCTCAGGCCGCCGCCAAGGCCCCTGTACTGCGAAGGGAATATTTCACCCGATATGGCAAACGTTATCGACGATATACCAACGGTTATGGAGAACATGTATATAGCAATCAGCGTTATAGGTATAGCTGGGTGATCGAACGGCAACTTATCGTGTTCTTTCAAATAAACGTACAGAGCTTTCCCCAAATAACTCGCTATGCACAACGCGCCGTTGCTGAATAAAAGTACTCTCCTCTTAGATATCCTCATCAGGAATACGGCTAAGATGTTGCAGACGAGCCGCTCCACATCTAACATGATCATCAGAAGTTTGGAATTAGATTCCGGCCCAACTACATCTTGAATTATATCCGTGGCGTAGGAGCTGATGACATTGATTCCGGCGAATTGGAACATTGTGTACGTGACGAACATCACTATGACAGGCTTGTAGAACACGGGCTTTCTGAAGGCTGTTCGCAGGTATCTGAAGAATTTCTTAACTCTGTTCTTAAAACTCAGCGTTCCCAATTGCATACTGGACTGTGCGATCCTCATTTTAGCTTGGACCATATCGTCGAACTCCTTCTCCTTTTCAGGAGTCTCCCCTCTCATGTAATAGAATATTTTGCGGGCGTCATCGAACCGCCGCCTGGAGACCAGCCACGCGGGCGACTCCGGATTGTATATGATCAAGATCAGACTCGAGAACGTTATGAAGGAGCAGATCAAGGCGGTCTGCTGCCAGGAGACGAACGAGCCCAAGGCGTGGGAGGTCAACACCCCTGTCGTTAAAGACAATGAGACCATTGAAAGGAGGACGCCTCTGTTTTTCGGGTCAGTCATTTCCGCTATAATTATGGAGCCGAGTGGCCCCAGCATGCCCATAGCCACCCCTTGCAGGAACCTCGCTGCAATGAGACCAGCGACGTTGTTGACCAGCAGCAGCATCATCCAGCCAATCATGTTGGGCAGGATGGTGAGGAGGTGGGATTTCTTCCGGCCGATGGTATCCATCAGCGGCGTGATGACGATGTTGCCCACGATGAGCGCGAACCCGATGATCGAGGCTGAAATGTGACAGATGAATATGGATTAATTTGAAGTATTAGCAATAGGCATATTCTTTCCGCAAGAATGGAATGATCAAATGAATAGAATCGATCCTAATTTGTATCCTTGTGTCGTGTGGTGGTCTAAATTATAAAGTATTTACTTTGACAGTGGGTAATGCCTGGTGGCTACGATGTACACAGTGGTTCCCTAGGGTGGGGTGGCTGAGTACCACGGCTGAGTCAACAATTTCAAAACTTGCTGCTGATAGGTATTCACGTCGAAAATGTAACATGGATTTCACTACACACTTCATCGCATTATCAAGGTACACTCCAAGAGACCTATTTCATTCTTCTAAGACATTGCTTGACTCATACTCGGTTTATTGACATGTAGGTAACGCAACACAATAAAACTCATTGCGCCAAGTTAAGCAAGCAAGATTGTGTTTTGCAATGATAAAGCAAGACTAATCGTCTGAGCATTTACCAATCAATATTGTTAGGATAAAATGGATTTATTGTGGTTTCCGTCTGCTTTATACATTTCATAAGAATTGGACGTGATTATTTATTTATTTACACTTCCGTCATTGTACTTTTTTTTGTGTCATGTGAGCGGGCCACCTGATTGAAAGTAGTCACCACTGCCTATAGACATTGTACTGTTTGTGCAACAGTGCAATGGCGGAGTTAAAGGCTAAAATTTCCAGTTAAGTGATTCCATCTAGATAGAGATATATTTAGGTAGGTTCCTGCTGTGGAGCGTCGGTGGCCGAGCGGTTTGGCTATCGGACTCGTAAGCGAGAGGTATCGGGTTCGAAATCGATAACTCTTTGCGGAGTTATGTACGTTAGTTGAATACTAACCGATGATCTTACGGTGAAGGAAAAATCGTGTTGAAATCTGCACATTCAGGCGACTGAATGTGTAACCATGATCCAAACTGGTCAGGTTCCCCAGGTAGTGGGTCATGGAGGTCAGATGGCAGTCGACCCCGTGTAATTACCTGATCTGCCAAATCCTGGATCATCGTCAAGGCGGACTCCGTGACCTCGTGCGCGAGAGCACAAGCGGGACATTAGCCTATTGTCCAAGATGACTACATAGTTCCAGTTGTATTTCCTACTGCCTTCATACATGAAACAAGTGCACAAATCGTTGATGTTATGGACGACTCGACCTGGCCGTAGTTTTAAATCAGGGAAATACACGCTTGCCGAATCATAGTCTCCACGCAAGAACTCTCACCTCGTAGATGTCGGTTCTTCAGCAGATACGGCCAGCTACTTCAGCTTAGTTAGCTTAGCCCTAGTTTCATCAGGTGGTAGGACTCTGTCAAGCCTGGAGTCCGCCAACAATGCTTGCATTGTTGTGTTCCAGAATGAAGGAAAAGTCAACGCAATTACAAGCATGAGGTATTTCATATTAGTCCTCACAGCGACAACGTATCTACGGTTCTGCTATTTTGGGCTGTTGTGGGCGACCGTTACCGCTTACCATCAGATGGGTTATCTGCTCGTTTGTCACTGCAGTATAAAAAAAACTGCAAGCGATATTCGATCCTTTTGCGTAGGCTAACAAAGATTAAATTCGAGGCCCACCTATCCATGACTCCTGGCTGGGCGTGGCCTTGATGTGGGACCCTGGCTCCCGCAGGCTGGGGTTGAGCACCGCCGCGTAGCCGATGACGCAGCCGTGGCCCACGATGTTCACAGCCACGCTGGCCGTCAGGAAACACTGGAATCAAAGTGTTGTATGTCACAATAGAGGGTAAGTTAATAGCAAGCAATCTATACTGAGTGGTTCAGTTGGTTAACATGCCGGTCGCCACGCAGAGGTCCCGGGTTCGATTCCCGGCCGAGCAGAAATTGTATAATAAGAATGCATTTAAAAAAGTATATAAGTAGTTTAACAGTTATCTAACACCCATAACACAAGCTTTGCTTACTTTGGGGCTAGATGGTGCTGTGTGACTTTGTCTAAGCATATTTATTATTATTTATTTATTTATTTTACTACTTTAAGAGGCTGAAGAGTTTGTTCTTTTGTTTGTTTGACCGCACTAATGTCCGAAACCAATCCAGACGACTTCATCATTTTCTTAACTTGTAGGTAGTCCTGACTAAACGATTTCATACATAAGTCACACTTCTTGCGAGTGTCACAGGTCCATGAAAATGTCAATTCGTTGACAAACAGGCAAGCGGGTAACCTGATGGAAAGCGGTCCCACCGCTATCTATGGGCTTAGCAACACCCGGAGGTCATACCAATCGGGGATGATCCAATACCTTGCCAGCCTCTAAAACTCCGGGACAGTTGCTCTGACAGGTCTCTCACTGCCAAAACCATTTGCGACCTCACTCACTGGCAGGAACAATATGTACTATTATACAATACAATATGTAAAATAGAATTGTTTGGCTTCGATATTCTGTAAGTCCTCCAGTACTTGCCTAGTAGAGCGATGTATCGCCCCAACGATGAAGAGTGCCCCATTGGAGCGGATCGGGCGCCACAATCGAGGCCGCTTTGCTCGTAAACGGTTGAGAATTTGAAAAAGTGTTTTAAGCAAAAGTTGTAGAGAATTTTATGTAGAATACCTTAGTGTTAGAGCATTTTTTGCTATGGGTCACCGTTTTCGTGTTATAAGCAAAAAACTGGAACATGTTCAAAAATTTCGAGGCTTGTTGGCCCCAAGGTACCACAGGCTCCTCGAGGTTGAAAATTCAAATTACCCACCCCACACTATTCCCGAAGAAACTCCCAAAAGTTCATTGATATTGAAATTGTGTCTAGGTCGAAAATACCTTCTATTGTCAGAATTAAACCTGCCCCAATTAAGGCTCAGGGATCGAGCAGGTACTCACCTACTAATATTATCTTTGGCGAAAGCAACACAATAACCATACTCATTACTTTTAATCTGGCTTGTGTTTCTCAACGACCGCTCCTAATCTCAGATAAAACTATTAACAGACCTAATCTAGCAATTGACCATGAAGTTGCGCCGTATTACTGACGTAAAATCGCAACCTTATCTCATGTATTTCATTGGTCTATATCCATATCCACGAGTATTGCCTACTACAGATGACTGACTGGAAAATCGGAATTGTTCTCACGGTTGGCGCAGAGATCTCCCGGGTTCGATTCCCGGCCGAGCAGAAATTGAAATTATGAGTTTTAGTTTCTGTCATGGATGTGGGTGTTACTATAATAAGTATGTATTTAAAAATATATAAGGAGTTTATCAGTTATCTAGCACCCATAACATAAGCTTTGCTTACTTTGGGGTTAGATGGCTCTGTGCGAATTGTCCTAGCATATTTATTTTATTTTTTGTTTTGTTGCTAAACAGCTTGATTATAATTATATGCGGTCACTTTAGGTTAGATGGCACCTATTTAGCTATAGTTGGATCCTGTAGATGGCGCTGTTGATCAAGATTGAGATCGAAATCGACGGCCAACAGCCAGCCTAATTATTGTTAATGGGCTTTGATTGATAAATTGTTAAGTAACTTGCTCCAATGGAATATACCTAAATGGACATGTCAACGAACAAAATTACACAGCAAATTCGCAACTCACAAACCATGGACCCGAATTTCAGTGCAGACACGACATTAGGTGAATTAAGATCTCAAATTAAAAACATTTTTTCATAACAAGCATTTATACCGCGCTATAGTACTTTACGAAGAGCCCAGACACGATGACGTCCTATAGCCACTTTCCAACTCCATCATCAGACCAGCTCCTTGACACCATATTAATGCATTGTCATTCAAGTTACATAGATAGGTATACCAAATTTCAGGTCAATTGGACGCCTGGAAGTGGGTCAAATTAGGCTAAGATTCCAGAACATATAAATTTAAACCTGCACAATCGACCGTCACGATTTGTGATGTGACAGCTCTTACCGTCAACTAGCATCGTATTCAATTGGATACGCGCTGTCTAAGAAAAATCCTCTTGACAAGTTATAAAAGCTTGTGTTAGGATCAGAAATATATACAAACCATGTGTTACTTAAATCGGTATATTATTAAAAGTATGGACTTTGCAAACTTAATGATAATAAACTTATGATAAAACAATTAACGTAAGAACGTCTGGTGATACAACCCCTCGGTTCACTCACAGCTCACGTTCGAATGTCTCTCCCTTGCTTTTCAGCGCAGGGCCGGCCCGCGACCACGTGACTCCTAACGTGAGTCCGTTTCACAAGATAGCGTCATATGTGTCGTTTGAACCGAACTATGATGGTTTGATACCATACTGCTAGCACTTGTAACTCGTAAAAAAGATCTTGCATTGGTATAGGTACCTAATACCTACATATACATGTATATATGTCGCAGCCATTTGGTTAAATTAGCCATTTAATTAGAAGGCTAGACCGTTAATTAAATGCCGGCATTCAATAGAATGGCTAAAGGACAACTAGCCAAGTTGTTGAATGTAACGTGCAGCTACTTGGCTGAACGTTATTTAGCCATTTTGTTAATAGAATATATATGTTTGGTTTGAGTGACCATTCGTAAATTATATAACTTTACTTAAGATAAAAAATACGAATTAATAAATAAAATTTTTATTTAGAAACAATAATATTAGTGGCAACAAATTCAATTAGTAATTGCATTGCGAGTACCTATATAATTTATAATATTTACCACAATAATAACTTTAAACTTATAACTTATTAACTATTTGCAACAATGTATTATAAGAAGAATGCACTTTCTTATTTTATAATATTAAATATAAAATAGAACGAAACTTTCTTAGACATTTGTTTCTAATTGTAAATATGAAAAGAAAATGAACAAATTAAGTTATCATTATTGTTATTTAAAAACATCTAGGTACCACACTTTAAATTTAGTTAAAACGATAAAAATACAAAAACATTGCTTGCTGTGCGAGCTGTCTGACGCCATATTTGTTTTAATTACTACCAGTGCCGCAGTGGATAAAATTTGAACTAAATTTAAATCACCTGCCTGATTTTACGTCAGCCGTCTTCAAAGGACTGGCTTACAATAAGCCAACTAGTTAAACGTTAAGCGTTGATTGTTCTATTAACTATCGGCCTGGGCATTCAATTGAATGACGGCGCATAGTTAACAGGCTAGCCTACTCATTAAATGGCTGATTTAACCAGATGGCTGCGACATATACATCATCATCATCATCCTGGCGGCGTCAATACTCATTGCGCTCCACCGCGTAGCGCATAGGCCGGGGGTCATAGGACTGTGTCCTTGTCCACGTCACAGTCTTTGACATCTTTGTGAATTTGTGGGTTGCCTCTGTCTGATATTTAAAACCCAATCAGACCACGTTCAGCCTTTGAACCGCCTTTGACGTGGCTTAACGACAGCTATCGTGATTACGTACGATCCGAAATAAAAAATTCGATACCTCGAATTCCCACGTACCGAAAGCAATCGCTTTAAGGCCTTAGAGGCGTCATACCGAACGATAAGGCCGCCTAGAGACGAGCAACAATGTACCGCTATCGGGACACTATCACAAACACATCGTATCGAAACAGCTAATTACCAAAGTGCCGATAAATACTTTTGATGTCCATCAAAAACAGGGTTAAGCTGCCCTAAGCCGATTGGCTTTGGCGTATCCGTTGAGCGGCAGCGGTATCTTTACGAGTCCACAACGGGACTTGCATAATACAAATTAAACTTGATCTTGAGGTTGACCCGTTCGAATTGGAGTCACCTGACTGGGAATGAATGACCTCTTTACAGAATATCGCAGTCAAATAATACTTATTTATTTTAAAAGTATAATGTTACTGTCGGTGAATAAGGTTGCCAGTGATCCATGAGAGATACCCCATCACCCATCCCGCTGTCAGAGTTCCTACCTCTTGGATTTGACCCGCTTTAGCCGACATGGAAGTCTCTGAACAGACTCCGGACCGAAGTCGGCCGAAGCAAAGAAAACATGTGTCGGTGGGGCTACAGCTCGGAAATTGCTTACCTGTGTCTCACCTCAGATAATGACTCATCTACTGGCTTGTCCTGCGTGCCCTACCACCTGCACGCGCTAGGGTCTGGACGAGGATAACGCTTGTTCAGTGGCGGAGTACTAGCCCTTGCGAAATGTAACCCGTCACGAGTCGACAAGCCAAGAAGTACTCCATGTGGTAGAGATTTGGGGAACCGTAGCTTTGGCAGGATGTATTTGCCCTTTTTCTCCCAGAGAAACGTATGACTTTTCGACAACAGCCTAACCAGTCCACTGCTGCAGTTGAGCCTCCCCCACATCTGTGCGGGGTTTTGTCATAATCTCCACGCTGGGCAGGCGTGTATCTGTCTGTGGCACCTGACATCGTAGCACCCGAAAAGGTGGGTCGATTTCGATGCGGTTTTCGTTATTTGAAAGCTATAGCTATGTTTTATTAAAAGTTTCAGAAATGTTTTAGTAAGTAACTATGCATAATTAGTCTGGGCTTTTCCAACATAAGTATGTCGGCGAGGATATATTTTACTGCATTAGATACCGATCTCAATACAAATACCTACTGTCCTTAAATTAGATAAGTTAGAGATATCATTGAATGAATATGTGATTGAATTTACTAATCAGTTAGATTGCATGGCGAATAGATAAGGGAATCAGTATGAAAACATATTTTCAATTGCTGACATGCGTAATGGCCACGATACCTGCAGGACGCGGGTTTGACTCCTGGGCGAGGTAAAGTGAAATAATGAATTTTAAGTAACACACACTGGTTTCTAGGGCAATTATGAGTATGGAGTGCCGGAGATCGTTGAAATATGCTTCCTTTATTCATTCGCTTGTACGCAACGGGAAGACGGTCTATCTAATTGACAAATTAATATGGAAGCGTTTCGACGGTCTTCGGCTTCGCGATAGAGGTCCTCAATTGGCATACCTTTGTGCTTCCTATCACGCACCAGGAGCTGTTTCAAATAAGCCGCAGCTAAGATTTGGAACGACCAGCCTCCACCTATACGGGGGCTAGTCAGAGTCACTAAAAGTACATTTATTAAACATTGTAAATCTTGGCTGCTGTCGAAGCTGGCTCTGGTGTGTGGCGTGTGACGCAATGAGGTGACTGGCTATGTGCTTTAGTGGCTTGTGTGCTTTTTATTTATGTTTATTGTTTTTTCCTTCTTCAATTTCGTGTGTGTGTAAATAGATATATATTTTGAAGGGAGAGGGAGAATAGCAGGGGGTGGGACTTGTGTCACGCTTCTCTGAGCCATAAACCCATTTATCATCGGGACCATTTTGAATTAGTTGTTTTCTTTGTTATGTATTTATATATTTGGTTTCTTTTTAAATTCTGAAATGTTTATTTTATAACTTTTTTGTAAGATGATAAATAAACGATTATTTATTATTTTATTTTTATATCCGCTCATCTCGATATCTGTGCATATTTTCTGTTCCATTATATCCCATCAGTTATTTTAAAATAAATTTGTTTGATTACATTTTAATTTTTAAAATTTCTGCCATCGGCCATCTGTTTTGCGAGCTATGTACCCTGCCCACTGTCAAGCTTTTTCCATTTCCCTTTGGGTGACAGTGTGCTTTCTTATAAGGCCCACAGTAAGCGGCCATGTTTCTGTTCCATAGCTCATCACAGGCAACACACACTGGTCAATAACTTTTGATTTGAGACACTGCGATAATTGGGACAAAAATATGGCTTCGCTTGTCCAACCGAATTGGATTCGTCGATTGACCTCTTTCTCGAAATTGGACATACCACCTAGCTACTACACAGATATTTCATGTCAAAACATTGGGGGCAAGATCGCTGAATTGATTTGGTACTTTTCCAGCAAGCCAGCCAGCAAACGCTACCAAGTACTTATACCTAAGTACAAATACTACTGCCTTTAACCAATTGTTTGTCTGTACGTACATTGGTTTCATTCACTGCGGCGCAGAGATGTTTTGTCTTCGTCTGTCGTAAAGACGGCGTTGTTTACAAAACCGCAGAAGCGGGCGGTCGGTTCGAGAAACATTTTTTCGAAACATTACTGCGAGTTTGGGTTGGGAATGTTGGGTAGGACTCGCTGGTGGGTATTTTCCCATTAGAATAGTAATAGACACTAGTATGTAAGCGATAATGTTACTAACTCTATAGAGGTAGCTGTCTAAAAAAATATTTTCATTTCAATAGACTAACTCGCTGTCCTACTTGGCAAAGGTCGTGCGACCATGGTTGTACGACGAATGTCGCCCGACAAATATGAGATCTCAAAACGACTGTTTGTGAATTACGACAGCGACATCATAGACAAATCTTTATTTGGACCAAATACACATCGAAAAGAATTAAAAATTGATTTTACAAAAAGGAAAGTATGGCGATGTGACGTCGGTAGCCTTAGCGTAACGCTGTGAAGGGCAGCAGCCAATCACAGCGCTGATTTTCAGGCTGACCCAGAATTCAATTTTGGCGTCAATATCCCGGCTGTGCTCTCGCGCGCGAGTTCCCTGGGGTCCGCCTTGACCATGATCCAGGATTTGGCAGATCCACTGAACCACTCATGTCATCATTTACATAATTGGCGTTCTTCTATCCTTCACGCTCGTGTCACATTCATTTTGCCAATACTTACACAATGTAGGTATTTAAATAGTTTACTAAGCTATAAATTATACGACTTAATCACTGTATAACTGTAGGTACTCATAAACACAATGATTGCATTACATTTTGCACGTCACCAATGATTCAGAGATGTTTATCTTATGTAAGTACTCGTATTTGTGTTCCTACCTATATATTTAATAGATATTATATAAGTACCTATGTAATAGATATGTATAGATACTAACGTAAGTAATTGGAAGGTATTCTAGTTATTTCAAAGCGGTGTCGCTAGTAAAGTCGCTTTCGGCGTCTGTCTGTTTAACCGCTAACACCGAAACCACGCAACAGATTTTGATGAGGTTTTTACTGTCAGCTAGAGAATTTCTTCCGGAAGGTTTATATGTACAATTTATATAAGTCATATCACTGGTTTTTGGCACTGCGATTGATTTGCCTTAACTACTATACCTACACGGAAAAATAAGGCAAATTCGTCCATTATGGCGGAGGCAATTCAAGTCCAGCTGTGGACTGTTGTGAGCTGCTGCTGTGGTGAGGAACACACAATTTTAGCGTTTTAATATAAGTAATACTTAGAGATAAGCAAATACTTAACTATGCTTATCTATTATGACCACAAGATATCTGATTGTGGACATGTGGCGTGGTGTTCTAAAGAGTTATTTGGAGAACGCAAGCCTAATACCACAAATTCTAATCACGTAGTTGTCGTGGTTCGGATGTAACGGGACCGTAGCAAGGGGACCAATGTGATCTCTGTCGCCCCTAAAGGTGTAACGTTATATATTGTGTAATGTGTAAGAGCTGAGTGGTTCAGTGGTTAACAAGCCGGTCTGCCATGCAGAGGTTCCGGGTTCGATTCCCGGTCTTGCAAAAAATGAAATATTAAATTTAAATTTCTGTTATGGGTCGGTATTTATTTATTTTAAAGTATATAAGTAGTTTTTCAGTTGTCAAGCATCCATAACACAAGCTTTGCTTACTTTGGGGCTAGATGGCGCTGTGTGAATTGTACAAGAACATTTATTTATCATTTATTAAGAGTCGGCATTATTTTAGGATCTCCGTAATTATGAACTGTTTTTGAACATTATGCTCCTTTTTAGGGTTCCGTACCTTAAAAGAAAAAACGAATCCCTTATGGGATCACTTTGTTATCCGTCTGTCTGTATATCTGTCTGTCAAGACCTATTTTTCGACTCTATGCTTGGTTCCTTCTCAAAAGGATTAAGAAAACTGTTTGCGATAAATAGGTGATAATATTATTGACTTTGAATGAAGTATTACCGAAAAACAAAAATTCGAATATTATATATTTCTTACTAGTGGACCGAGCGCGACTTCCCTACACATACCTTATATCTACCCTACACCTACCATACACTTACTCTACCTCTACCTATTTTGGTTTACATACCTTCCTCTTGAATCAGTCTATTGTTGGAAACCGCATTAAAATCAGTTGCGTAGTGTAAAAGGAAGGAGCTTACATAGATACTAGAGGTGTTCGTTTTATTAGATAACGGCTATATTATAACGGTATAAAAATATACTTATAACACCTAATATTTATACATAATATTTTCTGCTACTAATATATTAAAACACAAGAAAACCATAACATTGTTGTGTATATATTTTCTGTTATATTCTGTTATCTATGTGATTAATGTCGTCAAAAGGCGCAAAACTAAGTTTGTTTGTATATATTGATTAATAATACATTTTTATATACGATTTTGTTCCCCATGGTACTAAATCAACTGTTAATAATAATACAAACTGAAAAACGGCGACCGTTATGCGGTGCATAAAGTTATATTAGGGTGTTATATTATAACGTTAAAAATAACATAATATTTTTAATAGCATAACGTTACGTTATGTTATATGAATATAACGGGTTCCGTTATATTCGTATAACATAACCGCCTGTAATAGATACATAGGGAGAGACGGCAGGAAGTGACTTTCTTCTCGTACACCTACTTTACCCCTACCTACCCTTTTTATCTTGCTTCCTCTTGAATCACTCTATCTATTGTTCTAATGTTGAAAACCGCATTAAAATCTGTTGCGTAGTTTAAAAGATCTAAATCAAAGATCAAAGATCTAATACATATATTGGTACATAGGGATCCAGGAGGCAAATCAGATAACTGAATTTGTAACCATGATTCAATCTGGTCAGGTTTCCCTGGTAGCAGAGTCACGGTGGTCGGATGATAGTCGCTCCACTGTAATAACCTGATCACCAAATCCTGGATCATGGTCAAGGTGGACCCAGGGCCCTAGTGCTCGAGAGCACACCCGGGACATTAACGCCAAAAGATGATTATTTTTTATCAGGGAAGAGGCCCCGTGGGCGACCCAAGAAGCGATGGATTGACATCGATGAGTCGGATGCGAGAGCCAACGGCGTACGACGCGAGGATGCCGAAGACCGGGCGCAGTGGAGAAGAATGAGTAGGAAAACGGACCCTGGCAGAGGCCGCGATAAGCGCTAGGACGATGATGATGACAGAGGGATAGACGAGGGAAGCGACTTTGTTTTATACTATGTATATATTCCTTATGGAATCTGTAGACTCCGTGTGGTGTCCGGCAGAGTAGAATAGCACCAACCCCTTACACTCATGGGTGTCGTACAAGACGACTAATGTTTTCGAGGCAAAAGATCTCAAGAGTCTCCGTTGTCTGGGAAATGGGCAGCAGCATTTTCCATTGTTATATTTTAACACTGCGATCTCCAACCCGCAATAGGTAGATTTTTAGAATGTCCAAATTGTAATTGAAACAAATTGACACTTTATTTGCCGCACGGCCACCTATATTACATATAGGTGGCCGTGTGGTGTCCGGCAGAGTAGAATAGCACCAACCCCTTACATTCGTGGGTGTAGTACAAGGCAACTAATATTCTCGAGACAAAAAATCTATTCTCCGTAGGCTGGAAAATGGGCATCAGTGATTTCCATTGTTATATTCATAACTTTGCGATCCCCAGCCCGCCGACCAGGCGTGGAGATTATGGCAATAACCTCCCCTTTCGCGGGAGAGGCCCTAAGTCCTGCAGTGGACTGTTATGGGCTGTGATAATGATAGATTCCTTACGGGTCGAATAAAAACATAAAAGTCAAAACCATAAAAGCAAACCTGAACAACAAACAGGCGCATAATTCAACGACTAGATACCTAATTAAAATGGTAACAAATACGTTTATTGAAGTTCAAATTAATTGAACTGTTTATATGCCATAGGATGCAACGGGATCTGAATAGATACAAATGTCATCCTACTTGACCCCACGTACAAAGACGGCAAGGAATTTCGAGTGTATTTATTTATTCATTTATTTATTACAAGCATTACCATTACAGCTAACCCAATGCGATAATGTGGACGTCAATGTTAATTAATTTAATATTTGTCATGATTTATACAATAATATTAAAGAATAAAATATTAAGTTTTGTCAGACACAATAAAATTATTGAATAATATTTATAAATATGTTTATAAATACTAAGAATATTAACTAATTAATTCAATATTCTATATTATCTTTATTACACATTGTAATGTGAACGGTACATTGCCGCGGCACCTGAGCATTTTATTTTTATTTAAGATTCCATACTTCATAAGCGTTTGTAAAAAACCTAAGCAGAATAAACGTGATTTGATTTGTAAAAACTACTGCCTCGTTAAATTTTTGAATTGAACAGTAGAACAAATCAACCGATTTTCCTGCATAATAAAATAATCATAATAATATTCTTTGTGTTTTTAACCCCCACCGCAAAAGAGAGTATGTATCTGTGTACCTGTTTGTGTAGCTCCCAGGCAGATATATCGTTTACGATCAGGTTCCTTTTACTTGAATGCCAGTTTTATTGCGCTTTGTTTCATCGATGAGAATCGATCAAGGAGATTGACCTTAGAGGAAGTCCTCTCAAAGACTCTAGCCTCTCTTAAGTAGGATAAATAAATAAATAAAAATGTTGTTTATTTTCTCTTCACAACTGCCAAATATTATTAACGCACATAACCAACTCTAATAATATATATAACATGTGAGAGAACTGACGTCTGTAGCAGATTTGACAATCAAACCTGTAGCACAGATCGCCAGGATGTGTCGGCTCCTTTCCATTGCTTTCTATTTGGAAGAAATACCATCGGCTGCTTAAGAAATTTTTTTGCTACGCCGTGCCGTGCAAACGAGGATACAGCCCATCTGATGGTAAGAGACTAACTGTCGCCCATAACATCTACGTTTCATGCATTTAGGTTGCAGGCAACAAAAGTTTTCCCTGGAGAGTACAACATGGAGTTCTTCAAGAAAGGGGTTAAAAGGTTTTTACGGGGTCGGCAACGCGTGGGTGATGCCCCTGGTATTGCAAACGTCCATAGGCTGCGGTGCCTGCTTACCATCAGGCAGGCCGTAAGCTTGTTTGCCACATTAGTGGTATAAAAAAAAATGCAGAACCGCAGGTGCGTTGTCACTGTGAGGACTAAGACGAAATGCCTCATGCCATTAATTGCGATGGCATGCAGGTCGGAAGCTGCAATAAACCTGCAGGTTAAAGTTCCACCGATAGATGTCGAAAAGCCTCCGACAAATTCTACTATATGCTGGAATATTTCCGAAACCGCTGAAACGTTATTATTCTCCATTGAACTGACTTACAAATAAACCGCATCGGTTCATCCATTAGGCACAGCAGACAGATATACCACGATACAGAGACAAATACCTATACTATACACGTGTAACTCACACAACGAGTGTTCAGGCGTTTCGGCCCGGGCTGGTTTTGGCCCTCGGGCCGAAATGGAAATTGCTCTTAAAAATGGTTTTACGACAGGAAAGAATTTTGATAAATAATAACAAGCAAAAATAATAAATTTAATTAATCAGTTGTTTCGCCCTGCGGACCAAATCCAGACCGGGCCGAAACTCCTGAACACCCAACACCACCTTTTCTTACGCGTCGGAGGTTAATGTACATAGAAAACGCACTGACAAAGAGAGTCCCGTCCATTCAGGCGACTGAATAGGCGCTCCACTGTAATTACCTGATCTGCCAAATCCTGGATCATGGTCAAGGCGGTCCCCAACCGGGCCCTTGCGCGCGAGAACACAACCGGGACAAAGAGAGTTTTTTGGATTATAAGATGTAGGTATAAAAAATACGGTAGAGACAGACTGTTTTTCTTATTTTGTTGGGAGTCTACCTAACCGAGAACTAAAATAAAATTCCCTCGAATTTAGGTATGGATGGACTGAATTCTATCGGATTTTTGTTGTTCTAATAAAACCACCATGGATTATAGACAAAGGCTAACTGAAACTAATTAAAAAACATTATATATCTATGTGTCTATATGTGTCTGTTTATTTTGATTTGTTGTGATGGCTTTACTCTACAAGAAAGCTGGAACTGCTGGAAAGAAAGAAAGAAAGCTGCGTCGGTGGCCCAATGACTAGCAGGTCAGACTCGTAAGCGAGAGGTACCGGGTTCGAGCCCCAATCAGGCGGCTGAATGTGTAACCATGATCTGGTCTCCCTGGTAACAGCGTCACGGGTCAGATGGCGTAGTCGCTCTGTTGGAATCCCACCTGTAGCAGCTGTAGCTATTACATGATCTGCCAAATTCCAGGTCATAGTCAAGGCGGGCGGACCCCGGGCCAAACGTGGTTATATTTATGCTATATGGGCAAAAGTTAGATCTAATAATAGTAAGTATGAAAAACAATAAAAAACAGAGTGAAATCATGTACATAGGCTCATAACAGACATGTTTACACGACGTGCCTATGTTAGATAATTTTGGAATTTTGATAAATGAATACATTATTCGTATGCAAATAGCTCTTAGAAGCTATTTTCACATTAAAAAAGAGAAAAACAAACAAACGCCTTTGTTCAAAACGTATCCAAAACCAAAACAAATTGTCATCATCCGCATCGAGAGCGGACTTGGCAGACGGCCACAGCGGAAAACGGAATCAACAGAAAGAAAACAAAATAAAAATTCTAGAAAAAAAAACCACAAATAAAAGAAATACTAACCTGCCTCAATAGGGGCGTCGATCTCGTCACACGCTCTTCACCCATAATTCACTTTATTGTCCATGCACTTTCACGGGAAATTCACCGATACATTATAGATTCTCACCGAATGTTC